>OZ008367.1:291072721-292272721 GCA_963931995.1 Phaonia tiefii
AAGGATTCCGTTTTAGCCATCCGTACTAATGCCCAAAAGGGCTTTTACTTTTGTATTTCAACGCTTTTGAAACTGTAACCGATTGCTGTTCGAGTTGTTAGGTCCGTGAAGGGTGGTAGATGGATGGCTGGAATGACTGGGTGAGAGTTGGTTGGCCAGTCTGCGTGGATGAGTGGATGCTACTTGTATTGCTTTTAGTAACGGTTCGTTGAGCTACCAAGCCATTGTTCCAAGTCCAAGTGTGTGTGAATCATAGTGAATGCTTCGAAATCGTATCACAATTGTTTTCTTGTGGCTGTGCGATGCTACTCCAACAGAAACTCAAGTTTTGAAATTCAGATTATGACGTCGGTTTCAATTGAAATAAAAATTTGCAATAAAAAGTCAGCTTAGTATCTGTAATTATGTGTGAAAATTAGCTTTAAAACGCAATTCTAATTCACCAATATATTAGAAACTTAGTCAAATGTTTATGCATCATTTACGCAATATGCCAATGTGTAAAATACCCGGACTCATTAACGCTCGTTGAGTAACTGACTTTATTTGTCATTCAAAAAGGCTTAGGCGGTAGCTTACTCACTAATACACTTATGTGTGAAGAGAGCGTAGTATGCACACGTATTAGACCGATCGTGAGAAACGGTGGTCAGCATTTAGCGACCTAGCGTGTGAATCGCAATGTCAGCAAATGTGCATGGCATTGGACATCAGTATACTGTTCATCATGGGAACAGGTAAAAGTGTCATGATGTCCAGACACGATCGCATTACCACATGCGTGTGCATTGGCGGTGCTGTGCATACTACAGTATGCATGGTCAACAGTATTATGCATACTACACCTCCCTTTTACAATGAATAAATTTATAATATTATACTCTAAATTTATTCAAATTACTTTTGTAAGTTTTTTCTTATTTAAATTAATTTAATTATAATAGAATTTATTGAACTAATTAATATTTTTTTTTTTTTTAATATATATATATATATATATATATATATTATTTCTATATAGTTATCATATTAATAAAGTTTATAAATCGAATTCTTAATCACATAAATTTGTATATGTTCTTGTATGTTATATATAATTTTTTTTTTGTATTACAAATTTTACTTAAATAATTATCTTAGACTGAAATGATATTATAATTTAGGGTGGAGCTGGCCTTACTCCGAAGTAGTATATGTTAATATATGCGCATATATGTATGTTTCCTATAAAAATCTTATACGTATTTTCTTAATCTATTCTTATGAATTGTAACTTGCTTGCCATTATTTAGAATAAGCGAGCAGTTGCCTTTATTGTCCATAGAGACTACTTTATATGGTCCCTTACATAGGTTTGCCAATTTATGTCCTGCTGTGTCTTCAAACAGGACTAGGTCACCTAGTTTAATGTTAATTGGTCTAGCTGTCTTGTCATAGTTGGCTTTGTATGTTTTCTTCGCTCTTTCCAGCATCTGTTCAACTCTCTTTGTCATTAACTGCATTCTATACTTTACTTCTTTTGCGTAGGAGTCAATGTTGTAAATTGGTTCTACCTTCCCAGATTGTAAAGCTTCGATTGTGGTGGGCGATTTACCAAAAACTAATTCATATGGGCAATAACTGTGGACAGTAGATGGAGTTGTATTAAAACAATATGCAAAATATCGCAACCATTCGTCCCAGTCACTCCTGTCTAATGATATGTACGATCGAACATATTCATTAAAGGTTCTGTGTGATCTTTCTATTGTGCCCAATGTCTGGTGATGGTATGCAGTTGAAGTTTTATACTCCACATTCAACAGTTTATAGAGTTCTTCAATGGTCTGATTTTTATACTCAGTTCCCATATCTGACAATATCTTTCGCGGTGGGCCATAGATTAAAATAAAATTCTCAAAGATAGCCCTAGCTACTGTCTTTGCAGATTTATCTGGAATGGCGACAACAATTAGGTATTTAGTTAAGTCGCAAATCATTGTCAGGGCATATTCGTTGCCATTGTTGGACCTAATAAAAGGACCAATCGTATCAATTATGAGTACGTCAAATGCTTTTACAGGGATTTCAGTGAGCACCATTGGTTCTTTTACCTTTGCCATTGATTTATTCTTTTGACAAAGTTCGCATTTTCTCACATAGTTTTTAATATCTTTAGACATACCCGTCCAAAAATATTTAGACCTTATTTTCATTGTCATTCTACGGACTCCTGGATGACCTCCGCTTATGGGATCATCATGATATCTTACAAGGATTTCTCGTTTCTGATCGTCATCAGATACAGTAATTAGTTTTGGTCCCAAATAAATTTGCAATTGCCTGAGTGATTTGTTCGCTTTTTCCTTAAACGCGTTTATATTTACCAATTTAAATATTTCATCAGTCAGATGTAGTTGAATTTTGTCAACTTTGTTATTGTCGGCTACTTTCTCGAGCCTAGCAAAAAGGGGATCTAGATCCACAGTTGCATTAACAATAATATCTGAAAGTGATATTTTTTCTAACATCAATCTTCCTTTTCTTAGGTAACACTTAGGTGTTTTACCTTTGAAGTTGAACGTTAGTCGAACAAATTTTTTTATTTCCTTGTAAGTTACTGGCTCTATTACCCTTATTGGGGGTCCATATGGTCTATTTTGTGAAGATTTGTCCTGGTTCGCATGTTGTATAGCTTTATTTCTCGTGTCAGATCTTGTGGTAGCTTTGAATATTGTATTGTCAGTTCCGATTGGTTTTATATCTTCAAAGCTTATTCTTGAAAGGGCATCCGGTCCACAATTTTCCTTTCCTTTGATATATTCGATATCAAAGTCATATTCCTCTAGATCCTTCTCGTTAATTTTGAAGAAGGATTCTTCATCGAGAACAGACAAGTTAATGGGCGGTGATCACTTTTCACTAAAAACCTCTTTCCATATATATATGGTCTGAAGTAACATATAGCCCAGTGAACCGCGGCAAGTTCTTGCTCGATAACAGATTTGTTACTCTCTCCTTTCGTGATTGCTCTGGATGCGTATGCGACTGGCAACTGTACACCTCCATATTCCTGACTGAGTATCGCCCCGCACGCGTATTTGCTTGCATCAGTGGAAATGCAAAATTTTCTCTCAAAGTCTGGATATTGTAAAATTTTTGGACTTAACAATGACTTTCGCAAGTGTTGAAATGCATTTTCACAAGCGTCTGTCCATTCAAATTTTGCATTTTTTCGGGTTAAACGTGTCAGAAACAAGGAATAGGTGGCAAAATTGGGAACAAAACGTCTGTAATAATTGCAGAACGCTACAAAACGTTTAACTTCATCAGCATTCTTTGGTCTCGGATAGTTTTCAATAATGCAGTATTTACTGCTATCTGGAAGAATTCCTCGGTCTGTACATATGTGACCAAGATACGACACTTCTCGACAGAAAAATTTACATTTGTCGGGATGAAGTTTAAGGTTATACTTTCGACAGAGTTGGAAAACGGAACGTAAATTATATAACATGTGCTTTTCCGAGCAACCTATAACAACTAAGTCGTCCATATATACAAATGCTTGTCCTGGATCTAATCCAGAGAATGCCATTGACATCATTCTCTGAAATGAGTTAGGAGCTACCTTTATCCCGTAAGGTAATCTTTTGAAACGAAAGGAACCTTGCTGTGTTGAGAAGGACGTTATATCCCTGGACTCTTCCGATAGCTCAATTTGATGAAATCCACTCATCAAGTCTAGGCACGAAAAATATTTTGCACGACCCAGTTGGTCCAATATGTCATCAATTCGAGGCAACGGATATTTATCTGCTACAAGCTTTTTATTTATTTGGCGATAATCTATAACCAATCGCCATCGCTTTTCAGTGCTACCTGGAAGTGATTTTTTCGGCACAAGCAGTACCGGACTATTATATGCAGAAAATGATGGTTCTACTATGTCATCCGATCTGAGTTTTTCAACTTGCCTAGTGATTTCATCCTTTTGACTATGAGGTATCCTGTAATTTTTAATATAAACTGGTGTTTTATCACTGATTCTTAGTTCTTGTTTATAAAAATTGTTTGCTGATATTTTATCGGTTTCGATAGCAAAAATGTCAGTGAAGTCCGTACACAAGTCTGTCAATGATTTTTCGGCAAAAGCAGGGAAATTCTTCGACAATCTTGAGATTATCTCAATTTCTCTGTATTTCCCGGAAGGATTTACACTAACTATGTCATAATCTGACATGTTCTCGGTTTCGATATCCACATTTTCCAAAAAAACATTATTGAATGTCGTGTTGATTATCAAAACATATGGGTTTTTATCAGTGACTATTGTGTTGGCCACAAAAATACCTTTTCCTATTTCCTGATTAGGAACAAGAATTTCTCCCTTTTGTTTGAGGTTTATCCTTCGTATAACTTGTGCCCTGGCTGGTAGGGATATTGTATTTGGATAAAATGAGTCTGAAATGGGCAGAACAATGTTATCTTTATTGTCACAAGGTTTGACAATTAAACAATTCTGATTTTTTCCATAGTCCAAAATACAATTGTATTCACGCAGGAAATTTATTCCTAATATTCCATCGCATGGAATTGGGAAGTTTTGATCAACTATTTGAAAATTATGACTTGCCAAGTAATCATCAATCACAAGATGTGATCCTATTTCGCCTATGGTTTTAATATTTGTAGTCCCGATACCACTAATTTTTGTTGCAAAATCTGGATTAATTGAAATGTCTCCTTTTAATTTATCTATCTTAAGAATAGAGACATCGGCTCCAGTGTCCAATAGGAATGTAGTTGGACAATCAGTACATGTTGTATATAAAACTACGTAACTATTGAGATTTAAATTTAAATTAAAAATTTTGTAATTGATAGATTTTTCGGATTTCGTTCTTGGTTCTTGTCCTAATTGTCCTGGTCCCCCAGATGTGCACCCTGGGGTGGGATGCGTTTCCCTGGTCATGTATGCATCTAGCTTGGTAGTTACGCTGGCCTCGGCGATTAGAGTTATTTCCTCCTCTATAATTATTACCCCTTCTGTAATTGTTACTGCCTCTATTGTAACTACCGCGACCACGAGAGGTACAACGACCACGACTAGCTCCGCGTCCTCGTGAATTACCATTGTTGGATTTGTAATATAGGATGTTCGTGCCAGAAGTTGCAGTATTTGTACATGAATTAACGAACTTGGCTATTGCCTCACTCATGTTCTCATAATTTCCGGATTCCATTATTAGGCGAACTCTTTCATTTGAAGCATTTTTCGCCAATGATTTTACGGCCACTTGAGTTGAATATTTTGTGGCCAATTGAGAAGAAACGCCATCAGCTATATAGGCTCCCTCTAAAGATTTGGTCAAGGTTTCTACCTCTGCAGCATAAGCATTCGCCGTTTTACCACCTTGGCGAACATTAAATAGCTTAGCTGAGACTACCTCAACCGATTCTCCCTTAATGGATGCTTTCAATTTTGCCATGATGGCCGCAATTGTTGTTTCACTTGATAATAAGTTTCGGGCTGTGCCGTTCAACTTTGTCTTTATCAAGTTAATTGCAACTTGCTCATGTGTTTCCTTTATAGAATCCACTAGAGCGAGTGCATCTAGAAAGCTTTGGAGATTTTCTGGTTTGCCATCAAAGTCTGGGAGGAGCTTTGAGGCTAAACCAAGAAACTGTGTGACTGTTAGTGCCATGTTCTCTGGTGTGGATATATTTTCCGCAGAATTTTCAGTACTTGTATTTGGCAAGTCTGAGCTTAGTAAATTCTCAGTTAATTGTTTGGTACTTGTTTGAGGTAAGTCGCAATTGGATAAACTCTTAGGGAATTGGTCGATACTTGTCCGAGGCAAGCCTGGACTGATTTTAGTTTGAACTCCAGTATCGTACTTTAATTCCTCATGAATATTTTCAGGGAGTTTAACATTTAAACCCCTTCGTACCACAATATGGGTGAGTTTAGTGCGAACTTCATTAAAGTAACCTTCGGCATTTGACTGATGCTTTTTTGTAAGTCTATTGTAGTTTACGTTAATTAAGACTCTTATTTGTTCAAATCTTTCGAATAATGTATTCAGGTGTTTATTCACCGTTTCCTCTCTTGATGGTGCCTTGTTAGTGTGCAGACACTTGTAGGATTTATCAAATTCTGTTCTTATCAATCGTAATCTGTTCACAATAGCCTGCCATTCCATTTATCATGTATGATCTTGGAAACGGCCTAGACTTTGTCTAGGTCATTTGCAAGCAAAACAGACCTTGCATAATTCTTTTTTATTGCTCTTTTGTGTAACTGGTACACAGTTGTCGCAAATTGTAAAGCCATTATTGCTATTATTATAATTAGGTAATTTTGTACTGAGGATTCTACCTCAACAATTTTTACCTGATTTATAACGTTAGCGTTCGGATTTTGAATTTTCGACGTCTGTTCGCCCATGTTCACAATTTTTCTTTTTCACTTGTGTGGAAGAAATACTCAAAAATACATTTTTTTTTTGTAGATATATATATAGCAGCTTATTTTATATTATATCAAAGTATATTTTGCCTGTTGGTAAACAATCAACGAATAATTTTTTGTTAGTAGGCCATAATTATATAAAAAATAAATAATTTTTTGTTAGTAGGCCATAATTATATTAAAAAAAATAATATATATGTCAAAATTAATATATAGCCATAACTGTTCCTGTTCCCGTTGCTGCTGGTTGTTGTTCCGCTGGTGCTTTGGCCGCACCAGGATCCTCCTTCCTTCACAACGCTCGGCTTGCGTTGCTTTTCTGTTTAATTCTGATTAATATCTTCAGTCAATTTTAGAGATGCACTTTGTTTATTTATAAATTTATTGGAATGGAAATGTTTTATCTTGTTCATTACTTTATTATTTTAATTTTCTCTGTTTTTGATTTTTATTGTATGTAAATATACATACACTGCACACATAACACCAATTTTTAGAGATGCACTTTGTTTATTTATAAAATAATTGGAACGAAATTGTTTTATCTTGTTCATTACTTTATTATTTTAATTTTCTCTGTTCTTAATTTTTATTGTATGTAACTATACATACACTGCACACACAACAACATATTTTTAGATATGCACTTTGTTTATTTATAAATTAATTAGAATGAACATATTTTATTTTGTTTCATTGCTATATTATTTTAATTTTATTTTTTTTTTCTTGATTTTTATTGTATAAATATACATTGCACACAATACAATACCGAACAATATAAGTTTCTTTTTTACTTTAACTGGCAGGATCGCCATGTAAAATACCCGGACTCATTAACGCTCGTTGAGTAACTGACTTTATTTGTCATTCAAAAAGGCTTAGGCGGTAGCTTACTCACTAATACACTTATGTGTGAAGAGAGCGTAGTATGCACACGTATTAGACCGATCGTGAGAAACGGTGGTCAGCATTTAGCGACCTAGCGTGTGAATCGCAATGTCAGCAAATGTGCATGGCATTGGACATCAGTATACTGTTCATCATGGGAACAGGTAAAAGTGTAATGATGTCCAGACACGATCGCATTACCACATGCGTGTGCATTGGCGGTGCTGTGCATACTACAGTATGCATGGTCAACAGTATTATGCATACTACAAATGCTTGTGTAGCCAGTTTTAAATATTAATACGGAAAGCTAACTTCCCGATAGCAGTCGCAACACAAGGCGAGAATTTGACAGCCGAAAGCAAGATGCTCGAATTTGATTTCTTACGAGTCTGAGAGAGACAATAGGAGCCCTTGGTGGAAGAAAGTGCTAACTCACTTTTTTTCAAAAACAATATTTTCCTTCTTTTTATGTTTCCATGGTATCCATTGGTTTTATTGAATCCGACCTGTTTAACCCTTAACATCAATATTGATATTTCCTAAATGAACTCGTTAAGAATCGCTTGATTGAGTTACGATTTCTTATATATTTTAATGATAACAAAAAGGAATTAAGAAATTAATATTAATTATACGTTCAGTTGTTCCCAAAAAGGAAAAATTTTTATTTGTGGGTTATAGCTTCTGGAATTTCTGGTTAGCTTGAGATGAAAGCCTGATATGTTTTCTAGCAATAGTAGTTCTGCCAGATCGACCTAACCCAGCCTCTTTTAAACTCCGAGGGCTAAAAGTCGACCATTTCGCTCTCTGCACTACGGTTTCATTCCCCGAGTAGAGAGCGCTAATTCCTACTAGTCTGTTCGGTTTTATTGTTGTTTGTTGTGGCTTGGTCCATTAGAATGCAGTTGTCGGTATCGTTTGCTGCGTTGCTGTTTATATTGTTGTAATATTAGAATCCATTCAAAAACGAAGTACTAGACTAGACATTGAAAATGTCTCTTCTCTCGAATGCCAACAAACAAAAAGAATTGAAGCCTTAATCATTATTTGTCCTCTCTATTACTCTCTTCATTGAATATTTCAATACACCCACAGCTTTTTGATAGTGTTATTGTATATAACTATACAAATTCCAACAATGTTGAAGTAAAATTATTTAATCTATGCAAAAAGTAGAAAATAATCAAGATATGACGCGAGAGAGAAATGCCTTTGAGTGAATTGTGACCACTTTTTGGTTCTCTTTTACGAGGGTTGCCAAATTGCGCACATCTTCTGGTCGTCTACTTCTTGATCGTCTTTGATCCATTTTCGGTCACACGAGTGTAGGGAATTTGAGAATGTCTGTACAATAAGAATAGCCCCTAGTAGTACGTCGAGAACTTGGTGAAGGGTTATTACTCACTGTGGCGCACAGGTAGCAGTGAGGCACTGCTCAAATACAGACAGATACTCCCGAGTGAAAACTATCCGTAGGCACGAGACGCGTGACGCCTACTGTGATATACAACCGGCCCTAACTTAAGGGAACAAGAGTTAAGGGGCGTGCTCTTGACGATGATGTCTCTTGCTTGCTAGTAACAAAAACTAGCTATAATTTGAAGCTATATATAATCGTCTTGCTATTACGCTTAATTCGGCATTGGAACCAACCTGCATCACATCAGACGGGAGGTGACACAAGATAATAGCCACAGCTCTCATAATGGCAGCCAAACGACCAGAAGATGGATCCATCTGCATACCCTCTGTTGGTGACAGGCATGGTGAGGCTCTCCCTGAGCACTTCACTCAATGTCTTCGGTTCGCGGTTTTCAGTTACCTTGGGTTGTTTAGACTTCGTCGGAGCATCGGGTGATTGTAAGTTAACGTGACTTCATCGAGGCGAAAGCATCAGCGTATCCTGAGACTGTCAATTTTGTTGCTCAATTAGTGGACCCTTTTCTTGCCCAGTTAGTAGATGCTTTGTTTATTTTCTTCTTCTTATCTTTGAATAAATAATAACTAAAGGCTTTCTCAGTAAGATTGGAATTTTTAAGTTTAGTGGCATTTTTTTTTTTGTTTTGAGCAAGTGGAAATTTGACAGCTGTCACAGAAATTTGACAGCTGTCACATATGTTTATTCCGATTATTAAAAATGGAGGGCTTTATGAAAGAACAACGCGTTATAATTGGTAAAACTTATTACAACAATTTGAGAAGTTATGCTGAGATCGCCCACAAACTTCGAAGGATTTTCAGTCGATAAAGTGCACCTAAAGTGTCAACCATTCAAAGAGTGGTCAAAAAATTTGAAGATACTGGGTCGGTTATGGACAGTAAGACTCCTGTGCGTCATCGTACCGGTCGGTCTTTTGAAAACATTACTGCTGTAAACGGGAGTATCGCCAAAAACCTGAAAACTTCAAATCGCCATCGTTCCCAACAACTTCGAATTTCACGAAGCACTACGCAGCGAATTTTGACAAAATACAAAATTCAGTTTTGGAAGGACCCAGCAGAGCATGGAAAGCACCGTCAATTCGTTCAATTGGTAGTCAATGTCAATGAAGTCAATGAAAATTTTTCAACAAAAAAAAGTCATCTTCTCCGATTAAGCGCATTTCCATTTGAATGGCTTCGTGAATACACAAAATTTTCGAATTTGGGTTTCAGAAAATCCTCTTGCAATCCATGAGAAATACATGCACCCACAACGAGCAAATGTCTGGTGCATCCGGCATCCGTTACAGGAACATAATAATGGAGCTATACCTCAACTGGACGGCATAGATCTGCACAATTCGTGGTTACAGCAAGACGGCGCCACCTGCCACACCGCGTATGAAACAATCGATGTATTCCAGCAACGTTTTCCACAACAAATTATCTCAAGAATTTCTAATGTCAACTGGCCATCAAAGGTCACACGATTTGAGCCCGTCCGATTTCTTTCTTTGGGGTTTTGTGAAATCTCGGGTTTATGCGAATAAACCAGAAACAATTCCTGAGTTCAAATCCGAGATACAACGCGTTATCGGTGAGATACAGCCACATCTCTATGAAAAAGTCATAGAAAATTTCATAAAATAAAAATTATCAGAGCCATGGGGGCTGATGATGATATTTTATATTTTATTCCATACTTAATCGGAATATGTTTTCTTTACAATCCAACAAAAAAATGAGAAATATCTTCAAAAATACGTGTTTTTACTTTAAAATTAAAAAACCAATGAGTATATGGCCGTCGGTGGTGCAATGGTTAGTGTGCGCGGCTCTTGTACATGAGATCCTGGGTTCGAACCCGGCTCTGACCACCTTCAAATTTTCTTTCGGCGGCGGTCACCTCGCATAGTGACGGCGACACTATCGAGTATCTAGCCATGAAAAAGCTTCTCAAAATACCGTTCGGAATCGGTGTAAAACTGTAGGTCCCAATCAGTGAGTGAAAACTGGAAAGCGCACAGCTCAGTGATTGTGAGAAGTTCTCCCCAGTCCCTTTATGGGATGTAATGGGAAACTATTTATTTATTTTTATTCGAACTCACGCTCGATATGTTAACTGCTTTTTGTTACATGGTACCTGTTCGATTTCTATGAACACATTAGTAAATGTTACATTTGAAAATAAAAAAAGGAATAGTTGCTCTTTTGCTATTGCACTTTCTGTTTTCTTACATCTGCTTTAACGTTTTAAAATATTGTTAAAATAAACAAAGCAATATTTAGCTCACTGAAATAATTGTTTTTGTTTTGTCATAAACAGAGCGACGACAAAAAGTATTGAATAGTATAGAGAACTTATTGCACTCTTTTTCCGCTCTCATGTAGAGAGTCTGAGTAAAAGAGCATAAACGAGGCTTATTCTCTTTATAGAACATTTCAATATAAATGCACCATTTCGACAATGTTATTACATAAAACAATACAAAAAGCATGAATGTTTCAAAAGGCATCAATATTTCACATAAAAATTATGTATAGACAAAGTTATGACAAACAGAGATTAATACGTTTTGAATCATTCGCCAGATGTCGCCAGTGCTTTTGAGTCATACAATTCGTTCCATGAGTCCTCTATACTATTCGATACTCTTTGGCAGTGTTGCCAGTTTAGCCCTTTTAGAGCATTTATAGCTCTTATTTTTTGGTTTTTATAAATTATTGCCCTTTATCAGCCCTTTTTTATTTTCACAAATTGCGACTTGAGTAAGCTCTTTTCAATGCATAACGCATACTCGTATTTAATGTTATGTATTAAGTATTATGTTTTCGCTATAAAATAATACATTGTGCGGTTTTATTTAACACCTTAAGATATCAGCTGAAGAACAGGGATCTTTTGTCAATTTTACCTCAATAAATCTTAAGCAGTTTGTAATTTGGCTATGCAATCTTGGACTATATTGTAGCTCTTTCATCATTTAATAATTCTTTTTAACCTCTTTCAAAAAAAAAAGCATAATGTTGAATCATATTTGAAATTAACTTCATTTTTTCTCTTCATTTTTACGGCTGACTGTAAACAAAATGTGGTGACTCGGAATTGTAGCCTACAAATTTCTTTATAACTTGGCAAAATACACTAATCAACAAAAAATTAATTTAGATTCAGATTAACTTAGATTTAATTTAGATTTAGATTAATTTAGATGTAAAAAATTTTACCATTTCTTATACAAATTAAAGCAAATGTGTATGACTATAGTTTACAAAGTTTAGTCCTTTTAACTGTGATCGAAATTTAATGAAACATCTGTTTTTCAATACAACAAACATCTGTTGAATTACACAAAATCTCCAAATGAGTGAATCCTGCTGCAGTGTGAATGCAGTATAAGACTCTTGAGAAAATACAATAACAATTCATAAATTTTGAAACAGGTCTATTTTACAGCTTACACTCCAAAAAACCAAAAAAAATTAGGGGAGCAGAACACGTTATTTTAAGCAAAAAAAGTAAAATCACCAAATAAATCACCCCATTGTTTCGTAGTTATGGGGTTAAGGTACTGTGGAAAGCTATTGATATTATCATTTTTTTGTATAAAACAAGTCAAAATAAACTTAAAAAATTCTTTACCATTTTTCGATAACTCGCGTAGTTATCGAGTTATTGGATGTTGCAATTTTGAAAAATTATCGAATATTTTCTTTTACTTTTCTCAAAAGTAGAAACCTTTATGCCACAAAAATACGAGTACTATGCCGCAGCCGCGATGCCGGTGTTGAACCTACCCCAGAGGTTCTTCTACCCGACGTTACAATTTTTTTAAATTTAAGCCTACGTTAGTTTTTGGTTGTAAAATGTAAGATATTTAAAATTTTCTTTGACGGTTCGTGAGGAAAGAGCTTCAGTATCGTCGAAGGTTGCAATGAAAATATTCGGAATGCTTAGGGTTCATTGAAGGAAAATCTAAAATAAATCCCTGCCTTTCAGCTTAAATATTTTTGGGCCTGTAAAGAAAAATTCGATGAGGCTTTCGATATCATGTCCATGTACTTTTATATTTTGGTGGTTTGTTCGAGAACGTAAATCAACTATTTTTTGCTATTTGTTTTGTGTTGTATTTGTTAAATTAAGGAAATATGATTATATCTGGGAAATATTAAAAAATATTCGAAATGTGACACTATCACTACTCTGTATGAAACAGAGTCTTAAAATCTGATATCTATCTTCCAATATTTGTAAAAACGTTGACTTTTTTGCAATGTATGGTCAGGCCAATTGAAAACTTGTACCCAAAACTGCGACTTTAAATATTTTTGACGTAGAATACGTCTTACCTTACGGTATGAGGAGTCATGTCAGGTTTTTATTGTTGTAATCTTTATTTCATTGAATTTGAGGAAACGGCTAGATGAATTTTTTTAAAATTTTTTTTGTAGGTAAATGAAGATGTTATCTTTCGTTTGATATACATTTCATATTGGTTGATATATTTCTAGTATTTTAATTTCTCAAATGAAAATTGTTTAAACACATACACTCAAACATATGTGTGGTGTTTGGTTGAGTGTTTTTGGTTGCTCAACATTGCTTAGGAACATGTATCTAGTAAAAAGTGAAACGAACAGCAAGCTAATGTTGCTTGGCAACATGTATCTAGTAAAAAGTGAAACAAACAGTAAGCTAACGTAATAAAGCTTTTTTGCGAAAGCTTCAATAAAGCTGTTGTAACATTAATTTTGAATTGTAAAGCGTAAAGCTTTCACACAACGCTCGAATGCTAATGCGAAGACTCGATAAGGTAAACCTTTTTTAATATTAGGCCGGCCCTCTCAACATTCGCAGAACTTATTTCAATAAAAATATTAATTAAAATACATAAATTAAATTAAGTTTAAAAAAATTTAACATAATATTTTTTTTTTAAACGGACTTGAATCAAATGCCGTTGGTAAATATAAAAATTACAGCAGACAGTTGTCCGAGGCCTTCGGCCACGGACTGTACCTGCAGGCTCTGTCAGAGACACGGCCATTAAGTTTAACGTAGAATACGCCATCCGATAAGACAGAAAACATATATAACAATAAATGATAAATAATGTAAGCAAATGAATTTATTGTTATATATGTTTTCTGTCTTATCGGATGGCGTATTCTACGTTAAACTTAATGGCCGTGTCTCTGACACAGCCTGCAGGGACAGTCCGTGGCCGAAGGCCTCGGACAACTGTCTGCTGTAATTTTGTTTGTCCAGTTTTTGGTGTGTTTGCGCATTTTGCGATTTAGCTCTTTGATTTGAGTTTTGCTCTTTTTTTAGCTAAAATTTTTTTTGAAAAATTCTAGCAACACTGCTCTTTGGCGACGACGACCTGTTTGTTTGTTCGCTGCCGCTGCATGATACTTATTTTCAGGCAGAGACTATTGTTGTACCAAACCACGAATGTGATGCTAACGCTGTGTGTTGTTTGCATGTGTTCACTTTGATAGATTGCCCTACCCATGCCTGTTAACACATCAAAAATGCATGCTTACTGAGACACCCGTTATATCTAACGCCGATTTGCCGAATATTTCATACTAGCAACTTTATGCCTGTTTAAGACAGATATGTTTTCGTCTTGCTCTAACGCATGGTATGAAGTCATTCTTGCAAATGTATATTTTCTTTCTCTTACATTTTACTTCACAAGAATGCTATCTAATGCCGTTTTTCTGAATTTTAAATACTGGAAACTGTATGCATATTTAAGACAGATATATATACTCGTCTTGCTCTAATGCATGGGATGCTGCTATTCTTGCAAATGTCTATTATCTTCTTCTTATCTTTGAATTCACAATAACGAAATCTAATGCCGTTTTGCTGTCTATTTAATACTGGCAACTGTATGCATGTTTAATACAGAACTGTAGACTCGTCTTGCTCTTGCGCATGTTATTTACAAAGACGATTTACAATTAGACGACCAGAAGATGTGCGCAACTTGGCAACCCCGGTAAAAAAGAACCAACAAGTGCTAGGAGTTTACTCAAACGCATTTCTCTCTCGCGTCATATCTTGCTTATTTCATACTTTTTGGATAGTTTATGTAATTTTACTTCAACATGATCGGAATTTGTATAGTTATGTACAATAACACTATCAAAAAGCTGCTCGTGTATTGAAACATTCAATGAAGAGAGTAAGAGAGAGAGTAGAGAAGTACTAGGGTTTCACTCGATTTGTTTGTTGGATCGTGTACTTCTTGATCGTCTTTGTTATTGTCGTTTGTTGTGGCTTCATCCGTTAGCGTAAAGCAACTATGGTATAGGGAAGAAAATTTACTCTTGGGGTGGAATGCCAACAAGGAAAACGAGTGAAGCGTGTGGTTTCTCTGTTCGATCTCTTACTCTCTTCGTGGAATATTTCAATACACGAGCAGTTTTTTAAGAATATTATTGTATCTAACTATAGAAATTCCAAACATATTTAAATAAAATTACATAAAGTATGTAAAAAGTATGAAATAATCAAATTATGACGCGGGAAAGAAATGCGTTTGAGTGAATCGCGTCGACTTTTTTGGTTCTCGTCTACTATGGTTGCCAAATTGCGCTGGTTTTTTCATCTCTACTTGTATATCCTTTTAGCCGTTAGAATGTAGTTGTCGGTATCGTTTCTGCGTTGCTGTTTCTTCTTATTTTTGCATTCACAATAACGATATCTAACGCCGGTTTGCTGAGTATTTCATACTGGCAACTTTATGTATATTATAACAGAAATGTATACTCGTCTTGCTCTTGCACATGGTATGTAGTCATTATTACAAATGTCTATTTTCTTCTTCTTATTTTTGAATTCACTATAACGATTTGATGAGTATTCCATTGTGACAACTTGAAACTTGTTTAAGACAGAAATGGAAGCGGTATTTCCTAGTGTCGCTTAAGGTCGCTTACAAAATAAGTGATAATCTAAGTAAGCGGCGAAACCAAATCACTTCTAATATAGCAAGAGAATCTCTTAGATTTGCCATAGTTTTGTTTGGAATATATCGTAAGGGGCTAAAAATCAATCTCAACTATCATATCCAACTAATGTCCATTTGTTTAGAGTCCATTTACAAAATCACATTTCAAAAAAACCCCTTTGGAATTCAATATCATATATATAGATTAAGCACAATTGTACGTAACAATGCGCATTGGCTACTTTAAGGACTTCATTGTCCTTTTGGTATCTTTTAATATTATAAACAGATTCCTTCTGTCTCATTCTTCTACTTTGCTCTGTCACTCACACTCAAAGGCACTTGCTGGTGTCCTTACATATCATCACATGAAGTATAAGGATTTTATATAGAAAATAGTTCATATTGTATTTAACAATACAAAATTGTTAGGGATTAAGACATGAAACAGGCTTTTTATTTACTTTTTCCAAATCCCTCACGCCTGCCTGCCTCTTAACATCCTTTTGCTCCTCCCATACATTCAACAAACGGACTCAAAAGTCTATAGACTAAAGGCATTTTTGTGTCCTTTAGACCTCGTAGGCATTTCTTGAAATAAATTTGTTGTTTTTTTGGAAAGGATTTGAAATACATTGAGATCCTTCTAAGGGATTTTTTTACGAGTGACGAATTCTTAAAAATGCGACAAATTTCTGTGAAAATGCTGAGTTGAGTGGAATCATATCACAAATCGCACTTAATCGTTTTATATTTTCTGTGAGTTTTAAATTGGAACGAGGATTTATGCGAACATAAGTGTATAAAATTAAAGCAAAAAAATTAGAAAGGACACGAATTTATTGTTTGAGAAAAAACGCCCGAAGAAAAAGGATATTGAATTGACCATAAATAAATGTAAGTAATGGATTATATGAGTTAAAGAGGATAGAACGTGCAACAATTGGGTGTATTGGATATCAAATATGGTTCGGTCTCATAATTATTAGGGTGGAGTCCTTGTAGATTTTTGTTCAGTATCTGGAGGCTTATTTTATAAATTGCCTTATATTGTTCAAGTGCTCAAGGAGAATTAGTTTTAAGCTTCTTGGGTTGGGTTGACATGGTTCAGATGGGTTAGGTGTTGGTGGCAGTTGACCAAAGACTTATTTGGACTTTTTAATTCTGTTGGTGATACTACGAGTTAACCAGATTAACCGCTACCCACACCAGATATCCAAGCAGCTCAAGATCCTGTCAACGCTATCTAATACTTCGATATATTTTCCATGTTCCTAAAATAAATATCCTCCTGCCGACTAGAGCTGGCCACGTGCAGCAAATATCTTCAATGGATATGATATGAGTTAAAGAGGATAGGACGTGCACACAAACGGGTGTATTGAATATCACCTATAGTTCGGTTTCGTAATTGTTTGGGGGGGAGTCCTTGTGGTTTTTTGTTCAGTAACTGGAGGCTTATTTTATAAAATGCCTTAAATTGTTTAAGTAGTCAAGGAAAATTAGTCGTAAACTTCTTGGGTTGGGTTGAGATGGTTACATGACCAAAGACTTACTTTGACTTTTTAGTTCTTTTTGTGATACCATGAGATAACCAGATTAACCGCAACCCCCACAGGATATGAAAGAAGCTCAAGATCCTGCCAACATCTATCTGAGCTAATTCTTCTAAGTTCCTAAATAAGTAGGATTTCTTAGTAGATATCCTCCTGCCGTCTAGAGCTGCAAATATGTTCAATGGATTTGTTGCCTTTCTCGTCGTGTCTTTAGAGGTTACTTGTCCTGAACTTTAGCCTAGCCGCATGTCTACCAATCAGCCAGTTTCCCATCAAAACTGAAACAAGCACGGATACCTTGGACCTGGCCAGAGAGAGAAGGTTCATGTATCTGTTCTAACAACTATCGTCTTTCCCTCCTTCATTATCATATCTGCATATGTTGTCAAGTTCCTAGGAGCATAGCAACAGCTTTCTACTCTTGTGTACCATTGGACAGGTATTGAGCACAATGACATTGAGCCCAATGACATTAAACGCAATGATATTGAACCCAATAACATTGAAACCAAGGACATGGATCCCAATGTCATTGAAGCCAATGATATTGAACCCAAAGGAGTTTAACACAATGGCATTGAACACAATGACATTTACCCAATGACATTGAACAAAATGGCATTCAGAACAATGACATTGAACCCAATGACATTGATCCCAATGACATTGAACCCAATAGCATTGAACACAATGGCATTGAACACAATGACATTGAACCCAATTACATTGAACACAATGGCATTGAACACAATGACATTGAACCCAATGGCATTGAGCCCAATGACATTGAACACAATGACTTTGAACCCAATTGCATTGAATACAATTACATTGAACCAATGACACTGAACCCAGTAATATTGAACCCAATGACATTGAACCAATGACACTGAACCCAGTAATATTGAATCCAATGACATTGACTTCAATGACATTGAACCCAATGACATTGAACCCAATGACATTGAATCAGTGACATTGAACCCAATAACATTGAACCCAATGACATTGAACCTCATGACATTGAACCCAATGACATTGAACCCAATTACATTGAACACAATGGCATTGAACACAATGACATTGAACCCAATGGCATTGATCCCAATGACATTGAACACAATGACTTTGAACCCAATTGCATTGAATACAATTACATTGAACCAATGACACTGAACCCAGTAATATTGAACCCAATGACATTGAACCAATGACACTGAACCCAGTAATATTGAACCCAATGACATTGAATTCAATGACATTGAACCCAATGACATTGATCCTAATGACGTTGAACCAGTGACATTTAACCCAATAACATTGAACCCAATGACATTGAACCTCATGACATTGAACCCAATGACATTGGACCCAATGGCATTGGACACAATGATATTGAACCCAATGACATTGAGCCCAACGACATTGAACCCAATGACATTGAACCCAATTGCATTGAATACAATTACATTGAACCAATGACACTGAACCCAGTAATATTGAACCCAATGACATTGAACCAATGACACTGAACCCAGTAATATTGAACCCAATGACATTGAATTCAATGACATTGAACCCAATGACATTGAACCCAATGACATTGAATCAGTGACATTGAACCCAATAACATTGAACACAATGATATTGAACCCAATGACATTGATCCTAATGACATTGAAGCCAATGACATTGAACACAATGACATTGAACCCAATTACATTGAACCCAATGGCATTGAACCCAATGACATTGTACCCAATGACATTGATACCAATGATATTGAACCCAATGACATTGATCCTAATGACATTGAACCAGTGACATTGAACTCAATAACATTGAACCCAATGACATTGAACGCAATGGCATTGAACCCAATGACATTCCTACCTGCTACACTCAACAATGATCCGCTTGTCTACGAGAACGATGCAAACCTAGTTTCATAGAGCATGCCCCATACACTACTGGATCTTTTATTTCGACTCATCCGAGTAAAAATTCACATATCCAAGGCAATCTGAAAGTTCATCAATGAGCTTTAATTTCGACAATGAAGTATCATCCCCGGCAGTATCCACATGGTCAGTTACATCTGCAATATCATCAACATTCTCAGCTACATCTCTCTCCCAATGTGTTTTTGATCTCGTCTTCAAGGAGGCTAACTGCGGGCTAGTTAATGAGCTGGGATTCGGAAAATTAAGAAACTTCATAGGGTAGACCCTATACTCGATTCAACTCATTCATTTAGAAATTCCCATTACCCTCCTACAATGCCCATAATCAGGAACTTCTTTGTTCTACGAATCCTTTTCCGGTTGACAAATTCAGGAATTTTGGGAGCAGCTTCGACAGTTGTGACAGTTGTGACAGTTGATTAAGCTTGAAGGCAGAATGATAACAATCTGCATTCCTATAATGTACACAGGCAGAAAACACAGCATTACATTTAGCGCTTCAATACACGCTGAAAAAACATGCCCAGCAACATATTGCAAGGGCAATGTATATGTTTGCCAGCATTGTTTTTGTGTTTCTGCTTTTTTGTTTCTTTGATGTCTGTCACGTTTTTGTTTTTAGCAGTTTTCAACAAACCAAGTCACATTTGAGTCACAAAAACACTTATTATAGTCTGTTAATCATCGTATCCCTAACATGTAATATTGAATATAAAACACAATGTGTTTGGACACAAGTATACTATATTTTCGACCAGCTAAAAACACGTTATATTTGCATCCAAACAACAACAAGATACAGATTTTTCAGCTTGCAGGATTGGTGCGCAGAGCATCCGGGATGCACATCGGCGCCATGCACTGAACTCTAGTCAGGAGTGCATAACAGATGGAGCATTCTCGGTCTCACCACCTCTGTATAGAAAGAGTGAACAATCGACGCAAACTATAGATGACAACCTATAGCCCTCCTATAGTTGTATATGGCTATTGTCGCTTTTTTCTTTATTTTCGCTATTTTGGGTCTGAAACTAAGCTTGATGTTATGTACAATCTGCAGGTTAATTTTGGACCCATTGAACGTAATTGTTTCCTAGGTATGCATTTTATATCTACGGGTAGAAATTACATGCTCAGTATAAGTATTGATTTACAGCTACTCCAATTTCACCCTCCCATCTTCAGAAAGTCGGTATGATATGCTGGGCTGGATACTTACCCCTTACTGATATTGCCACGTCGTCTGCAAAAGAAACAATATTCCCACGCACATTTCCAAGAGAGACCAGTATTCTATTCAGCGTAATCTTGCATAGAAGTGTAGATAAGACACCTCCCTGTGGTCTGCCTCTATTGACATACCTGGTATCTGTCGCGGTGCCCAATCTGTTAAAACTCCTGGTGAGCATTTCATATACAACCTGCATAAGATCCATGTCCATGAACTATACCACATTAGGAGTGATGTTATATATGCATTACCAGGCAGTACCGTAGGAAGGATTTTATATGGGGGGCCAACTTGAAATTTAGGTTGAAAAATAGCACTACCTTCAAAAAACACCATTTAAGGAACTAATTTCGGGGGGCCGAGCCACCGGGCCCATCCCCTGCATACGTGCCTGTTACCAGGTAAAGATTTGTTCATGTATGCAACTAGTTCATGCAGGGCTATCTCTGTACATCTGGTCCTGCAATACGCTTGCTCGCACCAGATAGCAGTCTTACGTTAATACTCGCCCACAAGTGGACATTTATCAGCCATTCCTAAGTATTCAGTGGGAACCCATGACAGGCTTATTGTACGCCTGAAGTCTCTTGGGGGTGTGTTAGGTGGTTTCCCTAATTAAACTGTGTGACACCAAAAAAAATGATGGGGTTCTGTCAACGGATTCTGGTAGAATGGTCTAAAAAAAATATACATGTATCGGCGTTTTGCCAGATCTGATCAGAATTTTTTTTAGGGCGGGTCAAAGTTTCCGCCCCTCAGAACTTTCCTGCAACATATCGGCATGGAAAATTGTGTGTTCCTTACTTCTGAGCTACAAAGTATGTTCAGAAGTTTTATAGAAAAGATTCAGATAAACATTTTTGTGGAACAAATTAACCCTCTAACTGTCACGTATAACCATAATTTTAACTTTTTTTTTTTTGAAAACTCGCAAAAACCTGCTCATGTAAGAAAACAGGCGTCAGATGTTTGTGACAAAACAATTTGTAGTAACACTCGAATACTATATAAATATTCGCCTAAAACTGTGCAATATACAATAGAATTGATCCTAAAGATATGCAACAGAAAATGTACACAATTAGAGTGAACACAATAAGAACTGAATAGCACAATATTAACAAAAAGAAGCAAAAGCAAAGCCAGTGTTGCCAGTCTACCATAAATAATGCTTTTTTGCATAATTTTTTTGGTGTCAGCACAATTTTTTTGACACATGATGCTAAATGCTTGTTAGCATAATTTTCACGAAATTTTTCCAAAATTTTATATTCGTGAAATTTTTATCATAATTTTTTTGATATTGTACAATTTTTCATTAACAAATTTTTCAAGTTTTTTTTACAATTTATGTTTTAATATGTCTATATTGTTCGGCTGGAGATCAGAAAATGAAAATCCAGGTGATTCCACTGTTTTATATCATTTATTCATTAATTCCCAATATTTCGATTAGCATCGCTAATCATCTTCAGGGGTTACGTTTAATAAACTCATAAAACAAAAAGACTAGAGTAGGTCAACAGTTGACGAAAGCTTGCATACCACATAGGACAACCTACTCTTTTCTTTTTGTTTTTGAGTTTATTAAACATAACTCCTGAAGATGATTAACGATGCTAATCAAAATATTGGGAATTAATGAATAAATCTTATAAAACATAAAACAGTGGAATCACCTGGATTTCCATTTTTTGACCTAGAGCCTAACAATATAGACATAGTTAAACACCAAAACATCAACACCATAATAATTTATGTTTTAATAACATGTAACATATAAATTGTTTTTAACAAATATCGAAAATTTAGATTGAAAAAACACCGGACGTTTTTATTTTGCTTCATAAAACAATAATATATTCTATGTTATAAGCGAACACACGCAAAAAGACAGAAACGAACAATATTTTCAATACATTTTTTTTGCCTCATATGTCAAAAACATTTTAACTGATCCTGTGTCTTCGATTTTATAGGCCGATGTCTCCCGAACCATTAACAGAACTTAATTTTTAATTTAATTTTTTTTTTATTTTTTTTTTATATTACATTTCGTACAAAATTGATATAAGTATAGATGCGATGAGTCTAGGTCGGGAATCCTTTTAACAAAAAAAATTAAAAACTAATAATCTAACTCCATATGTATGACAAAATTAAATGTATTCAAAATTTGCGAAGATAAAGTTTTTGTATGATTTCTAATAGCTTGTAATTAAAACAAAATATTCCGCATATTTAAAAAAAATAATATCAGCGTAGATACTTTCCCAAAAAAATTTCCACTTGACTTTTTCGGTTTTATATAGAAAACATTTTTTGGAAATTATATAAAGCGTAGATATGATTTTGGACACCTCCAATTTAATATGGATAGAAATACAATAGAAAAAACAGCAGACAGTTGTCCGAGGCCTTCGGCCACGGACTGTCCCTGCAGGCTGTGTCAGAGACACGGCCATTAAGTTTAACGTAGAATACGCCATCCGATAAGACAGCAAACATATATAACAATAAATGATAAATAACATAAGCAAATGAATTTATTTATTTGATAGTTACTTTTTACTTTAATTTACTAAACGTCAACTGTCAGCTGCTGTCAAACAGCATCAAGCAGCATTGTTATTTTGCTTACTTGGCAGCACTTTCATTTAACATAAAAATGTATGAATTAATTTTTTCATATATTTTTTATAATTATATCTATATCCATGTTAAATTCAAATTCATATTTAACATTTTGTTTCGCTTAAATACATAAGTTAATATACGAAATTTCAATATTTCATCAATCAAAACAACAGCCGAAGGTTTGTGTCCACACTGAAACAGCAGCATAGTTTGTGTTTACGCTACAAACTCAAACACTCAACCAAACACCACACATATGTTTGAGTGTATGTGTTTAGACAATTTTCTTATGAGAAATTTAAATATTAGGAAGATATCAACCAATATGAAATGTATATCAAACGAAAGATAACATCTTCATTTACCTACAAAAAAATTTTTAAAAAAAGTTATCTCGCCGTTTCTTCATAATCAATGAAATAAAGATTACAACAATAACAATCTGACATGACTCCCTATACCGTAAGGTAAGACGTATTCTACGCCAAAATTATGAAAGTGGTAATATTTGATCTAAATTTCTTATAGTTTATATTTTAAGAAACTTTATATGATACGTTTTTTTACCGAATATGCTCTTCATTTTGACTCCAGTTTCTGAAAGTACTTATCAAAACAAACAAAATGGAATTTGTCGTGAATATTTTGGCTGAAACTTGAGCATTTTATAAAAAAAAATTTATTCTTACGGTTACATCTAGTTAACCGATTGGGATTTTGTTTACCAACCCATAATTATAAGTAGAGGGAATATAAAACACTAGAAAAGACATTATTTAATGCTGCCAAATCGCAAAATTGTCGAGAAATTCTCAATTTTTTGAGATATTTCTCCACATAATTTATCATAACTCGAAAGTGACTGGTCCAAATTTATATGAAACAAATCTGAACAAATTTATTTTTCATTATCTTGAACTTATGCCTAAACCACTTTTAACTTGATGAATAGTTTTGGAGTTATCATAAAAATTGTAATAAACAAAAATTTTTATTTTATTAATATATTATTTTTATTTTTTTATTTTTTCCAAAATCGTGAAAAATCGAATAGGGTGGAAGTGTTTAATTTTATTACATAAAGCCACATATCTTATGTATAAAACAAGACGTGGATCGTGAGAATCAATGAATACTTTTTGATTATATTTTTTATTAAGAGAAGGAAAGTATATAATTTTGACAAGAATTGAGATTTTTTTTTGGGGGGTTTCATAATTGTGAGTAATTTTTTATTTTTTATTTTTTTTTGAATTCATTCAATCGTAAAAATTTTCCCTAATGTTAAGATTGAAAATGTAGTACATAGTAACTCAAGGGCATTTTATGACACGGGTTTGTCAAAAAGTTATTTCCTATTCTTCGGAAAAATCATTTGAAAGGGATGAATGTTTCTTATGATTCTTACTGTAAAAAATAAGTGATAAACAGTACCCTATTTATATTTATGATTGAATTCTCACACAAAGGGTGAATACGAAATTATGGTACTGAATCAGGATGCTGAATCTAGTACAATTAGAAATCCCTTTCAGATAAATTTGCAAATAATTTTTTTCGGGTAATTCAGTTGAAAAATACGCAGTATTTATGTGTTCATTTATTCACTTTTTGCCACTCAACAAGTGTTTACGAAAACGACCCGGATTATTTATTTTCATGATCCATTACTTGTTTTATTCATAAGATATGTAGCTGTATGATAAAGTAATAAAATTCAAACACTTGTCGTGAATTCAAACACCTTTTCCATTGTTCATGATATTTTAGAGAAAGTAAAAATGATATCTTAACGAAAAAAATATCTATTTGATTACTCCGAAACTATTGATCAAATTAAAATGTGGTGGTATAGGTATAAGTTGAAGATAATGTAAACTTAACATTTCTCAAATTTGGTTTAGCAAAATCGGAAAAGTTATTTTCGAGTTATGAATAATTTATGTGGAGAAATATCTACTTTGAACAAAAAATAAAATTTTGCGATTTTGAAGCAATAGATGCGGTTTTTTTCTAACCAGTTCGTTTTACATTTATTTTCACCTAGTGTATACCTGCAATTATGCTGAAGGCATTTGAATTCGACCGAATCCAGAAAACCCCAAAATGCCAGTTTGTTAGTTTCGGCAAAGACGATCAAGAGCCAAAAGATGTGCGCAATTTGGCAACCCTCGTAAGGGAGGACCAAAACGTGGTAACAATTCATTCAAATGCATTTCTCTCTCGTGGAATTTGGCTACTTTGACTATTTCATACTTTTTGCATAGTTTATGTAATGTTTCTTGAACATGGTTGAAATTTGTATAGTTACATATATACAATAACACTATCATAAAGCAGCTCTTGTATTGAAATATACAATGAAGAGAGTAAGAGAGAGGGTAGAGAACGATTAACGCTTCACTCGTTTTGTTTGTTGGCATTTGAGTGAGAGTCCAAACAGAATCAGACACGCTTCAAATGACGACGAAAAAAACTCTAGCGTCTAAACGAAATGACGATTTTAGTTGATTTTTTCTCTCCTCGTCGCATATATTTGCGGTGCTTTTCCTGGGATTTGTTTGAAAGTTTGGAAAATAATATTATAGATTACACTGTTTTTACTGCTTTAAAAAAGATTTTTCGCTTTTATTGTATTGTGTTTAAAAATAAATAATTTTTAACACTTTTCTTTAATTCTTTTGTATCCAAATGTATCACTGTATTTATGTGTTGGTTGCTCTTCCAATTTTCATGAAAATGTGGCAACTTCTGGAAACTACGATTTCGTGAGAGCACCAACAAGAAATTAGAAATGATTCTATTCTAGCGGCGAGTTGTCAGCCGCAGCGGATTTTCGTGACGATTTTTCCTGCCATAAGAAGCCTATGTAAAAAAAACGTCATCGTGTTTGATTATGTTTGGATTCTGAAGAGTAATTTTGACTATCTACTTTGCACATTTTATGTGTTGCACTGTGTAATCAAAGAATGTTGTAGCATAAGGTACCATCAAAAACTTACCACTTCATAAAAAACATGTAAGAAATGGAATGTAGAATTCAATTAATGCCAAAATCGTCAAAATATAAAACTATGGAAAAATCCTTATTATAAAATATTTTTTATTTTAAATATTTAATATAAAAACAACATCCCGCTGGTATATTTTGCATTGTTTCTCAAAAAGTTAAGGGCCACCCAGATTAAAATTTCAGACAACTGTAGCTACAATATACAAAAACAAAATGTAAAGGGTCTTAGAAATTACACCTAAGAAAATTCTGATAAATCATTGGAACTTTTTGAAACAAAACTCATTTTTTTATACGAATGTTTTCATAACACTTTTTCAATCAAAAATAAACATATCTTTGATTTTAAAATTGATTTTTTGTGTTTTTAAAAATTATATGAATTTGTTAATAGAAATCAGACTTTAAAACGCTTCAAACTGTATTATATACACGTAGTATGTACTAAATACGTAATATGTATAAACAAACGCAAATATAAATATACTTCTTTTAGTTTTAGCATAATTTTTTGCATTTGCACAATTTTTTTCATCAGTTGCATTATTTTTTTCACTGCTTCTGGCAACACTATCCATTACCGTATAAATATTCGCCTTAAACTCTGCAACCGCACAAAAAATTTAAACTTAGAATAGAATTGATCCTAAAGATATGCAAAAGCAAATGCCTACAAACAGAGTGAACAACAATAAGAAACTGAACAACAACAATAATAACACACAAAAGCAGAAAAAGCAAATCAATCAGATCGACAGCAGAAATACAAAAACAAAAGAAACGTAAACCGAAGCAAAGTTCTGAGGAATCACAACACAAACAAATTAAAAATTCAACTAATCCATACACACAAAACTATAAAAACCTCAATGCACAATGGGAGAAATTAAATAACCGTAAAGTAAATATAGCCAGAGATAAACTTCGTCTCCTCTGACATTTCATTTTACACTTTTCGTGGTGAGGTCGGTTTGACAGAGAGATGTTCGTCGTAAATTGAATTACACCAGGTGGGGTACAAGATCTGTTGACTTCAATATGGCATGTCGGTTTGGTGAGTAACTGTGAAATTTAAATTTATTTTGCACTTTTTTGATATTATTTTACTGTTAGTATATAAAGGGTTTTTCAACAGAGACGCTACAAAAGTAAATCGATAGGGACAGCAAACGACGCCATATTTTTTCCCGCTCTTTTGACATTTCTCTTCAGTAAGGTTTACCATTTCATCATGGAAAGATATACGAGCCAACAACGAGTCGAAATTATTAAAATGTACTACCGAAATTTGGAGTCAGTGGCCTCAACTTTAAGAGCGCTACGTCCAATTTCTGAATTCTGAATTTCATTTCTGGCTGAATGTCTTCGTCAATAAGCAAAATATGCGTTATTGATCAGACAACAATCCACACGTAATCCATGAGTCATCATTGCATCCCGAAAAAATTACGGTTTGGTGCGGTTTATGGGCCGGCGGCGTCATTGGGCCGTACTTCTTCCGTGATGATCAAGACCGGCACATTACTGTGAATGCGAATCGCTACCGTTCAATGATAACCGAATATTTTTGGCCCAAATTGGATAATATGGACTTGGAGGACATGTCGTTCCAACAGGACGGGGCCACAAGCCACACAGCGAATGCCACAAGCAATTTATTGGAAACCAAGTTTGGTGAACGTGTTATCTCAGGAAATGGCTCAGTCGATTGGTCGACTCGGTCGTGCGATTTGACGCCGTTAGATTATTTCCTGTGGGGCTACGTCAAGTCTATGGTCTATGCCAACAAGCCAGCGACGATTGATGAACTTCGTGCGAATATCGAACGTGAAATTGCAGCAGTATTGGCCGATTTATGCTTGAAACCCGTCGATAATTGGGTTCAGCGTCTGGACTTCTGCAAGCGTGCCCATGGTGGCCATGCAAAAGAAATCGAGTTCCATACATAATGGCATCGAACGTACTTTCACAGGAATAAAGAATTTCATTGGTATCTAAAACCGGTTTTGTTTTATTTAAAATTTAAAAAACTTTTGTAGCGCTCTTATTGAAAAACCGGTTATTTGTGTCGAATTTAACATAAACATTTATAGTATAAACTTTTTAATACACAAACTTGAAATGCCGTTGTTGATTTCTGGCAGCTTGTTTTCAACTAATGCCTCTACACACAAAGAAAAATGCTAGTAATATTGCCTACAAATGTTGTATAATATTAACATGTTGTATAATATTAATATTAAATTATGTTGTATAATATTAACATTAAATTATCAATCGAATATCCTGGCAGTAGGTAAAATTCAAAAACCCGGCAGTGAAAATACAAGAACGAAAGAGAAAACATAAACAACCCCTATTTGTTGACGACCCCCGCAAACGTTATAAGGACCCCGATATACGGATATGCACCTGGTATGTGGGAACTCTGTATAGATCCGGTGCAAGCATCCAATTGGCAGATGTCCTCGAAGGTTATAGGGCTGACATTACCGCTATCCAGGAAATGCAACGGACAGGACATGGCTGCACAAGAAAAAGAAACTGCGACATATACTACAGTAGCCATGAGAAAAAAAACATGAATTTGGTTGCGGATTTGTAGTTGGCAAAAGACTGCGACATCTAGTCTCTAGGTTCAATCCTGTGAGTGTACGTATAGCCACAATCCGCATAAATATTTTTATATTTCCCTAATTTGTGTGCCAGCCCCGACAGAAGAGAAAGATGATGATGCCAAAGACATATTTTATGAGCTCCTAGAGGAAACGTATGACCGCTGCCCTGGCCATGACATTAAGATTGTACTAGGAGATTTTAATGCTAAAGTAGGCAGGAAGAATGTGTTTCATCTAACTATTGGCAATTTCAGTCTACAAGCTGACAGTTCCGACAACGGTATGAGACTGATTGACTTTGCCGCGGCAAAAAACATGGTCATTAGTGGTACAAGATGCCAACATATTGACATCCCCAAGGCTTCTTGGGTATTCCTCGATCAAAGAACGAACAACCAAATTGATCACGTGGTAATTGATAGAAGGCACTGTAATGGACGTACGAGTGATCAGAATCGTACGAAACCAGACGCAGAGGAAGCTGGACATCTTAAAGCTGTAATTACCAAAGGTAGCCAGAGCCTACTCAAGGAAGCAACTTTTGGCACAGAGCCCACCCACTTCCGATGACGATCCTGAAGCGCAGTGGAAACCCATTTCCGAATCTATACAAACTGCATCAGCACCCGTACTTGGTTTTGAAAAACCGCTTTCCAATAAACCATGGTACGATGAAGAGTGTCGTACTGCAAATGACGCTGCACGTATGGTAATGCTTCAATCAATTGCAACGCGAGCTGCGACTGAGCGGTATAGGGAAAAAATAAAGGAGGTAAACCGTCTATTTAGGCGTATGAAACGGCAGTGGAGAAAGCGCGAGAGCGAGAAAATTGAGAAAAAAAAAATCTACCAAAAAGTCCAAAACGTGACTAATGGATATGGTTCAGGGCACACCTTCTGAAAAGACAAGGACGGAAATCGCATCGCAGATGTGCAGAGTATGTTGGGAATATGGAAAGATCATTTCTCTGCGCTATTGTTACCTGAGATATCCAATGACGAGACAATCGATCAAAATTTGGTCGACGACGTCGATTGCCCCCCTCCTAACCCAGACGAGGCCAGAACAGCTATTGCCCGGCTTAAGAACAACAAAGCCGCAGGAGCCGATGGATTACCGGCGGAGCTGTTTAAGGCTGGTGGCGATGAGCTGATAAGGTGCATGCATCAGCTCATTAGCAAAATTTGGTTAGAAAGTAACACCTTTACAGCGGTGCTTTATACTGTAATTTTGAATCAAAATTCAGGGAGCTACATATAAAAATATACAGACATTTTGAGTGTTTTGCGACTTCACCGTACTTTGAACGAAAATTAATAAGTGAAATTTGTATAAAACTATTTACTTTTGATATGCAGTATCAAAAAATATTTAATTTTGAGTCTTCTGCATCTTAGTTTATTGAAATTGAGTAATATTTAATTGAGATATTCAACTCTTTAGGAAAAAGCCATGTGCCTATATTTTAGATTCATGATGTGTATTAACCTCCGAGTAAGTTCAATTTGTCATTATTGTTTGAATCTGTTACTAACAATAAAATAAACATTCTGTGAACAGAATACCGAACACGAGACAAAGCGAAAGATAATTCGTCATTGACTTTGCCCTTTTTTCTGTGCCCATGACTTGGCATCATCAGCCTTATCATAAGCAACATGATTGCTATTTTTGTTAAACCAACTTATCAGGCGACAGCTTTAAGACACGCACGGCTATAAAGTACGCTGATGTTTCAACCGTAATAAAACCGATCGCCGCAAGTGATAGCCACCATGTGATGAGCTAGTCTGATACTTATGATGATGAGTATGAGCCAAATGTCTAGTGCGACATATCATATCTTGTTCGGGACTTGAACTTGTCGTGCCGATAACAAGAAATGCTTGGCTCACGACTTAAACAGTGCAATCTGGTAGAAAGTGAATTCTCAATAACTCAAAGAGAAGAAGCAACGAAAGGATATTACTGGCAGAGAATTTTAAGTCCGATGTCGATAACAATGATTGTGTATTGCGCAGATGTAGCGAAATTATTTAATGCGTTGGATCACAAACACAATGCCGATGAATGGAGACTTTTCATTGTGGGGTCATGCAAAAGTATGTATGTACTTACTTACTTATCCGGTCTTGAACAACCCCGGGGGATCAGGGACCTTACAAAACGAAGATAACATATTTCACCAACCAGTACAATGTTTTGCTTTATCTCTCCTGTTGGTAATACCAAGTGTACCCAGGGACCCAGTCAACTTGATGCCTCCAGCGGAGTCTTGGTCTTCCAATTTTTTGCCTTCCTTCAAGTTCGATTTCGAAAACCCTTCGTGCTGGTTCGTCTTCATCCATTCCGCTTAACTATGTCAATGTTGGGATTCATTCGTCGCCGATACTCGCCGTAGCGCACTATAGGGCCATACATTTTTCGGAGTATTTTTCTCTCGAAGACTCCTACAGATGTTTCGTCTGCTTGCGATAAGAGCCAGGATTCTGCGCCATAAAGCAAGACAGGTTGAATGAGAGTCTGGTATAGATGGACTTTTGTTTCTCTAGAGAGGGTTTTATCTCTAAAGTCCTTGCTTAGCCCAAAATAACATCTATTCGCAAGCACAATTCTCCGCTTGATCTCAAGGCTGACGTTGTTGTTTTTGTTTACGACAGATCCGAGGTATATAAATTCGTCCACCAGCTCGAAATTATATCGGTTATCAACGTTCACGCTTTCGTCTAATCGCATGAAGGCCCTGCTCGTTGAAACCATTAATTTTGTCTTGCCCTCATTTATTTTCAGACCCACTTTTGCTGATTCCTTCTCAATTCTCGAAAACACCGCAGTAACTTCTGTAATTGAGCACCCAATGACATCGATATCATCAGCATACGCGAGCAGCATGTGACTTTTGCTGCTGATGGTTTTATACATATTGACTGCAGCTTTCTCATAATGATCCCCATTACGATGTTAATGAGATCGCACGATAGGGTGTCGCCTTGCGTGATGCCTCGCTTTGGTTTCGAAAGGTTCGGTAAGATCCTTATCAACTTTCGTGAGTTTCGCAGGAATACCAAGCTCAGACATTGCTTCGTAGAGTTTCTCCCGTATCGGGCTATCGAATGCCGCTTTATAATCGACAAATAGGTGATAGGTGTTGATTTGTTTTTCGTGGGTCTTCTCCACGATTTGGCGTAGTGTGAAAATCTGGTCAGTTGTCGATTTTCCAGGACCAAAGCCACACAGGTATGGTCCAATCAGGTCAGCGATAATTGGTTTTAGTCTTTCGCATATTATACCTGATAGAACCTTATATGTTATGGATAAAAGGCTTATTCCACATTAGCTGGCACAGAGACTGGGGTCACCTTTTTTAAATATGGGACATAGTACACTGAGACTCCAATTGCCGGGCATTTATTCATCTAACCAAATTTTGCTAATGAGCTGATGCATGCCCCTTATCAGCTGATCGCCGCCGGGCTTAAACAGCTCCGCCGGTAATCCATCGGCTCCTGCGGCTTTGTTGTTCTTAAGCCGGGCAATAGCTGTTCTGACCTCGTTTTGGTTAGGAGGTGGGCAATCGACGTCGTCGTCCAAATTGTGATCGATTGCTCAATCGTCATTGGATATTTCAGATACCAGTAGCGCGGAGAAATGATCTCTCCATATTCCCAACATGGTCTGCACATGTGCGATGAGATTTCCGTCCTTGTAGTTACAGAAGAGGGCCCTGAACCATGTCCATTAGTCCCCTTTTTGACTCTTTGGTAGAATTTTCGGGCTTCGTTAGTCCTTCTGTCTGTCTCAACTTTCTCGCTCTCGCGCTTTCTCCACTGCCGTTTCTTACGCCTAAATAGACGGTTTACCTCCTTTCTTTTTTCCCTATACCGCTCAGTCGCAGCTTGGGTTACAAATGACTAAAGCATTACCATACGTGCAGCGTCATTTTCAGTGCGACATTCTTCATCGTAACATGGTTTGTTGCGAAGCGGTTTTTTAAAACCAAGTTCGGTTGTTAAGGCAGTTTTTATAGAGTCGGAAATGGGTTTCCACTGCGCTTCAGGATCGTCATCGGAAGGGGGTGGGCTCTGTGCCAAAAGTTGCTTCCTTGAGTAGGCTCTGGCTACCTTTGGTAATTACAGCTTTCCGATGTCCAGCTTTCTCTGCGTCGGGTTTGGTACGATTCTCGCTCTAATTAATCTCGTGTGAACCTTTGGTACTACCACTCTGATCACTCGTACGTCCATTACACTGGATGTGTGCCTTCCATCAATTACCACGTGGTCAATTTGGTTCTTCGTTCTTTGATCAGGGAATACCCACGTAGCTTTATGGATGTCTTTATGTTGGAATCTTGTACCACTAATGACCATGTTTTTTGCCGCAGCAAAGTCAATCAGTCTCATACCGTTGTCGGAACTGTCAGCATGTAGACTGAAATTGCCAATAGTTTTCCCATTCTCCCTGCCTACTTTAGCATTAAAATCTCCAAGTACACTCTTAATTTCATGGCCAGGGCAGCGGTCATACGTTTCCTGTAGGAGCTCATAGAATATGGCTTTGGCATCATCATCTTTCTCTGCTGTCGGGGCATGCACACAAATTAGGGAAATATAAAAATATTTCGCTTTTATGCGGATTGTGGCTATACGTACACTCACAGGATTGAACCTAGAGACTAGACGTAGCGGTCTTTTGCCAACTACAAATCCGCAACCAAATTCATGTTTTTCTCATGGCAACAGTTTCTTTTTCTTGTGCAGCCATGTCCTGTCCATCGCATTTCCTGGATTGCGGTAATGTCAGCCCTTTAACCTTTCTTTATTTGTAACATAACTTTTTATTTAATTATCGAAATTTTTATGTGGAATTTATTTAGGATTTCTCGAAATTTTGTAAGTAATTAGAAAATAAAAAAAGAAAGTAAAATCAGCTGATCTTATAACACGCCCTCTTATATCAATCATATTGTATATGTTATCATTATTGTACCTGTTTAGTCTAGCACGTTTCCTTTACATTCCCACTACCGTTTCATGTTCACACAGTCTCATACTGAAAGTGCGTATACAACTCTGCGGTTGAATGATCTCTGACATGATAATAACATTATCGAGGTAAATACACTGGATCTTGGGTACAAAAAGGTATGAGAAATCACATGATAATAGTGTGATTTGTCGATTATCAAGTCGATCTGGAAGGTCGAGTGCATGTAAACGCCCTTTTATATACACTAAACAACAACACAACAAACTAAAATTCACGGTTGAAATAGAAAATCAAAGAGCAATTCCATACCCAGACATCCAGCTTCATATATTAGACAACAAAATTATAACTGACTGGTACACGAAACCCACATCTTCGGGTAGACTCATAAACTGTCATTCACACCAACCATACAGAATAAAAATAAACAACACGTCCAATAACTTGATCAACAATGTGATCAATGTCAGTCACAAGCAATTCCTGCCAAAAAATATTTACAAACTCAAACAAACACTCAAACTAAATGACTTATCAATCCGTGTCAATAATAGACTAATAAACAACAAACTAGACACTCTAACATGAAATATTCACGATAAAAGCACCACTGTCAAACGACGAGTTAGAAACTCGAAAACAATCATAGAGGAAATTAGAATAGAGTATTTTATTCTCTCAATATTTTTAACTTCATAGGTATGGTTGCAACTTGCAAGTAAACATTAGCTGGTGCATAGATTAATTTATACATAGATTTGTCAACTCGCTCATCGGTTTAATGATTGCAGGGAAGCGAACTTGTATTTGAACGTCACGAGAAGAATTCTTGTTTGATAAACACAGCTGCAATTGTTACAGTGAATGTTCAAAACATACAGAAATGACGTATAGAGAAGCGATTTGACTCAGTAAATTTACGAAGTTGCATATGGAAGTTGCATGTTGGAAAGCATTGCTTTAATACTACCAGATAGAGGCAGTGGTTCAAACCAACCAACAAGAGAACAGCAACGGCATTTAACATTTTTGTGTAAATACACCAGAAATATATACTAACAATAAAAGATAACAAACAATTCTCAAACACGTTTAATGTTCAAAGTTTTCAACAAAACGACATGAAAAATGTACGTCAACAATTTTCGTAATTCCACCTGGTGTTTTCAATTTACGTCAAATATCTCTCTATCGCACCGACCGCACCACGAAGAATAAGAAACAAAACGTCAGATGAGAAAGATGGCAGCTCTATATGACATTACCCTATGGTTAAAACTAAAAACGGAGGATTTTGCCACAGAGCAATAGAAAAGAGCTTCTATGCCTCTCTTCGTGTTCTCTTAATGACGACGAGGTGGTAGGTCATTTAATTGAGTTCGAATTGCTTTGGTAATTTACTCTTTGGTTGGCATAATACGGACACAAATAAAAGGGATTGCGTATTTTCGTTCATTTCATTAGTATCAATCAAACACTTTTAAACTTAGTTTGCTGCATGCTCTATAATCTGTATGTCTTCTTTAGTCTCTCATTCTACATCATTTCCCTAGTGGCGTTTCGATCAGCTCTGCCATAGAAACACCCTGATCTTGTTCGACGTTGAAGAAGTTAAGAAGTTCATTTCCTCATTGAAGAAGCGCAAAGAGAAAACGTCAGATGAAACGGATAACAAAACTATGCATAAATTAATCTATGGGATGGTGAAAAGAATGAGTTCAATAATACCAGATAGAGGCATTATTACAAAACGTCCAACAAGACAACACCAAAGGCATTTCGTGTTGGTAGGGTAAAATATTTGTATTAAATACAACACAAATGTATACCAACAATAAAAGTCAACAAAAAAGGTGTAAAATACATTTAAATTGTACAGTTATATACTAAACCGAAATGAAACCGAAATGTAACTACACCTGCTCTAAGTAAATTTTCATTTCTCTCATTTGCACAAACCTACGACGAAGAGTGTGAAATAAAACGTCAGATGAGAGAATAAAATAAATTTTTAAGACCCAAAGAAAATGGAATTTTAAAGAGAGAGGAAAATTTACTCATAGAGTGGAATGCCAACAAAGAAAACGAGTGAAGCGCGTCGTTTCTCTGCTCTCTCGCTCTCTCTATTACCCTCTTCGTTGAATACTTCAATACACGAGCAGTTTTCTGATGATGTTATTGTATCCAACTATAGAAATTCCAACTATGTATATTTAAATAAAATTAAATAAAGTATGTAAAAAGTATGAAATAATCAAGTTGTGACGAGGGAAAGAAATGCGTTTGAGTGAATCGCCTTTCTTTTTTGGTTCTCTTCTACTAGGGTTGCCAAAGTTCGTTGGTTTTTTCTTCTCTACTTGAACAACCTTTTTGTCTATATCACAGATTTACAAGTGGATTGGAAATACAACAGAAATTCGTGGGTGACGAGAAATTATGACCGACTAGACGCAAAACAAAGACGACCAAGAGTTAGACGACCAGAAGATGTGCGCAATTTGACAACCCTGATTAAAGAGAATCAAATGTATTTCTCTCTCGCGTCAAATCTTGATTATTTCATACTTTTTGCATAGTTTATGCAATAACACTATCAAAAAGCTGCTCGTGTATTGAAATATTTGATGAAGAGAGTAAAGGGGCCCTTAGACCTGTGGATAAGTTGCTCGACTTCAAGTTGACATCAACTTCGATAACTAGGCATCAACTTCGATTTTGCCCTTACACTCTCAAAACAAGTTGAGGCAACTTCATTTTCTTATCAGATGTCGAAATGATAGGTGGTGAGCGCACTGCGAAAATATCACAAATTTTACGAAAAAACACCATTTTATTTTCTTTAAATATTTATAAATAACACTACAAATCATATTTATTTAGTTTATATTTTTCCGATAATGTTTAATTTATTTATTTTTTTGGTTCATTTATTTACATTTTGCCGATAGTGTTGCCTCATGAACGTTTCTCACCGAAATGCGTATGAAAGTTGATGCAACTTCCCCTTACACTGGTGGATAAGTTGATATCAACTTCAAAAAATCAAAATGGCTTTGATTTTACATCTAGTTGTTCTCCCACCAAATTTATGACATTTGGCCTGGTGCGATATTTACTTTCGATGTTGAAAAGAATTGCTTTACTAATACCAGATAGAGACAATGGGTCAAAACAATGAACAAAATAACAACAACGGCATTTCGTTTTGTGTGTTAATATTATTGAATTAAATACAACACAAATGTATGCTAACAATGACAATCAATAAAAAAAGTTTAAAACACATTTAAATTTCACAATTTTTCACCAAAACGACATGAAAACTTAAAGCAAGAAGTTATTGTAATTCCACCTGGTGTATGTCACTTTTAGTCAAACATCTCTCTATCACACCGACCGCATCGAGAAGAGTGTGAAAGGAAACGTCAGGTGAGCTAAATATTCTCTCTAGTATGACATTACTCTATGGTTTCTCTCGTTTCGATTGTTGGCATTTGAGTGAAGAACATTTTTGACTGTATACTTGTACATCCATAGAATAATACATACATAGATAAACTTATTCTCTCATCTGACGTTTCATTTCACACTCTCATCGTAGGTTTGTGGAAATGAGAGCAATTAAATTTAAAATTACCTTACACCAGGTGGAGTTACAAACTATGTTCACTTAACTTTTTCATGTCGTTTTGGAGTGGAACTGAAAAATTTGAATGTATTTTGCACTTTTTTGATGACTTTTATCGTTGGTATACATTTGTATTGTATTTAACACAACTAGTTTGCCACAAAAACACGAAATTCGGTTGTTGTTCCTTTGTTGATCGCTGTATACTATTGCCACTATCTGGTATTATTGAATCCATATTTTCCACCATCCAATCTTTACTTTCCATCGTACCTATGACGTTTAATTTATTGAGCGAATAAAAGCTTCTATGGTATGTATTATTCTATGTGTACATCGTACGACACATAGACGAATATAGTATAGACACATTTATACTCTCAATAAATTAAACGTCATAGGTATGGTTTGGATCATAGAATAACACATACCATAGAAGGTTAGCAAAATAGTTGTGTTAAATACAATACAAATGTATACCAACGATAAAAGTCAACGAAAAAGTGCAAAATGCATTTAAATTTTTCAGTTCTACACCAAAACGACATGAAATTGTTAAGTGAACATATTTTGTAACTCCATCTGGTGTAAGTTAATTTTAAATTTAATTTTTCTCATTTCCACAAATCTACGACGAAGAGTGTGAAATGAAACGTCAGATGAGAGAATAAATGTGTCTATACTTTCGTCTATGGTACGACATATGCCTTCTTTTTTTCGGTAAATATGTCATCAATGTTTTAAAAATGTAACTTCTAACATATGTAACTTCAAAAATGATGGAACAGGAAGAGCTATTAAAAGCTATAAATGTGATTGGCGCTTTTGGTTAAATTAAAGCAGCGTGGGATAAAGTTAAGGCCGCAGCCATCGAAACTTTTTTCGTAAGTATAAGTAGTCAGTATAAATCAGTCAATATAAAACAAATCAATATAAAACAAGTTAAAAGAACAATATATAGAATTGATTTAAGATGTTTTTAAATTCTTATTTCAGTTTTATTAACACTACAATTTAAACTAACGAGGTTCTGTCACTATTTCGCGCCAAAACGATTTCTCGACTTCTAGCATTTCGACTAGGACTAAAAACATTTAGAAGAATGATTTTTCTGAATAATCTGAGTATAAATGCCCATTTTAAATTTTTTCTTCTTACGAGGTACTGTCGTTTAAACCTCGATGTACTGAAAATTACGTATTAAGCGATTTAAAACAGCAGGTTATCATACAAGAAACTGACTCAATGACGCACTACTTTAAAATCGACGATAAAGCACTAAAACCAACTGCTCGTTTGACAGCATTTCCAAGAGATGATGTTGTAGCATATCAAGAAATGGAAGCATGTCAACTAAGCAGTCGATAATTTACCAAGTTTTTCAACGTAATCGATTTTTATTAAGAACTCAATACATGGTAACTAAATGATTTTATTTTGTTGTTCAAACTTCCATAACAAGCAACTGTCTGGTGCGGATTTTGTTCAGGCAGCGTGATTAGGCCTTACTTTTTTGAAGATGAGGCCGAAATTGCAGTGACTACGAACGCCATTCGTTACAGGAGCATGATAACGGAGTTCTTGTGGCCTCAAGTGGGCGTCATGGATCTGGACGACTTGTGGTTTCAGCAAGTCGGCGCCACCTTCCGCACCGCGAATGAAACAATCGATTTATTGCAGCAACGATTTCCAGAGAAAATTATCTCAAAAAATTCTGTTGTCATCTGGCCACCAAGATCACTCCATTTAACGTCGTGCGATTTCTTTATCTGGGATTTTGGAAAATCTCGGGTTAATGCGAATAAACCACAAAGAATTCTTGATCTCAATTCCGTGATCCAACCCGCCATCGGTGAAATACAGCTACATCTCTGTGAAAAAATCATGGACAATTTCATGAAAAGAGTAATGCCTGTCATCAGACCCGTGGGGGGCATTTGACGATATTTTATTCCATACTTAATCGGAACCTGTATTCTTTACAATTCAATAAAAAAAGCACTCAAACTCTCAAAAAATACGTGTTTTATTTTAAAATGAAAAGTGCATTCTTACTGAGACACCCTTTACTACTAGCAGCTTGACGAAATTGACAATGAACAAGGTCCAAACGTTTGTCAATACTCCATTTCTACTGGCCCAAGACAATTTCTGATGAAGTACTCTGGTCACGCATATGTAACGGATTGGATATATAAACCAAAGATACAAACGTAGAAGCAAATCAAGGGGTATCGATGAAACAGCTGATCAATTTAGTACTTGGAGAACAAATAGAGCAGACGCTGTCAAAGAAGAAAAGGTGGTAGGTGACTGGGTTGCGTGGTGTGATTTTCATACTTTTGCTGCCGCGTGTCAAGCCAAAAGTACAAAACACATCAACTGGGAGTAAATTTTGTCAATTAAATCGATTAAAAAAAGGGATATTCAGTGAAAAAAGTCAAAATGTAATGAAGTGTTAGAGTAAAATTATTTGTGCAGATTCCAATTAACACGCAAATTGTTAAAATTAAAGATTTCTCTCATTCCACTATCATTATCACTATGTATTCCAAGTAGCTCCCGGTCTTCGTTTAGTACAAAAATCAGCTGTTGCAACTCTTATTATGGCCAGTTTTTAAGTGGGTAGTTAACTATCGGATTACTTCATCGTAATTGAAAGATAATTAGAAGTTAACTTTGCATTTTGTTTTTCAGTGGGAAGCTAAAGTAATGCCTTATTCACGCTGCTGCGAAATTGAAGTCTTTCGCAATTTGGGCCGAAATTGAGTTGAAATTGCTCAATTTCGCATATATTTTGACAACTACGAAATTGAGATATTTACGACAATTTCGTTGAAATTGACTTGAAATTGTCGTATACAACGCTGTTTTTACTCAGCAAAATTAACTTAGTACTCTTTTTTGCACATATGCAAGAACACGAAGCCGACAGAACATTTTCTGATGTGCCGCCGTCGTAGATCATTTTTTGAAGTTCACGCCGCCGTCGTTAATGCATGCTTCGACTTAAAATGTTAGCCGATATTATCAATTAAGCCACATTTAAAGGCCCGAATTACTACTAAAAAAATTACCTAAATTTTTTATACAACTAATGAGATGAACCTAAAAGTAACGTCTGCCGAAAAATTACATTCAATAAAAACTCAGTTGCCGCCGTCGATATATTTTTTTTTTTGTTGCTCTAACGCCGTCGATAATTTTCGATCGGCTTCGTTCACCGAACACGTGGCTACTAAAATTGCAAAAAAAAACCAAAACGATTGTATGCCGCCTCATTCATCAGATTGAAATTTTAAGTTTACATCGAAATAGGGTGGAGAAAATAAACTATAAACCGTGGTGAATCAGTGATTCATGTTAAAGTTAACGTATCATTAATTTATTTAATTGTTTTCATTCAGTTCCTAACAGAATTTTGGTTATTATGCCCAAGCACTAAAATTTTACTAATGGCAATATTTGTAAACAAACAGTTGTCATTTTTCAACGAAATTGCTCAAAAGCCAGTGTGAACGATTTCAATTTCGTTCGACAATTTCAATCCGAAATTGTCAATTTCGTGGCAGCGTGAACAAGGCATAAGCCGTCATATTGTTAACGATTATGGCAACCCTTATATTCTAATTGGACAAAACATACTATGTGTTGGGATAAATACCAAAACAACAAAGAGGAGCAACCAAATTGAATTATATAAAATAAGAAGTAAATGCATAAAATCGAAGTCTTTTTTATCAACAATATGTTAAAAATAATTTTGCCGCAACAATTTAACGATCTAAGCTCAAAGCATATGTATGTATGTACAAATACTCCAAACAGAAACATGTATTTTATGCAATCTTACATTTCTCATTTTGACAGTCAGTAATGTGGTTGTCAAAATCATATGGGTCTGACTACAAGCCAACATTGGGTGGTTAAATCATTGATAACCATTGACTGAAAAACAAAATTCGATGTTTAACCACAATTTAACTAAGAAACGAAGATCACCACTGACTTAAAAATCTGGCCATTAATGTTACTCGGCGTCGCAAATGGACTTGAATCAGCCATATAAAGGGTTCTTCAACAGAGACGCTACAAAGTAAATCGGTAGGGACAGCAAACGACGCCATATTTTTTCCCGCTATTTTGACATTTCTCTTCAGTAAGGTTTGCCATTTCATCATGGAAAGATATACGAGCCAACAACGAGTCGAAATTATTAAAATTTACTACCGAATGGCTTCGTCAATAAGCAAAATATGCGTTTTTGGTCAGACAGCAATCCACACGTAATCAATGAGTCATCATTGCATCCCGAAAAAATTACGGTTAGGTGCGGTTTATTGGCCGGCGGCGTCATTGGGCCGTACTTCTCCCGTGATGATCAAGACCGGCACATTACTGTGAATGCGAATCGCTACCGTTCCCCCATTGGATAATATGGACTTGGAGGACATGTGGTTCCAACAGGACGGCGCCACAAGCCACACAGCGAATGCCACAATCAATTTATTGGAAACCAAGTTTGGTGAACGTGTTATCTCACGAAATGGCCCAGTCGATTGGCCGACTCGGTCGTGCGATTTGACGCCGTTAGATTATTTCCTGTGGGGCTACGTCAAGTCTATGGTCTATGCCAATAAGCCAGCGACGACTGATGAACTTCGTATGAATATCGAACGTGAAATTGCAGCAGTATCGGCCGATTTATGCTGGAAAACCGTCGAAAATTGGGTTCAGCGTCTGGACTTCTGCAAGCGTGCCCGTGGTGGCCATTCAAAAGAAATCGCGTTCCATACATAATGACATCGAACGTACTTTCACAGGAATAAAGAATTTCATTGGTATCTAAAACCGGTTTTGTTTTATTTGAAAAAACTTTTGTAGCCGTCGTATTGAAACACCCTTTACTTAGGCGCCCAACATCAAATATTTCTAGAGTTACACTTCAGTTGGAACCCTTATTATGGCCTGTTTTCAGTCAGCGGTGATCTTAGTTTCTTAGTTAAATTGTGGTTAAACATCGAATTGTGTTTTTCAGTCATTGTTTAACTATGATTTAGCCACTCAATGTTGGTTGGTTAACGTTTAGTCAGAACCATATCGACACGTTCCCGGCAGAATGTATTAAGCGACATATTTGGCGACAATGACTTTTTTCCATATTCTCAAAATTTATGCCCAGCTCCACATTTCGATATACAGAGAATGGCCCTTGTATAACCACGTCATGAGTTATTAAGCAAATGAAATGGTAATAACCGAAAAAAACAATACAAATCCGCTACTTGACAGAAAGTTTTTTTCGTTTCCTGAACAATTTCCATTTTGTCGCTTAATACATTCTGCGGGGAACGTGTCGATATGATGTTGACAATCAAATTACTGACTGTCAAAATGAGAAATGAAGATTGTATAAAATACATGCTCGATTTCCGTATTTGTACACATACGATGAGTCTAGATCGTTAAATTATTACGCCTATATAGTTTATATACATTTCTATTAAAATGACTTCGATTTTATGCATCTGTTTCTTATTTTACATAATTCCAATATGTTTGTTCCCCATTGTTGTTTTGGTATTTATCCCAAAACAGATGTTTTTCCCAATAAGAATACAAAGGTAGCCATACTAGTTAACAATATGGCGACATACATTAACTCACCACTGAAAAACAAAATTCAAAGTTAACTTCTAACTAACTTAGAACTAAGATTAAGTAATCCGATAGTTAACCACCCACTTAAAAACTGGCCATTAGGGGCATCGAAGGCCAAGAAGACCACCAAGTACATGGAAGCGATGCCTGGAATGGGAATATAAGCAAACTCGACTAACATGAGACCAATTTAAATAACTTGCCAGAGACGGAAATCTATGGAAGGAATTCGTTGACGCCCTTCATTCTTCGTGAACCTTTGTAGTATATAAACTTTGTATTGTACTATTGTTTTATATTGTTATGGTATTTTGTTTAAACAAATAAATTACATAAATATATCGTATAAATTCTGAGACTTGCATCTCTGCGCCTGATACGCTTTATCAGTGCAAACATTAGGTCTGTCTGTTTACTTTCCCAGTAAGAATTACTCCGTAACAATTTTTGAGAGAGTAAGGCAGATTATACTCTCAAGTTGAAAATATCCCAAAAAGTAAACAGACAACATCCAGTAAAAACTTGCAGGAAACGAAAACAGCTGATTTGTAAACAGCTGATGTAAATAATTAAAGATTCAAAAAGTGTTTGATTCCAAAGATACAAATAATTATCGTTGTTTTTTTTCTTTAAATAAGCAATTAAAAAATGAGCAACCAAAAAAATCTAAATGTAAAGTGTTCATCAGGAACATTTCAAATGGTTTCGGGTGCTAAGTAATGAAACTTAGAAATATATATATAAAAATATATACCCTCTATCACTTACAGTGGAGGGTATAACTAGCTGACCCGGCAGACTTTGTCCTGCCTTCAAAAGTATTAATAACATCAGATGGTAAACAATGATTAATATCTCGACGTGGGCGCCATCTATTTTATCAACACCTTTACTTTTGCCTAAGAATTATATGTTGCGAATTTGAAACAAATCGGTTCATAAATAACCGAAATCGATATCAGCGCCACCTACTTTGCAGCGCCACCTATCTATGGAAATTATCGAAATTTTTTTGTCTACATACCATTCGGAGTCAACAGTGAACAAAATAAAAAAAGGCTGTGCCAAATCCGTCACTCCGTTCTTTAGTTATGCTGTCACAAACACACGCCAACTCATTTTTATATATATGTATTAGATAAAGATGTAAACCGTTGTAATTTAATAGATAAAGAGTACCGGGAAACTGTTGCTGAGGAAGTTGCGGGAACAGAATCCTTCGACGAAATAATATTTTTGCCGAACGAAGATGAATCGCCTATGGACATGGATAGCCTGTATACAATTGATGATGCACAATTAAGTCCAACAACGGAGGTGGAAGGCAAGAAAACGCCTTGGATGGATTCCTCAACTAAAATGTTGATAGCCAAAGTGAAGGAATTGCGTCCAATAGTAGGCAAAAGCGCAAGCCTTAAAAACAATACGATCGCACTTTTTTTATTACCATTCTGCAATAAATTATGTTGTACATCATATTAAAATGAACAAAAAACACTTCTCAGACCTATTACAACTTGCATTGTTAAATTTCTATTTTATTTTCCTTTAATTTGTTTATTTGCATAAAACATATGTTTTCATAAAACAGCTTCTTCCATAAAACATATGTTTTCTAAGAGGTCTATTAGAGTTCAAACAGAACCAGACACGCTTCAGCCGACGACGGAAAAAATCTCTAGCGTCTAAACGAAATGGGAGAGAGAGCGACTTCGGTTGATTTTTTCTCTCTGCGTCGTAAATTTTTACGGCTCTTTTCTGGAATTTGTTTGAAAATAATATTATAGTTGTACAGGAATTAACTTGTTTTTACTGTTTTTAAAAATGTATTCACTTTTATTGTATTGTGTTTAACAATAAATTATTTTTAACCCTTTCTTTAATTTTCTTTTGCATTCACATGTACGTACCATCGTATATATGTATGCGTTGGTTTCTCTTATGATTTTGTTGAACATGTGGCAACTTCAATTGAGAGATTTCGTGAGAGCGCCGCCAAGAAATTAGAAAAGATTCTATTCCAGCGGCGAGTCGTCAGCCGCAGCGGATTTCCGTCAAGTTTTTTCCCTGCCATAAGAAACCTACATATGTAGAAAAAACGTCGTCGTAGCGTGTTTGATTATGTTTAGACTCTTATACGATGCTATAATTCGTTCTGGCACTTTTCGTTCTAAGGCAAGAGGTGTAGAGAAGTAAGGAATGAGGAAAAAATCGCACGATGGGCCATGGTATTGACATGTTCCAGACGATGACTTTGCACCCGTGCTTTTTGTGTTCATTCTCTTTTGGCCACCCTTCGTAAATTAATGTGCGTCCAGACGTTGACTCTGCAAATACAACCATGCGTGATTATTTTTGACGTTTTATCGCCCAACCTTCTTTTGTTTTTTATTCGTTCATGGACGAAATAACATTGTAATTGTATTTAGGTCGGTCTTTTCTTGTTTATTGGTAATCATTTAATATTTAACATCTTCAACTACTGATTACTTCGAAGCAATTGTTCGCCACTTTTTGTTTATGATGCTTTTCCGCCATTTAAAAACACGAAAGAGATGAAAGAGAAATGTCAAAGATCCCCACGATTTCCCAATTCGTGACTGTTTTGAAACCCCTCCCCCCTTCACCAACAAGCACGACAGTCGTGACTTCAGAGTGACGACTGAAAGTCATCGTCTGGAACATGTCATTGTGTATCGAGGGATTTGTTTTCAATTTCTCTTTGTGCATTTTCCGTTTTTCTCTTGATTTTGACCATGGTACAATAATATCTTCATGGTAATAGCAGCGCGTGTTGTTGTTATAGTAGGCAGCAACAACAGGCATTTTGTTTTTGTTCTATTCGCTTCAGCTGTCAAACTCTACACAAATACAAACCAACAACACAAGAATGCAAAAGAGTACAAAAACAAAATACATGTGAGTGTGACAGCAGAAGCGAAGAATCTCATGAAAAAAATGAAAACGGCTGTTCTTACGACTTTACCATGAACATATTATTGTACCATGATGTTGACAATAGATTAATACTTATAGTAGATCTACTAGTTCTCCCACCAAATTTATGACATTTGGCCTGGTGTGATATTTACGTTTGATGTTGAAAAGAATTGCTTTACTAATACCAGATAGAGGCAATGCACAGAGGGGCTTTCCGGCCAAAAAGGAAAAAAAAATTTATTTTTTTTTTAAAAAATTTGAGATGTCAAACGAGAGAAAACAATTGCAATAACATGATTTAAGCATTTTTTTTTTAATTTATTTGGTAATTTTTGTTCTACCATGCATTGAAACGGTTCAAAATTAAAACTTATACTGTAGTTTAAAAAAAATAAAATCGTCCAACTTTAAAAAACTAGTAGGCCTTGATTTCTGGGAACTTTATTTGATTCGAAATGTTTCTTTTTGAATAGCTAGCATTGTAACCTTCATTTGAGTGTAGATTTCGAAGCATTCGCGGACGTCTTTGTATACGTTATTAGTCATCAGATAGAACATTTTGAAAAAACAAAAAAAAATAAAAATAATCAATAGAAATTGGAGTAAAAAAATAAGAGCAGGAGGGAGAAGAGGTTGTGACTATACACCATTTTGAAACACAAGGGATAATAAGTAAGTACTATTAATCTTAAGATGCAGTTTTTTGCAGTTTGGTAATTAGAGCCATTTTAAGTGACCCATATTATTACAAACGGAGAGATTTTTTATTTGTGGCACCAGCACCACACTAAGCAGAGAAGTGAAATAGTGGATATAATGATACAATATATTGAAGAACGCTCCAAAAAACAATTCAAGATAGATAAAATCAAAGGAAAACTAATTGGTTTGATTTGTACCGCCAAAAAAAGTGGGCTAAATGTGCAAGAAACCAACAGTTTTTTGAGACCAAGGAAGATGAATGGATAAGGGCAACATTTAATTATTTGGAATATGAGGACAGCGTAAGTTGGTTTTTGAATAAATCAGTACATAAATATTTTCTAATGGTAGTTTACTATTATAAGGATGCCGGTAGTACTAAACTCTGTGGACTTGGAAGACGTCAAGTTTCATTTAGTGAATCTTCCAATAGAAGTAAACGACGGAAAGTTTCTGAAGTTTGTAATAAATACGAGGCTGCTCTGGTACACAAAGCTTCCGAAAAACTGTGCAAAATGAAGTTCAATAGTATATGCGATGACCTATCAAAATTAGAAACAGGGGCTTTGGCAATGTTTATGGACCTTAAGCTTACTAAATCCCAGTATGAAAAAAGCAGGGATTATAATGAAATATTACTCGGAGGGAAATATTATCCGCCATACAAGAAGATAGTGGAGAAGAAAAAAGATTGTTATCCTCATAATATAACAGTCGATGAGAAAGGTGCTACTATTAGGCTCCAATCTCTTTTAAATCATACCTCAAAAAGAATTCTCCAAACTCTCTCTCCAAATTTGAAAGGAATAACTGAAACCCAATTTGAATTAACTGGAAAATGGGGAATGGACGGATCGACTGGTCAACAAATTTTTAACCTCAAGTGGGAGAATGGTGCAGAAGTACAAAATGTGGATGAAAGATCTGTGTTCATGATTTCATATGTTCCTCTTAAATTGGTTGCAGTAGAAAGTAAAACTATTGTATGGGAAAATGAAAGACCGTGTTCAACGAGATATTGCAGGCCTCTGAAATTTGAATTTGCAAAAGAAACCAGAACTAATGTGGAAAAAGATTATGAGGATATATGTGCACAGATAAAAAATCTCTTAAAAACTGAAATACAATTCAATGACACCTTGAAAATTGAAATTAAGTATACTCTGCTATGCACTATGGTTGATGGGAAAGTGGTCAATATTTTGACAGGTCAAAAATCATCTAGATGCTGTAATATATGCAATGCGACACCAAATCAAATGAACGATCTTCCAGATGTAAGATCTCTCAAACCCAATGAAAACCACTTTCACTTTGGACTTAGTACTCTTCACTGTTGGATAAGATTTATGGAGTGCCTTCTCCATATAGCCTATAACATGGAGTTTAAGAAGTCGAGCGTCTCTAAGGACTATAAAGATTTGAGTGAAAACACAAAACAAAATATTCAAGGAGAAATTAGAAGAAGATTAGGAATGTGTGTTGACATGGTAAGACCTGATACTGCAAATTCAAACGATGGAAATGTTGCCCGAAAGTTTTTTCGAAATTATGAAGAAATTGCTGTAATTTTAAATATTGACCCTGATCTTAATAAGCGATTTTACTGCATTTTACAAGTACTTGCATCCGGTAGGGAGGTAAATGTCACCGCATTTAAAATATACTGCAAATTTATTTGTCAGCAAATATGGATGGTATAAAATGCCGCCGACAGTACATAAGGTGTTAATTCATGGCGCTGAAGATATTAACCATTTCGGAGTGGCAATAGGCACTTTATCTGAAGAAGCCCAAGAGGCATCAAATAAAGTTTTCAAAGCGGCCAGGCTAAACAATAGCAGAAATTTTTCAAGAAAATTAAATAATGAAGATGTCATCCACTATCTTCTCGTGTCTTCGGATCCTGTAGTTAGCAGCATTCGTATTCAAACAGAGAAACAAACACAAGATATGATACCAGAAGCTATTGAGCTCTTAATTTAATTTTCAATACATAGATACCATTAATAAATTAAAAAATGTATGTAAACAAAAATTCATCAATTTGCTTTACTAAATATGAAATATTATTATTTTTGGCCGGAATACACCACTGTGCAATGGTTCAAAACAACGAACAAAATAACAACAACGGCATTTCGTTTTGTGTGTTAAAATTATTGTGTTAAATACAACACAAATGTATGCTAACAATAACAGTCAATAAAAAAAGTTTAAAACACATTTAAATTTCACAGTTTTTCACCAAAATGGCATGAAAAATTAAAGCAAGAAGTTCTTGTAATTCCACCTGGTGTATATCATTAGGTCTATCTGTTTACTGCAATATTGTACAATATTGTACAAAATGTTACAAAATGTTGTCTGTTTACTGCAAAACTTTTGCAACGAGAGAGCCAAAGAGAGAATTTTTTGACAGTTGGATGATAGAGAACTTGCAAAATGTTACTGGAGGAATTTCTTCTATCAAGATTTTGCAAGTTCGATCAGCTGTTTTTTATTTACATTTTGATTGCAATATTTTTGTGTGAAAAAGAAGAATAAAGTTGAAATTTAACAATGGCAGAGGTAAGTGTTTAAAATTGTATTGTTTTTTAACGTCTATTGTAAATCAGAATATAAAAAACATATGTTTTTATGCTAGAAACGTCCATACATACAGTGCGACCGTAATGCAAGTGGCTTGGTCATTTCAATTGTTTACACTTGTTGCTGTTTTCTTGCAATATTTCACAAAATGTTGCCTGTTTACTTTTTGGAATAGAGAAAAAAAAGAGCGTAAAATTTTTTTTACTCTCTGCAAAAAGTTACTGGATAAATATTGCTTGAAAAGTAAACAGACAAAGCTATTTTTCGTCAAACTTCTCTCTATCACACCGACCGCATCACGAAGAGTGTGAAAGGAAACGTGAGATGAGCCAAATATTCTCTCTAGTCTGAGATTACTCTATGATTTTGACATTTCATGGTTGTGTGTGTTGTTAGTTACTTGTGTGTTATTACCATAGAGTAAATATGGGTAGAGAAAATCTTTCACTCACCAAATTTCTGACATTTGTCCTCGTGTGATGTATACGTTTGATGTTGAAAAGAATTGCTTTACTAATACCAGATAGAGGCAATGGTTCAAAACAACGAACAAAATAACAACAACGGCATTTCGTTTTGTGTGTTAAAATTATTGTGTTAAATACAACACAAATGTATGCTAACAATAACAGTCAATAAAAAAGTTTAAAACACATTTAAATTTCACAGTTTGTCACCAAAATGGCATGAAAAATTAAAGCAAGAAGTTATTGTAATTCCACCTGGTGTATATTACTTTTCGTCAAACATCTCTCTATCACACCGACCGCATCACGAAGAGTGTGAAATGAAACGTCAGATGAGAGAATAAGTTTATCTAGGTATGTATTAGTCTATGGTTATTACATTCGTTTTGTTAGGTTTGTGTTTGGAAATAAAATTCAATTAAATTAAAATAATGGAAAATGTGGAATAGAGATTTAATAGAGCTCATGCTATCACTCATTTTTGTTTAATTTTTTTTTGATGTGTTAACATCTATACGCGCGCCTCTAGGGCAGTAAACTATCAAACTAATACATACGCAAGTGTTAGGTTTGTAAGAGTAAATCATCGTTTGTTTGTTCGTTGCTTGGCAGTCGGCATTGAAAGTGATTATTGGGCGATTTTCATATAATTTTCCCACGCGATTTTCTCCGGAAATTCATAGCCGAGTTTATTAATTTTTGGATTAAAAAGCTAGTGCGGGTTTCGACGAAGAGTTTAGGCCAAAAATTAAGGCGATCCGATATCGGCGAGCCGAGATTTAAGTGTTTTAATTTGGAGTATTAATTTGGAGTAATATTAAAAAAGTATTTTATGTTGATCTTCGGTTATATCGTACGAATATAACAATGTATGTATGTATGTACAAGTGTCTGTTGCTTTGCATTCTTTGACTTTTGTGGGAATAAAACAAAAAGTATTGAGCAAGAAAATAATGACACATGTGCTTGCACTGGGTCTTTAAATAATTTTAAGTATTAATATTATTTAACTGTAACGTCATCATATGATTGAACGCTGTTTTCTATTTTCCAATGTAACATTTACGAATGTGTTCATAGAAATCGACAGGTACCGTGTAGCAAAAAGGTGTTAACACATCGCCCCTGAGTTCGAACACTCATTGGATTTTTTTTCTAACAAACAAAATATAACAAATGTACCAAAAAATTCACAGTGTTTACAAATCAATAACACCGAAATACACAAAATACACAACTCAATCAAGACAATAACAAAGAAGAATGTCAAAATAATTGCAAGCATAGAAATTATGATAATTCAACGTGTAATAGCTCGATGAATTACGAAGAAACTTTAAAAGAGAACTGAAAAATATCGCCGCACGAAATGGCATCGTGTAATAGAGCTCTAACTGGGAAAAAAATCTCCAGTAAAAACTTGTAAGTTCTCTATCATTGAACTGTCAAAAAACTATCTCTCTGGCTCTCTTTTACTGGCTTTTGGAGTAAACAGACAACATCCAGTAATAATTTGTACAAATTATCGAGTAAACAGACATACCTATTGTAAATTTTCATTGCGAACAATTTTAACGATTTGTTGAATTTCCATTTAGATCGAGTAATGCAAATTAAAACTCTAATAGAAATTAGAAACTGCCAGATATGTAAAAAACACTATTATATTCATGAACACTTAGTAACTAGAAGTAGTTGTCTAGAAATCTTCAGAATCTTGTTATTTAAATAATAAAAAAAAATCCTCCTCATTTTAAAATCCCGGTCAGATTCTTGTTTTTTAAACAATCAAAAAAATGGTAATTCATGTTCTCAGTGGAATGAGGGTAACGATGCAGTACAATCAGATTAACAATTCTGATGGAATTGGATGGATGTGTAAACAAGTTTGAACAAGAATTATTTTCCATGTCACACGTTGAGCGTCATCAACCTTCTATATTTAAACAATTTTGAAATAATTAACAGAACCAGTTTGATGAACTTATACATTCAATTATCTTTTATTTGCGTTTTTTTTTTTCTTAAATGTGTCGCCAAAGTACAACCATTAACCTTCACAGAAACATTAATAACAATTCTACAATTTATAAAATAACAATTCTTTATAGTTTAATTATCAGTATCACAATGAAAAATTCCTTGAAGTGTGTGAATTAATCTATATCTATCTATCTATATATGTACACATGTGTTGTTGTCTTATCATAAATTGACTTATTTTCAAATTATAATTAATTTAAAATGCAACCAGCCACGCACTTAACGCACCCACTGACGCCTCGGGCGGTACATCATCACTGCCCTCCTGCACCCGTTGGAGATTGCACACTACAGATAGGGGCACACACAGTACGATTAGATTAACGAGGGTATTTATCAAATCCACCAGTATCACAAAAATCGTCACCAGCACTATTACGAGAATGTGCAACAAAGTTGCAATTACTGACCGAAATTTTGAATGCAGTATTGAATATTGGTGATGGTATTTGGCGGACATAATAAAAAATTCTTTAGTAATTTTTTTTTTATGTACAGAACAATTTTTCGTCCGCTCGGCTGAAGATTGGAATTTGTTATGATTTTTTGTGTGGCGGTATAAACAATTTAATTGAAACCGAAAAATCAGGGATCGTAATTGCGTTATCATTGTTAGCTACTTTCATTTAATACAAGATTCAAAACCCGTAAATAACATCAGCCAGCTATGCGTTAGTGATGGGCACGTGATTAAGTTTTGCTCACGAAAGTAAGATGGTCGGTCACGCGTGTAAATATTTTCGCTACTCACGTTTACACATGCTCGCATGAACAAATTTTGATCTTACTCACATTCACACGCCAATCACGCTCACGTGAGTAAATGTTGACCTTATTCACATTCACGTGCTCATAACGAGTGATTCACGGCAATCACCTGATTGTTCACAAAAGTACAAATGTTTTTACGCTCACGTGAAATAATTTTTGATGTGTTAACATCCTTAGGCGCGGGTAGGGACTAAACTCACAAAGCGAAACACATCCAAACACAGTTTGTCCGCCTACGATTACAGATTGTTTGGCGTTAAACTCCTCAGAAATGGCGGGACCGATTTGCATGAAATTTTGTGTGCATATGGGGTAGGTCTCAGAATCGGCCAACATCTACTTTTGATACCCTTAAATGATAAGGGTGACCCACCCCTATATAAATCATGTCTGAATGCGAAACACAGATTGTCAGACTGCGAAAAAAATACACCCTGATGTAGCGGCAGCGAATACTATTTTGGGTGGGGGAGGAGCACTCTCAGAGCAAAGAGAATAATGACGTGGTTATATGTATACGTATATAAAAATGAGATATCAAGAGAGCAACGAAAATTGTGTGAACTTGTGTAGCGTATATACGAACATAACAATGTATGTATGGACATGTGTCTGTTGCTTTGCATTCTATTTATTTTTTCTGGAAATAAAACAAAAAGTATACATGTGCTCGCACTGGTCTCTAAATAATTTTAAGTATTATTATTATTTAAATGTAATATCATATGATTGAACGCTGTTTTTTATTTTCCAATGTAACATTTACTAATGTGTTCATAGAAATCGAACAGGTACCGTGTAACAAAAAGGTGTTAACACATCGCCCGTGAGTTGGAATACTCATTGAATTTTTTTAACTTACTCACATTAACGCGAAAATCACGCTCAAGTGAGCAAATATTGCAATCACCCATAGAGAAATAGGCACACTCTTCCCTCTCTTCACCATCTCTTGATGACGACGACGTAGTAGCACCGAGTAATATTAATAAGAGTTTGCAACAGCTGTTTTATGCTTTAGAAAAGTCCGTGGAAGACTTGGAAATCATATAGAGAATAATAGGAATCTTTAATTTTAACAATTTGCGCGTTAATTGAGATCTACACAAATAATTTTTCTCTAACACTTCATAACTTTTTGATTTTTCACTGAATATCCCTTTTTTTAATACTTTTGCGTTGACACGCGGCTGTAAAAGTATGAAAATCGTACCACGCAACCCAGTCACCTATCACCGTTTCTTCTTTGAAAGCATTTTCTCTATAAGTTCTCCAAGTACTAACTTGCTCAGCTGTCTCATCGGTACCTCTTGGGTAGTAGGCCATTTCATCGAGTTCGAGTTGCTATTGGAATTTTCACTTTGGTTGGACAGAAATAAAAGGGAATGCCAGGGGGTACCGATGAGACAGCTGTTCAATTTAGTACTTGGAGAACAGATAGAGAATATGCTTTCAAAGAAGAAATGGTGATAGCTGACTGGAAGTCAGCAAAAATGTTCCGCAAATAAACAACTGTTTTTCACTTTTGTTTTGATTTTTTCGTTCGTGGCGCGTTCTTAATTTCGGGTAGTTTTGTGAAATATTGTATTAAAAAAGTGGTAAAAAGTGATCAAATTAACAAAAAAATATAATAACAAATTAGATACAATACGGATATTCGGTGGAAGTAAATGAAACCTGACATTAATCCTGAAAATCAATCTTCCAAAAAAAGCGAAGCATAGCACAAACCAAAAGTGAACAAAACACATTTCCTTTTAATACGCTATACTCTATATCAGGGGGTTCTATGCCACAGCTGATCAACCTTAGAGTTGGCGAAACATGCAGGATAAAGTAAGAAAGAGAAATAGCGATAGATGACTGGAAGTATGTCGGGTTGCTCAATTCGATTTTCTCACTTTTGTCTTTGTGCATTGAACCAAAAGTACAAAACTCATCCCCTGGGAATATTTTTGTGAAATTAAATCGAGGTGAAAAGTAAGTGGTACAAGTGAAATGAAGCAAAATATAATGAAGTGTTAGAGTAAAATTTGTTGTAGATATTGCAATTAAAACACAAATTTATTAAAATAATGATGTTTCACATTCTGCATGGGTTGCCAAGTCTGTATAACTGTTGCTCCAACTTTTCCAGTGACTTTTCTTGGTTTCCGGTCTAAAACAAACAGCCGTTGCAGACTCTATGTATATTACCCTATGGCTCCGCACTTTTGTTTCAGTAGTTCACTTGTTTCAGCAGTTTTTTTTTGTATTTCAGTTGTGCAGTGCTCTCCGGCATTTTCTAGTTCATGCTCTCTTTGTCTCACTCAATCTGCACAAAGATTCTTAATGTTGCAATCTTTGTGGAATGTATATGTAACCGACTTCTACACAATAACCAGCGAAATCGCCACTTTTGTTCTAAATTATAAAAGATTACGGTATAACCCAATCGGTAAGCCGATCTTCAATAGGGCGATTTGGTATAAAAAAAAATACCACACTATACAAAACACTTTAGAAATCTTCAAAAATCGAACCATTTTTCGCTCCAACATGTCATGTTTATGTAAGTTTTCTTAAACAAGGAATTTGTTTTTTTTAAGTTCAACAAAAAATATTTCAAACAATTATTGTGTTTTCTCTTAATTTTCACTTTGAAATTAAATTCTAGTTTATATAGAAAAAATTAACAGCCCAATTTGTTTTTTTCCCATCTTCATTAAAAAACTAAACAAAGTTTTAAACAACGTTCAGGTATAACGCGGTTATTTCGAGATTTCAACACACCAAACATATGTTTTGGCGTACAAAAATCAGCTGTTTATGTAAATGCAATCACGAAAACTGCGAAATACCGGTAATACCTAAACGTACTTATAACATTTTCTTTTGCAAATTTAATGCAAATTTAATTTTTTTCTCGATGGGAAAAAACCCCAAACCAGGCGGTCGGTGGTTGTCCAAAACACCGGAGGTCCGGTTTTCTGTTTCAGTTTTGAAATACTCTAGTCTTTTTGTGTGGTTGTGTGTATACTAAAAATACCAAGTAGGCGCAATAGATACAACAATTGTGGCAAGAACAACAGGCATTTTGTTTTTGTTTAAAGAAGCGGTCAACTCATAGACTAATACATACCTAGATAAACTTATTCTCTCATCTGACGTTTCATATGGGTAGAGAAAATCTTTCACTCACCAAATTTCTGACATTTGTCCTCGTGTGATGTATACGTTTGATGTTGAAAAGAATTGCTTTACTAATACCAGATAGAGGCAATGGTTCAAAACAACGAACAAGAAAACAACAACGGCATTTCGTTTTGTGTGTTAAAATTAATGTGTTAAATACAACACAAATGTATGCTAACAATAACAGTCAATAAAAAAGTTTAAAACACATTTAAATTTCACAGTTTTTCACCAAAATGGCATGAAAAATTAAAGCAAGAAGTTATTGTAATTCCACCTGGTGTATATCACTTTTCGTCAAACATCTCTCTATCACACCGACCGCATCACGAAGAGTGTGAAAGGAAACAACAGATGAGACAAATGGCGGCTCTACTATAAATTTACTCTATGGTTGGAATTTGTATAGTTATATACAAAAACGCTATCAAAAAGCTGCTCGTGTATTGAAATATTCAATGAAGACAATAAGAGAGAGAACAGGAAATAAATAACCAGGGTTTCACTCGATGTGTTTGTTGGCCTTTGAGTGAAGAGAAATTTTGACTGTCTACTTGTACATCGTGTTTGATCCAACCATAGATGAATACATACAGAGATACATTTATTCTCTCAATTAATAAAACGTCATAGGTACGGTGGAAAGTAAACATTGGATGGTGGAAAACATGGGTTCAATAATACCAGATAGAGGCAATAGTAAACAACGTCCAACAAAGGAATAACAACCGAATTTCTTGTTTTTGTGGCAAACTAGTTGTGTTAAATACAATACAAATGTATACCACCGATAAAAGTCAACAACAAAGTGCAAAATATATTTAAATTTTTCAGTTCTACACCAAACCGAAATGAAAAAGTTAAGTGAACATATTTTGTAACTCCACCTGCTGTAAGTTAATTTTAAATTTAATTTCTGTCATTTCCAGAAACCTACGACGAAGAGTGAGAAATGAAACGTCAGATGAGAGAATAAATGTATCTATGTATGTATTCGTCTATGGATCGAACTGCCGATCTGCAACACGCTAAATGTCATCAATTTACTTAGAGAGCTGGCTACTCCATACGTCATTACTCTGTGGTAAAAAGTATGAAATAATCTACGTAGGTAAAATCAATTACAGGGTTGTTACGCCAAAGTTATTTCGTACGAAAATAATTATTTGATAATTGTTTGGGACCGTAATTTTGACATCTCGATAATTTTTACAACCAAATACCATATGCGTTAAAAATAAAATGGAGTGAGTTGAGGAATTATAAATGAAATATTTGCAAGGTAAAAAGAAAGATTGGATCTGAATACGGTGCCTTACTATTAACACGATATCAAATCACGTGTTGTCACTATGAGAAAAAAATTCTCATAAATGATGCCGACGTAGTTAAATTTATTGCCATTCTGTCGATTTCTTAGAATAAAACAAGAAACATTATTCATGAATAACGAGTAACTAAAATTAAAAACACATTCGCCGTGGATACACAGAATGACTTTGGATTATTTTGTATATAAATATGTATGTATAAATTTGCATTGATTTTTACCCATGAGAACCGGGACATGCAGACTGATAGCACTGATTCTGACTGTTTATCAACATTTAACTGTTGTTGACAATCTATTTCTGAAATAAATAATTTGTAGTTTTTTAAGTAAATTTATTAAAACAAATTTGTTTTATTTTTTTGTTTGTAGGCAACAGGATGCCGACTAAAAATGTTTAATTTTACACACGTTTTATTTATAAATATTTTTTAACAACTATAATAATTAACAAATACATTTTAACCAAATGTGTACATATGTGTAATTTTCAACAAAATTTGTGTAATAATCCCGAATGCGATTCATTATGTTTTCTTTTTAATTTTTAAACTAACCCATTTATTTGTAATAATATAATTCTAAAAATAAATAAAATAATTCAATTCAATTGACTTAAATATATATAAGTGAACTCATACATATCCTTGGAAGAAAAAAATTATTACTTTTATGTTTAAAAGTTTAAATTATTTCGATTTTTTACACATTTTTGTCATTTGGATTTTGTATTTTAAAAATGAAATATTTCATGATCTTTGGATTTTTTTTTTTTGATTTATAAAATTGATAATGATTCTCAAGTCTATTAAGACTAAAAAATGACGTCTGTACAAACCAAAAATCCAGAATCAACTGACCATGTGCACATTGTTTTTCAAACATTTTGTGTATCGCTGTTTGTTTGTTTTTTTAATATCAAGCAAATTTTTGTTGTACGTGGAACAGGTTATTGTAGTTTATGTTGAATTTTCAAAATGTTTTAATAACACTGTGATAGTTTTTGTAGAAAATTGTTTAGAACAAGGCCGAAGAGGACGGGTTTACCCTAATTCAGGTACAAGTAATCTAACGGCATCATTACTTGTTTGTGGTTGGTGTGCGCGAGTCTTGTACATGAGAACGTTGGTTCGATTCCTGCTCCGACCTTACATTTGTTTGGTTTTCACAACAACTTTGAAATGAAATTTGATGGTATGAATTTGATGTGTGGGTGTGCTAACCCAATGTGCAAAAAAACGGATGCGGATCCGTTTCGAACTCGTTACGAGTCCGTAAAATCATAAAAAAGCGAAATGTGAGTTCTCGAATTCGTTTCGAACCCGTTACGAGCTCGTAAAAACATAAAAAAACGTATCAATGAAATTGTGATATGGCGGATCCATCTCGAATTCGTTACGAGTCCGTAAAAACATAAAAAAGCGAATCAGTGAAATTGCGATTTGGCGGATCCGTTTCGAAGCCATTACGAGTTCGCAAAAACATTAAAAAAGCGAATCAGTGAAATTGCGATTTGTCGGATCCGTCTCGAATTTTATTTCCAAAAAACGAATCCGAAACGGTTTCGAATATGAACTTCGTTACGGTTTCGAATATGAACTTCGAGACGGATCCGAAAATGTACAAAAAACGATTCGCGGTTTCAAGAGGAATTTCATACGAAAACGAATTCGTTATGAGTCCGTAACGGATTCATATGGAACATTGGGAAGTGAAACAAAATATTACCAACACACACATACAGTTTGCAATAGCTTTTTTCTTGGACCGGAAACCAAGAAAAGTCACTGGAAAAGTTGGAGCACAGAGTTATACAAACTGGGCAACCCACACTGAATGAGAAAAATCTTTATTTTAATACATTTGTGTTTCAATTGGAATCTCTATAAACAGTTTTACTCTAACACTTCATTACATTTTGCTTTATTTCACTTGTTATCCCTTTTTTCTTCGATTTTATTATCACAAAAATACTTCCAGTTGAAAGGCAAATGTGTGAAAAACACATTGCGCAACCCTACATACTTCCAGTCATCTATCGATATTTCTCTTTCTTACTTTATACTGCATGTTTCGCCAACTCTAAGGTCGATCAGCTGTGCCATAGCACCCCCGTGGTTTGATGTGTGTCCACGGCACTTTACTTCGTATAAACTCGGCAAACGGTCATTATTAATTGTTAAACTTAATTCCTAATTGTTTAGTTATAAGCAAAAATACATAAGTCATGGAGATCATTTTAAAGTTTTTATTATTTCATTTTATAAGCATTGAACAAAATACATGAAGATTAATTTTGTTTGGCCTGTACACATATTTGTCTTTTATTTTACATTTACATTTTGTGGACAAATAGTTTGATTTACCTAAATTTTTATTGCGCGGCGCCACTGGCTATTATTGCATACGCATATTCACACAAATGAGTGTCCTATCGTCTTCTCCCTTCCTCTTTACTGCTTCGCCTGTGACGAAATATCTAAGGCAACAACAAAAGGCAATCGCAACAATAAAAATAAAGACCTTTTCCGCTGACCTTTTGCTAGCTTCGCTCACTTACTGACCCTCAGGAGCTGAGCGACGAACAGATATGTTCGTATCGATCGGTCAGTAAGAGACCGATTCGTGTCATACCAGAGAGAATATTTGGCTCATCTGACGTTTCCTTTCACACTCTTCTTGATGCGGTCGGTGTGATAGAGAGATATTTGACGAAAAGTGACAAACACCAGGTGGAATTACAATAACTTATTGCTTTAATTTTTCATGTTGTTTTGGTGAAAAACTGTGAAATTTAAATGTGTTTTAAACTTTTTTATTGATTGTTATTGTTAGCATACATTTGTGTTGTATTTAACACAACAATTTTGTTCGTTGTTTTGAACCATTGCCTCTATCTTGTATTAGTAAAGCAATTCTTTTCAACATCGAACGTATATATCACACCAGTCCAAATGTCATAAATTTGGTGAGAGAACTATTAGGTCTACTATAAGTATTAGTCTATAATTTATTCTCTCAATAAATTAAACGTCATAGGTACAATGGAAAGTAAACATTGGATGGTGGAAAATATGGGTTCAATAATACCAGATAGTGGCAATAGTATACAACGCTCAACAAAGGAACAACTACCGAATTTCGTGTTTTTGTGGCAAACTAGTTGTGTTAAATACAATACAAATGTATACCAACGATAAAAGTCAACAAAAAAGTGCAAAATATATTTTAATTTTTCAGTTCTACACCAAAACGACAGGAAAAAGTTAAGTGAACAAATTTTGTAACACCACCTGGTGTAAGTTAATTTTAAATTTAATTGCTCTCATTTCCACAAACCTACGACGAAGAGTGTGAAATGAAACGTCAGATGAGAGAATAAGTTTATCTATGTATGTATTAGTCTATGTTCGGATCAATGTCTATCTGGGTAAAGTGGTTGCCGTCATTTTAAGCCTTCTTCTAACTAAAGTATTGGCGGTTGTGGCTCTAATCCAAGAGCCCTTGACTGTTGAAGGCAGGGATTATGTCTTGAGGACGAAGGGATACAGAACAACAACCACGCTCAATGTATGCATTCCCAGAGTTTGCATTGCGACCAAAAAGTATCTAAATATATTCTGCTAATACCGTACAGTGATAGGGACAATGTTGAGGTCAACCAGGATATGAACGTATGCAATATTTGGTTGACGGTATTATATGTATATGCTCCGGAGGTGGGATCTCGATTATCCGTCCCTGGGTCAAGATACCAGTTACCATCAATACTTTTAAGATATCTCATAGAGGATGCTAAAAAGGTGGATACACCAGTGAGAGTCGGCACAGACGCATGCGCACACCATCCATTATGGGCCAGCAATGACACCAATGGGAACTCATTGAGTTCTTACTAAGTACTAGCTTGGCTATATGTTATAGAGTTAATGAACCTAATTTCATCATCAACTCTAGGCAAGCGATACTAGATGCCTCCTTTGCAACGGAAGACCTGTATGAGATGATCAGGAAATGGAATGTTCTCGATTAAAATTCGTTATCTGGTCGCAATGGCATTGGATTTCAATTGCATTGTAACATAACCCTTCCCGAATTAGATCATAGGAATATGAGGAGTTCTGACTCTCCGCTCTCTAAAAATACTTTCATGAGAATTTTGACAGCTGGATTGTCCATAGAGTAAATTTATAGTAGAGCCGCCATTTGTCTCATCTGACGTTTCCTTTCACACTCTTCGTGATGCGGTCGCTGTGATAGAGAGATGTTTGACGAAAAGTGGCATACACCAGGTGGAATTACAATAACTTCTTGCTTTAATTTATCATGCCATTTTGGTGAAAAACTGTGAAATTTAAATGTGTTTTAAACTTTTTTATTGACTGTTATTGTCAGCATACAAAAGAGAAATGCCGTTGTTGTTATTTTGTTCGTTATTTTGAACCATTGCCTCTATCTGGTAGTAGTAAATCAATTCTTTTCAACATCGGCCATATGTCATAAATTTGGTGAGAGAACTATTAGGTCTATTAGAAGTATTAGTCTATGGCTCGTACTGTTGAAAACAATAATATTTTGTACGAAACCGTAATTGTAACTCAAAAAACTAATGATGCAGTTCGATTCCACGTCCCCGAAGTGTGTAAATTTGGGTATCGAGACAGTTTATATTACCATTGTGTTAGACATGAATACCAGAACTGCAGAGTCGGTGTTGAAGCCTTAATTTTCATACATATATCGGCTGACAAACGTGGGTTTGGATATAAACATGAGTAACAAATCCCTCAATTTAAACACTTTTCTATTTGTTTTAGTGTCAAGCCATGTACAGTACCGAAGTTGTGGCGACCAAATACTTCAGTTTCCTGAAAAGGCATTCATATATGTGTGAGAAGCTGCAGAGCACAAAAACTTCAATATACTAAGTTCTTCTTCACATATACGAATGCTTTGTCTACAGTACCCCGAAGTACTTCGTTGTCGCAACTTCGCTACAGTACATGGCTCGAAATAGAGCAAATGTCTTGATTGGCCATTCAAAACGTCTTGCGCAGATATGGATTCGTAGTCGTGAGATGGTGGTGTTAGATGAAATAATGAATCACGAATCCCTTATTTGGAAAAACTATATACTTGTATTTAAAGTTGTAATTTCCTTTAAGGCTGTAAGAGATCATGTTTTCTCCGGTTAATGAAAAAAATGTAACTGCCGCGGGTGGGATTCGAACTCACATTCGCTGGACGATCGTTTCGATGTTCGTGATGTTCTATCATTTTACAAAAAGTATATTTTCTTAAAGATCCATTTAAATTATCGTATTTCAACAGGCGCCTTAGGCGTGTTGGAACTAACTAGTACATAATATATAGCGAATTTAACTTCGTTCCAACCGGGTGTCCCCTGACACCTCATATAATTTTTTTGCCAAGCCATCAAATTTTTTCGTTCCAATTTTACAAATTTTTAACCAAAATTAACATTTGTTTACATAGTGATGTATATAAAATCAAAACAGTGAACAAAAACAAAATCCAATTCAATATGAATTTTTGAAACCTCTTCCAAATTTAAGAAATATTAATTGGTCTTGTTGATAAATATTTCTTTCTATTAATAATTCAAAATTTACCAAAAATGCATTGACACATTAAATGAAATTTTTTTTGAATCGGTCTATCGGTAATTGTTTATCTTGTTTTTACATCACTAGCACTGTGAGAATGCGTAAAACAGGGTTGTCAGTCAATTATCTGTTCCCTAGACAAATATCTGTTTACTGCAATATTGTACAATATTGTACAAAATGTTACAAAATGTTGTCTGTTTACTGAAAAACTTTTGCAACGAGAGAGCCAAAGAGAGAATTTTTTGACAGTTGGATGATAGAGAACTTGCAAAATGTTACTGGAGGAATTTCTTCTATCAAGATTTTGCAAGTTCGATCAGCTGTTTTTTATTTACATTTTGATTGCAATATTTTTGTGTGAAAAAGAAGAATAAAGTTGAAATTTAACAATGGCAGAGGTAAGTGTTTAAAATTGTATTGTTTTTTAACGTCTATTGTAAATTAGAATATAAAAAACATTTGTTTTTATGCTAGAAACGTCCATACATACAGTGCGACCGTAATGCAAGTGGCTTGGTCATTTCAATTGTTTACACTTGTTGCTGTTTTCTTGCAATATTTCACAAAATGTTGCCTGTTTACTTTTTGGAATAGAGAAAAAAAAGAGCGTAAAATTTTTTTTACTCTCTGCAAAAAGTTACTGGATAAATATTGCTTGAAAAGTAAACAGACAAAGCTATTTTTCGTCAAACTTCTCTCTATCACACCGACCGCATCACGAAGAGTGTGAAAGGAAACGTCAGATGAGCCAAATATTCTCTCTAGTCTGAGATTACTCTATGATTTTGACATTTCATGGTTGTGTGTGTTGTTAGTTACTTGTGTGTTATTACCATAGAGTAAATATGGGTAGAGAAAATCTTTCACTCACCAAATTTCTGACATTTGTCCTCGTGTGATGTATACGTTTGATGTTGAAAAGAATTGCTTTACTAATACCAGATAGAGGCAATGGTTCAAAACAACGAACAAAATAACAACAACGGCATTTCGTTTTGTGTGTTAAAATTATTGTGTTAAATACAACACAAATGTATGCTAACAATAACAGTCAATAAAAAAGTTTAAAACACATTTAAATTTCACAGTTTGTCACCAAAATGGCATGAAAAATTAAAGCAAGAAGTTATTGTAATTCCACCTGGTGTATATTACTTTTCGTCAAACATCTCTCTATCACACCGACCGCATCACGAAGAGTGTGAAATGAAACGTCAGATGAGAGAATAAGTTTATCTAGGTATGTATTAGTCTATGGTTATTACATTCGTTTTGTTAGGTTTGTGTTTGGAAATAAAATTCAATTAAATTAAAATAATGGAAAATGTGGAATAGAGATTTAATAGAGCTATCATGCTATCACTCATTTTTGTTTAATTTTTTTTTGATGTGTTAACATCTATACGCGCGCCTCTAGGGCAGTAAACTATAAATTTAATACATACGCAAGTGTTAGGTTTGTAAGAGTAAATCATCGTTTGTTTGTTCGTTGCATGGCAGTCGGTATTGAAAGTGATTATTGGGCGATTTTCATATAATTTTCCCACGCGATTTTCTCCGGAAATTCATAGCCGATTTTATTAATTTTTGGATTAAAAAGCTAGTCCGGGTTTCGACGAAGAGTTTAGGCCAAAAATTAAGGCGATCCGATATCGGCGAGCCGAGATTTAAGTGTTTTAATTTGGAGTATTAATTTGGAGTAATATTAAAAAAGTGTTTTGTTGATCTTCGGTTTTGTCTTATCATCGTTTGTTTGTTCGTTGCTTGGCAGTCTGTATTGAAAGTGATTATTGGACGATTTTCATATAATTTTCTCACGCGATTTTCTCCGGAAATTCATAGCCGATTTTATTAATTTTTGGATTAAAAAGCTAGTGCGGGTTTCGACGAAGAGTTTAGGCCAAAAATTAAGGCGATCCGATATCGGCGAGCCGAGATTGAAGTGTTTTAATTTGGAGTATTAATTTGGAGTAATATTAAAAAAGTATTTTATGTTGATCTTCGGTTATATCGTACGAATATAACAATGTATGTATGTATGTACAAGTGTCTGTTGCTTTGCATTCTTTGACTTTTGTGGGAATAAAACAAAGAGTATTGAGCAAGAAAATAATGACACATGTGCTTGCACTGGGTCTCTGAATAATTTTAAGTATTAATATTATTTAACTGTAACGTCATCATATGATTGAGCGCTGTTTTTTAATTTCCAATGTAACATTTACGAATGTGTTCATAGAAATCGAACAGGTACCGTGTAGCAAAAAGGTGTTAACACATCGCCCGTGAGTTCGAACACTCATTGGATTTTTTTTTATGCTAGAAACGTCCATACATACAGTGCGACCGTAATGCAAGTGGCTTGGAGACGGAACCAGCAGACCTTTGTTTACACTTGTTGCTGTTTTCTTGCAATATTTCACAAAATGTTGTCTGTTTACTTTTTGGAATAGAGAAAAAAAAGAGCGTAAATTTTTTTTACTCTCTGCAAAAAGTTACTGGATAAATCTTGCTGGAAAAGTAAACAGACAAAGTTATTATGAATAAGGTACTATTCAAGGCTGATCTAGTAGAGGTTAACGCCATAGAGTAAATTTGTAGTAGAGCCGCCATTTGTCTCATCTGACGTTTCCTTTCACACTCTTCGTGATGCGGTCGGTGTGATAGAGAGATGTTTGACGAAAAGTGATATACACCAGGTGGAATTACAATAACTTCTTGCTTTAATTTTTCATGCCATTTTGGTGAAAAACTGTGAAATTTAAATGTGTTTTAAACTTTTTTATTGACTGTTATTGTTAGCATACATTTGTGTTGTATTTAACACATTAATTTTAACACACAAAACGAAATGCCGTTGTTGTTTTCTTGTTCGTTGTTTTGAACCATTGCCTCTATCTGGTAGTAGTAAATCAATTCTTTTCAACATCGGCCATATGTCATAAATTTGGTGAGAGAACTATTAGGTCTATTAGAAGTATTAGTCTATGGCTCGTACTGTTGAAAACAATAATATTTTGTACGAAACCGTAATTGTAACTCAAAAAACTAATGATGCAGTTCGATTCCACGTCCCCGAAGTGTGTAAATTTGGGTATCGAGACAGTTTATATTACCATTGTGTTAGACATGAATACCAGAACTGCAGAGTCGGTGTTGAAGCCTTAATTTTCATACATATATCGGCTGACAAACGTGCGTTTGGATATAAACATGAGTAACAAATCCCTCAATTTAAACACTTTTCTATTTGTTTTAGTGTCAAGCCATGTACAGTACCGAAGTTGTGGCGACCAAATACTTCAGTTTCCTGAAAAGGCATTCATATATGTGTGAGAAGCTGCAGAGCACAAAAACTTCAATATACTAAATTCTTCTTCACATATACGAATGCCTTGTCTACAGTACCCCGAAGTACTTCGTTGTCGCAACTTCGCTACAGTACATGGCTCGAAATAGAGCAAATGTCTTGATTGGCCATTCAAAACGTCTTGCGCAGATATGGATTCGTAGTCGTGAGATGGTGGTGTTAGATGAAATAATGAATCACGAATCCCTTATTTGGAAAAACTATATACTTGTATTTAAAGTTGTAACTTCCTTTAAGGCTGTAAGAGATCATGTTTTCTCCGGTTAATGAAAAAAATGTAACTGCCGCGGGTGGGATTCGAACTCACATTCGCTGGACGATCGTTTCGATGTTCGTGATGTTCTATCATTTTACAAAAAGTATATTTTCTTAAAGATCCATTTAAATTATCGTATTTCAACAGGCGCCTTAGGCGTGTTGGAACTAACTAGTACATAATATATAGCGAATTTAACTTCGTTCCAACCGGGTGTCCCCTGACACCTCATATAATTTTTTTGCCAAGCCATCAAATTTTTTCGTTCCAATTTTACAAATTTTTAACCAAAATTAACATTTGTTTACATAGTGATGTATATAAAATCAAAACAGTGAACAAAAACAAAATCCAATTCGATATGAATTTTTGAAACCTCTTCCAAATTTAAGAAATATTAATTGGTCTTGTTGATAAATATTTCTTTCTATTAATAATTCAAAATTTACCAAAAATGCATTGACACGTTAAATGAAATTTTTTTGAATCGGTCTATCGGTAATTGTTTATCTTGTTTTTACATCACTAGCACTGTGAGAATGCGTAAAACAGGGTTGTCAGTCAATTATCTGTTCCCTAGACAAAATACTCATTATGAATTCGGTACTATTCAAGGCTGATCTAGTAGAGGTTAACGCATTAGAACAGCTGATTTTGCTTTCTTATGACTCTATCTGTCAAATTCAGTGTATTTTGTTATTGTACTTTTTTGTTTACTTTGTTTGGTCATATGTATTAGTGTTGAATTTGACATTTAGAGTCATAGAACAAAAACAAAATCCCTGTTGTTGGTGCCCACAACAACAACAAATCCTACTGCGTTAACCTCTACTAGATCAGTCTTGGTACTATTGAAACCTTCACTATATCTTAAAGCTTTCAATAAGGCCGTTAATGTGTACACGCATATTTTAGAACATTCCATACAAAAAGTGGGCGGCAGAGTGGCCGGCGAACACAAAACCACCCGTAAAAGAAGACAACCGATCTCAATGAAATTTGTGTGAGGAAAATATCTGGCCAACACCACTGTGCTATTAAAAATTGGCCCATTCTGGAACCTAATAACATAAGTTATCCAAAATTTTGGACAAAAATTATAAATTAAACGTGGGATTAAATGAATGACGTAAGGTGGCTGTAAGAACATACATACATATAAGTTGGACCCACCAACTGATACTTCAAACTAAAAAAAATGCATTCATTCGTGAAGCTCATGTGTTTCCAGGACAGTGGAGTACAGTGACACCTGTAAGTCGCGAGTTATTATTTACAACCAATTGAAGCCCCTGGTGGAAGAAGGTGTTAACTCACTTTTTTTCAAAAACAATATTTTACTTCTTTTAATGTTTCCATGGTATCTGATTTTGTTTTAGATAAGAAAAAAGTCAACATCTGATATTTAGATTATTAAAATTAAATTTTGTCCGGAGTAAATCATCTGAGATTATGTGGTTAATTACTGCAAGAAGGTGTTAACTCAATAAATTTTCAATTAGCACCTTTTTAAGTAAAAAGTATTTATTAGCGGTTGATTTAATTTAATGCAAAACTGTGCCAACTCAGCTGTTCTAATTTTTGACAACAATGGTTTATAATTCATTGCTTTTTCTGCCAATCGTTTAGGGTTTTTCACCTATTAGTTTTGTTTTGAATTCCATTTTTCAACTTGGGTATTATTTAAAGAAAAAAAATAAAAACATTTTTACATTTTGGAAATAGACAAGAGCTGTTATTCCTCTCTTCACGTTATCTTGTTGACGACGAGGTAGTAAGTAGGCCATTTCATCGAGCTCGAGGTGATATTGTCATTTACTCTTCGGTTGGACATAATACGGACAGAAATAAAAGGGATTGCGTATTTTCGTTCGATGCAAACAACATAAACATAATTCAGCTGTCATTAGTAACAATCAAACACTATTTAAACTAAGTTTTTTGCATGGTATATAAGGTCTGTCTGCGTACTTTTCCAGTAGCAAATACTCAGTAACTTTTTTTGGGAGAGTAAGAACAATTATACTCTCCCGGTTGAAAATAACTCAAAAAGTACGCAGACAGCATCCAGTGAAATCTTGCAAGAAAACAGCTGATCGGTGTGTAAACAATTGAAATAACAAAGCAAAAGAATTTTATCATATGTGTCGCACGGTCGCACTGTATATTTGCACGTTTCTAGCATGAAGTAAAATGATTTGTTTATTATAATGTATTATAAACGTTAAAAATCAACACAATTCTAACTACTTACCTCTGCCATTGTTAACTTTAAATTTTTATTTTCAATTCACAAAAATTATTTCATTCAAACAGTAAATAAAAACAGCTGTTCAAACTAGTTGCAAAATCTTGCAAGCAGAAATTTCCCCAGCAACATTTTGCAAGTTCTCTAACTTCCAACTGTAAAAAAATTCTCTTTTTGGCTCTCTCGCTGCAAGAGATTTGGAGTACGCGGACAACATTTTGCACAAAATGATGCAAAATATGTGTACGCAGACAGAGCTATAATCTTATGTCTTCTTTGGTCTCTAATTCTACATCATTTCCCTAGTCCCTTTCCATCAGCCGTTCCATAGAAACCCATAAAGCAACTATGGTATACAGAAGAAAATTTACCCGTGGAGTGGAATGCTAACACAGAAAACGAGTGAAGCGCGTCGTTTCTCTGCTCCCTTCGTTGAATATTTCAAAACACGAGCAGTTTTCTGATGATGTTATTTTATTTAACTATAGAAATTCCAACCATATTTAAATAAAATTACATAAAGTATGTGAAAAGTTTGATATAATCATAGAGAAATACCGGGTTTTTCAATAACAGCGCTACAAAAGTTTTTTTAAATAAAACAAAACCGGTTTCAGATACCAATGAAATTCTTTATTCCTGTGAAAGTACGTTCGATGCCATTATGTATGCAATTCGATTTCTTTTGCATGGCCACCACGGGCACGCTTGCAGAAGTCCAGACGCTGAACCCAATTTTCGACGGTTTTCAAGCATAAATCGGCCGATACTGCTGCAATTACACGTTCGATATTCGTACGAAGTTCATCAATCGTCGCTGGCTTGTTGGCATAGACCATAGACTTGTCGTAGCCCCACAGGAAATAATCTAACGGCGTCAAATCGCACGACCGAGGCGGCCAATCGATTGAGCCATTTCGTGAGATAACACGTTCACCAAACTTGGTTTCCAATAAATTGATTGTGGCATTCGCTGTGTGGCTTGTGGCGCCGTCCTGTTGGAACCACATGTCCTCCAAGTCCATATTATCCAATTGGGGCCAAAAATATTCGGTTATCATTGAACGGTAGCGATTCGCATTCACAGTAATGTGCCGGTCTTGATCATCACGGAAGAAGTACGGCCCAATGACGCCGCCGGCCCATAAACCGCACCAAACCGTAATTTTTTCGGGATGCAATGATGACTCATGGATTACGTGTGGATTGCTGTCTGACCAGTAACGCATATTTTGCTTATTGACGAAGCCATTCAGCCAGAAATGAGCCTCATCGCTGAATATGATTTTCCGATGAAAATCAGAATCATTTTCAAGTTGTTGCTCAGCCCAATTCACGAACATACGACGCTTATGGTGGTCAGGCGGCGTCAGTTCTTGCGTCAATTTGATCTTGTAAGGATGTAGGCCAAGATCTTTTCGCAAAATTCGCCACAACGACGTCACAGAGATGCCCAACGCTTGAGAACGACGTGTGAGAGACACATTTGGGCTTTCTTAAACTGAAGCCTCAGCGGCAGCAATATTCTCGCCACTACGGGCACTTATTTGTCTCACTGGCACGGGAACATTTTGTACTGTGCCTGTGGATTCAAATTTTTCCACTAGACGCTCAATTGTTGATCTGGTAGGACGATTATAACGACCATAAATTGGACGTAGCGCTCTTAAAGTTGAGGCCACTGACTCCAAATTTCGGTAGAAAATTTTAATAATTTCGACTCGTTGTTGGCTCGTATATCTTTCCATGATGAAATGGCAAACCTTACTGAAGAGAAATGTCAAAAGAGCGGGAAAAATATGGTGTCGTTTGCTGTCCCTATCGATTTACTTTTGTAGCGTCTCTGTTGGAAAACCCTTTACTTAAGAGTTTCCATTACTCTCTTCGATGCTTATTCATGGCGACGGGGTAGTAGGCCATTTCATCGAGTTTTATTTGCTGCTGTATTTTACCAATTTTACACTTTCGTTGGATATAAAACGGACAGAAATCAAAGGGAATGTGTATTTTCGTTCAATGCAAACAACATAAAACATAATTTAGCTGTCATTAGTATCAATTAAAACTATTTAAAATTACTCCCTGCCTTCTTTGGTCTCTCAATCTACATCATTTCCCTAGTACCTTTTCAATCAAGCTGTGCCATAGAAACCCATTATAGCCCGGAATTCAGTTTTTTTTTAAATTTTCGTTGCCATAAGAAGTGAGTGTATAATAAATATCGAAAATTTCATGAACCGAAAATTTTGCTCAATTTTCATTTGCCTTGTACTCAGCTAATTGCGAAAAACTCAATTCCAGGGTTGTTACGCCAAAGTTATTTAGTACGAAAACAATTGTTTGCAACCGGAATTCAGATATTTCGATTATTTTATTTAGCAAACTAAAGTAATACCACATGAGTTAAAAATAAAATGGAGTGCGAAGAGGAATTATTATTGAATTATTTGCAAAGTAAATCAAATATAGATTGTAACTCTCTGCAACAAAATTTTTTGTTTGGAGATAAATGACAAAATTTCTTACGAAAATTTCGTATGAACTGAATACGGGGCTTATTAATAGAACAAATGAATCAAAATAATCGTTGTCTTTTGTTTTACGGTGGGTGTTAAATTCCACTTATATGTGATTCGGAACAGTGGTTATTCACCTCCGCCGACACAGCTAAAGAGCAACAACTGAAATGTGTTATCAAATGTTTGACAATAATACCATATACGTTGACTTGTAATCTAAAAAAAAAACGATTTGCAATCAAAAGATATACACTCAAAAACAAATATTTAATATACCATACACACCACTTTGTATAGGTGTAGCTTCGATTGTGGCCTCTGACGTCATGAGTTTATGAGAGCAAAATATTTTCGTATTATAAACAAAGGCCTCAACGGTTTCATCAGCAAGCAATGCGGATTTGTAGTTGGAGTTAAAGTTTAGTGATGGCGACACTGTCGAGTACTTAGCCATGAAAAAGCTTCTCAAAATACCGTTCGGTACCGGTGTGAAACTGTAGGTCCCAATCAGTGAGTGTAAGAACTAGAAAGCGCACATCTCGCTGATTATGAGAAGCTCTCCTCAATCCCTTCATGGGATGTTAAGGGGCACCATGTTTTTGATGTGTTAATATCTATAGGCACGAGTAGTGTAATCTATCAAAGTGAACCCATGCAAACAAAACACACAGCGTTAGCATCACATACGTGGATGTTGTACAACAATAGTCTCTGCCTGAAAAAAAGTAGGATGGTATTGATGTAGCGTCAGCGAAGAAACAAGCAGGTCGTCGTCGCCAAAGAGTATTGAATGGTATAGAGAACTCATGGAACGAATTATACAAGGCTGCTCAAGAAGGTTGTGTTATAAGAACAGCTGATTTGATTTGTTTCATTTCGTGGCACCAAAGTGGTGCGCACTAGCTGTCAACTTTTGTTTACCTTTTTTGTGCACGTTGTTCGTAGTACTTTGGTATTGACATAAACTACGCGCCAAAAAAACGGTATGCCGGTTGTTGTTGCCTTGTTGTATTTTTTGTAGTATTGCTTCTACCTTTTCAAGTTGCCTTGGAACATAGATAAAGGAAATAAGTAGATATTGCACAGGCGTTGTCAAGTACTACCACTAGGTGCTGTGTTGTCGTTTTGTAACTCTCATTGAAGATTCTCATAACTTTCATTGACGTTTATTCAACACTGTGGAAAATTTGATACATACAGAAAAAGTATAATTTTCCAGGTTGTGTTATTCGAACAAATATTAACTTAATTTTTTTTTATGTCGTTGTGTTTCCCACTTACAAGTTAAAATTTTGTTAATTTGATTGTATCTTTTTGTTTGTGTTGAATTTGAGAGCAACGGACCACAAAATAAAAACAAAATCCCTGTTGATGTTGCCAACCCCACCTATTATTAGCACCTGTTCTAAATACATCATGGAAGGCATATTTTGATTGGGATCAAACGTTGTAATTATTGCATCCAGCTCCATTTGGAAAATATCCCGTAGAACAAGAAATTTCCCAAGGCATATGCGATATCTAGTTAATTCCTTTATCTATGCTTGGAATTATATGACTCAAAAGCACTGGCGACATCTGGCGTATAATTCAAAACGTATTACTCCCTTTTTGTTCTAATTTTGATGTTAAACATTGATGCCTTTTGAAGCATTTACTGCCTTATTCATAAAAGAGCATTCATCAGATATTGAAAACTTTAAGATTTGTCGAAGGTTTTATTAGAACAGTATTCATAATGAGTATTTTAACTAGCGAACAGATAATTGAGTGACAACCCTGTTGTATGTATTCTCACAGTGCTTGTGATGTAAAAACAAGATGAACAATAACCGATAGATCGTATTAATTTTTTTTTTATTTAAATGCGTCAATGCATTTCAGCAAAATTTTAAACATTAATGGAAAGAACTATTCAATAAAAATATCAATTAATATTAAATATGGAAGAAGTGTCAAAAATCATATCGAATTGGATTTCAGTTTTGGGCAGTCGAATATAAAACCGGATAAGTTTATGGGCTTTATCTTCTTAAACCTTTAACAAACCCATGACAACTTTTTATGAATAAGGCCGTAAATGTTTTTTAAGTTTTTGTTGACTTTTATTGTTGGTATATATTTGTGTTTTATTTAACTCAACCACCTATGAAGTAAAAACTATTGAGAGAATAAACTACTCCTCTATGTTTACTCTGTGCCCTGAACTGTCTCGCATTGAGCCTCGTATTCAGTTCTTGCGAAATTTTCGTAAGAAATTTTGTCAATTATCTATATCCGGAAAATTTTGTTATGGAGAGTTGTCACCTATCTTTGATTTACCTTACAAATATTTTATTTATAGTTCCTCTACGCACTCCGTTTTATTTTTATTGCATGCGGTGTTTTTGGTTGGTAAAACAGTCGAAATGTCAAAATTCCGGTCCTAAACAATTATCCAACAATTGTTTACGTACGAAATAATTTGGCGTAACAACCCTGGACTTGATTTTGCCTACGAAATGTTCGCAGAGCTGAGTACCAAATAAATGCAAAGTGAGCGAAATTACCGCTTCATGAAATTTTCGTTATTTTTTATACACGTACATCTTGCGGCAACGAAAATTTCATAACAGGGCGTCTACACGAGAGATAAAACGTAAAATTTTTATGTTAGCAAACGTCAAATTCAATTGCTGAGAGAATTTGTTACGTGTAGACTCCAAAAAAATTTCATAATATATATTATGAAAACTCTTGGAAGCAATTTTTAATGGCAATCATTTTATGAAATCAAAACTGTCAATCGATACAAAAAGGTAAACAACAGCGCGAAAAAGGTAAACATTGTGAACAAAAACATAGAGAAGGTGATAACAATTTGTTTAAGTGAAATAAAATTAAAAATTAAAATAAAAATACAATGTCACAAAAGTATTTACAAAATACAAAAACACACACACTAAACCCTTTTACAAAAAAAAAAAAAACAAACAAGAAAATACAAAAATACACAAACAATTAACTCTTCGAGCAATGAACACATGTGTTCTCTATGAGAGTCAGACAATTTTGAAATTTCATAAAATAAACGTAAATACGTGTTCCCCTTATCTACCATTACCATTAACAGAAGCAATATTTTTTCATTATTCTGCCGACGTTATCTCTCATATTATTTTACGTTTTATCTCTCGTGTAGACGCCGTGTAAAAACTGAATACAGGGCTTTATTTTCAAAAACAATAGTTTACTCATGGTACAATAATATCTACTTGGTAAAGTCGTTTGAACAGATGTTCTAATTTTTTCATGTGATTTTTCGCTTCAGTTGTCAAACTCATATGCATTTTGTTTTTGTACTCTTTTGCATCCTTGTGTTGTTGGTATATATCTGCGTAGAGTTTGACAACTGAAGGCAATAGAACAAAAACAAAATGCCTGTTGTTGGTGCCTACAACTACAACAACGCGCGCTGCTATTACCATGTATATGTTATTGTACCATGAGTTTACTGCACGAAGTTCAATTCAAATCTTGTGTGAATTTTCGGATTTATACCCTCAACCATAGGATGGGGATATACATATGTATATCATTTAACACGGGGGAATATGTAACGCATAGAAGGAGCAATATTAGACCCTCAGTATATTTAAACGTAATTCGTTTTGGGACTTTTTAAGACGATTGAGTCATGTCCGTCTGTCTGTCCGGCTGCCTGGCCAACACGATAACTGCCGTACATTTTTATCGATCACAGCGAAATTTTATCTGTGAGTATTATTTGTCCATGCTTAGTTTGGGATTGAAAATGGGCATTTTGGCCACGTCTGTTCTGGCACCTCCCATACAAATCGATACAATCTTAATGAAATTCTGTACACGGCAATATTTTCCTTAAATTTAAAGATTAACTTTTTAATTTGAGCTCGAACAATAAAATTAAAAAGTACCAATAAAAAAGCAGAATAAATAAAAATCATCCCTGATGAATTAAAGATTAACTACTGTCCACGCCCATTTTCGTACCTCCCGTACAAAAGTTGGCCGGCTGGCCGAATCGATATCTCCCGTATACCACAACCCATCTTAACAAAATTTGGTACTGACCAATATACTGTGTAAAACAGATGAACAACTTCGCCATGCCCATTTTTGTACCTCCCATATAAATATTGGGCGGACAATTGGATCGCAATTAAGTTGGGTCTTGAATAATATTTAGCGCAATGCCACTATGCTATTGAATATTGTCATATTTGCCAAGATTAAATAGAACTCGGTCGATATAGATGACTCCGGGTGAGGGTATGTTTAAGTCGGTTCAACCGACTGAAATTTCTGTACTGGTTAGTTTATAAATAACATTGGCAAATAATTCTGATGTATGATAATTATGAATTCTAATCAAAATATAAACTTTAGCATGGAATTTCAACCGTATTCGAAGACGTACTCGAAGGAAGCAGAAAAATAACACGACCAAGGCTTTGATGTTAGTACCAGGTGGACAGGTCTCTGCGAAAGCTTGGTGTTGCCTACAGAAGGGGAAAGACAAAAGATGCAGGAATGTGGCGTATTCGTTTTGTAAGGGTTGATTGAGTCTAAATTAGTAAGTAGTATGGAATTATAAAGGGTTTTCCAATAAGGACTTGCCAACTTTTTTTTAAATAAAACGCAAACCATTTGAGATATTTCCAAAACTTGACGATCGACTTGAAATACAATCAAACCATTTATGAATGGAACTCGTCTTCGTTCATATGGCCATCCCGGGCACGTCGGCAGCGGTCGATTCGTTGGACCCAATTTTCGATGACTTGGTCACACATTTCGACCGTAACGGCCGTTGTTTCGCATTCAATGTTGGCTCTGAGGTGTTCCAACGTCGTCGGCTTATTGGCATAGACCACTGATTTGACGTAGCCCCAAAGAAAAAAGTCTAGAGGCATTAAATCGCACGAACGAGGCGGCCAATTGACTGATTCATTTCTTGAGATAACACGCTCACCAAACTTACTCTTCAATAAATCGATTGTAACGTGTGCTGTGTGGCTTGTGGCACCGTCCTGTTGAAACCACATGTCGTCCAAGTCCATGTTTTCCAATTCGCGCCAAAAATAATCGGTAATCGTGGCGCGACAACGATCGCCATTCACAGTAACGTGACCATCGTGATCATCGACGAAAAAATATGGCCCAATGACACCGCCGGCATGCAAATCGCACCAAACAGTTATTTTTTATCGATGAAGTGGTGATTCATGAAGCACATGTGGATTTTCACCAAACCAATAACGCATATTTTGCTTATTGACGAACCCATTGAGCCAAAAATGAGCTTCGTCACTGAAGATGATTTTGCGATGAAATTCATCATCTTCTTCAGAGCCCAATCGGAGAACGTACGTCGCGTCAAATGGTCCATCGGCTTCAATTCTTGAGTCAGCTTGATCTTGTATGGGTGTAAAACAAAATCTTTCCGCAAATTTCTCCATAAAGTGGTTTTGGCGATGCCCAGTTCTTGAGAACGCCAAGGAATCGACTGATTTAGATAGTTTGCTACGGACGCCTGAACGGCAGCGATATTTTCGTCACTTCGACCAACTCGTTGTCTCACTGGCGCGGCATCATCACACAATGAATAAATTTTTGCACTAAACTTGTTTATTGCTTGTCTACTAGGGCGAGAATAACGACCGAAAATTTGAGTTAACGCTCTTAAAGTTGCGGTCACCGACTCCGAATTTCGGTAGTACATTTTTATAATTTGCATACGTTGTTCGTTCGTGTACTTCGCCATGATGAAAATGTTGAGTTTACTTTTAAAAAGGAAAGTAATAGTTAGATGATCAGTGAAATGTTGCGTTCACAAATTAAATTCAAAGTTGTCAAGTAGCTATTGGAAAACCCTATACATCTCTTTACAGTAACCAAGATATGTACATGGCCACTGTACAAGAAACGACTTCTGCAGAAGGGGCACCAAAGAGAAACTTAATTTCACATACGAATGTGTGTAATGTCAGCAATTCATTTGCCTTTACCTGGCGACGCCCGTTAGCGCAGAATTGTGCCTCCTTTATAGTCGATCATCCTACTGTTAAATGGGCTATTTTGTAAACCTAATCACGGAAGTCAAGCGAATTAAAAGATTATTTGGAACTCTTCACACACCAATTAAACAGCAACCAAATTCCCGTCAGCATTCAAATATTCTCACTCTTTTGTTTGAGTCCTGAAAAATGATAAATTCATTGCATCTTTGCCCACAGATACAACAAAAAAATGTAAATGACTCTTTAACTTAAAATATGTAAAAAATATACGAATTTATCATTTTGTAAAACACACGAAAAAAGGCAACATTTATTCCAAGTTATCACACAAAACCTTCAAACGCCATAATGCATCAACTCCTCATTTATGCCACTCATCCTTCTCCACGAAAAGGGAATAGCCCTACATAGTAATAAACAATTCAATGTTGAAATCCTTTAGGATTACAAGCTATTTTTCAAGCTCATTCTTGTAATTTACATACATTGGTGGTTGTCTTTCGTTTCCATTTTAGTTTTTGCAAGGATGATAGGGATGGAGGGTAATAAAGAAAACATTTTCTTTATTTTCATTTGACACCATTCGTTCGCTCACCCCCAATCAGATATGTAGATGATGCCCACCATTTTGGAGTCACACATTTCGTACACCAAATGACCAGTTTTATGCCGGGCTCTCTCCACAGCGCATCTGTTGCAAGAGGCCTAACAAATGAGCTATGTGGTTTGGCTGTTTAAGCGTTTTAATTTTATATTTTTGCATATTTTTCAAATAACCATTTTGAACGAAACATTTAGCAGTGAATCATTTTTTTGCGGTTACGTTGTCTTGCGATTTTAACTTGAACGTTGAACATTTTACTTTAAATTTGGGATTCTTACTTTAATATTGTCCTGGCAAAGCATTGAAGATTTTTAGGCTACATTAAATTTTAGGATGCCACAACAAATAACGTATCAACTTTTATCACCTGTGTTATAACTTATTAACCATTGTGTTAATAACGGCGGCGTTTGACAGCAAAGAAGGTTAGATACGATAGAAGTGTTGACAACTGGCACCCCTTAGTCCAATGAGCACCATTGTGATACCACAAGACGTCATGTTCCATCCCCATAGTTGAACCTGTAAATTGACCTGGTATATTTATGGGGCCTCCAAGCCATATGAGACGTCATCCCGTTATCCCAGGATGTGTCTGAAGATGAAACGTACGGTAGTCCCTTCGGAACCAATTAGTAATCCACATAAAATTCCTAAGAACATTCATCTTAACTTTCTGAATGTTAGATTCTACATGAAATAAAATCCTAGATATTCTCTCCTACACGCTAAAAAATCTGTAGTTTGGATGCAAATATAACATGTGTTTGGAGCTAGTCGCAAATATAATATACTTGTGACCAAACGCATTGTGTTTGTTATTCAATATTACATGTTTGAGACACAATGGTTAATAAGTTATAACATATGTGTTTGCGACCCAAATATATCTGTGTTTGTGATACAAATACAGCCGTGTTTGTTGCACTGGTAATGCTCTCTCGAGAGCAAGAAAATAAAAGAGAAGCAACGAGTGTGTTTAATCTTGTCCATGGTAAAATGAGTAAGGTACACTCGTTAGAACAGCTGATTTCAACATATTTCTGGCTTAGGTGTTCCTCTTATGTCAAATTCACATGCATTTTGTTTGTGTACTTTTTGTTTACTTTTACAGTAGATACACACATGAAGAAAATTTGACAGATTATGGACACCAAACAAAATCAAAATGCCTGTGTTTGTTGTAACAATTCCTAGTGCGTAAGTGTGGATCTGTATTTTTGCATTATTCTCTCAGAGAGTGATTTATAAATATTCCTGAATGTGCGTGATGTATTGCGTTTTAATTTCATGTATTCAATCGTCAATGGTTCATCGGACAGAGGATATCAAAAGCGCTTGAACAGTGAATGAAGAAGGTGTGCGAAGTTAGCCCCCCATTTTTGGAAATAAATATTTTTGAAGATTGTTCTGAATTGTTCTAGGATTGTTCTACATTGTTCCAAAACAATGATTTTCTAAAATATAATTTGTACCGGTAAATCGAAAAAAACCAATATTAAACTTTGCACCCCATTTTTGAAAAAAAAATTTTTTTGCGGTTGTTCTAGGTTGTTCTAGTTGTTCTAAACATTGTTCCAAAACAATGATTTTCTAAAATATAATTTGTACCGGTAAATCGAAAAAAACCAATTTTAAAGTTGCACCCCACTTTTGTAAAAAAAAAATTTTTTGCAGTTGTTCTAAGTTGTTCTAGTTGTTCTAAACATTGTTCCAAAACAATGATTTTCTAAAATATAATTTGTACCGGTAAATCGAAAAAAACCAATTTTAAAGTTGGACCCCACTTTTGTAAAAAAAAATTTTTTTCCAGTTGTTCTAAGTTGTTCTAGGTTGTTCTAGTTGTTCTAAACATTGTTCCAAAACAATGATTTTCTAAAATATAATTTGTACCGGTAAATCGAAAAAAACCAATTTTAAAGTTGCACCCCACTTTTGTAAAAAAAAATTTTTTTGCAGTTGTTCTAGGTTGTTCTAGTTGTTCTAAACATTGTTCCAAAACAATGATTTTCTAAAATATAATTTGTACCGGTAAATCGAAAAAAACCAATTTTAAAGTTGCACCCCACTTTTGTAAAAAAAAATTTTTTTGCAGTTGTTCTAAGTTGTTCTAGTTGTTCTAAACATTGTTCCAAAACAATGATTTTCTGAAATATAATTTGTACCGGTAAATCGAAAAAAACCAATTTTAAAGTTGCACCCCACTTTTGGAAAAAAAATTTTTTTGCGGTTGTTCTAGTTGACAGAATGACAGAATTTACGTGACACGCACTTTTCGGGTTTTCAGGACATATAATTTTTGAAATTTGTTGATTTTTTTGAATATTTTTACTTTTTTTACTTTTACACATTCGTACGTACTCACATATTTATAAACCTTGGTTTTCACACATTTGTAATAGCCAGCTATATAAGTGACTTCACACTCACACTAATATCGAAAATTTAGAAATGGAACTAGTTGAGTTCAGGAATAGTGTAATATGGAGAAACAAATTCGTGGAATTAAATTGTAAATTAGAGGAAAGTTATGAGAATACCGATAAATCATCATCATTACCAGAAGAAAGAATAGAAAATTTAATTTTAACAGTATGGAACTCAATTCCCAGTTCATTCACATCAAAGAATATTGCTACAGCGCTCTGTTTGGATCAACTTATAATAGTGAGCAGTTATTTTCCGCAATGAATTTTATTAAGTCCATTACAAGAAATCGTCTTGGAAATGATATATCTGCCGCTTGTGTGGCATTAAAAGTTACAAAATATTCACCAAGAATTACTACATTCGCATCGGAGCAACAACAACAAATTTCACAATAAATTAAAAATTATTTAATAAAAACTTATATTTACTAATTATAATAAAAAATGTATATGTTTAGTACGAAAGGAATTTTATTTTCAACTTTTTATAATTTATAGGTGGGTGACAAGCGAACTTTGTTTAAAAATTTTCAAAAGATTTTTTGACACACTTATGGCAAAAGTTCACCATCACTGAACTAGAACAACCCGGAACAGAAAATTTCGATCAAATTTGTCTTCCATTCAACTCTTTTCGAACTTTTGCTGGAAACAAAAATGGACGTCGTTGGTTGTTCTTGGTTTATTGACGATTGTACTAGATTTGTATTAGAATCGGTTGGTCACGAATACGTTGAAAGTTGAAAAAACATTGAATGAAGAATAAACTCGGCTGGAAGTTTTTATTCGAGCGATATCAAATTATGTTCTAAAATTTAAAATTGGTTTTTTTCGATTTACCGGTACAAATTATATTTTAGAAAATCATTGTTTTGGAACAATGTTTAGAACAACTAGAACAACTTAGAACAACTGCAAAAAAATTTTTTTTTACAAAAGTGGGGTGCAACTTTAAAATTGGCTTTTTTCGATTTACCGGTACAAATTATATTTTAGAAAATCATTGTTTTGGACCAATGTTTAGAACAACTAGAACAACCTAGAACAACTTAGAACAACTGCAAAAAAATTTTTTTTTACAAAAGTGGGGTGCAACTTTAAAATTGGTTTTTTTCGATTTACCGGTACAAATTATATTTTAGAAAATCATTGTTTTGGAACAATGTTTAGAACAACTAGAACAACCTAGAACAACTTAGAACAACTGCAAAAAAATTTTTTTTTACAAAAGTGGGGTGCAACTTTAAAATTGGTTTTTTTCGATTTACCGGTACAAATTATATTTTAGAAAATCATTGTTTTGGAACAATGTTTAGAACAACTAGAACAACCGCAAAAAAATTTTTTTTTCAAAAATGGGGTGCAACTTTAAAATTGGTTTTTTTCGATTTACCAGTACAAATTATATTTTAGAAAGTCATCGTTTTGGAACAATGTTTAGAACAACTAGAACAACCCAGAACAACCGCAAAAATTTCGTTTTTCCAAAAATGGGGTGCAAAGTTTAATATTGGTTTTTTTCGATTTACCGGTACAAATTATATTTTAGAAAATCATTGTTTTGGAACAATGTAGAACAATCCTAGAACAATTCAGAACAATCTTCAAAAATATTTATTTCCAAAAATGGGGGGCTAACTTCGCACACCTGAATGAAGAAGATAAACAAACGCTCGAATGGTTAAATGGTTTGTGATGTTACTTTGGTTTTTATACCCTCCACTGTAAGTGATAGAGGGTATATATCAGTTTGTCATTCTGATTGTAACATATAGAAATAAGGGTTTGCGACCCCATAAAGTAAATATATTCTTGATCCTTATAATAACCGGAGTCGATATAGCTATGTCCGTCTGTTGAAAACATTCTCACGACTTCAATCGGCGATAACGCGGTTTGGTTTTGTGGCCAGAATGTTCCACGTATTCCTGAGCAGTTTGGTATTGAAAATCAGCGAAATCGGTCCATTGGAAAAAATTTTATGATTGGAAACGTAAAAAAACTCATAAAATTTTCACATTAATTTTTGTAGTTTTATACTAAACTACTCCTTTTGCCGTGTGGTGAATTTCCATGTTGAAAATCTTTGTTGTTCTTTATAATAGGTAGGTAAGTACTTTAGAATGTTTAGATGTACTTTCATGTGTTCATACATTTATATGAATTTTGTCACACTTCATCTAAGGTCGCTGTGGCCTGATGGGTAAAGGGTTGCGCGTTGGAGTCTGAGGGTTGTTGGTTCAACTCTCGTCCCAGCTTGTTTTGTTTTTTTTTTAACAGTTCTTCAAAAAATGCTTTTTTATTTTTAAGCTTATTTTTATTTTTTTTAAAAAAGTAAATTTTCTTAAAAAAGGTCCTTTTTAAAATTTAATATTTTGCTGGTTAACACTAAGGTGGAGGGTATCAAAGATTCGGCACAGCCGAATTTAACACTTTTACTTGTTGTGTATGTGTTTCGCATATACATCGCGCGTCATTAGAATAGCACCCCCCAATGACTCTCTTATAATTGTTCTTATTTTTTTGTCTTCGTACATGTAGCAGCTTTAGTTGTTTTTTGTTTTTATCATCTCCGTATGGGCTCTCTCTGAGAGAGAAATTATGTATTTTAAAAGTACCGTTATATGAGTATTGATATTTTCTTTTATTTTCGGTCAAAGATCTTGCACTGTTTCTGGGTCATTAGAATAGCACCTCCAATTTCAAGTTTAGTTAACTTTCGTTGTTGAGGAAGTACGATCAGCAAATTTTGTATGCAGTTAATTTCAATTGTGTTACATTAAATAACCTTAAAATGGGTAGAGGAAAATCGCTTTCGTTAGAGGAAAAATCAAAAATTGAAACTTACAAGGAGTGTGGGATATCTATTCATAAAATAGCTGAAAAATTCGGTAGGAGCAGAAAAGTAATATCCATGTTCCTTCGGAATACTACGGAATATGGGAAAAATTTTAAATGCGGTAATCACAAAGTTATTTCCAGTGCCGATAGAAGAGCTATTTTGAGAGAAGCTTCTAACTCTCGCAACTCGGCCCCTAAAATCCGAGCAAATACCGGTGTTCAAGCCAGCCTATCAACCGTACAGCGAGCAATAATAAATGCTAAACACCTAAAAAGACTCAAATTAAAAAAAAAAAACACCACTCAACATGGCTCGAAAAGAAATGCGCTTGGATTATGCTCTCAACCATATGACTTGGAATACTGAGTGGCGATATGTGGTATTTTCAGATGAAAATAATATGACTTGGGATACTGAGTGGCGATATGTGGTATTTTCAGATGAAAATAAATTTAATCTCGAGGGGCCAGATGGATAACATTACTATTTCCATGACCTACGCAAGGAAGAACATCAATTGGATCGCCTACATCGTCGGGAGGGTTGTGTTATGTTGTGGGGAGCCATCTCCTACTACGGCACATGTGAGTTGCAATTTTTGTCAACGAATATGAATGCTAACAATTACAGTGACGTTCTAAAAACCGCATTTCCGCACTTTAAAAACTTGTTCGGTGATTTGCCTTGGCATTTCCAGCACGACAATGCGCCAATTCATACAGCCCTGTGGTAAAATCATGGATTGAACGCCAAAACGTCAATGCTCTACATTGGCCACTGTACTCACCTGACCTGAACATCATTGAAAATGTGTGGGGATGGCTGTCGCGAAAAATGTGCGAGTCCGGCAAACAATGTTCTACTAAACCGGAACTAATCGAAGGCATAAAACGAGCCTGGTCCGCCATTTCCCTAAATTATATTGAAAATTTGTATAATTCCATTCCGAATCGACTGTATGAAGTTATTTCAAACAAGGGCGGTTCAAACCATTATTGAATCACTTTATAAATGTTAAGACTTAAATATAAAAATAAAATAAAAATATATCCAAGACTTAAAATAGTAACAATCATGTTTTAGTAGAGGGGGTGCTATTCTAATGACCAACTTCTCATTGAATTTTATTTGGATATTTTCACTTAAAAATTAAATTAAATTAAATTAATTACTATATGTATCAGAGGAACAAATAGACTATAAACAATACAATTTGCAGGTTCCTAGCCTCAAACGCTGATGTTGTACTGAGCCTAAACCTATGATTTTAAGGGGGCGCTACTCTAATGACGCGCAGTGTATTTATGTGTGCTACCAAGGTGACAAACGATTTTGAAGAAAGAAACAACAACGTGAATCTCTTTTTCTGTCCGAGCCTCTGCTGAAAAAATCGAAATGGCGGACCATTTGTGAAATATAATAAAAAAAATACAAGTATTTTATCCACACTTGTCTTGCATGAACTAGATTTGTATATATGTAAGTATATATTGTACGTGTACCAACGCATAGTTGAAACCTTCTGAAGACAAAAACGTGAGAGACAACAAAGCAAGGAGAAACAACAGAGTAGCAGATTCAAAACAAAACAAATAATGCATTCAATGCAAGTAAATGTAAAAATCCTTTAAATCTTTTATTTTGTTGTTTTAATTCTTTATATAAGTAAATGTGGATATATATTTATAAAATTAATTATAATAAATAAAGAAAGAAAGAATAATTCGTTTCTAAATATTATTATGTTTGGGAGAAAATACGCGTATGTTTTCACGTAAGTATATGCAGGTTTGAGGGAAACACGCGAATGCTTCCACGTAAGTATATGAATGTTTGGGATCAAGCACGCATATGTTTCCACGTAAAAGCATACATATTTATCAGTAAGCATGCTATTGTTTGCATTTAAATACACCTGAGTTTGGGACTTGCAAACACGTTAATGTTTGAAGTGTGTTCCAAACATACACATGGTTCCTGCAGAATATGTTTGGGAAAAAACCCGGACAATAGCATATGAGATGTTCAACCCTTTCGTCCTGCTCTTCATCCTCAAGTCTAAACGCGTATCTGTCTATCAAACAGTGTCCAGTGATCACAGCTACTGGGGTAGATACAAAATTTTATGAACGATTCAAGTCATGACTCCTCCAGACCGTCTAATATCCATATGTCTGAGGGCTTCGGTTTTAAGCATGAGTTTAAATGATCCATATCTAGTATAACAATTTGTTGATCCATCTCTACTTTAAAAATCGTTCCCTGAAATGTTCCTGTTCCCCGGCAGAGGATATCAAACCATCGGTAATGCAATGGTTAGTGTGTGCGACACTTCCACATGAGAACGTAAGTTCGTTCCCTCTGACCATCTTACATTTCTTCGACAAGGGTCGTCTCGCTTAGTGACGGCGACACTGTCGAGTACTAGGCCATGAAAGAGGTTCTCAAAATACCGTTTGGAACCAATACGCAGAAAAAAAGGAATAAAAAAAGTTTAATAAAGAAATGATCAGTTCAATAAAGTGTCTTATTGCCTTTTGGAGTAAATTTCAATGCAAATAGTTATTAAACTGAATCAGTGTTCATATGATTAAAAAATCAAAATATCCCATTTGGCGTGAATTTTTCCGCATGCTTAAAATTCGCCTACACACTAAAAAACTGGCAGGAGGCTAGGGTAGTATTTATACCCAAACCTGGAAAAGCAAGGTATGCAACGGAAAAGGCTTATAGACCAAGTAGCCTTACCTCGTTTCTACTCAAAACCCTGGAGAGAATAGTGGACATGGTGAAAAGTGGTATACACGGCGATATGCTGAAGTTTTAGCAACACGCATATGTCAAAGTCAGATCAGTGGAAACCGCACTTCATGAGGTAGCCCACTACATAGAAGAATCTCTCAAAGACAAACTGTATACACTCTCTGTATGCATAGCTATTGAGGGAGCATTCAATAATGTCCGGACCGAAACACTCATCCAATAAATAAATAAATGGTTTCCCGTTACATCCCATGAAGGGATTAGGAAGAGCTTCCCACAAACCAGTGAGCTGTGCGTGTTCTAGTTTTACACTCACTGATTGGGACCTACAGTTTTACACCGGTTCCGAACGGTATTTTGAGAAGCCTTTTCATGGCTAAGTACTCGATAGTGTCGCCGTCACAAAGCGAGGTGACCGCCGTCGAAAGAAATTTAAGGTGGTCAGAGCAGGGATCGAATCCAGGATCTCATGTACAAGAGCCGCGCACACTAAACAATTGCACCACCGACGGCCACACACTCATCCAATACTTAAACCAGTTTATGGAGGACCGCGCATTAAAAGACTGGCTCAATCGTATGCTAAGGAATATATGGATAAACTGCGGTTCCCATGTTATAAATAGTAGACAACGTGGAACTCCACAGGGACGGATTAGATCACCACTCTTATGGGTCCTCACAATACACAGTCTTACTTACCGAAGAAGGACTTAAACCAGTCGACGTTATAATACTCTTAGGGGAAAGGATCCTAATCAATTATGCAGAGAGGCACTAAAACTAGTGTACAACTGGGCACAACCAAGGGGATTAAATGTGAATTCGGACAAACCGGAAATATGTATATTCACAAGGAAGACGAAAACCTCAGAGTATGAAGAGCTACGATTCCTGGAAAAGACGATTAAAATATCCCACTAGGGGTAATCTTAGATCGAAAACTGAATTGGAAGCACCACATAGAGGACAGGGCCAATATGGCCCACAGATTTTGGTCGCTTCGCAGAGGGCTATAGGATCCAAATGAGGCCTCAACCCGGAAATAAAACACTGGCTCTACAGAAGCGTAATTAGGCCCGTACTAACATATGCTTCTGTAGTATGGTGGATGGCAGTTGAGAAAATATAATATCGCAATACTGCAGATGGTTGCAACAGGTGAATGGATCAACAGGGATCATAAGTCGAAACACCAACGGATAATGGGGGCTGTAGTCGGTTACACGCAAGATACGAGTGAATATGAACGAATACCTGAGCAAAGGATTAAGGCGAATTGTGTGACTTTAACGCCAACTAGAGACGCCTGGCAGAATGGGACCCTGGCACACACGCCAAATGGGACTCGCTACTACACGGATGACTCAAAGCTGGGAAAGAACGGGTTTAGGACTTTTCATTGAAAATCCGGCAATCCAAACCCATCTACGCCTCCCGGATCATAATACGAACTTTCAAGCTGAAGTTAGGGCATTTACGGAGTGTATCAAATGGCTCGGCGATAATACAAACCCAACCGAAGTGAATATCTTCACGGATATCCAAATGGTAATCAAGGCAATATCATCGGAAATTGTCAAATCTAAAACGGTCCTTGACTGTAAGAAGGTGATAAACAATTATTCTAAGCACGGCAGACTCAACATCATCTGCTTGCCGGGGCACAGTGGAATATTCGGCAACGAACGAGCGAACCTCCTAGCGACGAAAGCCAGGAAACTACAAACGGTGAGCCTAGAGGGCGCGAAACCTTTTGGGGTGACGAAGGCTGAGTTGGGTAAATGGGCGGAGTCGGCACACATAGTCTAGTGTAACCAGGAAACAGTATGACAAAGGTCCTATGGGGAGACCCAGATGGATCGAGGACAAAAGGTTTGCTGAAACTGGGAAAACCTGAAATGAGCAAGATGAGGGGATTACGCCACCTGTACTGTATTGGGCTAGTGACGAATGGTGAGGGCAGGGCGTGCATGGAGGACGATGAGACGATGGAGCTTTTCCTGTGCTACTGCCTGGCCTTCACACAAGCTAGATCCAGGTATCTTTCAGACAGTATAATACCGGACATGACCAAACTTGTGGCAATGAACTGGAATAACTTAGGAATTTCATGAATAGCACCGAATTCCTATGAGAGGTACAGTAAATTAGTAGGATATCCCACAACAGATCGAATCAGCGGCTTAAGTGTATGTCTACTGACATGGGAAGTATTAGAGTGCTTTCTTTTGAACACTCAACATCGCACCCCTCTTTTCAAACTAACTAGATAGACCTCCTGTTAACGATATTATTAGGATAAATTTCAAATATATAAATGGTTTTCCCATTACATTCCATAAAGGAATTGGGGAGAGATTCTCACGACCAGTGAGCTGTGCGCTTTCTAGTTTTATACTCACTGATTGGGACCTACAGATTTTACACCGATTCCGAACGGTATTTTGAGAAGCTTTTTCATGGCTAAATACTCGATAGTGTCGCCAACACTATGCGAGGTGACCGCCGCCGAATGAAATTTAAGGTGTTCAGAGCTGGGATCGAACCCAGGATGTCATGTACAAGAGGCTGTCATGTACAAGAGGCGCGCACACTCACCATTGCACCACCGGCGAACACAAATATACATTCAGAAAATTAAATTCTGCTAACCGCTAACATTACCATTACGATAAAAAATAACAGGCCATTAAGAAAGTTGCCCTTAGATATTTAGCGTATAAAGGTATTTTTGTTTTTTCCCTATTTCTGTATTTTTTTAATTCATTTAGATCGTTCCTCCTACATTTTCATCATCTAGACACTTAATTGTTGTACTTCCTCTTCCTTACCCGTTTCATGTAATAGTAGATCTTTGCATCAACTAGTTCATATATTTGCTCTTTTCATTTGCAGTTTTTTTCATTTCTGTTTCCAAAACCAGTGATGAAACAAAAAGGAACCGTGATATAAAAAACGAAACTTGATCCCTAAAGGCAACTAAAATGCCAAACTCTAGAAATTACCACTCGATCATCCTATGGCTTAAGTGTATTCCCAGAAAACTAACCCCTCATGAGGAATAAAGCACAAACATCTTTAAATTATTAAGAAAAACATTTATTTAATTAATTTAGAATTCGTTAGTACATAGAATTAATATGTGGCATGTATAAAAATATAACCTATTCGCTCACTATCTTTCTCTCTTCCTCTCTTTCTCACTCCTTCATTGTGTCTGTCACTGACATTAAATTACTACAACTAAATAGATAACAATAGACACTACATAAATTATTTTAATTCATTCTACAAGAAGAAAATCACTTTAAAAATTTCTTTAAATTAAGAAATTAACGATTCATTTTTGTCAAAGCTCCTCTTCATTTTAACGAAATTTCAATCACTTTGCTGATATATACAATATACAATTTTAAATGCACCACAGATTTGTATTACCAATTTGCTAATGAAAACTTTGGAAAACGTGTTTCATCGACAATATTTAAACGTTTCAAGACATCGGCTGTTCCTTGGCTAGTATCTAAACCGAAAGCATCCAACGGCAGCATATTGAATTTACTAAATCTGAAAGGATAACAAAGGAAAAGGGCATTGTTATTATAAACGAAATAATTTTTCAGTTGGTTTTTTTTACCTTTCTCCCGAAATGGCTTGAAGAAATTTATAATAACTTGGTCTTAGCGTTCTGGGTTCTAAAATGCCCGCATGGAATAGCACCGCTGTACAGAAGGCATAGAACATTACCGTAAATCCCGGGACCCTAGGTACGGTCTTCTTTTCAATGCCCAAATTGTAGATAATCTATAAGGAAATTTGTAGTTAGGCGCGTTTCATTTAACATTTGTATTGCATTTTTATCAGAACTTACTTGTAATGTTTTCCACATGACATAAAGGGCTACGGTGTTATCAGGATAGTATAAAAATCCAATGCTGCTAACAAGACCAGCTGGTATAGCAAAACGAGGATCATCACGATTGAAACTACGTCTTAAGCCACAGGACACAGACTGTAAAGAAAGGAATATAACATTTAAAAATCACATGGAATATAACGTCTTGGCCAACACAATAAAGTTCTATCGATCAAATAATTTGTTTCTAATTTTTCGACCTTTATTTTATTAATTATTCTCGACTAATTATTCCAGCTTAAGGTCTCTTCAGATTTCATTAAACTTTTTTATTTTTTTCGATATTTCGATTTCCTTTGGAAATCTTCTTCAGGAAAGTTTATATATTAATTATCTTTATATATATAATTCTACTGCACGTGTGTTTGTGACTGAACTCCTCCTAAACTTCTGGACCGATTTGAATAAATTTTTTTGTATGCGTTTGGGTGGCGCCCTGGGTGGTTTAGATTTACTATTCGGTCCAATTGGACAAAGGGGCGTGGTACCTCCCATACAAATCGCTTGAAATATTATGCAGGACAACGTCTGCCGGGTCAGCTAGTATATTATATAATATTATAATTAATATATAAACTTTCCTGAAGAAGATTTCCAAAGGATATCGAAAAAAACAAAAAAGTTTAATGAAATTTGAAGAGACCTTAAGCTGGAATAATTAGTCGAGAATAATTACACTAGGTCACAAATAACAAAATTTTCTCTGTGATTTGTTTCTAGCATACTTTTTCTCATTGATTTTGACCTACTAAACACGAAAATGAGTTTTAAAAATTTTTCTGTTGATTGGTTTTCGAGATACAAATTTTTGAACTTTTTTTTTTAAATTTTTGGAGGTACACTTACAATTTTGAGCATATCTTTCGTCTTCTTTGACGTATTTGATCCTACTACTACTCAAATTAAAGCAAATTGAGCCGTCTACAACTCATTCTCAGAAAATTTTCAAATCGGGTGAGTAGTTTTGATGTTGGCGGATTAAAAAGGTTAAAAAACTGCGTTTTTTTAGTAAAAATGTGGCAGAAAAATTCATATAAAAATTCATATAAAATATAAAACGCGATGCTAACAGCGATTTTGGTTTTTTTACGTATAGCTGGCATTTTTCCAAATAAAATAAGCACTTACTTAACAAAATCTGACAACAAATGGCGGACTTATAATTTTTTTGGTAAAACACCGAAATTCCGCTATTTCACGATATTTTGATTTTCATTATTTGCACAGCTAACCTACTAGGAGGGATCGAAAAAGCAAGTTTTTTATAATCCTTTTGGAATAGAACGGAACAGTTGCTCCTATACATAAGTTACTTCTGTTCAAAATTTCACCACCCTGGGTTAATGTCTTCTGTTCTGGCAAGGGACGTGAAATTTCAAAAATTTAGTGAAATCAGCAATTTTTTTTTTCGGAAATTTTTTTCAAATGTCACAGCACTTAGCAGTTTTGATAAAATTATTAAATTAATATTAATAACACAAATATTTCATGATTGTAAAAAACCTATTTACAATACCGTAGGGACGTTTCGTCGATGTTTTTAAGAAAATGGTATAATGAAAATGCAGAACATAGAAACACAGGTGCATTTTACGATACGAATTTTGGCAAACCCACTTTATATGTACAAAATTGTTTGGAAAAAACGTTTACGTAATTTTTATGATTCTCAGAATTAAAAAAAATAAGTAATACACAAATAGTTATTTAATTTTTATGATTGTGGTTGCAGAGTAATATACGCTTCTGAATGTGCGTGGACGCTCTTCGTGTTCCTTTATGACTGCTACTCCGTTCACAGTCAATTAAAGGGAATTACACTTTTTTATTGATGTGTGTTTTCCCGATGGCTACCTGTATCGGTTTTTTTACAGAAATTCCCCCCACATTTGTGAGTGGTCATTATTTGGTGTTTTTTATAGGTGTTCATTTATCGTTTTTTGTCATTCAACAAGTGTCTACGAACGCGAGTAGTACGAGTAAAAAGAGAAACAAATTGAATTTAAGTGCATATAATACCTACCCAACAAGTAAGACAATGAGTAAAAGACTACGTGTGTTCGAGTGTTTGAACAATCGAGACAATTTCTGCAATGTTTGTGGCGAGTTTATAAAGAATAATCACGCACACACGTTTACTCCAGCAGTGCAATTGCACTATTTGAATTATTTTGGTATTTCACCAAATATTACAGAATCATGGACACCTAAGTCGCTATGTGATCTTTGCTATATAATCCTAACCAACTGGGCAGCTGGCGGAAGGTAAGAATTTTTATTTAAACACATTAAGCAAAGCAAATATAGTAATTTATTTTAATTTTAGGCGCCATATGAAATTCGATACACCAATGATGTGGAAAAAGCCGCTATGCCATTCCACAGACTGTTATTTTTGCCTCACCACAAACAGTGGGGTAGGGAGATTTTTAAAATGGAACTACGCTCAAGTGGGATCGTTTGCACTTCCAGTACCACATTCGAATGATGTACCATATCCAGTGTGCCCTGGTGCATCTCTTCAAAAAGCAGAATCGTCAGATCAAGAGTCCGAGTCAAGTGCAAGCGAATTTGGGGCGTGCAGAAAGCGAAAATTACTGTCACAGGCCGAACTAAACGATTGGGTGCGCGATTTTGGTCTCACTAAGGAGAAATCCGAACTTTTTGCGTCTCGGATGGTACAGTGTGGATTTGCGGATTCAGAAGTGAAAGTAACAGCGTACAGGAAGCGTCACCAGCAGTATGCAAAATTTTATACAAAGAAAGACCAAATATGTTTTTGCAGCGACATTTCCGGCTTGTTCCAAGAGCTTCACCAAATTCACAACCCCAATGAATGGAGGTTGTTTATTGACAGCAACAAAGAGAGCTTGAAGGCAGTTCTCTTACATAATGGGAATGAAAAGCCATCTCTTCCTATTGCTCATGCGGTTCATTCAAAGGAGAACTATGAAACTATGAACATTTTGCTCAAATGCATAGAGTATAGCAAATATAATTGGAAAATATGCGCCGACCTCAAAGTTGTGGCCATTCTGTGTGGACTCCAAGGAGGCTATACGCGACATTGCTGTTTTCTGTGCCTTTGGAATAGCCGCGCTGATGATCAGCATTATATTCAAAAAAAATGGCCGGAACGAACGAAACCTGTAGTTGGAGAAGCGAATGTTCAGCGCAAACCACTAATAGAGAACCGTGAAAATATAATACTTCCGCCGCTGCACATAAAATTGGGTTTGATAAAAAATTTTGCCAAAAAATTGGACAAAGAAGGTGAAGCTTTTGCCTATTTACGGTCAATTTTCCCTTACCTTTCGCTGGCAAAAATTAAAGAAGGAGTCTTCGCAGGACCCGATATAAAAAAAATGTTGAAAGATGAAACATTCCCGAAGCTGTTATCACCCATCGAAGCCGCAGCATGGAATTCCTTCAGGCTTGTTGTGGAAAACTTTTTAGGAAACAACAAAAGCCATAATTATAAGGACATAGTTGAGGATCTGGTAAAGAACTATGAAGCAATGGGTAGGTTTTTTTTGAAACAAATGTTAATTTAAATAGCGTTTTAATTCTCGTTTTTTTTTCATTTTTGGGTAGGAGTGCACATGTCACTTAAAATACACTTTCTGCATTCTCATTTGGATTTTTTCCCTGAGAATTTAGGAGACGTGAGCGACGAACACGGCGAGCGCTTTCATCAGGAATTGAAGGCTATGGAACGACGCTATCAGGGCATCTATGACACGGCTATGATGGGTGACTACATTTGGACCCTAATACGTGAGACCAATTGCAGCGAATACAAAAAACAAAGAAGAAGTCAGCTGTTTTTCCACATGGCATAAAATGTACAGTTATATCTTTGTTTCTACTCATTTTTTATGGGCGTTGATTTGGTTAATTTCGTTAGTTTAGCTAACCTGGCACATCCATTTCTAATTGTGCCATACATTGAGTATGTAGTGCTCTAAATAAATTAAAAAATAATATACTAAGACTAATTTGTTTATTTTAAATTAAGTTCAAATGTATTTATTCGTTTGCGTTGGGTAGGTAAGCTGTGCAAATAATGAAAATCAAAATATCGTGAAATAGCGGAATTTCGGTGTTTTACCAAAAAAATTATAAGTCCGCAATTTGTTGTCAGATTTTGTTAAGTAAGTGCTTATTTTCTTTGGAAAAATGCCAGCTATACGTAAAAAAACCAAAATCGCTGTTAGCATCGCGTTTTATATTTTATATGAATTTTTATATGAATTTTTCTGCCACATTTTTACTAAAAAAACGCAGTTTTTTAACCTTTTTAAGCCGCCAACATCAAAACTACTCACCCGATTTGAAAATTTTCTGAGAATGAGTTGTAGACGGCTCAATTTGCTTTAATTTGAGTAGTAGTAGGATCAAATACGTCAAAGAAGACGAAAGATATGCTCAAAATTGTAAGTGTACCTCCAAAAATTTAAAAAAAAAAGTTCAAAAATTTGTATCTCGAAAACCAATCAACAGAAAAATTTTTAAAACTCATTTTCGTGTTTAGTAGGTCAAAATCAATGAGAAAAAGTAGGTTAGAAACAAATCACAAAACGACTGTTGGCTAGTGTTATCGATCAAATATATAAAATAAGTTTTATTAGAATAACTTTTATGTAAGTAAATGATCAGTTTATGTAAGTAAATGAAAAATGGTAAACAGCCGCAAGTGTGAGCAAACTCACCACCAACTGAATATCGTTTTGAAGTTTATGCGACTTTAATCTCTTGAATTTTCTGGTACGATTTGTTGAGGTCCTCAGCCGTTTGTGCTATCAACTACTTCTTTCTTACAGCCAAATCTAAATCCGCTGAGCAATTCCTTTACGTTTCGGAACGAACCTATTGCTAAATCTGGAGAATATGGTGAATGAGAAAACAATTCGTAACCCAAATCAAGAACAGCGACTACACACGCCTGCCTTGTCTTGATAAAATAACACATATTTACTCATTGGTTGTTTGTATTCCCAAGTTAACTTTAATTGATGTGAGTCATACAGCGTGCATAATACCATGGCCTTTAGATTAGGTCAGCTGCTAATGACAGTCGTATTCATAACAAAAAGTTAATGACTGTTGTTAGTAAAACGACAGCAGTTCGTCAAAAGTTAGCAAGTATTCGCACCCACTGGTTGGACACAGTTCTTACGGTGCGTTTACACGGGACAGTTTGAGACAAGATAGTTGAGAATACGTATTAGTTGTCACAAACAGAAAAATTGTTTGTGTGACGTACGCGTCCAACCAGTTATAAAGACTACAGTTTTAAGCAACCGCCGACAGTGTCGTTTCGTTAAATTTCGTGCTCTGATTTTTTGTTTCTTCGCTCTTTTGCCATTGTGTTTTGTCTTACTTCTCCAAATTACAATGGAACTGATGTACTCTGCAAAATTGGACATGTATTCATGTTTATATGTATGTTTGTATTGTCAAACAATATTTCAATAAAAGTTACCAAAATTTTCAAATACAAATATCTTTCCCAATTTGTTAGGTCGTTTGCGATGTTTTGCTTTTTTCTCAAATTACTACGAAACGTCACCGATCTGCCCCGTGGCTGAACTAGTAGAGGTTGACGCAGTAGGATTTGTTGTAATTGTGTGCACCAACGACAGGCATTTAGTTTTTGTTTCATGACTGTTACCGTCAAATTCAACCAAATACATATGAACACAGTAAACAAAAAAGTACAACAAAATCCACTAAATTGGACAGATGGGGTCATAAGAAAGCAAAATCAGTTGTTCTAATGCGCCAACCTCTACTAGTTCAGCCATGAACTGACCGCTTATGTCAAATCTCTTGCCGAAGTTACTGTCGTTGAAAAATCAGATACAGTGGCGAGGCAAGTGAGAGAAGTGTAAGTGTGGTAGTAAAAATGTGTGAATGTATTGCTACTGTCGGAGCAAAACTGTCCCGTGTAAACGCCAGGTTACTTACTTTTATTGACTATTTTACAACCTCATGAGGTCAGACGTCTTACACATATTAATTAAACAAACAAATTAAACAAATTTCAACATATTCTTCCAACTGGCTCTATCCTTCGCCTTCTCTCGCCAGTTGGAAATACCAAGGATACGGAGGGATTCTTCTGCCAGCGGAGTCTTGGTCGTCCTCTTTTCCTGCTTCCATCGGCTACGTTATCGAAAACCTTCGCGCTAGCTCATCTTCATCCATTCTGATAACATGTCCTAGCCAACGCAATTGACCTACTTTGATTCGCCTAGCTATGTCCACGTCAGAATATAGATTATATAGCTCTGGGTTCCAGCGACGTCGGTACTCGCCGTTTTCTCTAACAGGACCATATATTTTACGGAGAATTTTTCTCTCGTAAACTCCCAGTTGTTTTCATCCGCTTGCGATATGACTCAAGTTTCGGAGCCATATGCCAGGACTGGTAAAATGAGACTCTGGTATAGCTGGACTTTTGTCCGTCGAGAGAGGGCTTTGCTCCTAAACTGCTTGCTGGGCCCAAAATAGCATCCATTTGCCAGCACAATTCTCCTATCTATCTCCAGGCTGACGTTGCTGTCCTTGTTCACGGCGGATCCAAAGTAGACAAATTCATCTACCACTTCAAAATTAAATCGATTGTCAACGTTCAAGTGCGGACCAAGTGAAGAGGTTTCTCTAGTCGTTGACACCATCAATTTTGTCTTGCTCTCATTAACAGCAAGACCCACCGTCGCTGATTCCTTTTCGATTCTTGAAAATACTCCAGTAACCTCTCGCAAATTTTGCCCAATGATGTCTATGTCGTTAGCATACGCCAGCAATATATGTCTTTTCGTATTAATGATCTTGTTCGTATTTACTGCAGCGTTTATCATTATTATCTCCATTGAGATGTTGAAGAGATTGCACGAAAGTGTGTCGCCTTGTCTAAGTCCTCGCTTGGTACAGAATGGTTCAATGAGGTCTTTCCCCACTTTCACTGCCGATTTGGTGTTGGTCAGCCTCATTCTACAGAGGCGGATCAGTTTTGCCGGAATACCAAGTTTGTAATCGACAAAAAGGTGGTATGTATCGATTTTTTCGTTCAGTTGAAGGTTTATGAATTGAAAGTCGTTAGTCAGATGATAGTCGGTGGCTATCTATTCGTTAAGAATACAGGGTTTAGACATTTCGGTCCTTTGTGATACCACGTTCTATCCAGATTAAGTGCTAGTTCTAAAGGATAACCAGTAGGCTCGCTCTATAAAGTAGGCTCCCATTGAAGACATCCAGACTTTAGCTACTGCTGGAAAAGTGCAGAGAAGATGTACAGTTACAGCTTCTATGAAAGACATTTACGCGGGCTTTTAGTCTCTCTGAAATATTCCGCACTGTTCTTCACCACAAGCTTTGGATTATATGAACTCCGAGACACCGAGGGCAGATGAACTGTTTGGGAGAGAGGCTGCAACTTGCGGTCTCTGAATATGGAAAACGTGAACTCTTTCCAGATGATAAAGGCCAATCTTCAACAATCGGCAGGAATAACCATCCACAGAAATAGAAACACATCAGACGCGAGCAAAACGCCAAATAAAATGTGGGGTGACCCGGATGGGATCAATACAGAATGGGCCTATTCGGAAATGCAACAGCTGGTGCAGATGCTTGTTTGTTGCGCATGTTGTTTGCAATTACGGCCTCAAAACACCTGCAAAGTTGTCAGATGTTGCATTTACAAACGTGCTGCGAAAAGGCCCAATGTTTGATGAAGCTGGACGAACCCGAATTGAGTCGATTCAAATGTGTTCTAAGTGAATAATCAACACTGAGTGCACATCTACATAAAATTGAAGAAGGCGATGCAAATCAGTGTATGACATCAAAATTATGGGAATGATGTAACACATTTTGAAGACTTCATCTCATCTCCGACGACATAATACCCAGTTTGGAACATTTCGGGTTAACGAATTGGGGAATGGTGAAACAATTTGTACGCCACACGCACTCCCTGTATATATTGTTGAAGTTATCTCGGCCGCACAGCAGGCGTGCCAACTGGCTTTAGGTGTATGTCCATCCAAAATTGAGTCAAGCTGCAAAGTACTAGTGCCTCGTCTCCTCTTTCCTCACTTAATCTTACCCGGGCAGTGCCCGTAAAACGTCTTAGACCTAGCGACGTCTTGGACCAAACGATTCATAGACCTCCACCTATGCAAAGACGGTCAGATCTGTCTTGATGTTAGATAATCACCCTGATTACGGTTCTCGTAGTCGTATACGACAAAATTATTACTACTCGTATTTCGACTACGACAAACGTAATAAGGCTCAATATGCCCATTGGGCCTGCCTTTCTTGCGATCTGCTTACAACTCGGCAAGGGCATGCCAACGCAGTCTAGTTCATGCGCAATGTGTAAGAAGGACTGCACAGTCTTTCCTGGAATGTTTGAAGGTTGTCCTTCAACTGTCACAAGTTTTGATAGCAATTTAAATGGCTGCAATGTCGGCAATCCGTGGCGGTCGATTGTGCAATAGAAGTGTGCGCGGTTCTTGTGCATGAGAACGTGGGTTCGATTTCTGCTCTGATCACCTTAAACTTCTTTCGACGGTGGTCACCTCCCTAAGTGACGGCGACACTATCGAGTATTTAGCCATGAAAAAGTTTCTCAAACTACCATTCGGAACCGGTGTAAAACTGTAGTGCCCAATCAGTGAGTGTAAAACTAGAACGCGCACGGTTTTCTGGTTTCTAAGAAGCTCTCCATAATCCCTTTATGGGCTGTAACAGGAAACCTTTTTTAATGTCGGCAATCCGTCTAAGGAATTCCTCGCAATAGATCCCCACCCTTAAAATTTCTTTCGACGGCGGTCACCTCGCATAGTGACGGCGACACTATCGAGAATTTAGCCATGAAAATGCTTCTCAAAAATACCGTTCGGAACCGGTGTAAAACTGTAGGTCCCAATCAGTGAGTGAAAACTGGAAAGCGCACAGCTCACTGGTTGTGAGAAGCTCTCCCCGATTCCTGCATAGGATGTAATGGGAAACCATTTATTTATTTATTTTTAGATCCCCACCCCATATGGTCATGGGATGAGTTTAAGGCATCTTCGGAAATTTACAATAGGACTGGAATACATGACACTTAATTCTATCTTTGGGAGAAACTTTTCCGCTCATATCCCTCCTTTCTTGCAGCATCACATAAATGCTAACTGCTTACAATTTGGCAAGGGCATGCCAACACATTCCAGTACATGCGCAACATGTAAGAAGGACTACACAGTCTTTCCTGGAATGTTTGAAGGTTATCCTTCACATGTCACCACAAGTTTTGTTAACAATTTAAATGGCCGCAATGTCGGTAATCCGTCTAAGAAATTCCTCGCAATAGATCCCCAGTCCATATGGTAATGGGACGAGTTTAAGGGATCTACGGAAATACACAATATGACACCGAATTCTACCTTTGCGAGAAACTTTTCCAGGACAGTAAAGATTCGATGGGACGCATACCAGTTTATAGAAGACATTCGGCTTCTGTACTGACGGCTCCAAACTATATGGCAAAGTAGGTTTTGGACTAGGTTTCTAAAGAGTTGACTCTAGACCTTGCACAAAGGCTACGACATCATTGTAGTCTTTGAGCCAGAAGTTGGCAGTTTTAATTTGGTGGGACGAAACGACATCACCACTTGAGGTTTCAACATCTATTGTGACAATCAGGTTGCTATAAAATCTCTGCAATCTGTATTCCTGACTTCAGCAACAGCCCACAACTGCCGCGATTCTCTAGATGAGTTTGCCAAGCAATTAGATTTAAAAAAAAAAGAAACCAACGTGTAAAAAACATAGTTTTTGACTATAAACGCCTATTTGTCCAATCCCAATTTTGTTCAAATACCGTTAACAGGAGCAGATATAATGGATTTTTAATTTGTGATTTGTATGGGAGATACCACGTCCCTTTGTCCAATCCCGCCCATATTTTGATAGTTCATTTTCGCCATTAGTTTGCCTGCGAAGTTTCAGCACGTTGGATTACGGGAAAAGAGTTAAAAATCAATTTAAAGTTTCCTCGGCATGCATGCTTACATACAGACAGGTGAAGTTAATATAAAGAATTTACATCCCATGAAGGGATTGGAGAGAGCTTCTCACAACCAGTGAGCCGTGTGCGTTTTAGTTATATACTCATGGATTGGGACCTACAGTTTTACAGCGGTTCCGAACGGTAATTTGAGAAACTTTTAGCAATTAGATATCAATCTTTTATGGGTGCCGGGGCACAGGAACATTCCAGAGAACCATAAAATGGGTGACCTTAGCGACTACCTTACGTGTTTCACTGGATATGACCCTTTCAACATGTAAGATAATGCTTAAAACCGAAGTTCTCAGACATGCGAATGATAGATTATCTGGAGGATCGCCAGGCAACTTTGGTTATGTTGCGACCTGAATCGTACGCAAACCTTGATATCCCGTCCTAGACAAGATATTTCATTCTAGTAGTTGTGATCACTGGAAACTGTTTAATAGGTAGACATGCGTCAAAACTAGGAATCTCAGCTCATTATTACTACAGAAGCTGTGGGGATGAAGTGGAGGATGAGAGCATTGTATATCTCACATGCAATTGCACGGCATTTTGTGTGAGTAGTAGAAAATATCTGCGATCTTATTTCATGTTGGATCTAACAAACATTGAGGGAGTTAAGCTGAATGATCTTAGGACCTTTCTGCAGAGTACTAATTGGTTCGCTAGGGACTTATGTACGTCTCCTCTTCAGCCACATCGTTAAATATCGGGACGAAGTATTGTACTCTTAATCATGCCAGACCAATTTACTATTACACTATCGAATCGTCCGTATAGAAATTCGCATGTCTCAATACAACAGGAACCCGAATGCAGCATATAATGGGTTTTCCAATAGGTACTTGACAACTTTGAATTTAATTTGTGAACGCACTATTTCACTGATCATCTAACAGTTCCTTTCCTTTTTTCAGGAAACTCAACATTTTCATCATGGTAAAGTACAAGAACGAACAACGTATGCAAATTATAAAAATGTACTACCGAAATTCGGAGTCGGTGACCGCAACTTTAAGAGTGTTAATTCCAATTTTCGGTCGATATTCTCGCCCTAGTGGACAAGCAATAACAAGTTTAGTGCAAAAATTTGAGTCTACATATTCATTGTGTGAGACAACGTGTTGGTCGAAGAGACGAAAATATCGTTGCCGTTCAAGCGTCCGTAGCAAACGATCCAAATCAGTCGATTCCGCAGCGTTCTCAAGAACATGGCATCGCCAAGACCACTTAATGGCGAATTTTGCGTAAAGATCTTGGTTTACACCAATACAAGATCAAGCTGATTCAAGAATTGAAGACGATGGACCATTTGACGCGACGTACGTTCTCCGATTGTGCTCTGGAGAAGATTATCCAAGATGATGAATTTCATCGCAAAATCATCTTCAGTGACGAAGCTCATTTTTGGCTCAATGGGTTCGTCAATAAGCTAAATATGCGTTATTGGTTTGGTGAAAATCCACATGTGCTACATGAATCACCACTTCATCCACAAAAAATAACTGTTTGGTGCGTCATTGGGCCACATTTTTTCGTCGACAATAACGATCGTCAGGTTACTGTGAATGGCGATCGTTATCGCGCTTTTTTTTTTGGCGCGAATTGGAAAACATGGACTTGGTCGACATGTGGTTTCAACAGGACGGTGCCACAAGCCACACAGCACACGTTACAATCGATTTATTGAAGAGTAAGTTTGGTGAGCGTGCAACTCGAGAAATGGACCAGTCAATTGGCCGCCTCGATCGTGCGATATAACACCTCTAAACTTTTTTTCTTTGGGGCTACGTCAAATCATTGGTCTATGCCAACAAGCCGACGACGTTGGAAGAACTCAGAGCCAACATTGAACGCGAAATAGCGGCCGTTACGGCCAAAATGTGTGATCGAGTCATCGAAAATTGAATTCAACGAATCGGCCGCTATATGAACGAAGTCCAGTTCCATTCATAAGTGTTTTGATTGTATTTCAAGTCGATTATAAAGTTTTGGAAATATATCAAATGGTTTGCGTTTTATTTTAAAATAAAGTTGCCATGTCCTTATTGGAAACCCCTTTCTAAGTACTATGGTTTGTTGTGAGAAATCTATCTTACGTACATGATTTTTAAACTGATCATTCATAAACACTCCTTAGAAGTTGTCCCACATATGTCATGACTTTAAATAAATAAATATTTTCCCATTACATCCCATGAAGGGATAGAGGAGAGCTTCTCACAATCAGTGAGCTGTGCTCTTTCCAGTTTTCACTCACTGATTGGGACCTACAGTTTTACACCAATACCGAACGGATTTTGAGAAGCTATTTCATGGCTAAATGCTCGATACTGTCGCCGTCACTAAGAGAGGTGGTTGTCGTCGAAAAAAGAAGTGTAAGGTGGTCAGAGCGGAGATCGAATCAACGTTCTCTCTCACAACAGACGCGCACACTATCCGTTGCACCACCGACGGCCACATTTGGTTGTTACTATTTTGGGAAATTTCAATATCCGATCGGGCAATACCATATCGAGCGCCAATGGAGAAAGTGCCAGAGTGAAAAAATTTAAATGCACAAAAGTAGAACCAACGGCCATGTTACAAGGCTACGCTCCTGTACAGATTAGACGGAAAATCTTATCACAGATGTACAGATTATGTTGGTTTATGGTATGTTGGTGTAGACGACAGAATCCAGCGAATCCAAGACGACTCTATCGATCGACCTCATCTAATCAAAATAAGATTAAACCAGCAAATTTATAATACTACCTGTTTTACTATAAATAAATAAATGAATGGTTTCCCGTTACATCCCACGAGGGGATTAGGGAGAGCTTCTCACAACCAGTGAGCTGTGCGCGTTCTAACGGGTTTTTCAATAAGAGCGCTACAAAAGTTTTTTTCAATAAAACAAACCCGGTTTTAGATACCAATGAAAATCTTTATTCCTGTGAAACTACGTTCGATGCCATTATGTATGGAACTCGATTTCTTTTGCATGGCCACCACGGGCACGCTTACAGAAGTCCAGACGCTGAACCCAATTTTCGACGGTTTTCAAGCATAAATCGGCCGATACTGCTGCAATTTCACGTTCGATATTCGTACGAAGTTCATCAATCGTCGCTGGCTTGTTGGCATAGACCACATGAAATAATCTAACGGCGTCAAATCGCACGACCGAGGCGGCCAATGGACTGGGCCATTTCGTGAGATAACACGTTCACCAAACTTGGTTTCCAATAAATTGATTGTGGCATTCGCTGTGTGGCTTGTGGCGCCGTCCTGTTGGAACCACATGTCCTCCAAGTCTATAGTATCCAATTGGGGCCAAAAATATTCGATTATCATTGAACGGTAGCGATTTGCATTCACAGTAATGTGGCGGTCTTGATCATCACGGAAGAAGTAGGGCCCAATGATGCCGCCGGCCCATAAACCGCACCAAACCGTAATTTTTTCGGGATGCAATGATGACTCATGGATTACGTGTGGATTGCTGTCCGACCAATAACGCATATTTTGCTTATTGACGAAGCCATTCAGCCAGAAATGAGCCTCATCGCTGAAGATGATTTTCCGATGAAAATCCGAATCGTAGCGCTCTTAAAGTTGAGGCCACTGACTCCAAAATACTGAAGAGAAATGTCAAAATTGCGGGGGAAAATATGGCGTCGTTTGCTGTCCCTATCGATTTACTTTTGTAGCGTCTCTGTTTGAAAACCCTTTAGTTTTACACTCACTGATTGGGACCTACAGTTTTACACCGGTGCCGAACGGTATTTTGAGAAGCTTTTTCATGGCTAAATTCTCGATTGTGTAGCCATCACTAAGCGAGGTGACCGCCGTCGAAAGAAATTTAAAGTGGTCATAATAGGGGTGCGCCACCGACGGCCACACCTGTTTTACTATATGGCTCAGAAACCTGGACCATCCCGCAAGTAGGCGAAACAGCATCGGGCATTCAATAGAAAAGTGAGCCGGAAAATATATGGAGTTAATGTCGATAACGGCTAGAATCAATGTCGCGTGAACCACAGGCTGTATGACCTAATTAAGGGAATCAAAACAAATCGTTGGCTATGACATGTCAATAGAATGACAGGAAATGATCCAGCGCGAAAGGCATTCGACGACACACTCGAAGGAAGCCGTGAAATAGCACGACACATGGTCCGCGTGCAGAACGTTTGCCCTCTCGTATTCTTTTATGTCCACACTGAAATTTTGTACACACGTCTCCTTGATGAATTCACGCGGTGAAATTTAAACAAAATACCGCAACTTTCTGTTCTCTGCCGTGTTTTGTTTGACGGCAGTTTAAATTTATTCTGATAGAAAGCCTCTCTCTTTTTGACCCTCTCTCTTTTTTTTCTCTTTTTCTATCTTATAATTTAAAAAATGTATTTAGAAAATTTCTACTCACCTTAAACAGGAGCGAAAATGATCCCAAGAATAGACCTAAATTGAATGTTTGCTTATTGAATATCGTCTTCTTCCAGTCCATTCTATTTTGTACAACTTTCTTGATATTCATCACCAACTTAAGGGCCACCTGCAAACCCACACCGCCCAGCAGTGGTTTCAAACCACCCAATACAGCATAATGAACACATCCGTTCTCGTGGCCACAACACCGATGTTTGCTCTTCAATTTGTCTATCAGTCGTGAATAGACTTCGATCCAACCCATAATTGTGGTAAGATTTACAGGAGGGCGTGACGTTTGCTGCTGCTGTGTAGACGATTGGGACGGAGTTGGTTCAGATATTTCACTATCCTCTTTTAGTTTGGCATTGCCCTCTTCGGGTTTACCCACAAATATGCGTAAAATACCAAACAGGGAATCCTTGCAGGTGGTTTTATGTAAACCCAATCTATACAAATACAACAGAGCTGAAACACTGGCTGCAAAAATCAGAGCCTGGCCTTTGGGTAAAGATTTAACGAGTCCTCTAGTCTCAGCCATATTCCACAACGTCTCGGTAGCCACATTGGCAACATATAAAGCTAATAAAGGTCTTCGTTGGGGCCTCTCCACCACAATGGCCGACAAGCTGGCCAGGAAACAAGGCACGAAAGCAACGGTAGAGACATAATATCGTCCCAATATATTGCGTATCAGGCAATTGTACATAATGAAGGTATACGCGTTCGTTACTAAAAATGCAGTGGATTGTAAAATGCCCATGACCATTTTGAGCAAATCATGTGGTGTTGGAATTTTATGACGCATTACCATAGAAAGCTGTAAACCACGGGGTAGCAGAGACATGCAAGAGCAAAATGTTAAGATGTTATAGGGAAGGATACGTCAACTAAACCGATGCATAGACTTACCACATAGACCATAGTGTAAACCCTGAGACAGTATGGAGTCGATGCCAAGAGCAGGCCAGCAGTTGCATTTATACATTTGTCCGTCCAGTTATGTTGGAATTCTTGGCAGGTGCAATAAATGACGGACATTTTACTTTGAGCAGCCATGTTTATTGAGGAAGGGTGGACGGTTTGTGGGAAGGCTTTCAATATTTAACTAAAAAACAAAACAGAATAGAAAACTGGTTAGGGAAAAGCAAATATATCAAAGGATAGCAAGTTATCCCCGACAGGTCTTATCTACAACGTGCAATTTCAAGTTTCAAAATATAATTTTGTTCCTATAGGAGACATCAGATCATTGAAGATCGTATCAGAATTCCCGAATAGTATTCTTATATCAATAGAATGTAGATAACCTTCCTACAATGCCGCAGAGCTTGGCAGGGGCACCGATGATGTCCTATGACTTTAAATTCCTCCTTGTAATTTGATAACAGTCAATCCTCTCATTGTTCCATTGTGAGTCAAAGATCTAATTCACAATGACCCAAAAATGACGCCGTCTATTAAGTGTAGAAAATCGAAGGTCCTAGATAGGTATGCGAGTAATGACTCATTACACGTTCGTCTCTGCAGAGCATTTTGATGAAAAACTTGAAGACGCTGTAACGCAGTGGACGAATCCACGTATCACTCGCACTCAAGGCACTGCATGGAAAATTTCATGAAAAGAGTAATGGCTGTCATCCGAGCCGTGTGAGCCATTTGGCGGATATATTATAAAATAAACAAATACATGGTTTCCCGTTACATCCCATGAAGGGATTAGGGCGAGCTTCTCACAACCTGTGAGCTGTGCGCGTTCTAGTTTTACACTCACTGATTGGGACCAAAAGTTTTACACCGATTCCGAACGGTATTTTGAGAAGCTTTTTCATGGCTAAATACTCGATAGTGTCGCCATCAGTAAGCGAGGTGACCGTCGTCGAAAGAAATTTAAGGTGGTCAGAGAAGGGATCGAACCCACGTCCTCATGCACAAGAAACGCGCACACTACCATTGCACCACCGACGGCCACGGCGGATATAAAGGGTTTTTCAACAGAGACGCTACAAAAGTAAATCGATAGGGACAGCAAACGACGCCATATTTTTCCGCGCTCTTTTGACATTTCTCTTCAGTAAGGTTTGCCATTTCATCATGGAAAGATAGATATACGAGCCAACAACGAATCGAAATTATTAAAATTTACTACCGAAATTTGGAGTCAGTGGCCTCAACTTTAAGAGCGCTACGATTCGGATTTTCATCGGAAAATCATCTTCAGCGATGAGGCTCATTTCTGGCTGAATGGCTTCGTCAATAAGCAAAACGTGTGTTATTGGTCAGACAACAATCCACACGTAATCCATGAGTCATCATTGCATCCCGAAAAAATTACGGTTTGGTGCGGTTTATGGGCCGGCGGCGTCATTGGGCCGTACTTCTTCCTTGATGATCAAGATTGGCACATTACTGTGAATACGAATCGCTACCGTTCAATGATAATCTAATATTTTTGGTCCCAATTGGATAATATGGACTTGGAGGACATGTGGTTCCAACAGGACGGCGCCGCAAGCCACACAGCGAATGCCACAATCAATTTATTGGAAACCAAGTTTGGTAAACGTGTTATCTCACGAAATGGCACAGTCGATTGGCTGCCTCGGTCGTGCGATTTGACGCCGTTAGATTATTTCCTGTGGGGCTACGTCACGTCCATGGTCTATGCCAACAAGCCAGCGACGATTGATGAACTTCGTACGAATATCGAACGTGAAATTGCAGCAGTATCGGCCGATTTATGCTTGATAACCGCCGAAAATTGGGTTCAGCGTCTAGACTTCTGCAAGCGTGCCCGTGGTGGCCATGCAAAAGAAAACGAATTCCATACATAATGGCATCGAACGTACTTTCACAGGAATAAAGAATTTCATTGGTATCTAAAACCGGGTTTGTTTTATTGAAAAAAACTTTTGTAGCGCTCTTATTGAAAAACCCGTTATTACTCCATACTTAATCGGAACATGTCATCTTTACAGTCCATTAAAAAAATAATACGTGTTTTTATTTTAAAATGAAAAAGGGCATTCTTACTGAGACACCCTTTAGAATCACGAAATTGGACGTATGTAGAGTGCATCAGTAAACAGAGACATAAGTTACACCATCCGCCAATGGGCTGTGGGAAGCGGACAAACTGACGGAAACTCTTGGGAAGTCGTTTGTGGTTTGTTGTCCACTTCGAGGAAGAAAATAGTCCATTGGATAGCTCTGAATAACAGTAAATCATTTTTTCGGAAATTTTTACCGCATGTTTAATACACGAAACGAAAGTGCTATTTATCCTCAAACTGGGAAAGACAAGTTATGCGCTCACATCCCACAGCCTTCTTACTTAAAAGTATGGAAATATTAAAGTGCAGGGAAGAGATAAACAATTTCTCCACCACTGGCAGTCTGAACAATCTATAGACTGCAGATCATTCGAAAGTCTCACGGGAACGGTTTGGAGAACACTGAGAAAATTAGTAATTCCATATTTCACGTTCTGCACATATTCATGGATTGTTAAAAAACTTGGTTTCCCATTAATTCCGTTGAAGGTAATTTAAACTTTGATTCATTTATGGGCACCCATAGGTTTGAATTGACATCGACCGAATATTTATTGCTAACAACTCGAAAGTGTCTTCGTTACGAACCCAAAGTAATGCAGTGTCATGTACAGATCGAATAAAATGATCAAACCTTAATTAAGCACACTCACCAATATATGTATGTAAAATTTATTTTATTTTTTTGGTTTAATATTTTCAGTCAACTTCGTCAAGGTTTTTTTTTGAAACAAAAGTATTTCGAAAAAAAGTATTTCCAGATAATTTTCAAAGTTATTGATCTTTTGCCATTACGCGGATTTTCTTTTTTAAATTAAAGTTGCTAACACTTCTTTGAAGTCACTTCGAAAACTCAACCAATTGCCGCAACAAAGTTGTCGAACAGAAACAATTGCATTAAACTATGTCAGTCAGCTGCTTGACTAAACATGAACTTGCCAGTAATAAATAATCTTAGCCAGGAAAGGGATAAGATAAGCAAGTGGCGCTGACAAACGTAACCTTTGTTTATAATCCTCTATTAACCATAAATTGGTATAATCGACAAATGCGATTAAATGTATTTAAATTTAAACTCAACGAACCCATCACGAACTGAAACTTAACGAATCGAGTAAACAAAATAATAAATGTATTTTCAAATTGCAACACACACGCGATAAGTTGCGAGCTTTTAAATTATCGGCGATTTGTGATTAGAAAATATGATGCAAATAGCGTTATAACCAACCCAGCAAACATTTTGGAAACTGGTCCAAATAATTCCTGCAAATTCACAAAGACCAATCATTAAATAGTAAGATACTGAGTCCCTATAAACCAAGAACCTACAAGCCAGAACCTACGAAACAATCGACTGTTGCCACCGAAGTGCAACAGTTAATTAATAGGTTGTGAAAACCTCTAATGCTGTTGTGACAAACTCTAGCTCGGATCAAACTCTAAATTCGGTTACATCTAATTCAATTATTTGTTCTGTGGGTGTATATGAGTAGTATACATTGTAATTCTCAACGACGTTTGCATTCCCATTCGCTCCAGAAAATTTTCAGCTCATATGCTCATTGACGCTTTATAATTGAAAAGTCTGAGGTTTATGTTTTCCGTCCCAAGATTTAAAAGATCTATGGGTAGTGTGGAATGGGTAGTGTGCGCGCCTCTTGTACATGAGATCCTGGGTTCGATCCCTGCTCTGACCACCTTAAAAATTTCTTTCGGCGGCGGTCACCTCGCATAGTGACGGCGACACTATCGAGTATTTAGCCATGAAAAAGCTTCTCAAAATACCGTTCGGAATCGGTGTAAAAACTGTAGGTACCAATCAGTGAGTGAAAAATTAGAAAGCGCACAGCTCACTGGTTGTGAGAAGCTCTCCCCAATCCCTTCATGGTATGTAATGGGAAACGGTTTTTTTTTTAAATCAACTTTCTATGATTATTTTTGGTGTTAATTCTTACCAATTTTCAAGAGTCGCATCAGCTTACACAGAAAAAAATTATTTTTCAATTCAATTAAAAAAATCGAAAATTTAAAAACAATATTAATTGAAAATCCTGTAATAAAAAAATCACATATCAGCTAACATATTTGTAGGTTGTTTATTGGAAAAATATTAGTTTTCAATCGATGCAAAATTTCACCTATCTACGAAAATATTTGTACGTTATTTATCAAATATATTTTCGTTTTTAGTCGATGAAGAATTTGACTTATTAAAAAACTAAATTCTATCTCAGTTTTCGTTTTGTCTTCGATCCGAAGTATTTTTTAGAAATTTTGTTTATTTAAAAAAAAATTAAACAACCGCGGGAGGATTCGAACTCCATCCACTGGAAGATCGTTTCAATGTTTGTGACACAGCATCGTTTCGGGCAGCGTCTAGCCCGTTACGCCACCGACTGTCTGTACAAAATTATCTCTAACTGAAGTTATGTGGTTGTTCGTATCGTATTTACTTCGTTAAATATTGGGGTATTTTTTATGAATTTTTTTGTTGGTACCGTTTATCGATTTTCATTTCAATATTTGAGTAATTTGTCAGTATATCAATGGAAAATGTAATTGAGTGCTGAAATTTTTCACGAACCAAGTTTTTTGTTAAAATTTTACAGTCGTCTTTTTTTCCTGTGTAGTAGGGATTCCAAACAAAAATTGAAGTTAAATATGGTTTTCTATCAGGCTATATTTTTTTCGATTGGGAAAGTGGCTCGTTCAATGTCTCCTCTGTGTGTCAGGCGCTTATCAAGTTCCTGACATCAATTTTCCTAAACTCAATTAGGGTGTTCACAAGAGTGTCCTAACTGTTGTATGAGTCGTATGTGCTAAAGTTCTACAACAGTTGTACAACTGTAGTAATTTTTTCCATACAAGTGTTGCATATATATTTTTGGGGTGTACTAAGCGATCAGCTGATATAATTTGTTTACCATTTGAAGCAAGGCGTAGTGAAGAAGGTGGTTGCACCAACACAGCTGATCGAGTTTGTTTATATTCGCCTCACAATTACAATAATCAAAAACTGAAATCCGGTACACCGGTGCGGTAGAAGATATAATTTTAAGCTGAAAATGTAATATACAAAAGTTTGGGTAAAATTCTGTATCAGGAGTTATGAGCCTCCAAAGTTCGGATATACTGGGGGGGGGGGCTGCTAAGTATTAAAAAGCGTCTAAAGAAATTAGTCTGGCAGCGTTTTCGGACAATATAAGGCAAAATAAACAAAACATATTAAATGAAAATTTTCGATAACTAGCTTTGTTATCTACATTTCGGCCGTTCAAATTTTGAAAAATTACAATTATGCAAAAATAAGCAACAGAGGTATTTCGCTCTCTGGACCCTGAGCGCGGCCGGACGCCTGGAAGTACAAAATAATCGTCGGACAAAAAAAAATCGTGCGACAAAAAACCCCGTTATTCGGATTTTGGTGGCCCATAACTCTTAAAATAGGGATTTCCCCCAACTTTTGTATTTAACATTTTGTGCTGAAAATCGTGTGTTCTACCCCCTTCCCCAAACAATTTTTGATACAACAACAAGACGTAAAGTCTACCTGTTCCTTTTATTACTATTAAATGCAAATATGTGTGAAATTTTGAAAAGAAAATAATAAAAAGAATCATGAATTAACATATTTTATGTTGTTTCTATAAATTCTTTTTAGATTTTATATTAAAAATAACCGTTGCCACCATAGACTAATACATACATACCATAGATACATTTATCCTCTCAATAAATTAAACGTCATAGGTACGCTGGAAAGTAAACATTGGATGGCGCAAAACATGGGTTGAATAATACCAGATAGAGGCAATAGTAAACAACGTCCAACAATGGAACAAAAACCGAATTTCGTGCTTTTGTGGCAAACTAGTAGTTGTGTTAAATACAATACAAATGTATACCAGCGATAAAAGTCAACAAAAAGTGCAAAATACATATAAATTTTACAGTTCAACACCAAAACTACATGAAAAACTTAAGTGAACATAGTTTGTAACCCAGCTTGGTGTAAGTTAATTTTAAATTTAATTGCTCTCATTTCCACAAACCTACGACGAATAGTGTGAAATGAAACGTCAGATGAGAGAATAAATGTATATATGTATGTATTAGTCTATGGTTGCCACAAGTGTTTCAAAAATTGGACTTTTCGAAACAACTGAAAACCCAGTTTCTGGGATAGGCGGGTAGTTGAGTACTCTTCTCACAATCAGCTGATTTTGACAATTTAATTATAAGTAATTAAAGTCGCCCAATAATATCTAGTGCAAAGTGTATTTATATCAAATGGAAGCAATAGCACAGCTGATTTCAGTATATTCATGACGTTGTACCTAGCAACTGAAAAATTCATGTGTATTTTGTTTCTGTACATGGTTGTTTACGTTTATTGTTGGTATACATACATGCAGAGAGAGTTTGACACAACGTCGGTACGAAATAAAAATCAAATGCCTGTTGTTTTGGCCTACAATTACAACAACGTCTAATGCTTCCACTTGATATAAATACACTTTGATCTAGAGCCACGACCTTCTTCAATACGTCTTGGATTTTGGTATATGCATTTACGACAGGGTGTTCACATTCCATGTCAAACCGGACGATTTTCTGAAAAAATTTACATCGATAATTCCGATTTTTTTGAAACTTGGCAATATTGCAGTACTATTAGCACTGTTTAATTTGTGGTTGTCAGAAAAAAAAAATTTTTTAAGGAGTATATGCTTTTTAAAATGTTCAAAATCATGAAAAATGTGCCGAGGTGGCTATATTGAAACGGGTGTAGGATCAAAACGCGACGGTGGATTTTAAAAAGCTATACCTTATTTTAAAGGTCTTGACGCAATACAGCTTATATGATGAACTCTTCTGGGCAGTGGACAACCTGCATATCCTTATGGACACTCATTTCCCTGACACCATGCCGAATGAGGAACCAGCTGCAAGTGAACATGTACCCCAGAGAACAAAAGTTTCCGTTGCCATTGTTCGTAAATAGAGGATGAAATGGGCTACCGGCAGCTTAAATACCTTAAGTCTCCCGTGCCCATCATGTTATCAACTGCAGGCTATGGCCGATCTATTGATCCCCTGGCTAAAAATGTTATACATCGCGTGTATAAATTTAAGATAGTATCTACAGAGAGTGGCCGTCTGAGGTGCAATGGGTAGTGCGCGCGCCTCTTGTACTTGAGATCCGGGGTTCGGTCCCTGCTGTGACCACCTTAAAATTTCTTACGACGGCAGTCACCTCGCATAGTGACGGCGACACTATCGAGTATTTAGCCATGAAAATGCTTCCCAAAAATTCCTCACGAGGTCAGATGTCTTACACATATTAATTAAACAAACAAATAAACAAATTAAATTAATTTTAACATATTTCTCCAACTGGTTCTATCCTTCGCATTTTCACGCCAATTGGTAACACCAAGGATATGGAGGGATTCTTCGTCCTGGTCTTTCCATCGGAGTTTTGGTCGTCCTCTCTTCCTGTTTCCATCGGGTACGTTATCGAAAACCTTTCGCGCTGGTTCATCTCCATCCATTCTGATCACATGGCCTAATCACCGCAACTGCCCTAATTTGATTCGCCTAGAGATGTCCACGTCAGAATATAAATCATATAGCTCTTGGTTCCAACGATGTCGGTACTCACCGCTTTCCTTAACAGGACCATCTATTTTACGGAGAATTTTTCTCTCGAATACTCCCAGGTGTTTTTCATCCGCTTGCGATATGGCCCAAGTTTCGGAGTCATATGCCAGTACTGATAAAATGAGAATCTGGATAAAATGAGAATCTTTTGTCCGTCGAGAGAGGGCTTTGTTCCTAAACAGCTTTCTGAGCCCAAAATAGCATATGCACAATTCTTATATTTATCTCCAGCCTGACGTTGTAGTCCTTGTTCACGGCGGATGCAAGGTACACAAATTCATCTACCACTTCAAAATGAAATCGGTCGTCAACGTTCAAAATTTTGTCTTGTCCTCATTAACACCAAGACCACCTTAGCTGATTCTTTTTCGATCCTTGAAAATACTCCAGTAACCTCAAGCAAATTTTGCCCAATGATGTCTATGTCGTCAGCATACGCCAGCATCATATGGCTTTTCGTGTTAATCGTCTTGTTCGTATTTACTGCAGCTTTTCTCATTATTATCTCCATTAAGATGTTGAAGAGATTGTACAAAAGTGCATCGCCTTGCCTCAGTCCTTGCTTGGTACAGAATGGTTCAGTGAGGTCTTTCCCCACTTTCACTGCTGATTTGGTGTTGGTCAGCGTCATTCTACAGAGGCGGATCAATTTTGCCGGAATCCCAAGTTCAGACATAGCTTCGTACAGCTATCGAAAGCAGCTTTGTAATTGACAAAAAGGTGGTATTTATCGATTAGCTTTTCGTGGGTCTTTTCCAAGATTTGGCATAGCGTGAATATTTGGTCAGTCGTGGACTGGCCTGGTCGTCTAAAACCACACTGATAAGGTCCAATCAGGTTTTCAACAATTGCCTTTAGTCTTTCACATAATACGCTCGACAAGACCTTATACTCGACGGATAAAAGACTAATACCGCGTCAGTTGGAACAGACACACGGATCACCTTTTTTGAATACAGGAAATAATACACTGAGACTCCAATCGTCAGGCATAGATTCCCCCAGCCATATACCGCATATAAGTCGATGCATGTGGGCTAGAAGTCCTTCGCCACCTGCATTAAAATGTTCAGCGGGTAGCCCATCCGAACCAGCGGCTTTATTATTCTTAAGCCCGGAGATCGCCAGTCTAATCTCGCCTTGGTTGGGGGGTGAGGGGTTGGTGCAATCTACACCTTCTTCCATTATCATTACCTCCTGATCTTCAGTGACTTGAATAGTGCTGAATAGTACTAAGAACACACTGCTTATAAGTCACCAGATTCCCATTCTCGTCCTTGCAGGAGCGCAGCCCATTATTAGGCCCGTTATTCGATCTTCTTAGCCTCTGGAAAAATTTTGGAGATTCGCCATTCATCCTGTATAATTCGGTTTTCTCACTCTCCCACTGCCATTTTTCCGCCTAAATAGTTGGGTTTCCACCCGCCTCAGCCTCTTGTACCGCTCACTCGCAGCACGCGTTGCAACTGACTGTTTCGTTGCCATACGTTCAGCATCTTTTTCATCTGTTGCAATTCGACCTTCTTCGTCGTACCATGGCATATCCTTCTGCGGTTTTTAATAGCCAAGTTCAGTCCTTGCAGCGGTTTCCAAAGAATGGGAGATGTGCTTCCACTGCGCATCTGGGTACTCGGGAGCGGGGTATTCTGTCCTGTTAATAGGACTTTGATATCTCTGGTATTTGTAGCTTTTCCTGTGTTCGGCTTCGTACGTTTTTCGACCTGCTCAGTCTTGTGCGAACTTTGGCAGCCACCAGGTAATGATCCGAGTCGATATTTGCACCTCGAATTACGCATACATCCATTACACTAGAAGAGTACCTGCAATCTATTACCAAGTGATCAATCTGGTTCTTCGTCCTCTGATCAAGATATATCCAGGTCGCCTTAAGGCCACGACTCACTATCCTAAGTAAAGAAAATCGCATCACACTTGAAAAAATCCGATCCAAGTGTGTTGTGGATGCCAGAACATCACACAAAAATGATGCAAAACCCTATGTTTTCAACATCACGTTCGTTCTTTAGATTGCTTTTGATGATATTTTGATTTCGTTTGTATTTACAACATACCCACTTTAATTTTTGTATCAGCTGGCGTTGTTGTTATTCTTATCAGCTGTCTCCCAAAACACAACCCTGATCGCAGAGAAAATATTAATTTTTGCAACTTTTCAAAACATGAGCAAATCTAACAGACCTGTCAAAATTATTTTCGTTTCTCTTTCATACTTATTCACATACAATACAGACTATCCTATTTTTTCAACACACATACGATTTTTGACAGATCCAAAGACTAAATCTGATAGTGAGTCATAGCCTTAGTAAGCAGTTTCAGTAACCAGGCAGCCAAAATATGTGGTCCACTTTGTAACTCCACTGGTGCTATACCGTCAGGGTCGTCTGGTATCCTAACAGTTAAATGTTAAAATGTTTAATGTTATTGGTGTAATTTTTAATTTTCGGTTAAATTGATATATATACATATATTTTTACCGCATTAACAGACGTCTGTTAACCCATATCAGATGTCTGTTAACCCGTTAACATATTTGAGTAAATTTATGTGGTTTGTGTCTTTGCTAGTTAAATTTGGAATTTATGTTAACAGAAATTCTATGCTCTTCCAAATTGTTCATTGGTTTCCAAAAATTTCATTCATGATATTTATTTGTATTTACTGTGGATTGCGCGGCGACTGTCATTGTTTGTCGTTGTCACATAAATACACATCGCTAGCTAGCTTGCTTGCTTGCGTATTCCCTCAAGGCTGTTTTCCACAGTAGTGTGGACTCAACTCATTTACCCCTCTGTTGCATTCGGTTTTTTTGTTTATATTTCATAGATAATGAATGAATATGCATGAATGCGTTGTTGTCGCATGCACATTTTGTGGACAGATAAGAATAGGTCTAATCGAAATAGAGAGAAAATATGTCCCATCCTCATGCTATTACTCGATTGCCCATCAAAAATGATATGCAAACGAGCGAGCGCCAACAAAAATGTATTCAATAGAAATTAAATAAAACTGACATTAAACTTGTCCAGCAGAAATAAAAAAAAATACAATTAAACTTTTGGAATGGATTTGAAATTCAAAACAAGTGTCGATGAACTAAGATGTATGCACGCTAAGGAAAAAAACGTTTAGAGCTCGTTGGCGCAAAACATTTATTTTTGTTTGTTCTTCAGTTTCATGGTTGACCGCAGAAGTTTATACTTTTTCCGCAAATAAAACCCGTTCATCGAAACAGTTATTTCTTTTGTTATAAACGAACCTTCATTTACCCCAAAATTATCATTATTTACTTTTGCTGCAAAAAAAGAAACCCGTTTATAATGAACGAAAATATTTAAACACACGCATACGCATCATAGGTGTTCACTCCCTTCTTTGTGAGAAAACAAGGCATAGAGTAATCTCATACTAGAGAGAATATTTGGCTCATCTGACGTTTCCTTTCACACTCTTCTTGATGCGGTCGGTGTGATAGAGAGATGTTTGACGAAAAGTGACATACACCAGGTGGAATTACAAAAACTTTTTGCTTTAAATTTTCATGTCATGTCGTTTTGGTGAAAAATTGTGAAATTTGAATGTGGTTTAAACAGTTATTGTTAGCATACATTTGTGTTGTATTTAACACAATAATTTTAACACACAAAACGAAATGCCGTTGTTGTTATTTTGTTCGTTGTCTTGAACCATTGCCTCTATCTGGTATTAGTAAAGCAATTCTTTTCAACATCAAACGTTCATATCACACCATGCCAAATGCCATAAATTTGGTGAGAAAACTATTAGGTCTACTAAATATAAGTATTAGTCTACGAAACAAGGTAGCATCAAATAAATGTGGTTTGAATGTCTTCCAGCTGGCCTCTAAAGGCAGTGAGAAGGCCCAACCTACGAGGGCGGTCCTAAAACTAGCCGGCCTGACGTACAGATGGTGCCAGTACTTTGAATTGTGAATTCGTAAACATGGAAAAAATTGGTCCCCGTTATGTAACTCAATACATATTTCCATTTGAAAGTTCACAGCCCAAGCAATATTAAAGCCGAGCTAGATTCTACTCTGGGAGAGTCTGCTGCTTCGTTTGCGACCGTAAAATATTGGGTAGCAATGCTTAAACGAGGCCGTACGAGCTAGTGGTCGACCAATTGAGGTGTCCTCGCCAGACACGGTTAAGAAAATCCACAAAATGGTATTGGATGATCGTCGGCTGAAGGTGCGTGAGCTAGCTGAAATGATAGACATTTCAAAAAGTGTTATACATCGTATATTGTCCGAAGATTTGAAGATGAGAAAGCTGTGTGCAAGATGGGTGCCGCGTTTGCTTTCAATAGAGCAACAACAGCGTCGTGAAGATGTTTCAGAAGAGTTTTTGGGGCGATGTTTCACCGCAATAAAGCCGTTTTTTTTGCGTCGATTTATAACCATGGATGAGACATGGTTCCACCACTTTACACCCGAGACAAAGGAACAGTCAAAACAATGGACTGGAATGTGAGAATCGTGTCCAAATTAGGCGATGACAGTTTCCTCTGTAGCCAAGGTCATGGCGCCTGTTTTTTGGGATGCGCATGGGATAATTTTTATTGATTATCTTCAGAAAGGAAAAACCATCAACGGCGAATATTATGCTAGATTATTGCAGTGATTAAGTGGCGAAATTGTGGAAAAATGCAGCATTTGGCGAAAAAGAAAGTGTTGTTTCATCAAGACAATGCACCAGTTCGAATTGCTTGATCACGCACCTTATTCGCCAGATTTAGCTCCCTCGGAGTGTTTTCTATGTCCAAACTTGAAAAAAATGGTTGGGTTCTAAAAGATGTGCCGACAATGAAGGGGTTTAGTTTGCGGTTGATGGTTATTTTAAGGAGTTTGATAGTTCTTACCATAAACCATAGAGGAATTAAGGATAGAGTAATTTATTCTCTCAATATTTTTAACGTCATATGTATGGTTGCACGTGAACATTGAATGGTGGAAAGCATGGGTTCAATAATACCAGAGTGAGACAATAGTACACAACGTCCAACAACCGCATTTCGTGTTTTTGTGGTAAAATAGTTGTTTTAAATAAAATACAAACGTATACCAACGATAAACGTCAACAAAAAAGTGCAAAATTCATTAAAATTTCACTGTTCTGAAATTTCTGTAATGAAATGAAAAACATAAATCAACAGTTCTTGTAACTCCATCTGCAATAAGTTAATTTTCTTCGAATTTCTCTCAATTGTACAAACCTACGACGAAGAGTGTGAAATGAAACGTCAGATGAGAGAATAAAATACTATTAAGAGGGTATCGAAACTATTGAATATCGCTGGAAAAAGTGTATCGAGCTAAAAGGGGATTATGTTGAAAAATAAACTTTTTTGTGTCTTATTTGTTAGGTCGGCTAGTTTCGGGACCGCCCTCGTATAAATTCAATCGTCACTTCAAATTGGCATAGGCCGCAATAGGAAGTGGTGGCCTGCAAATTCCCCTTCTCATGTCGGGCTGGCCTGCAGAGAAAAGGCCTCGTAGAATTTTTTTCCTTTCATGACTACTTGTAGTCCTGCTAATCGAAGGCTTCCTAAGAGAACTGTACAGGAAGGCCTGCAAGTAGGTGGGTGTGCAAAATATAATTTTTAGCGGAACTTAAGTACTACTTCCATATTTATAATATTTTAACGGCGGAATGCAATTAGACCTACCGACCTCTCGTTACATGAGTGTTTTTGGAGTCCCTACACGCTCATTTAGATAACACGCAAAGACTCCGCTCAGATTCCTTTTTTCGCCTCTAATTTTTGAAATAGGTCTCCTAAGATCATCCGAAAACAACCCAGAATGAGTAAGTGATCCAACGCTCCTAAAACAATCCCACGCGGAGCTCTTTCGGACACCCTTTATATGCGCACTCCGTAAACAATCTTTTAAGGAGCGCTGTGGGAGTCGCTTGCTCTTTAGGAGTACAAAGATAATAAAATGAAAATATGATTCAACGCTCCTAAAAGAATTCCATGCGGAGCTCTTTCGGTCGCCCTTTATAAGTGAACTCCGCAAACACTCCTTTGAGAAGCGTTGTTCCTACACGCTCCTTTTTGGAGAGCTCCGAATTTGGTTGGCTGGGTCGTTATGAGTTGTTTTTCTTTTGTATTGTTTGTGATCATTAAATAAATGAAGTTTAATAAAAGTTTCAAATTTACTTATGGAAATATACAGGGTGATTCAGGAAGTTCCGGACAAATTTCTCCAGCGTATTCCTTGCCTCATTTCATGAAGAAAAGTCCACTAGGACCATGTCCGAAAATGCAACTTCCTGAATCACCCTGTATAACTATAGAGTAATGGAATTTTTTTTAAAACATTTGCAGTGTAAAATGTTCTGGTCTCTGTAGATCTTTTTGGGTAGAAATGATAACATTATAATTCCTACTAATTTTACTAATCAAAGTTCCAAGTTAAACACACAAACAATGACTAAATCTTACAATAAAAGCATTTTAAATTGCATTCATACAATCTCAGTTCAATCATAAGATTTTTTTTCCATATGCAACGAATAAACGACAATGGAATTTATTTTTAGATCTGTTGAGCATATGTATTTAGAGCATCTCTATTATTTTCACAACTTCTGGAGCAATTTTTCATACTGACTACAAAAGATATTGCAATCAAAGCGTAGTGTCAAAGGTGGCATGGTCATAACAATGAGGCGCAATAAATGTCCAAATAATTATTCAAAATTTCCATGATATCATCATTCACATTTTGAATATACGAGCGACGAGATATTGGTTGGCCTGTGAGTGAATGGTTAGGCATTAGAAATTAGAATCAAATGGGCAATTCAATTAATGAATTCCAGAAATACCTGGAAATATATAAGGGCAGATTCTAGAAATAGAATAGAATTTACACGGAAAAATAATAATTCCAAATTAGAATTATTGTGATTTCAAATAAGAATTATTGTGATTTCAAATTAGAATTAATGACAACGTTTTGTTATTGGTGTATTTAATGTTACCGTATTAACTGTTGATGATGTTGGAAAATACCCAACGAAACGTCAGAATAAAATCCAGAACTAAAAACCCTAAGTATCAACCAGATAAAATTGACCACCGCCAAGTTTTCTACCGTCAAGTTGTCTACCGTCAAGTCGTCTACCGTCAAGTTGTCTACTTGTCAAGATACAATCTTCAAGTTGTCTACCGTGAAGTTATCTACCGTCAAGTTGTCTATCGTGAAGTTGTCTACCGTCAAGTTTTCTACCGTCAAGTTGTCTACCGTCAAGGTGTCAACCGTCAAGGTGTCAACCTTCAAGTTGTCTACCGTCAAGTTGTCTACCGTCAATTTGTCTACCGTGAAGTTGTCTACCGTCAAGTTTTCTACCGTCAAGTTGTCTACCGTCAAGTTGTCTATCATGAAGTCGTCTACCGTCAAGTTGTCTACCGGGACGTTGTATACAGTCAAGTTGTCTACCGTAAAGTCATCTACCGCGAAGTCGTCTACCGTCAAGTTGTCTACCGCCAAGTTGTCTATCGTGAAGTTGTCTACCGTCAAGTTTTCTACCGTCAAGTTGTCTACCGTCAAGTCGTCTATCATGAAGTCGTCTACCGTCAAGTTGTCTACCGTCAAGTTGTCTACCGCCAAGTTGTCTACCGGGAAGTTGTATACCGTCAAGTTGTCTACCGCCAAGTTGTCTACCGTCAATTTGTCTACCGTGAAGTTATCTACCGTCAAGTTTTCTACCGTCAAGTTGTCTACCGTCAAGTTGTCTATCATGAAGTCGTCTACCGTCAAGTTGTCTACCGGGAAGTTGTATACAGTCAAGATGTCTACCGTAAAGTCATCTACCGCGAAGTCGTCTACCGTCAAGTTTTCTACCGCCAAGTTGTCTACCGTCAAGTTGTCTACCGTCAATTTGTCTAGCGTGAAGTTGTCTACCGTCAAGTTTTCTACCGTCAAGTTGTCTACCGTCAAGTCGTCTATCATGAAGTCGTCTACCGTCAAGTTGTCTACCGTCAAGTTGTCTACCGCCAAGTTGTCTACCGGGAAGTTGTATACCGTCAAGTTGTCTACCGCCAAGTTGTCTACCGTCAATTTGTCTACCGTGAAGTTGTCTACCGTCAAGTTATCTACCGTCAAGTTGTCTACCGCCAAGTTGTCTATCGTGAAGTTGTCTACCGTCAAGTTTTCTACCATCAAGTTGTCTACCGTCAAGGTGTCAACCGTCAAGGTGTCAACCTTCAAGTTGTCTACCGTCAAGTTGTCTACCGTCAATTTGTCTACCGTGAAGTTGTCTACCGTCAAGTTTTCTACCGTCAAGTTGTCTACCGTCAAGTTGTCTATCATGAAGTCGTCTACCGTCAAGTTGTCTACCGGGAAGTTGTATACAGTCAAGTTGTCTACCGTAAAGTCATCTACCGCGAAGTCGTCTACCGTCAAGTTGTCTACCGCCAAGTTGTCTATCGTGAAGTTGTCTACCGTCAAGTTTTCTACCGTCAAGTTGTCTACCGCCAAGGTGTCAACCTTCAAGTTGTCTACCGTCAAGTTGTCTACCGTCAATTTGTCTACCGTCGAGTTGTCTATCGTGAAGTTGTCTACCGTCAAGTTTTCTACCGTCAAGTTGTCTACCGTCAAGTTGTCTACCGTGAAGTCGCCTACCGCGAAGTCGTCTACCGTCAAGTTGTCTATCGCCAAGTTGTCTATCATCAAGTCGTCTACCGTCAAGTTATCTACAGTCAAGTTGTCTACCGTCAAGTTGTCTACCGTCAAGTTGTCTATCATGAAGTCGTCTACCGTCAAGTTGTCTACCGTCAAGTTGTCTACCGTCAATTTGTCTAGCGTGAAGTTGTCTACCGTCAAGTTTTCTACCGTCAAGTTGTCTACCGTCAAGTCGTCTATCATGAAGTCGTCTACCGTCAAGTTGTCTACCGTCAAGTTGTCTACCGCCAAGTTGTCTACCGGGAAGTTGTATACCGTCAAGTTGTCTACCGCCAAGTTGTCTACCGTCAATTTGTGTACCGTGAAGTTGTCTACCGTCAAGTTATCTACCGTCAAGTTGTCTACCGCCAAGTTGTCTATCGTGAAGTTGTCTACCGTCAAGTTTTCTACCATCAAGTTGTCTACCGTCAAGGTGTCAACCGTCAAGGTGTCAACCTTCAAGTTGTCTACCGTCAAGTTGTCTACCGTCAATTTGTCTACCGTGAAGTTGTCTACCGTCAAGTTTTCTACCGTCAAGTTGTCTACCGTCAAGTTGTCTATCATGAAGTCGTCTACCGTCAAGTTGTCTACAGGGAATTTGTATACAGTCAAGTTGTCTACCGTAAAGTCATCTACCGCGAAGTCGTCTACCGTCAAGTTGTCTACCGCCAAGTTGTCTATCGTGAAGTTGTCTACCGTCAAGTTTTCTACCGTCAAGTTGTCTACCGCCAAGGTGTCAACCTTCAAGTTGTCTACCGTCAAGTTGTCTACCGTCAATTTGTCTACCGTCGAGTTGTCTATCGTGAAGTTGTCTACCGTGAAGTCGCCTACCGCGAAGTCGTCTACCGTCAAGTTGTCTATCGCCAAGTTGTCTATCATCAAGTCGTCTACCGTCAAGTTGTCTATCGCCAAGTTGTCTATCGCCAAGTTGTCTATCATCAAGTCGTCTACCGTCAAGTTATCTACAGTCAAGTTGTCTACCGTCAAGTTGTCTACCGTCAAGTTGTCTATCATGAAGTCGTCTACCGTCAAGTTGTCTACGGTCAAGTTGTCTACCGCCAAGTTGTCTACCGGGAAGTTGTATACCGTCAAGTTGTCTACCACCAAGTTGTCTACCGTCAAGTTGTCTACCGTGAAGTCGTCTACCGCGAAGTCGTCTACCGTCAAGTTGTCTACCGCCAAGTTGTCTATCATGAAGTCGTCTACCGTCAAGTTGTCTACCGCCATGTTGTCTACCGGGAAGTTGTATACCGTCAACTTGTCTACCGCCAAGTTGTCTACCGTGAAGTTGTCTACCGTCAAGTTGTCTACCGCACAGTCGTCTACCGGGAAGTTGTCTACCGCCAAGTTGTCTATCGTGAAGTTGTCTACCGTCAAGTTTTCTACCGTCAAGTTGTCTACCGCCAAGGTGTCAACCTTCAAGTTGTCTACCGTCAAGTTGTCTACCGTCAATTTGTCTACCGTCGAGTTGTCTATCGTGAAGTTGTCTACTTGTCAAGTTACAACCTTCAAGTTGTCTACCGTGAAGTTATCTACCGTCAAGTTGTCTACCGCCAAGTTGTCTATCGTGAAGTTGTCTACCGTCAAGTTGTCTACCGCCAAGTTGTCTACCGGGAAGTTGTATACCGTCAAGTTGTCTACCACCAAGTTGTCTACCGTCAAGTTGTCTACCGTGAAGTCGTCTGCCGCGAAGTCGTCTACCGTCAAGTTGTCTACCGCCAAGTTGTCTATCATGAAGTCGTCCACCGTCAAGTTGTCTACCGCCATGTTGTCTACCGGGAAGTTGTCTACCGTCAAGTTGTCTACCGCCAAGTTGTCTACCGGGAAGTTGTATACCGTCAAGTTGTCTACCACCAAGTTGTCTACCGTCAAGTTGTCTACCGTGAAGTCGTCTGCCGCGAAGTCGTCTACCGTCAAGTTGTCTACCGCCAAGTTGTCTATCATGAAGTCGTCCACCGTCAAGTTGTCTACCGCCATGTTGTCTACCGGGAAGTTGTATACCGTCAAGTTGTCTATCGTGAAGTTGTCTACCGTCAAGTTTTCTACCGTGAAGTCGTCTGCCGCGAAGTCGTCTACCGTCAAGTTGTCTACCGCCAAGTTGTCTATCATGAAGTCGTCCACCGTCAAGTTGTCTACCGCCATGTTGTCTACCGGGAAGTTGTATACCGTCAATTTGTCTAGCGTGAAGTTGTCTACCGTCAAGTTTTCTACCGTCAAGTTGTCTACCGTCAAGTCGTCTATCATGAAGTCGTCTACCGTCAAGTTGTCTACCGCCAAGTTGTCTACCGCACAGTCGTCTACCGGGAAGTTGTATACCGGCAAGTTTTCTACCGCGAAGTCGTCTACCGTCAAGCTGTCTACCGCTAAGTTGTCTATCGTGAAGTTGTCTACCGTCAAGTTTTCTACCGTCAAGTTGTCTACCGTCAAGTTGTCTACCGTCAAGTTGTCTACCGTGAAGTCGTCTACCGTCAAGTTGTCTACCGTCAAGTTGTCTACCGTCAAGTTGTCTACCGTCAAGTTGTCTATCGTGAAGTTGTCTACCGTCAAGTTGTCTACCGTCAATTTGTCTACCGTCAAGTTGTCTATCGTGAAGTTGTCTACCGTCAAGTTTTCTACCGTCAAGTTGTCTACCGTCAAGTTGTCTACCGTCAAGTTGTCTACCGTGAAGTCGTCTACCGTGAAGTTGTCTACCGTGAAGTCGTCTACCGTGAAGTCGTCTATCGTCAAGTTGTCTACCGTCAAGTTGTCTACCGTCAAGTTGTCTACCGTCGAGTTGTCTACCGTCAAGTTGTCTACCGTGAAGTCATCTACCGACAAGTTGTCTACCGTCAAGTTGTCTACCGTCAAGTTGTCTACCGTCAAGTTGTCTACCGTCAAGTTGTCCACCGCCAACTTTATCCCGCCATCGGGATATACTTATATAAACACGCGGGAGCGGTTGGGGAGAATATATCTCCGCCTTACTCCGAGTGTTTTTATAACAATTGGGAAGCGTACTACGGGGCGTGTCAACAGGTTGCGGATAGTGGAAATACCTGTTTAAAGAACATCTGCGGGACAGCTTAGCTGGGGAGTGGAGTCTCGATGTGGGAATGTCTATTGGTCTGCCCTACGAATACAGTGGTAGACGTACAATAAGATACCCACTTTAGAATTTGTGTTGTATAAAAGAATTACTTCCATAAAATTAAAATTAAAAAAGAATATATCCAGTATTGTAAAACTCACTTGTTGCTACACTTTCCCCAAATATTTCGATAACCACCTATATTCCTGAAAAGTGGAAAATACATTTTGTAATAGATCTCTAAAAGTCGATCGCAATGGAATTAGAAAGACGGCAAAATATTTTATTCCCAATTTTACAGAAAAATATGATAAAATAATACATTTGGAGGGTAACCCTTATATTTTATGACATCGGCAAATCTCTGTGGTAAACTCTCTACTAAAGTCCAGTATCGCGAGGATGGTAATGATTCCTTAAACTGCCTCAATACACTCCCGTTCACTTTTTTAAAGGCACTAAAAATTCCATATTCAGCAGCCTGTATCTTTTGCAATTTGTAACCGATTGCAGAATTTTAAAAAGGAAATGGAAGCAAAACATCTTGAGATATAAAAAAATCATGATAAAAGTGGTTTCTTAACTAAAGATCTCTTTTTGAGCAATTTATAAAAAAACTCCAAAACTGTGCTAATTTTTTTTGGTTCACTTGAATAAAGGCACTTTTTTTTAACGAAAGAGAGTTTTTCTTATTTATCAATTTATATTACTTTATTTAAGAACTAACGGGTTTTTCAATAAGAGCGCTACAAAAGTTTTTTAAATAAAACAAACCCGGTTTTAGATACCAATGAAATTCTTTATTCCTGTGAAAGTACGTTCGATGCCATTATGTATGGAACTCGATTCCTTTTGCATGGCCACCACGGGCACGCTTGCAGAAGTCCAGACGCTGAACCCAATTTTCGACGGTTTTCAAGCATAAATCGGCCGATACTGCTGCAATTTCACGTTCGATATTCGTACGAAGTTCATCAATCGTCGCTGGCTTATTGGCATAGACCATAGACTTGAAGTAGCCCCACAGGAAATAATCTAACGGCGTGAAATCGCACGACCGAGGCGGCCAATCGACTGGGCCATTTTGTGAGATAACACGTTCACCAAACTTGGATTCCAATAAATTGATTGTGGCATTCGCTGTGTGGCTTGTGGCGCCGTCCTGTTGGAACCACATGTCCTCCACGTCAATATTATCCAATTGGGGCCAAAAATATTCGGTTATCATTGAACGGTAGCGATTCGCATTCACAGTAATGTGCCGGTCGTGATCATCACGGAAGAAGTACCGCACCAAACCGTAATTTTTTTGGGATGCAATGATGACTCATGGATTACGTGTGGATTGCTGTCTGACCAATAACGCATATTTTGCTTATTGACGAAGCCATTCAGCCAGAAATGAGCCTCATCGCTGATTGTTGAGGCCTCTTAAAGTTGAGGCCACTGACTCCAAATTTCGGTAGTAAATTTTAATAATTTCGACTTGTTGTTGGCTCGTATATCATTCCATGATGAAATGGCAGACCTTACTGAAGAGAAATGTCAAAAGAGCGGGAAAAAATATGGCGTCGTTTGCTGTTCCTATCGATTTACTTTTGTAGCGTCTCTGTTGAAAAACCCTCTATTAGTAATGGGTACAACACCCTTTGTTTTTAATAACTTCAAATGTACGGGGTTTCATTGAGAGATAAAGAAAATGTATGTAATCCAACGAAATTTGATTCCAAGCATCCTTAATGGCCTGAATTACTGACTGCTTGTCATCAAATTGTCTACCTAATTCATAGACTTTAAGAGATAACCAACCCGCAAATATTTTCGATAATGTTTAGATCTGGCGAATAGGGTGGCAAGTCAAGAATATTAACATTTTGTCTTGCTATGAACTTCTTTACTACTCTGGAGTTGTGTATAGGGGCATTATCATGTTGCAATATCCAAGATATGGGACCAAATAGTTCACTGAACTTCGAAACTTCAATAACGTTTTATAGCATGCACCAATAATTTTTGCACGTTCAAATTCAAGATCGATGGTGCCATAGTACGTAATAGCACCCCACACCATAACGCCGCCCTCTGGGCTGTGATGTCGGTTCAAAAAACGCTTTTCTTTGCGCAGATCATGGAAATAATAACCATATATGGCCAATAATAATAGCCATCAGACCCATCCAAATTAAACTTCTTCTCATCCATAAATACAATGGTTCTCCAGTCATTTCCGTGACCTCTTGGCTGCACATCCCATACCATGTAGTCTCTTACGAATTGAAGCCGCTTTTCCTTACGAGCAGCATTAAGTGGCGGCTTTTTTTTTTTGTAATTTCAGGTATTTAAGATACTCACAGCTCTTAATTACTCTGCGTACTGAAGACTTGCTCGCTTCCACTCCAGCTTGAGCTCTTATTTTTGACAAGGATAAGGCAGAATTAGAAGCAATTCCGATGATTTTTCTTTTTTTCTCATACGTAGATAAAGACAATGAACCCCTTCCTTTAAAATTTTTTTGCATACCCCTCGGTGTCCTTGATGTAATTGTCGACAACTGTTGGGCTCTGTCCAATTTTTTTAGCTATTGGGCGGTTAGAATAGCCTTCAGAGCGGTAAACATCGATTTTAGTTTTTTCCGATAGATTTAAAATTTGTTGTTTTGCTATTTTTACTCGTAAAATGTTTAAGATGTAATAAATTGTAATAAACAAACGCTGCCTAAAAAAAATCATCGCTTACTTTAAATATTATAAAAAAAATACTAAAGTGCATTTATTCAAGTGAACCAAAAAAATATCACATTTTTGGACCTATTTTTATAAATTGTTCAAAAAACTTTATTTAGTTAAGAAACCACTATTGTCATGTTTTTTTTTATATCTCAAGATGTCTAGTTTCCATTTCCATTTTAAAATTACAAATTGCAAAAGACACAGGCTGCTGAATATGGTCTTTTTAGTGCCTTTAAATAAGTGAACCGGAGTGTATTTCAAAAATGTTCGACACTATTTCTTGGGGTTTTTTTAAATATCGTTCGACATCTGCCCATTAGTTTTCAATTGAATATAAGTTCGAACTTTGTGATGGCCAGATGAAAACATTTGTATGCGTATCCATAAACCATTGCTTCACAACTCGGGAAATATGCTTAGGATCGTTGTCCAGCTGGAAAATATATGTAACTGTTGCATGTAACTGTGTTCCGTTGCATTTTCAAGAATATTTGTATATTGCTGTTGGTCTATTCGACCATCTATGCTGTGTATATGGCAAACGCCAGGCCAACTAAATTCACCCCATTCCATCATATATCCCCCACCGCGTATAATGGTCTTTTATGGTGTATCTAGGATCCAACGATTTTTTAGTGGCTGTGGCTGTCGTACGTAAGCTTTTACATCCGACCCAAACAAATTAAACATTGGATCCATCGCTCGAGGGGGTTTTTGTTTTATTAATCGGTTTTTGCAGGAGCTCCTTTGCAAATTTCAAATGTTCTGCAATATTTTTGCTTAGGACGTGTGACTTTTCTCGAACAATATATCCATGCAGACAAGATTCTTGTAATCTATGTCTAATCGTTGTAAATAAAATAATTCTCGATATTCTGCGAGATTTTGTGCGTTGCAATAGCATTAATTTCGGTTCAAGTCAAAAATGGGTTGGCTTTACTGACTCTATAAATAACTCTATCGTCATAAAGAGTGGGGTTTCTTGGCATTGGACTTCTTTTAGGGGTCTTATATCTTTTCGTATTTCGAAATAATCTTATTGGCCCAAAAATACTTCTTTTTTGAACAGCAAAATCGGTTTGCTATGGCTGATATTGATTCTTTTTCTTTTTGATAGCAGCGCACAAATAATTCCCGTAGTGCTGGAGTGCATGACATTTTTTCCCACATATTTATAAATAAATAAATGGTTTTCCGTTACATCCCATGATGAGATTAGGGAGAGCTTCCCACAAACCAGTGAGCTGTGCGCGTTCAAGTTTTACACTCACAGATTGGGACCTACAGTTTCACACCGATTCCGAACGATATTTTGAGGAGCATTTTCATGGCTAAATACTCGTTAGTATCGCCGTCACTAAGCGAGGTGACCGCCGTCGAAATATACAGCCCAATTCTCAATAGCAATTCCCCGGGGAGTTTTTTCCCTATTCCCTGTTCCCCTATTCTTAATTAAATCCCCCTGGGAGTTTTTTCCCTATTCCCTTTTCCCTTATTCTAAACGAACTTCGAAAAAGGTAAATTTTTCCCCGGGAAAAAAGTAGGTATTCTAAATGTCAATAAAATGGAGAATGTGAAACCAACTTTTGGGAGTAATTCCGCCAACAAATTGCCAGGGAGAAAATGTAAGTATTTAATATTTTCTATAAAAAATAAAATCATTACTTTTATTTTCATCAATATTATGGAATTGTTCAACGGAATAAATTTAGTTTAGCACCCACTCTCAGACCTACACCAAAATGTCACCATCGAGAAAAGTGTCTGCACTGAGTTCAAAAGTTTTAAAAGAGGTTATCAAAGTTAGTAGAAATGAGTATCATTACAAAGGTCTTTTGTAAATTCTAAAAATCTGTGTATATTTTTCTTAATCCATTGGGGGTTAATTAAAAAAACAATATTTGTCAACCTCCCTTTTTTAATAAAAATTTATTATTTCCAAAAATTTGTAGTTTTTTGGTAGACTCCGATAATAGACAAGACTTTTGGTTTTTTTTTTATGTATAATTCTCACCAATAACCCTTCAAAGACCGGAGACATTTAAATTCAAAGTTGTGAATACATTTGCCACTTTTTTCACCAAAATTATTTATAAAAAATAGCGCGATTTAACACAAAAATACTATGTCAAAACCACGAAGCGGGTGTTGGACTCGCACCAGACGAGAAAATCCCTAAGCCACGCAGAAAGCTTTATAACACAAAAATACTATGAACTTTAATTTGAACTTTAATATCATCGGTCTTTGAAGTGTTATAGGTGAATATTATACCCTAAAAAAAGTTAAGATCTTGTCTATTATCGGCTCCTACCAAAAAAGAAATATAATAGGGAATTTTTTGAAAAAAAAGTATACCAAAAAAGTGAGGTTAAAATGTTTTTTATTTCATTTGCTCCGCAATTGATTAATATAAATAAAAAAAAATACAGCAGACAGTTGTCCGAGGCATTCGGCCACGGACTGTCCCTGCAGGCTGTGTCAGAGACACGGCCATTAAGTTTAACGTAGAATACGCCATCCGATAAGACAGCAAACATATATAACAATAAATGATAAATAACATAAGCAAATGAATTTATTTATTTGATAGTTACTTTTGATAATATGGGCTCATGATAGGAAAAATAGGATAAAAAAAGTTATCTCGCCGTTTCCTCATAATCAATGAAATAAAGATTACAACAATAACAATCTGACATGACTCCCTATACCGTAAGGTAAGACGTATTCTACGCCAAAATGTATGAATTAATTTTTTCATATATATTTTATAATTATATATCCATATTAAATTCAAATTCACATTTAACATTTTGTTTCACTTAAAGTAAATATACGAAATTTCAATATTTCATCAATCAAAACAACAGCCGAAGGTTTGTGTCCACACTGAAACAGCAGCATAGTTTGTGTTCACGCTACAAACTCAAACACTCAACCAAACACCACACATATGTTTGAGTGTATGTGTTTAAACAATTTTCATTTGAGAAATTTAAATATTAGGAAGATATCAACCAATATGAAATGTATATCAAACGAAAGATAACATCTTCATTTACCTACAAAAAAATTTTTAAAAAAAGTTATCTCGCCGTTTCCTCATAATCAATGAAATAAAGATTACAACAATAACAATCTGACATGACTCCCTATACCGTAAGGTAAGACGTATTCTACGCCAAAATGTTTATACATAGATTTATAGGGTTTAAAATGCCTTTGTACTGTAACTAGATCGGATAATATATGGCTGACTTATGCCCGATTATATATTCAAGCTTTGGAGGTCTATATTTCGGAAAATATGGACCAGCGCCTTTTTTTTAATCTCTTTTCCGTAACGTCGAAATGGAAGTAAATTTTTGAAAATCGTTAAATTTATATTTCACCTTGGCTCAGGCAGGGGGAGGTACAAATTCTCTCTGTACCTTAAGTCGATGTGTGGCAAAATCAGTAAAATCGCGCGATTGTTTTAAAATAATTTTTTTGATATTTTAATGAAAACAGGTCCTCATATTATGTTGAAAGTTTGATAACAAAACTTCAACATTTTATATCCCCGGTCTTTCAAGGGCTACTGAGCCGTATTATACCTTGAGAGAAAGCCTGAAATCTTATCTATTACCGGTGTGTAGAAAAAATGTAGCAACACAACACTTGTATATTTTTGAAAAATAATGATTTTAAAGAAAAAAGTGAGGTTATAAAATAATTTTTTTTTAAACTATTCCACAATGGGTTAATAAAAATTAAAATATTTTTAACCGTATTTGTAGAGTTAAAAAAGACCTTTCCAATGACATAAATTTCAACAAGGTCAGAAAAGTAGTTTCAGCGATATAACCGACTATACACTCAAGCTTTACAAGCCCATATGTCAAGAAGATGGGCCGATCGTACAAAAAAATATATATGTATATTTCAACTCAGCTTAAAAATCTATATTGATGATAACATTTTGATTCCATTCCTAGAAAGGCCCCTGAACTAGAGTTAAGCCATGTAAATATGTACAAAGTTTGCGGCAGCTCCAGTGAATTTGTCGCATCGCGTAACTATCTCCTTGCAAACGTTTGTTGTTGCTTCTCCTGCTCCCGGTCGTTCTTCTGCTGCCATTCTAAAGGCTATGGTGTACATTTTCACTTATTTTGATTATTTATTAAGGTTTATTTGCTTAAAATGATTTGCATTTAACAACCAAAAGCAAACGTCATAAAGCAAAACAGCTGACTTCGAAAATTCGCAATTCTCTCTCCCTTATTATTCTATTCCCCATCTGTTTAGAATAGGAGGATTTTATTCCCGGGAAAAATTAATTCCGCGGGAATTATCTCCCGGGGAGTATTCAGAATCGGGCTGATAACATATTTATACAGAATTGGATTGTTAATTAGTAAAATATTGGGAAAAAATAAAATAATTTACGTTGAAAATAAATTAAATTTCCACTGTTTACAAATGCGTTTCTAATTATCTGCCCACGCTCAGAAACACGTGTCAAACACGTATTCAAAAGTTATTGTTGATATTTAGACATCCAACAATATAAGCTTTGTTCCTTTACTTTTCGGGTAAAGTTCGGGTAAATGAGAGTAAAAGCAAAATTCACTGTTAAATACTCAAATTTACCCAAAAGTAAATTTACCCGAAAACAAATGTCAAAACAGAAAACATCTGCTTGACAACAAATCTTGCATATCATGTAAATTTTCACTGTTCATTTGCACACTTCCCATCTTCTTTAAATAAGCACTCTCAAAGCAATCACTTTTCAAGTTAATAAAATTGTAAATTCAATAATTTTTTTTCACTTGCGTTATTTTTTTCACAAATAATACATATGTTTTTATGTTGACGTTTCGAACAGCTGATTGTTTGACACTTTGCCCAAACTTAGTTAGTTAGTTAGTTAGTTAACTTGCCCAAACTTACCCGAAGAAAAAGTCTGGGTAAGTTCGGTAAAAAGAGAAACGCATTTTGACGTTAAGAGAAACAAAAAATTGCTCTCATTTACCCAATTTTTGCGTACGGGAACGCTTTTGGGTAAGTTTGGGTAAATTTGGGTCCCCGCGGGATCCCGCGGTAAAGTAAAGGAACAAAGCTATATTGAACTAGAGTGAGACTATAACATGAGTCACCAAAAAGAGTGACACTTTAGAAGAAGGTTGTGAAAATAAATGTAACTTTGAATACATCGTTTCTAATTGTATGACCACCACTGCATCTCCGCCCTATTCCCAGTGTTTTTTTTTTATAACAATTGTGAAGCGCGGGAATTGTACTAAGGGGCGTGTCTATAGATTGTTTAAAGTGCAGCTGTCCGAGGGGCCCGTGGGTGGAGTGTCTCGATGTGGGTATATCTATTGATCTGTCCTACGAATGTATCGATTGTCAATGAAGCTTACTCGACATGGCGTAGCTTACTCGACAATGTTAAGCACAAAACACTTGTTAGATCAAGGTTGTTGGTAGTGATGAAATAAATAGGTTCCTAGGTTAGGTTAGGGACACGTGACAATAGGTGACAATTTACAACTGCCTTATCGTCACTACAATCGGAGGTCAGTCGACTGACCATTGTGATTGCCCATATATCCGAGAAGAAAAGAGAGAAGGGAGGGAAGAGAAGGGGACGAGCCCCATGATTGGTTGCAAACATATACAGTGGTGTGCGATGAAATAGAGTCAACACTAATCAACATTTTCAAAACAAAAACAAATGTAGAACAATTAAATTTTGTTTATAACTTTTATTTTTAATTGTTCAATTAAGAACTAGATATAACATTTTAGAACATTAATGTCGTAATTTAACATTAAATCATTAGGTATAAATCAAAATATTTCAAAATGCCCCGTTTTACCTGTGAATTAAAATAGAGTCATCGCGATTCATCATCTGAACTAGAATAAATAGCTGTGTCAAATTAAATGTATGTTTCATTAATCCTGTATATTATCTCAGTACTTTATGAAATAACTATTATTTTTTTATCACAGCTAAGCAATGCCTTGACATTGAATCATCAAGTCTCTACAAGTCATGTTTTCCACGCCGATTGTACCAGTGTCATAAGCTCATCTTTATTAAATTGGTTTATTCCTTTGATAGACACTTAAATGTCCAGCCACAAATTCGGAATAGGATTTAAAGCCGGCGACTGCATAGACCACCTTAAAACTATGACACTATTATTTTCAAACGAAGCTTTTGCTCGCTTCGATGTGTGTTTGGGGTCGATATTATGTTGAAACGCCCATCGAAGCGGCATTTCCCATTTAGCTCAAGGCATCATGAAGTTTTTTTTAATACAGTTGTATAATATGCAGCGTCCATTGTCTGTTCAATTTGGAATAAAGGTTCTGTCCCAATATAAGAGTAACAACCCCGTACCATTATGTTTCCGCTACCACGTTTAACTGTTTGGATTGTGTTCTGGGGCCTAAATTCGGTGTTGGAAGGTCTTCGTACAGGAAGATTACTCTTATTATAATTACCCAATCTCACTTTAGTTTCAGCTGTCCTCAAAATATTTCGCCATTTGCGTACGGACTATTTCACATGCTCCTTGGCAAAATGCAACATTTTTTGAACGTTTGGTTTGGATAGAAATGGAACTTTTCGGACACTTTTTGCCTTTAAATTGTTTTCAGTTAGCATTTTTCTTAATGTAGAGGTGTCAACATCCCGATCGTATTGCCTTTTAAGGGCGGAAGAGGTAACAAAAGTCGAACTCTACGTGGCGCAATATTTGTGGTTCCAAATGTTCTGTAATTTTCAGGGTTTTACCGTCTGTTTTCTGGATTGGGGTTATATTTTATTCCGGTCTCCAAAATTTTCTTTGAGCATCCAATTATGTCAGTAATTTGTGTGTAGCTTCTGAATTCTTTTATCGTCGCTTTTATTCTTTCTTGGCGCTCATGATTGCAATATTTACATCGGCCCATTTTGGAACGTCAATAATGACAATTTATTAATGCTACTAATAAACATTAATCAGATTTAGAAGCTAAACTTTGTTTTCAAATTCAAATCCAAACTACCATTAACCATTTCAAACAAAAATATATTTTTTTGTAATTGACTCTATTTTATAGCACACGTCATTACATAGCCTTTAAAATACTGACACTGACCTGGAGAACAGTAGTGTACAAAATTTATTAAAAATGACGGCATTATATTCAGCAGAGGACCGGGCAATCAGGTTCAGAATTTCTTGACATGCAACATCTTGGACCACTGACTTGCAGAGAATAAAAGTTATGACGAGTTTGTGACTCTATTTCATCGCACACCACTGTATATGGTTCCTCCAATATGTTGCTGGGGACGTTTTTTCTGCGTGCAACTCTTTGTCGTTACTTAGCGCAAGTAGATTTTTTCATGAATACAATGTTTAAATCAAATCCGATGCAAAAATGGCAAACAGTTTATAGAATTATTAGTTTCATACAATGGCTAGAGTTTTAAAATGGTATGTATAACTCTGGAACAGTAACCGCAAATTCAAAACTTTTTTTACAAAATTGCTTGGAACTTATCTGTATTTTAAAGTGCACCATTAGTTTTTTTAGATTTTCATTGGAATTTTAAAAGATATAAAGCGTTATTTACAAAATTTATCCGAAATTTACGAAAAAATTTAATATATGGTACCTTATTAAGCAAAATCATTGCCAAAACCGGTAGTATATGCATACACAATAAAAGTTTGGACGGTTTGCTTTAAAAGAGTTGACTTACAAACTAAGAAAACCGTGTTCATTGGCCGAGATTTAAGAAAAATTCTAAAAACGTCCGGTATACCCGATTTTTGGGGTGAATTCGACTTGCGCGACCCCTAAACCTCTTCCGAAAAATCTGAATAAAATCTCAAAAATACTTTACCCTCTAAGCTTTCCAATTAAGCTTCAACAACCATGAAAACCGAAAAAGAATTTTGTTTTTGGGACACCCTAATGTGCAGGTCAAGGTTTACCATTCCAGATTACCAGTGGGGTAAAAAGAATCAATAGACAAATCATCAGATGATGGTATCGCCTGCCCGGATCCATGGCAGACCACGTGAAAATTCCATCAAACGCTCAACGGCCACATAGCGCAGACATCAGGCCTCTGCCTGACACCATCCACAGCAACGACGACGCCTTCGCTATAAGGCTGGGCTTTGAAAGCGTAGGTGCTCAATGGTCTCCACCTCTTCTTCATCACCACGAGCATGGCAGTAATCAACTTACTTTTGCCTTACTTATCCAGTCTCGAACAACCCCAAGGGGTAAGGGACCTTAAACAACGAAGATAACACATTTCGCCAACCAGTTCGATCCAGTAATCAACCCCATTCACAATAAAGTTGCGTGTGAGGCCTCCAGCAACACAGTGACTCGTGGTAACCCCAATGAGAAGCTGCAAGTCAGCCTTGCCCAGTCGAAGAAGCGACTTAGTTCTCCCTGAGTTCACTACCGGTCATATATTCCTTGAAATTCTGCAATCCACTCTGGCCAACCAGGCAGCATTCATCTCGTCCAGCGACCAGCGAACGATCAAGCCGTACACGTAACATATCGGTGGATATGCAGAGACAATCAATCTCAAATCAGCTGAAGTGCATCCTACTATAGCAAGACAGTCTGCTTCAACATTCCCTGTGACATCACTATGTCGCAGTTCCTAACAGTCCCTCGGACGCCAGCGCACGGGTCGGTAGTAACGTGTTGCCCAGTCCTTTTCACGCCATCACTGTTTTGGAAGGTTTATTATTTACTTGCATTCTCGTGGGACACACATTACTAAAACAAAACACGAAAGACAAAGAACTACAAATGTACCTCAACCTGATAACGATACTGGTTACGAAACTGTCGTAGGGAACCGTAAAACGCATACTGCTTTTACTTTTGAGATCTATCACGTTCGAATCCACAACATTGTGCAACAGACCCATGAGATTGTGACGATGTTGAATCGAAGAGACGGGATCATTACAATTGTATATCCTGTGATGTTGGCCTTGTTACCGATCTCATCGAAAACTGTGACTTGGATGCTGTATCTCAACTCTCCAATGAGAATGGTTATGCTACCTGCCATCGTCAGTGCTCATTCAAATATGGAAAATTAGGAGCTAGCATCTGTGTCTATGGTGTCTACCGCCAACGTTTCTTTAGGAAATAAAAGTTGTCTACCGTCAAAGTTCCTTTAGGAAAGAAAATTTTTGTACAGTCAATTTTTCTTTATGAAAGATTTGTTGTCAACAATCAACTTTTCCTGAGGAAGAACAAATTGACTACCGTCTGTCTACGTTTCCTTAGGACATTGCTGTCTATAGTCAATTTTCATATTAAAAATTAAACTTATGCACCATCAACTTCCCTTTATTCTGTAGAAACACGTCTTATTTCAAATACGTTCATTAAAAAAGAAGTAGTAGGTCATCAACTTTATCATTCCCTATCCGTATTAACCCCAATTCATCATCTCATTTCTTGTTAGTTAATTTTTCTTTGTGTTGGTTTCCTCTGGCGATAGAGGCAAAAATTTAAAAACAAAGCAAAAATCATGCCATACACCACTATATGTATTTGTTTTCTGGACCACTGAGGTACATACTTACTCTGTGTATATTGTTGTTGGGAATCGAAACTATTTCGTATTGTTTAAAGTGTTGACCAACCAAGTTATGGATAGAAATTCATAAATATTCATATGAATTTTGGACAACACAATCGACACTTGCACTGGCTGCTTAGTTACGTTTTCTGTAATCAAACGCAATCTTTTGTGAACTTTCTGTTGGCCTCAAAAATAACACAATTTCCACATTGATTTGTGTTCCGTTTCACTTAACTACTGTGGAAAATTGCTCATTTTCTACTACACTTCACACACTTTATATCATTTTCATCTTAATTTGTAGTTGCCCTTTATTATGTTAAATTCACTTTAAATTATTTTTTTATTACAGAGTTATTATTCCTATTCTCTTTCCGAGTTGCTCATTTTCATGATACTGGAGGAATGAATGTCAAAATTTTCGCTTCTTCCACATGTGTCTTCTTGTTCTACACTGTTGTTATTTTGATTTTGGGTGTGTTTTTGCTACATTTGTTTTTGTTTTACATTCAGCGAAGTCAACTGTTGGTTGTTGTGTGGTGAAATTGATTTTAACTAGTTGTCATTTTGCATAAGCAACAGCTGATGTGTGGTGAACACAACTGACGTAGGATAGAGATGGTTGGCAACTTGTAAGCGATTGGAAAATCGCTAATATTTTTCAAAGGAGCGTTTATTTAATTTAAGGCGTTAAAGCCCAGTACGGATTCTTACCTGGCGTTTACACACGACAGTTTAGCTCCGACAGTGGAAATACATTCACACATTTTTACTACCACACTTACACTTCTCTCACTTGCCTCGCCACTGCCTCTGATTTTTCAAAGACAGTAACTTCGGCAAGAGATTTGATATAATCGGCCAGATCATGGCTGAACTAGTAAAGGTTGGCGCAATAGAATAACTGATTTTGCTTTCTTATGACTCCATCTGTGAAATTCAGTGTATTTTGTTGTTGTACTTTTTTGTTTACTGTGTTTGTTCATATGGATCTGTGTTGAATTTGATGGTTAGAGTCAAGCATGAAACACATAGACGACGACAGGCTACCGACCACAACCTGTCAAAAATAAAATACATGCGTTTATATGCAAGTGAATATTTTAACGACGGCAAGACGACACGACTGCAGGTTGTTGTCTATGCTACTTATGTAGATGTAGTTGAATTAAACTAATTTATATTTGTGTGGGCGACAATCAACAGGTTAGAGCTGTCAATGCCTGAAGTGGCACCACTGACGTACTTCATAGACTGTTTTCACAATTTTTGTTATGTTTGTAATAATATTTATTAAATATTCTCCAGACATTTTATTTTCTTCTAACACAAATAACACAATAACACAAACGTCAACATTACAGATCAGCTGTTTACTTTGCAGTTGCCGTCTTGAAAATAATTCAGTAGCTGCCACACGTCTACATTTGCAGTCAGCGGCATTTGTAGTCGTGTGTTCATGTAGCCCGTCGTCGTCTATGTGTTTCATGCTTCATGAAACTAAAACTAAATGCCTATTGTTGGTTCACACAATTACACCAAATCCTACTGCGTCAACCTCTCCTAGTTCAGCCATCGGCCATATCGGTGACGTTTCGTAGTAATTTGAGAAAAAAGCAAAACATCGCAAACGACTACAAATTGGGAAATATATTTGTATTTGAAAAGTTTGCTAATTTTTATTGAAATATTATTTGACAATACAAACATATAAACATGAATACATGTCTAATTTTGCAGAGTATATCAGTTCCATTGTAATTTGGAGAAGTAAGACAAAACACGAAATTTATCGAAAACGAAATTTATCGAAACGACACTGTCGGCGGTTGCTTAAAACTGTACTGTCTTTATAGCTGGCTGGACGCGTACGTCACACAAACAATTTTTCTGTTTTTGACATTTAATACATATTCTTAACTGTCTTGTCGCAAACTGTCACGTGTAAACGCACCGTTAAGTATGCGTACACTTTTCAGTGATAATTCTTGTAGCGATAATTTTAGGTTGAGAAATTGTCATTTATCTCTACACGGGAAAATAAATTTGTACATTTGTGTATGCTCACAGCACAAAATTAATATTTACAATCATTTTCTTGTAAATGTTACAAATTCCGTTACGTAACAATTGCCAGAACATTAACGGCCAGTTTTTAAGTGGGTAGTTAACTATCGGATAGCTTTAAACTGCAGTTGCACCTACAAAGATTATCGCATTTTCGGGATTATAACTGTCAAAATCCAAAAGAAAAAAGCGTCGATAATCCCGAAAATACGATAATCTTGGTTGGTGTAAATACCGCTTTATCGTAATTGAAGCACAAGTGTTGGGAACATTTTAGTGTAATTGGTAATTTTCTAGATGTCGTTGAAAGCAATAAATGGGATTTTTTTTATTCCCAAAAAAAGTAAAAAAAAACATACGACTTTAAAATTCCAAAATTTCATATCAAAAGAAAAAATATTTTTCAATAAAAATATCACTTTGAAACAGAATACAACACGTTGCTTAAAGTAGAATATCTGATGGCCATCGAATTGCAAAGTAATGTCACCACCGTCCGTCCATGTGCTAATAAATTGGTTCTTCCTCCGGTTCAGCTACCATTCCGTCTTGAGAGTCCTGCCAAAAACGTTGTACAAGTAGACAGTCAAAATTTCTCTTAACTCTAATACCAACAAACACAACCAGTGTTACCATGTTGGCATAATTTGTGCCGTTTTGGCATAATTTTTTTGGTTTTGGCACTTGTTTTTGAAATAAAATTACATAAACTATGCAAAAAGTATGAAATAATCAAGATATGACACGAGAGAGAAATGGGTTTGAGTGAATATCTGGCACTTTTTGGTTCTCTTTTACCAGGGTTGCCAAATTGCGCACATCTTATGGTTGTCTAATTCTTGATCGTCTTTGGCAACACCCATAATGAAGTCACTAGTGGTCTTCATGAAAGTTCGAAACATCCTCCTAAACTCAAAAACATCGTAAACTTGCACAGCAAACGTCAAAACAAACAAATTTCCCATACAAACCGACTTGCACAAAAGTGCAAAGTTTTCGAACACTTTAACTTAGGGCAACCCTAATTTATGGGAAATCAAGCATTATGGGAAATCAGAAATCCCGATATATATGGGAAATCAAGCAAATTTTCCTGATCTCTGCTTGAAATCAACAAAAGTGGCAAAATCAAGAAAATCGATGCCAGTGCGAATGTTGTATTAAATCAAAGCGATTTTGATTTTTTGAAGTTGATATCAACTTATTCATCAGTGAAAGGGAAGTTGCTTCCACGTTGCTTTCTTTTCGTTGAGAAGCGTTCATGAGCCAATATTGTCGGCAAAATGTATGTAAATAAATGAACCAAAAAATAAATAACAAACATTATGGGAAAAATGTGTAAATAAATGTGATTTGTAGTGTTATTTATAAATATTTAAGGAAAATAAAAATAGTGATTTTCTTAAAATTGGTGGCAATTTCGCAGTGATGTCAACTTTTTTTAACGCATGTAGTAGTACTTTTGTTTACTAAAATAATCGATATGTCAAAATTCAGGTCCCAAACAATTATCAAACAATTGTTTTCCTACGAATTAACTTAGCGTAACAACCTTGTAATAGATTTTGCCTAAGAAATTTTCGGAAAGAGCTGAGTACCAAGCAAATGAAAAGTGTTCGAAATTTTCAGTTAATGAAATTTTCGTTATTTTTTTATACTCGTACTTACGGCAACGAAAATTTCATAAAAACGGAATACCGGGCTTAAAACGTAACAGCTGTTCCGTGACTACCTGCGTTGAGTGACTTTATTTAATGGGTAGTTTATATAATGCATTGCAAAGTTTTCGAACACTTCAACAAAAACGATGTACAAATAGACAGTCAAAATTTCTCTTCACTAAAATGCCAACAAACAAAACGAGTGAAACCCTAGTACTTCTCTACTCTCTCTCTTACTCTCTTCATTGAATATTTCAATCCACGAGTAGCTTTTTGATAGTGTTATTGTATATAACTATACAAATTCCATCCATGTTGAAGTACAAAAAAAAATGGTTGGAATTTGTATAGTTATATACAATAACACTATCAAAAAGCTGCTCGTGAATTGAAATATTCAATGAAGAGAGTAAGAGAGAGAGTAGAGAAGTACTAGGGTTTCACTCGTCTTTTTTGTTGGCATTTGAGTGAAGAGAAATTTTGAATGTCTATGAGTGAAATTACATAAACATTGCAAAAAATACGAAATAATCAAGATATGACGCGAGAGTGAATTTCTAGCACTTTTTTGTTCTCTGTTGTAAAAGTAAAGGTCGATTTATATAGGAACATTTTTGTTTTGTTTTGACGGTTGCTGTGCAAGTTTTTTAGCTTTTTAGTTTTCGCGTTAACATGAATATCACTATTAAAACAGTGACTTCATTATGGGTGTTGCTTGTTTAATTTGTTGTTTGACAACTGCAACAACTGAAACACAACACCAAGTTAGGTCAGTGAAACCAGTTCGGTTAATTTACATCGATACCATGCCAATGAAACCAAGATTTTAAATTCAAATCTAAATTGTTATAATCAAATGTTCGAAACGACATCCAATGAGTAAATGACTTTAGCGGTCCTTAGACCTGTGGTTAAGTTGCAGCGACTTCAAGTTGACATCAACTTATCCATGGTGTAAGGTGAAGTTGGTGGTTTGTACAAACTAGTGGATGTAAAATCAAAGCGATTTTGATTTTTTTGGAGTTGATATCAACTTATCCATCATTGTAAAGTGGGGTACAGACGATCATTTATGTTTGTCAGTCAAAACTGACATCAGTTTTTGGTGCATTCATTCATGAATGATGCTCAAACCGTCATTCAGCTGTGAAAGTTTAACAAAGATGGATAATAAAAAAATTGGGTGCGCATTGTTGCTTATTGCGCTAAGTGAAAAAAAATACAAAAAATAAGAAGAGAAGCAAGTGGGTGAAAGAATGGATTACCTGCAGAAAAAAATATAGTCATGTGAATATTTTAAAAGACATTTGTGAGTCGGAGCCAAACATGGCCGCTGACTGTCACTCAACCACAAACATTTTTGTGGTTATCTGATGACTGATGAAAATGAACGGTCACACGGTCAGTCAAGGCAATTTCAGCAAAACTGTCAGTTTTGAATGATCGTCTGTACCCCACTTAAGGGAAGTTGCATCAGTGTTGAAAGAAGCTCTCCAAAAAAACAACAGTGCAATTTGCAAAAAAAAAAGTGCTAAAACTGAAACAATCAAAAATTGTAGTTCTGCGGCACTTTACGGCCAATATTCGATAAAAAAACACAATTTCGTAAACCATACTTATTCATACATATACATAGAAGAAGTCAGAAGTTGAACCATGCCCGTCTGTCTGTATAGCTGGCTGGTCAACATGGTAACTGCCGTAAACCTTTAAGGACAACAATGAAATTTTGTCATTGCCTATTATTTAACCAAACTTAGTTTGGGATTGAAAATAGGTGTTCTTATCAGGGCTTAACATTGCTGACAGCAGACAGTTGTCCGAGGCCTTCGGCCACGGACTGTCCCTGCAGGCTGTGTCAGAGACACGGCCATTAAGTTTAACGTAGAATACGCCATCCGATAAGACAGAAAACATATATAACAATAAATTCATTTGCTTATATTATTTATCATTTATTGTTATATATGTTTTCTGTCTTATCGGATGGCGTATTCTACGTTAAACTTAATGGCCGTGTCTCTGACACAGCCTGCAGGGACAGTCCGTGGCCGAAGGCCTCGGACAACTGTCTGCTGTAATTTTTATATTTACCAACGGCATTTGATTCAAGTCCGTTTAAAAAAAAATATTATGTTCAATTTTTTTTAAACTTAATTTAATTTATGTATTTTAATTAATATTTTTATTGAAATAAGTTCTGCGAATGTTGAGAGGGCCGCCCTAATATTAAAAAAGGTTTACCTTATCGAGTCTTCGCATTAGCATTCGAGCGTTGTGTGAAAGCCTTACGCTTTACAATTCAAAATTAATGTTACAACAGCTTTATTGAAGCTTTCGCAAAAAAGCTTTATTACGTTAGCTTACTGTTTGTTTCACTTTTTACTAGATACATATTGCCAAGCAACATTAGCTTGCTGTTCGTTTCACTTTTTACTAGATACATGTTCCAAAGCAATGTTGAGCAACCAAAAACACTCAACCAAACACCACACATATGTTTGAGTGTATGTGTTTAAACAATTTTCATTTGAGAAATTAAAATACTAGAAATATATCAACCAATATGAAATGTATATCAAACGAAAGATAACATCTTCATTTACCTACAAAAAAAAATTTTAAAAAAATTCATCTAGCCGTTTCCTCAAATTCAATGAAATAAAGATTACAACAATAAAAACCTGACATGACTCCTCATACCGTAAGGTAAGACGTATTCTACGTCAAAAAACTGATATAAAACCGCATACACAAAAAAAATTGTTGTCTGCGCTTGGTTAGCAGGGGGCAATCGTCGTCATCCAAACTGTGATCGATTTTCTCATCGTCATTGGATATCTCAGGTATCAGTAGCGCGGAGAAATGATATCTCCATATTCCCAACATGCTGTGCACATCTGCAATGAGATTTCCGTCCTTGTCTTTACAGAAAGGGTTTTTGACTTTTTGGTAGAATTTTCGGGCTTCGTTCTTCCTTCTGTATTTTTCTCACTCTCGCGCTTTCTCCAAGTTTTGGTAGAGTCGGAAATGGGTTTCCGCTGCGCTTCACGACGTCATCGGGAGGGCTGGGCTCTGTGCCAAAAGTTACCAGAGGTAGTTATCAGAATCGATGTTAGCTCCTCTGATCGTTCGATGATGATGAGTGGTACCAAGTGATCAATTTGGTTCTTTGTTCTTTAATTATGGGAATTATTAACGTCTTTATGCTAGAATCTTGTGCCACTAGCGACCATATTTTTTGCCGCGGCAAAATCAATCAGTCTCATACCGTTGTCCGAACTGTAAGCATGTAGACTGAAATTGATTAATCAGTAAATTTGTACTTAACTAGAGAAAATTGGCGAGGTCACTACGCCCTCCCATACAAAAGCTGAGCGATTAACCAAGTTAACCGCATTAATGAAAGCTGTTTCCGTTTCTTAAACTTATTAAAATAATTAGACGGTTATTTTTCAGGAATTTACTTAGAAGGAAATTCAAATTTATTTTTGTTTTTTAGAGTCATGTTCTCCGTACATCAAATTTAAAGAAATTGCTAATAAAAATCTAGACCAACATACTTTTGCAGTAAAGAATTTTTAAGTGCCAACTTACGTCCATATTTAACATAATTCCTAGTTGAAAATAAGCATTATTTCAGAGTTGAATTCCGAAAAACAGCCATACATTAGAGAAAAAATGCAATTTATCGACAAAAATGCTAAAAACGGTGCAAGAAAAGTTAAGTTAGCAAAAATTTCCCAAAAAAGTGCTAAAAAGCATTTAGCATGTTTTTCCAGAAAAAAAGTTCAGAACCAAAAAAAAAGAAGCTAGAATTGCACGTAAAGTGCTAAACTGGCAACACTGAGTTGCATTAACTTTCATACGCATTTCGATGAGAAGCGTTCATAAGGCAACATTGTCGGCAAAATGTATGTAAATGAATGAACCAAAAAATAAATAACAAACATTATCGGAAAAATATAAACTAAATAAATGTTATTTGTAGTGTTATTTATGAATATTTAAAGAAAATAAAAATAGTGATTTTCTTAAAATTGGTGACATTTTCGCAGTGATGTCAACTTGAAGTCCAACAACTTGTCCATAGGTCTAAGGGCCCCTTTAGGGTAAATTTTTGATTGCAAAATTAATTATTTAGGTTAACAGTTGACTGCTGTTTCAACAGCCAAATTTGGGCATTTAAACTATGATCAAGTGACAATATGATGTTGACAGTAAACAAAAAGAACAACAAGCACAAACTTCTTTAATTGTTGTGCTCTGTATTATCGCTCGAAAAAAATTTCACGTAAAATTTGCGTGGTGAGTTAACTTGTCAAATTTTCACTAGGCTCAGGGCTACTCAAAAATTTGACAGAATGTAGAAATTTGACAATCACTTGAATCACTTTTACAAGGTTGTATTTCACTGACTTGTGTAAAGCGACACACACACACACTTACAGATTTTGCCCCTAATATAAGTATGTGTTGGCGAAAGGGTCAATACACGAGAATACCTTGACATTTGTTACTTGTAGGGTTGGTCAGACCTCACTGAACCATTCTGTACCAAGCGAGGACTTAGACAAGGCGACACACTTTCGTGCAATCTCTTCAAAATCTTAATGGAGATAATAATGAGAAAGGCTGCAGTAAATACGAACAAGACCATTAACACGAAAAGCCATATGTTGCTGGCGAATGCTGACGACATAGACATCATTGGGCGAAATTTGCGAGAGGTTACTGCAGTATTTTCAAGAATCGAAAAGGAATCAGCGACGGTGGGTCTTGCTGTTAATGAGGGCAAGACAAAATTGATGGTGTCAACGACTATATAAACCTCTCGACTTGGTCCGCACTTGAACGTTGACAATCGATTTAATTTTGAAGTGGTAGATGAATTTGTCTACCTTGGATCCGCCGTGAACAAGAACAACAACGTCAGCCTGGAGATAGATAGGAGAATTGTGCTTGCAAATAGATGCTATTTTTGGTTCAGCAAGCAGTTTAGGAACAAAGCCCTCTCTCGACGGACAAAAGTCCAGCTGTACCAGAGTCTCATTTTACCAGTCCTGGCATATGGCTCCGAAACTTGGGTCATATCGCAAGCGGATGAAAAACACCTGGGAGTTTACGAGAGAAAAACTCTCCGTAAAATATATGGTCCTGTTAGAGAAAACGGCGAGTATCGACGTCGCTGGAACCCAGAGCTATATAATCTATATTCTGACGTGGACACAGCTAGGCGAATCAAAGTAGGTCAATTACGTTGGCTAGGACATGTTATCAGAATGGATGAAGATGAGCTAGCGCGAAGGTTTTCGATAACGTAGCCGATGGAAGCAGGAAAAGAGGACGACCAAGTCTCCGCTGGCAGAAGAATCCCTCCGTATCCTTGGTATTTCCAACGGGCGAGAAAAGGCGAAGGATAGAGCCAGTTGGAAGAATATGTTGAAATTTGTTTGTTTAATTAATATGTGTAAGACGTCTGACCTCATGAGGTTGTAATATAGTCAATAAAAGTAAAAAGTAAAGGGTTGGTCATTTAGTTTACAGTTTTGTTATTTTCGTCATATTGAGTATTGTTTGCCAAACAATCCAAAATAAATAAAATGATTGTTGAGCGTATGGCTAAAATATCAATCACCCGTGCACGTGGCTATTCATAGTTTGTTCGATGGCATTTTGTCTATTGTCAAAATTTGCATGTTTCATTTGGCACAGCTTAAACACAAATATTTCTTCACCTCACACAAAGTTATTCAACACTATATGTATATAGGTACCACAGCGAAAATCTTTCAATAAACACACAACCTTAGTGTGAAAAATTATAATCATCATCCAGAATTTTTTGTTCATCATTGCCAGTGTTGCCATATAAACTGTAAGATTATTTGAAATAGCACTGAGAAACTCTTTTCGTACTTAAAATCGGATCAAACATAAATTTAGGGTAGTATTCTAAAAATCCCGAAAGTGAACGTAAACGCAAAAGCCAACGCGAACGCCAAAGTCAAAAAATGGTAGTTTATATATCACTTCGCGCTTGCGTTTGTTTACGACTGCTGTCACTGACATATGCGGTGTATAGAGTTGCCAAACTAAAATAAACAATTATAGATCAGAAAAAGTTATCTTGAGTGTATTGTGCACATAGCATTGACTTTGATTTGATTTTTGTTTGTGTGTTGCAATGGTAGGTAAGTTTTCTCTTCACTTTGCCAACATACGAGGGCTGCGAACGAATTTTTTTAGTGTTTACTCCCATATTAATGTTCACCGGCCTGATATTCTAGCTCTTTGTGAGACCCAGGTGTGTGAGGATTCTGATCCACAGGATTTTCACGTTCCTGGGTATCACGTTCTTTCTCTTTTTGTTTCCCACAGAGGCATTGTGGTTTATATAACAAATGGCATAGTGTTTCAGAGTCAGCGTCATTTGGACTCCCAAGATCCGGAATTTAACTCCCTTTGGGTTAAATTTAGGATTGGAACACATGTCCTTCACTTCGGATTTCTTTATAGAAGTCCCAATGCGGAAAGGGAGGCATCCTTTAATGGCTTCGACGCCCTTTCTGACTCCATACCCAAAATTTTGGAGAAATATCCGGACAGTGAAATTGCTGTCGCAGGTGATTTTAATGTCCATAACTCCGCCTGGCTAACCCATTCGAACCATACAACTCTGGAGGGCCAATACGCTGAGCTCTTCGCCGCGCACAACAACCTGGCACAATTAGTGAATGAACCGACGCACATTCCGTGCGTTCAAGGGCACTACCGTAATTTACTTGACCTATTCTTAACTTCACACCCTGAAAAGTATGAAGTTATCACTCTTGCACCTCTTGGTAATTCGGATCACTGTGTCATTTCGGCATCCTTCTCGTATTCAGCTCTTCGACTCGTTTCAAACTCAGCTCCGAAGCGAACAACTTTTTCCTACGAAAAGGCACGTTGGGCTGAGCTCAACAGTTTTTATCAGCATTTCAACTGGAAGCTTTGCTTTCTAGATAGTGACATTGATGCTGTTGCTGAAATGATTGTAAAGATAATTTTAATCGGTATGAAGTCATTCATTCCGACAAAAAACATTTCGGTTAAACCATATGAAAAATGCTGGTTTAACCAGACATGCAAGAATGCTGTCAGATCTAAAGAGGAAGCATTCAGTGAATGGTGTCGAATGTGCCAAAGTACTTCTACGCGAACAATTTCTTTACGAACAGCGTATTCGTGCTAATGTCCTCTCTTTCCCTAGGGGAAGTAAGAACTTTTGGTCATTTGCGAGAAGAATAAAGAATAGTTCTTCTTCTATTCCAACTCTTGTCAAAGATGACCACTTATTCACTGAACCGGCTGATAAAGCAAATCTTTTGGCTGAAATGTTTGCAAGGAATTCTTCCTTGCCGTAAAGCAATCAACCACTCCCCGTAGTAGATAACGTATCTGGCTTCATGCCTGAAATATTTTTTCGAACACGAGGAGTTAAAAAGGTTCTCGCGAATCTCGACGTAGGTAAATCTCCGGGTCCGGATGGTATATCAGCACTGGTTCTAAGTAAGTGCTCTTCATACCGCGCTGGGGTTTACCCGGCGTGTTAGAAGGTAGCCAACGTCCAGCCTATTCCCAAAAAAGGTGATGCAAGTGACCCCGCCAATTACCGCCCAATTGCTATTTGTTCTGTGCTCTCGAAAGTTATGGAGAGCATGGTTAACCACCATCTTGTGAAGTATCTCGAGTCAAATTACCTGCTTAATGATCGACAGTATGGCTTCCGTAAGAGAAGATCTACGGGAGACCTGATGGCGTTCCTTTCGGAACAGTGGAGTCGATCCATCCACCGGCTTGGTGAGAGTAAGGTGGTGGCTCTAGATATTTCCAAGGCCTTCGACAGAGTTTGGCATGAGGCACTCTTGTCGAAGCTGGCTGCTTTTGGTGTTGGTGATAATTTCACTCGATTTATATCGAGTTTTCTCAGAGATCGCACTATAAGAGTTGTTATAGATGGCATCTCTTCCTATGAACATAAATTAACGGCAGGGGTACCACAGGGCTCTGTTCTCTCTCCTTCTCTTTTTCTTATTTTCATTGACGATCTCCTGGGTCGGACTGTGAACCAAATCTACTCTTTTGCGGATGACAGTAATCCCTGTCATTCATATTCATTCGACCACAGGCCAAATCTTCAAGAAATTAGTGATAAACGTCAATTAATGAATGAAACACTCAACCGCGATCTCGAGGCCATTGTTGAGTGGGGTCGATTGAATAGAGTAAGTTTTAATGCGGGGAAGACCCAGTGCTGTCTGCTTTCGCACAAGCGGACAGCTGACCCAGTCGTATCGTCATTATCTATGGATGGTGTGGATATTGAGGATGAAAATTCTGGGCATGAAAATACAATGTGATGCTCGCTGGTCAAAACATGTATTTGAAGTGTCGAAAGATGCATCGAAGTGCCTAGGCTTTTTAAAGCGGTACAAGAAGTACTTCACTCCATCTGATCTCCTTAATATCTATACCACCTACATCAGGCCGCGAATGGAATATAACTCCCATATATGGGCAGGTGCTCCAAAGTCATCTTTGGAGTTGCTGGACCGTGTACAAAGGAGAGCAAAGGTGTTGATAGGGGACAGTAGGGTGTCCAGCTCTATGGCCTCCCTTGAGCATCGGCGTAATGTGGGTTGCGTGACACGGTTCTATCGGTATTCTCACGGTGCGTGTTCCTCGGACATCCGTCAACTTATACCAGATGTGAGGACATTTGGCAGAAGTACGCGGCTTTCAAGGAACTCCCATCCGTTTACTATCTATTGGCCAGTCGATCGCACAACACACTACAGAGAAAATTCGCTCTTCAGTCGTACGGTCCGTATGTGGAATAAACTTCCCGCAAGTGTATTTCCCGCCAATTGTGACATACAGCGATTCAAGGCAAATGTAAATAAGCACTACTCCCTCTTTCCACCCTCCTCTACCTAAATTTCCGTCGCCAGCACAATGCATTGCATTTATAGGGGGCATCCCCTGAGTGCTGGTCTTAAAAAAAAAAAAAAAAAAAAAAAATGCTCAGAATGAAAAAGATTAAAAAATTTAGCTCTATTTCAGTAGATCAACAGATTTTAAGACTGCTATTATTTATAACACTGCAAATATCAACAATATCCACATAAAATGTGTAAAAAGCCTATGTTATTTTGGGGTTCAATGTCCAATAAATTTCCCCATCTATATTAAATTAGTTGTCTTTTCAAAAACACGTGTCATTTGGCGGTATGCATTGATTGTAATGTATGGGTTCTTTTGTTTATTATTGTCAACATCAACTGATGTCTATAATTTTTAAATATAATTATAATAGTTTTGCAACGCATTATTTATTTGAACGTTCCATTTCTAATTTTATTATTGTAAATAAGGATTTCAGTGCGTAAACAGTATAATTTTGAATTATTTAAATAATCCAAAATTCATCCAAAATTGGCAACTACTTATAAGCAATGAAATGCAAAATACTTCCATCTGCCTATCCTCGATCGACATTTTTCTTTAAATTTGTAATTTCATCTACTAACGCGAAGAACTGTGGTGTGTTCAATTTGACAGCTGAAGCGATCAAAAACGTTGTGCTGCATTTTATAAACTACCCATTAAATAACGTAACTCAAAGCAGGTAGTCACCGAACAGCTGTAACGTTTTATAAACTACCAAAACGACAAAAGTAACGCGAAGTGACTGATTCACGACTTATACAATACCACCCTTAAATCAATTGATTAGGCTGTGGGCGGACAAAATTTTTGAATTTGCATGGAGAATATGTAGTGTCAAAAATTAGACTAGCCCCAGGGCGAGGTTGCCCAAGAAGGTTGTGTTATAAGAATAACTGATTAGTTTTTTTCATGTCGTGGTGGCAAAATGGTGCGCACTAGCTGTCATATGTTGTTGACCTTTTTTTGTATGTTGTTCGTAGGACGTTGATATTCACATAAACTATGTACGCACCAAACAAAAACAGAATGCAGGTTGTTGTTGTTGCCTTGCTGTAATTTTTGTAGTATTGCTTCTATATTTTCAAGTTGCCTTGCCCCACGGCTACTCTAAATTTTGACAACGATCAAATAATGAAATTTGTTTAACAACAAGGCGTGATAGCATAAACAATGCTGATTGGTTTTGTTTCATTCATTTGACCAAAGAAAATTGTGATTTGTTGTTTAAACAATTGCGATTCCATTGTTTAAAATTAAAAATATAAATATATGCAACCACTCAAAAATTGAGCCTTGGAGGATCTCATAAAAAATGTAAACAAATTAAAAACTCACATGCTACTACATAGGTGGGGAGCACATTTTTGTCGACAAGTTTATAGATGTTGGTTAAGGGGCCCTTAGACCTGTGGATAAGTTGCAGCGACTTCATGTTGACATCAACTTATCCATGGTGTAAAGTGGAGTTCAAATTATCAGACAGATCTGACAGACATATCTGAAGTAGTTATTGATAAAATATAGATTTTTCGTCCACACATAAAAATTTATCAGACAGACATCATTTGAAGCAAGACACCACAGTGTCAACATTAAAGGTATGCGCTTGCAAATGTCTCGCAACAATTACTTGATTGCCCGCAGCAAGCGAAAGAGAAGAGGAGGAACTGCTGAGAACATTTGTTATGCACACGTTATACACAAACTAATTTCTAGGGTAAAAAAAAACTAAGCACACATATGTACATCCTATTTCTATATTTTACCAAGCATGTATGTTTTTTATTTATTAACATTTTATTTTAATAAAATAAATTACACTGAAGGTTTGAATTTTTTTCATTTCAGTTTAAATTCCAGAAATTCCGCTCTTCTCCTCTTCGTTTGTTCTCTCCGACATTTTATCTCACGCTCTCTGTTTTATCGATAACCTAAAAGAAATCGCTTGGTTTTCAAACAGATTTGAAGACCATCAGATTTATCTGACGACAGCTGTTCACATTAACAATTTTTCTTCAGATTCGACAGATCGTCCAATCCGTCTGATTATCTGAACTCCACTTAAGGTGAAGTTGGTGATTTGTAGAAACTAGTTGATGTAAAATCAAAGCCATTTTGATTTTTTAAAGTTGATATCAACTTATCTACCAGTGTAAAGCATGAAACACATAGACGACGACAGGCTACATGAACACACTACTACAAATGCCGCTGACTGCAAATTTAGTCGTGTGGCAGCTACTGTATTATTTTCAAGACGGCAACTGCAAAGTAAACAGCTGATCTGTAATGTTGTCGTTTGTGTTAGAAGAAAATAAAATGTCTGGAGAATATTTAATAAATATTATTACAAACATAGCAAAAATTGTGAAAACAGTTGATTATTGTGTCAGTGGTGCCACTTCAGGCATTGACAGCTCTAACCTGTTGATTGTCGCCCACACAAATAGAAATTAGTTTAATTCAACTACAGCTACATAAGTAGCATAGACAACAACCTGCAGTCGTGTCGCCTTGCCGTCGTTAAAATATTCACTTGCATATAAACGCATGTATTTTATTTTTGACAGGTTGTGGTCGGTAGCCTGCCGTCGTCTATGTGTTTCATGCTATGTGTTTCATGCTAAAATACATGCGTTTATATGCAAGTGAATATTTTAACGACGGCAAGGCGACACGACTGCAGGTTGTTGTCTATGCTACTTATGTAGCTGTAGTTGAATTATACTAATTTCTATTTGTGTGGGCGACAATCAACAGGTTAGAGCTGTCAATGCCTGAAGTGGCACCACTGACAGAATAATCAACTGTTTTCACAATTTTTGTTATGTTTGTAATAATATTTATTAAATATTCTCCAGACATTTTATTTTCTTGTAACACAAATAACACAATAACACAAACGTCAACATTACAGATAAGCTGTTTACTTTGCAGTTGCCGTCTTGAAAATAATTCAGTAGCTGCCACACGTCTGCATTTGCAGTCAGCGGCATTTGTAGTCGTGTGTTCATGTAGCCTGTCGTCGTCTATGTGTTTCATGCTTAAGGGGTTGCAGCAGTGTTACCAGAAGCTGTCAAAAAAACATGCCAAAAAAAGTGCACTTTGCAAAAAAAAGTGCTAAAACTGAAATAATCAACCATTGTCGTAATGCGGACACTTTACGCTTTATATTCAATAAAAAATACATTTTCGTAGACCATACTTAATCGAACACCATCACCCATAGGGATGGGGGTATATATCATTTGATACGGTGAAAAGTTAACGCATAAAAGGAGTCATATTAGACCTAGGGTATCTGTGGACCAATTTTGTGTTGGGATTTTTTAAAACTTTTGAGCCATGCCCGTCGTAAATCTATACCAACCACAATGCAATATTGTCATTGGCTAGTATGTAAACAAACTTTGTTTGGGATTGAAAATATATGTTATGACCCCACTCCTTCTGGTACATCCCATTCAAATGTTGAGCGGACAATTGGCTGGAAGTCATGATAAATACTCCAAAAACACAACACATCCTAAATTGGTAATAAGATAATATTTTACACATGTCACTTTGCTATTGAATATGGGCAAATTTACCACGGGTAACGGAAGGTTTGTCGGCTGCGAAAACAAAAATATATGTGGCCCGCTCCACGAAAAGGGACCTCCGCGCCGAAAAGAAGTTGTTGAGAAAAACGCGTTTAAAAAAGCGCTTCGTTTTTCCGTGTTTTGCGCATGGTTATGCAACTATTCCTTCAACCTGATCAGACAAAGGTGAAAAGCAGCAAAATACAGAAGAACCACCAAAAAAGCGTGTTACTAGTAAAACAGAGTAAAATTTTGATATTTTTGTAATTTTGTACCTTTGATACTGAACGCTTTTTAAATTTCAAATATTATATATATTATCTGTTTATATCACATTTTTCAATTTTTTCATTAATTATGTTCATCTTTACAGGTGATTTGTAAAAAAAACTAAAAGACATAGAAACTTGCGGTTTGCGGCATTTGAAAGAGCGTTTTTTTCCTATAAGAATCACTCAAAAAGTAAAAAAATTTTCGGCGCAGAGGCCCCCCTTCGTGGAGCAGGTCACATATATCAATTCAGGCACAGAAGTTAGGCATGTGTTTAAGCGAATTGTTTATTATTCCGACGAAAACCAACCATATTTCAATTAGAAAAATGTGCCTGACCTTGTAAGCTTGTAGTATGAACTTCTCATACATTAACTAAAATGGAACTCGGGACCAAAGGATAACTAACGGTGAGGGTATGTTTAAGTCGGTTTACGCAACTGAAATTTCTGTACTTATTTCGAGTTAGGTTTCTTAAATTTTATTCTTATTTCAAAATTTTATTTGTTTAAAATAAATTGTTTTATCAAATTTTGAAAATCATGACTTTTAAATTCATATGCAAAATTAATAACTTAGATTAAATTGCACATTTTTGTGTAAAATTCCATGTAAGAAAACCATAATAAAATTAGAAAATGTATATCATTTAAGACTAAAATTAGGAAGCCATATTCAAATTTGGAATACTCAAATATAAACTCAAAAGCAGCTAACCAAGTAACCACTTTAATAAAAGCTGTTTCCGTTTTTTAAACTCATTAAAGTAATTAAACGGTTGAACCGTCTAATCGATATTGACCAGTAATGAACCAAGAGGCAAATTCACAAATCGACAAGTTTATTTTTGATTTTTAGAGTCATGTTCTCCGTACATCAAAATTAATGAAATTCCTAACAAAATGTATGGACCAACATACTTTTGCAGTAGATTTTTTATTAAAAGCCAACTCAAGTACATATTAGCGGCATTCATGCAAACGTGAAAGCCGAGAACTTTTGCTCAGCGCAAGTTTCCCTCGCACCGTTGCATGAGGCACCAGGTAAAGTTGCTCAGCGTAGTTGTGCTCAAAACCATATCAGCTGACCAAGATGGATACATAAGGTGGTAGCAGTAGCAATTGCATGTATTATGTATGTATACTTTTTCTACTGTTCTAGTGCTATCACCTTATTTATCCATCCTAGTCAGATGACAACGAAATGTCAAAAGTTTACACGTTTCTCCATCCCACGGTTGCGCAGCAAATTTGCCTCGAAAACTTTCCATTTTTGAGCAAGTCGCTTTGTATGGGAAATTTGTTTGTTTTGACGTTTGCTGTGCAAGTTTACGGTGTTTTCGAGTTTACGAGGTTCTTTCGAGCTTTCATGAAGACCACTATTTACCATTCACACCCGTAGCAATTTTATATTTTTGATGTGTTAACATCTATACGCGCGCCTCTAGGGCAGTAAACTATCAGTTTTAATACATACGCAAGTGTTAGGTATGTAAGAGTAAATCATCGTTTGTTTGTTCGTTGCTTGGCAGTCGGTATTGAAAGTGATTATTGGGCGATTTTCATATAATTTTCCCACGCGATTTTCTCCGGAAATTCATAGCCAATTTTATTAATTTTTGGATTAAAAAGCTAGTGCGGGTTTCGACGAAGAGTTTAGGCCAAAAATTAAGGCGAGCCGAGATTTAAGTGTTTTAATTTGGAGTAATATTAAAAAAGTGTTTTATGTTGATTTTCGGTTTTGTCTTATGCATAGCAAAGAGAATAGTGACGTGTTTATACGTACATACATATATAAAAATGAGATAGCAAGACAGCAACGTATGTAGCTTATGTACAAACATAACAATGTATGTATGTACATTTGTCTGTTTTTATACCCTCCACTGTAAGTGACATAACATATAGAAATAAGGATTGCGCCCCCTTAAAGTAAATATATTCTTGATCCTTATAACAACCGGAGTCGATATAGCCATGTCCGTCTGTCCGTCTGTTGAAAACATTCTCACGACTTCAATCGGCGATAACGCGGTTTGGTTTTTGGCCAGAATGTTCCACGTATTCCTGAGCAGTTTGGTATTGAAAATCAGCGAAATTGGTCCATTGGAAAAAATTTTATGGTTGGAAACGTAAAAAAACTCATAGAATTTTCACATTAATTTTTGTAGTTTTATACTAAACTATTCCTTTTGCCGTGTGGTGAATTTTCATGTTGAAAATCTTTGTTGTTCTTTCTAATAGGTAAGTACTTTAGAATGTTTAGATGTATTTCATGAGTTCATACATTTATATGAATTTTGTCACACTTCAGTTAAGGTCGCTGTGGCCTGATGGGTAAAGGGCTGCGCTTTGGAGTCTGAGGGTTCTTGGTTCAACTCTCTCCCAGCTTAATTTTTTTTTTAATAGTTCTTAAAAAATGCCTTTTTATTTAAAAAAAAAAATCTTTTTGCAGCTTGTTTTTTTTTTAACAGTTCTTCAAAAAATGCTTTCTTATTTTTAAAAAATGCTTTTTTTACTTTACTTTTACTACTCCTTTTGTCGCGTGGTGAATTTCCATGTTGAAAATGTTTGTTATTCTTTATAATAGATAAGTACTTTAGAATGTTTACATGTACTTTCATGTGTTCATACATTTATATGAATTTTGTCACATTTCATCTAAGGTCGCTTTGGTCTGATGGGTGAAGGGCTGCGTGTTGGACTCTGAGGGTTGTTGGTTCAACTCTCGTCCCAGCTTGTTTTTTTTTTTTACAGTTCTTCTAAAAATGATTTTTTATTTTTAAAAAATGCTTTTTTTTTTTTTTAACAGTTCTTCAAAAAATGCTTTTTTATTTTTAAAAAATGCTTTTTTATTTTACTTGTGAACAAGTAACTTATTTTTATTGTTTTTAAAAAAGTACATATTCTTAAAAAAAGTACATTTCTTAAGTACATTTCAAAGTACATTTCAAAGTACATTCAGTACATTAAGTACATTTCTTAAGTACATTTCATTAAGTACATTTCTTAAGTACATTTCTTAAGTACATTTCTTTCTTAAGTATATTTCTTCTTAAGTACTTAAGAAATGTACATTTCTTAAGTACATTTGAAAGTACATTTCAAAGTACATAAAGTTCATTAAGAACATTTCAAAGTACATTTCAAAGTACATTTCAATGTAAATTTTCTTAAGTACATTTTCAATGTGAGCATTGTGAGCAATGCATTTGTGAGCATTGTGAGCATTTGTGAGCATCCTGCGTTTGTGAGCATTTGTGAACAAGTAATTGCTTTTGTGAACAACTAACTTATTTTTATTTTTTTTTAAAAAAGTACATTTTCTTAAAAAAGGTCCTTTTTATAATTTAATATTTTGCTGGTTAACACTAAGGTGGAGGGTATCAAAGATTCGGCACAGCCGAATTTAACACTTTTACTTGTTTATTATAGTGAAAGGTAAGTCCAATAAAATGTGGAAATGCGGAGCACTCTCAGAGCAAAGAGAGTAATGACGTATTATACGTATATAAAAATGAGATAGCAAGAGAGCAACGACAATTTTGTGAACTTGTGTAGCGTATGTACGAATATAACAATGTACATATGTATGTATACACAAGTGTCTGTTGCTTTGCGTTCTTTGACTTTTGTGGGAATAAAACAAAAAGTATTGAGCAAGAAAATAATGACACATGTGCTTGCACTCGGTCTTTAAATAATTTTAAGTATTAATATTATTTAACTGTAACGTCATCGTATGATTGAACGCTGTTTTTTATTTTCCAATGTAACATTTACGAATGTGTTCATAGAAATCGAACACTCATTGGATTTTTTTATAGCTCCTGGTTGAAAATAAGCATTATTTCAGACATCAGTTCCGAAAACACCCATACATTATAGAATAAATTAAATTTTTCGACAAAAAAGCTAAAATGAAGCGAGAAATGTCAAAAGTTCGCAAAAAGTGTCCAAAAAAGTGCTAAAAAGCATTTAGCATGTTTAAAAAAAAAAAATGCAGAAGCCAAAAAAATAGAGCTAGAATTGCACTTAAAGTGCTAAACTGGCAACACTGGGTTGCAGCAACTTTCATACGCATTTCGGTGAGAAACATTCATGAAGCAGCATTATCGGCGAAATGTAAATTAATGAACCAAAAAATAAATAAATTAAACAGTATCGGAAAAATATATACTAAATAAATGTGTTTTATAGTTTAGTTGTTTTTTAGATCCTCGTTATATTCAAAGTTGTAATTTCCTTTTAAGGCTAAGAGATCATATTTTCTCCGGTTAGTTTTATAGTGTTTTTTATAAATATTTAAAGAAAATAAAAATAGTGTTTTTTCTTAAAGTTTGTGATATTTTCGCAGTGCGCTCACCACCTTTCATTTTGACATCTTACAAGAAAATGAAGTTGCCTCAACTAGTTTGAGAGTTTAAGGGCAAAATCGAAGTTGATGTGAAATAATCGAAGTTGATGTCAACTTGAAGTCGAGCAACTTATCCACAGGTCTAAGGGCCCCTTCAGTCATTGGTTTATCTATAGGTGTGTTCGAGAACATGATAATTTGTACAAATTATTACTATTTCTTACTTGATAGTGTTCCTTTACTCCAAAAAGCCAGTAACGAGAGAGCCAGAGAGAATATTTTGACAGTTCAATGATAGAGAACTTACAAGTTTTTACTGGAGAAATTTTTGCCAGTAAGAATTTTCAAGTAATAACATATTGTAGCAGATCTCTTATATAGTCTGAACATTGTATATATATAGAATGCATATAACTACTTGTTTCTAGTAATTTTATTAATCATTTACATCACTTAATTTCATAAAATCATTCAATCATAATTATTTTCATATTCATTGAATTCAAAGTTTTAGTAACCACATCCAAATTAATGTAATCGTTGAGTTGTTTACACTAATTACACACAACCTGATGTAAAGCTTTTCTTCGTTGAGTGCAGCTTTTATAACGAACATTTCATTGTTTTTGTTTTGTCTCTATTGCTCATTGTTTGAAAGCTCACTGTGTGAGGGTATAAAAGCAGAGCACACAACGAGGATCGCTCATTCTCTAATAACAGGTTGGTTGGTGTAGACGGTCGCATAATTTCAACGGCTAAACATGGCAAATACAAAGTCGGCGAAAAGCTGTCGCTATTTGTTTTGTTTGGTTGGATGTTGTTGTGTACAGCTGCTTGAGACTGAGCAATGCAAATACTGAGGCGGCGAAAAGCTGTCGCTGTTTGTTTGTTTAGTTGATGGTAGTGGAGAGGGGAACTATAGTAATTGTTTACACTTCGGTGGAAGCAAATATTTTAGTTTCTGGAGTACCGTTATAACTGTACCCTTTTGTAATATGTATTATGTTTTGTTATTTTCTTTTCTGATTCTCTAATAACAGACAACGATTTAATCAATAAAGGCCCAAATTTTATAATTTTTTTAAGAAGAAAGAGCTGTCTTTTATTTTAAATTGAAAGGCACCCCTACAAATTGGCGCCCAACTAAGAGGCCCGAAGACGTCCTGAATAATTTTTTCGTTTTTCTTGGTCAGAGCGATTGGAAGCCGTGAGATAAAGCGAATATTTTTCTATTCCGACGAATAAGGCCGTAATATTGGAAAACAATACTTTTGGCAAAAGTAAGTCTGGCTGAAATTTCGACAATCTGCAACGGAATCGTGGCTGAAATTCCAGAAAACAACAAAAAAGTTGAAACTGAGATTGCGGAAAATTTGAGAAGAAGTTCAAGAATAGCAACAAGGACAAAAATGGTGACGATTTCGACGGAACAATTTGAACGATTGTTGGGTGCGGTGAATAAACCTAGCGAGAGATGTGGATCGTTTAGTAGCTGTTCTGCGCGTTATAATGGTGACCGTAATCCCTCTAAGGTGGAAGAGTTTATTTCATCAATCTCAACATTCAAAGCTGTGGAAAACATTAGTGACTCTAATGCTGTAAATGGTATGCCGATGCTTCTTGAAGGAGATGCTGCGGAGTGGTGGCGTGGTGTGAGTTCGAGCGCAAAGACTTTTGTTGACGTAATCCGTATGTTGCGTGAATCGTTTTCGCCTCCAAAACCAGCATGGCGTGTGTATGCAGAAATAAACGAGTTTAAACAGCAAAAGAGAGAACCAACTGATTCCTTTATACGAAAGAAGCGAGCAATGTTTGCCCAACTTTCAAACTGTCCTTCTGAACCAGATCAAATAGATATGGTGTTTGGTCTTCTTCATTCTCAAATCCGTGAACGAGTATACCGTCATAAGGTTAAAACGTTTGATGAGCTGTTAGCTGACGCAAGAGAAGCAGAGCAAGTAATAAGTGAACGCAATGTAGTAAACCCTGATGTCAAAGTTGTTTCCAGTGGTGCTGAAGGTGGTCCGGTACGTTGCTCCTATTGTCGTAAGAAGGGCCACAAAGTGGACGTTTGTTTCAAAAAACGGGATGACGATGCGAAGCAAATACCCGTAGTAGCTAATCCGCTTGTGGCTAGACAGAAACTTGCATGTTATGGATGTAATGCACCTGGTTTTGTACGGTCTAACTGTCCCAATTGCAGCAAAAAGCATAGTGGTACTACGCCGGCGAGTATTGGCTTTAATTCTCTTGGCCTGTGTGTCGGTCGTGATATTCCCGTAGTGAATGTGCAGCTTTTTGGAGTCCCTGGTCAGGCTTTCTTTGACTCCGGCGCGAAGACAAGCATTGCAAGTGTTAATTTAAGAAGAATTATGGAGTTTAAAGGTTGTAAGTTCGACACTATTGATTGCCAAACAACTCTTGCTGACGGCTCTTCTAGATTTCGTAAATTTTTGACAACAATTTGCAAAATTGTTATTGGCGGAAGATGCCTTAATATAAAATTTTTAATTTTTCCGGAGGGAAATAACGAGATGACGTTACTTGGCACCGATTTTATGGAACAGGCACACATCGTTTTAAATATGGGACAGCAGTTTTGGTACTTCGAAGGATGCCCTACCCAAGTTTTCGAGTTTGCAGAAAAGTGGCCTATGGAGTTGAATCTGTTGGAAACTGTGAAAGTGACAGAAACACACCCCAAGCGCAAAACTATCGAAGATGCTGTTGGTCCTGTTGATCCTAAATTCATAACTCCAAAGCGGTATTGCCGAACATACGTCTCAGATTTTGAGGACTATGGACCTGCTTATGGCCAGAACACAGATTATTCCCCACATTCAATACAAGCGATTTTTAAAGATGCGATACCGGTTGATATGGAAACTCCAGAGAGGAGCAAAGGTAATGGTCTGTTTACTGGTGTAACATATGCGGCTCAGGTAGAAGATTCCGACGTTATTTTTGTGCCATTGTGTGCTTTTGATTTTAAGATTTTGAAACCGTCTGATGCCGTGAACTTGAACGACGAGGAAAAGACACAATTGGATGAAATTTTGCAAAAACATAGCGTCGTATTTGGCCCATCGGATGAACCTACACCGTACGCAGCCCATAGAATAAATACAGGAGACCACGAACCGATATTTTCGCCCCCATATCGTTTGTCATTTGCCAAAGCCCGTGAGTTAAAGAAGGAAATAATGATAATGCTTGAGAACGACATCATTGAAGAGTGCGAATCAGCATGGGCATCGCCAGTAGTCATGGTACCGAAAAGAGATGGCACGATACGTGTTTGCGTGGACTATAGGAAGTTAAATGCAGTCACCACACCGGACCGATACCCTTTGCCACGTATGGACGATTTATTGCATGCTGCAAAGAGTACTAAGTATATGACGACGTTGGATTTGCAAAGTGGATATTACCAGGTCGAAGTCACTAAGGAAGATCGTGACAAAACATGCATTATAACACCTTTTGGAACATTTCGATTTAAAAGGATGCCATTCGGGTTACGAAATGCTCCAGCTACATTCCAAAGGTTGATAAACAGACTTAAAGCCGGTATTCCAGAAATATGTATTCTAGCCTATTTGGACGACATTATTATATGTTCTGAGACATTTCATCAACATCTGCAAAATCTAAATGAAGTTCTTGAAAGACTTTTGTTGTTCCAACTGCGTTTAAACAACGGGAAATGCAAATTTTGCTGTTCAAATGTCAAATTTCTAGGACATGTTCTTGGTCCTGAAGGTATTGCAGTCGATACGGGTAAGATACAGGCAATTGTTAGTCGCAGAGAGCCCAGAAATGTAAAGGAACTGATATCCTTCATACAAACATGTTCCTGGTATTTTTCTATTCCGACGAATAAGGCCGTAATATTGGAAAACAATACTTTTGGCAAAAGTAAGTCTGGCTGAAATTTCGACAATCTGCAACGGAATCGTGGCTGAAATTCCAGAAAACAACAAAAAAGTTGAAACTGAGATTGCGGAAAATTTGAGAAGAAGTTCAAGAATAGCAACAAGGACAAAAATGGTGACGATTTCGACGGAACAATTTGAACGATTGTTGGGTGCGGTGAATAAACCTAGCGAGAGATGTGGATCGTTTAGTAGCTGTTCTGCGCGTTATAATGGTGACCGTAATCCCTCTAAGGTGGAAGAGTTTATTTCATCAATCTCAACATTCAAAGCTGTGGAAAACATTAGTGACTCTAATGCTGTAAATGGTATGCCGATGCTTCTTGAAGGAGATGCTGCGGAGTGGTGGCGTGGTGTGAGTTCGAGCGCAAAGACTTTTGTTGACGTAATCCGTATGTTGCGTGAATCGTTTTCGCCTCCAAAACCAGCATGGCGTGTGTATGCAGAAATAAACGAGTTTAAACAGCAAAAGAGAGAACCAACTGATTCCTTTATACGAAAGAAGCGAGCAATGTTTGCCCAACTTTCAAACTGTCCTTCTGAACCAGATCAAATAGATATGGTGTTTGGTCTTCTTCATTCTCAAATCCGTGAACGAGTATACCGTCATAAGGTTAAAACGTTTGATGAGCTGTTAGCTGACGCAAGAGAAGCAGAGCAAGTAATAAGTGAACGCAATGTAGTAAACCCTGATGTCAAAGTTGTTTCCAGTGGTGCTGAAGGTGGTCCGGTACGTTGCTCCTATTGTCGTAAGAAGGGCCACAAAGTGGACGTTTGTTTCAAAAAACGGGATGACGATGCGAAGCAAATACCCGTAGTAGCTAATCCGCTTGTGGCAAGACAGAAACTTGCATGTTATGGATGTAATGCACCTGGTTTTGTACGGTCTAACTGTCCCAATTGCAGCAAAAAGCATAGTGGTACTACGCCGGCGAGTATTGGCTTTAATTCTCTTGGCCTGTGTGTCGGTCGTGATATTCCCGTAGTGAATGTGCAGCTTTTTGGAGTCCCTGGTCAGGCTTTCTTTGACTCCGGCGCGAAGACAAGCATTGCAAGTGTTAATTTAAGAAGAATTATGGAGTTTAAAGGTTGTAAGTTCGACACTATTGATTGCCAAACAACTCTTGCTGACGGCTCTTCTAGATTTCGTAAATTTTTGACAACAATTTGCAAAATTGTTATTGGCGGAAGATGCCTTAATATAAAATTTTTAATTTTTCCGGAGGGAAATAACGAGATGACGTTACTTGGCACCGATTTTATGGAACAGGCACACATCGTTTTAAATATGGGACAGCAGTTTTGGTACTTCGAAGGATGCCCTACCCAAGTTTTCGAGTTTGCAGAAAAGTGGCCTATGGAGTTGAATCTGTTGGAAACTGTGAAAGTGACAGAAACACACCCCAAGCGCAAAACTATCGAAGATGCTGTTGGTCCTGTTGATCCTAAATTCATAACTCCAAAGCGGTATTGCCGAACATACGTCTCAGATTTTGAGGACTATGGACCTGCTTATGGCCAGAACACAGATTATTCCCCACATTCAATACAATCGATTTTTAAAGATGCGATACCGGTTGATATGGAAACTCCAGAGAGGAGCAAAGGTAATGGTCTGTTTACTGGTGTAACATATGCGGCTCAGGTAGAAGATTCCGACGTTATTTTTGTGCCATTGTGTGCTTTTGATTTTAAGATTTTGAAACCGTCTGATGCCGTGAACTTGAACGACGAGGAAAAGACACAATTGGATGAAATTTTGCAAAAACATAGCGTCGTATTTGGCCCATCGGATGAACCTACACCGTACGCAGCCCATAGAATAAATACAGGAGACCACGAACCGATATTTTCGCCCCCATATCGTTTGTCATTTGCCAAAGCCCGTGAGTTAAAGAAGGAAATAATGATAATGCTTGAGAACGACATCATTGAAGAGTGCGAATCAGCATGGGCATCGCCAGTAGTCATGGTACCGAAAAGAGATGGCACGATACGTGTTTGCGTGGACTATAGGAAGTTAAATGCAGTCACCACACCGGACCGATACCCTTTGCCACGTATGGACGATTTATTGCATGCTGCAAAGAGTACTAAGTATATGACGACGTTGGATTTGCAAAGTTGATATTACCAGGTCGAAGTCACTAAGGAAGATCGTGACAAAACATGCATTATAACACCTTTTGGAACATTTCGATTTAAAAGGATGCCATTCGGGTTACGAAATGCTCCAGCTACATTCCAAAGGTTGATAAACAGACTTAAAGCCGGTATTCCAGAAATATGTATTCTAGCCTATTTGGACGACATTATTATATGTTCTGAGACATTTCATCAACATCTGCAAAATCTAAATGAAGTTCTTGAAAGACTTTTGTTGTTCCAACTGCGTTTAAACAACGGGAAATGCAAATTTTGCTGTTCAAATGTCAAATTTCTAGGACATGTTCTTGGTCCTGAAGGTATTGCAGTCGATACGGGTAAGATACAGGCAATTGTTAGTCGCAGAGAGCCCAGAAATGTAAAGGAACTGATATCCTTCATACAAACATGTTCCTGGTATCGACGTTTTATTAGCCAATATGCCGAAATCGCTAGACCATTAACCGATCTTACTAAGAAAACAGCTGTATGGAAATGGGAGAAAGCAGAAATGGATGCATTTGAGACACTGAAGAAAGCCCTGACGCTACCACCAGTATTAAAACAAGCTGTAGACAATATGCCATTCTCAATTCAAACTGATGCAAGCGCCTATGCACTGGGAGCAGTTCTACTCCAGGGGGAGGGACAAGAGGAACACCCAATTGAGTACGCCAGTCGTTTATTGAGCAGTGCTGAGCGTAATTATTCCACTACTGAACGAGAAGCTCTAGCCATTGTATGGGCTTGTAGCAAATTCCGCGGTTACATCGAAGGTTGTGAAGTGAAGCTTCTGACAGATCATCAGCCATTGAAGTGGTTGCTGACGCTTAAATCGCCAACAGGAAGACTCGCTAGATGGGGACTACAGATCCAGCACTACAACTTTTCTATAGAATATGTTCCTGGTAAAGTCAACGCGACGGCTGACATGTTGTCTAGACCGCCATGCTCCGACGATGATCACCATAATGGAGAAAATTGTATTTGCGCCTTTTATGTTGACATGCCTCACAGAAGCTCGTCTGAAATTCGAAATGAGCAGATGAAGGATGCGTATCTGAACGATATCATTACATCACTTGAGAAAAATGATGAAAATTCATTGCGATGGTTAAATAGGCAATATATCTTGAATGACGGTATATTATATTGTTACGGTAACGATGACGCGCAATTGGTTGTGCCTACACATGAACGTCCGGAGATATTGAGAGCCTACCATGATGAAACCACGGCAGGCCATTATGGAACGGAAAGAACCATTGCTCGTATAGCCTGTAGATACTACTGGCACAGTATGCGATCTGAAATCGCTAAGTACGTGAAAAGTTGCATCGAATGCCAGCGTTTTAAAGCAAGCAATTTAAAGCCCGCAGGTCTTTTACAGACGACCAGCAGCAAACAACGATTTGAGATTGTAGCAGTGGATTTGTTTGGTCCCTTACCTCAAACTGAAGATGGTCACAGATGGATCCTGATAGTGGAAGATGTTGCAAGTCGCTGGATAGAATTGTTTAAACTAACGGAAGCCACCGCTGAAGCCTGTGCGAAAATCCTTATAGAAGAAATATTCTTCCGATACGGAGTACCTCGAAGAATTAAATCTGACAACGGAGTTCAGTTCGTTTCGGCAATCATGCAGAAAATTACTTATTGCCTGGATATTCAACAGCAATTCACACCCGTATACCACCCCGAAGCAAATCCTGTAGAACGTAAGAACAGAGATCTAAAGAGTCAACTAGCCATTATTGTTCAAGATCATCATGATAATTGGCATCAATGCTTGCCAGCAATACGATTCGCTATGAACTCAGCAAAATGCCAAAGTACTGGTTACAGCTCATCTTTTTTAACATTCGGCCGTGAGATGCGAACATTAGACGACGTACAGCATGATGTCAGATCCATTGTAGAATCCGAAAATTTTATACCGGAAATATCACCGTACCTTCAAACCATAGTCAACGTGTTGAAAGATGCTAAGGAAACTGAGATGAAAACTCAAGACAGAAACAAAAAGTACGTTGATCAACACAGACGTCCTCAACCTGCTCTTGAAGTTGGTACAGAAGTCCTGGTTGACACTCACGTTTTAAGCAGCACCTCGAAGGGTATAACATCAAAATTTGTGCCCAAACGAGATGGTCCATACATAATTACTCGCAAAATTGGTTCCTCTACATATGAAGTATCATCGCCAGACAATTTGCTTATTCCACTGGGTACATATCACGCCTCAGCCTTGTCTATATATAAGGGGTGCAATACGATGGAAAAGCCGGAACCAGTTCATCCTATAAGAAGACGTGGCAGACCGAAGAAGAACTAGATGCCTAGCCTAGATGTTGACGTGTGGCTCGGGGTCGAGAAGATGCACGTCAAAGGGGGAGTCTGTAGCAGATCTCTTATATAGTCTGAACATTGTATATATATAGAATGCATATAACTACTTGTTTCTAGTAATTTTATTAATCATTTACATCACTTAATTTCATAAAATCATTCAATCATAATTATTTTCATATTCATTGAATTCAAAGTTTTAGTAACCACATCCAAATTAATGTAATCGTTGAGTTGTTTACACTAATTACACACAACCTGATGTAAAGCTTTTCTTCGTTGAGTGCAGCTTTTATAACGAACATTTCATTGTTTTTGTTTTGTCTCTATTGCTCATTGTTTGAAAGCTCACTGTGTGAGGGTATAAAAGCAGAGCACACAACGAGGATCGCTCATTCTCTAATAACAGGTTGGTTGGTGTAGACGGTCGCATAATTTCAACGGCTAAACATGGCAAATACAAAGTCGGCGAAAAGCTGTCGCTATTTGTTTTGTTTGGTTGGATGTTGTTGTGTACAGCTGCTTGAGACTGAGCAATGCAAATACTGAGGCGGCGAAAAGCTGTCGCTGTTTGTTTGTTTAGTTGATGGTAGTGGAGAGGGGAACTATAGTAATTGTTTACACTTCGGTGGAAGCAAATATTTTAGTTTCTGGAGTACCGTTATAACTGTACCCTTTTGTAATATGTATTATGTTTTGTTATTTTCTTTTCTGATTCTCTAATAACAGACAACGATTTAATCAATAAAGGCCCAAATTTTATAATTTTTTTAAGAAGAAAGAGCTGTCTTTTATTTTAAATTGAAAGGCACCCCTACAATATGTTTTAAAACATATGTTTTATGTAAACAAAAAAAATTAGGACGTAGAAAGAATATAAAATAATAAATTTATCATTGGAATTTTAGTTTTTAAGATTAAATATGATTTTTGAATGTTTTGTTATAAATCTTTAAGTATTTCTGTTGAAAAAGAATACAGTTTTGGTGATTTGTAATGTTTTGTTCGAATTGCGTTTGTTGGTTCTTCCAATGTTTACATTGCATATCAGCTGTTTACATACAAAGTTCTTATTTCTTGCAAGTTTTTACTGGATGTCGTTCGCGTGCTTGAACTGGACTATTTATTAATTTACCTTAGAACCCCCCAAAAATTGGCAATTTTTTCGATTTAACACTTCGATTATATTCGAGACATATATATGTCTGTACATATTTTCTCAACTACATTTTGGTTCTTACTACAAAGTTAAATATTTCTCTACTTTAAATTGCAGGGGTTTACTAGGAAATAATTGCGCCTGCCTTATCCTTCTCAATTTAACGAACACATCCGTTTCAAATTGCAAATCTAATTAGCAGGACAGCATTACACACCGAAAACACAGAAAAACTTTCCCATGACAAACAAAGTCACTCGCTGATTTCCACGGAAATCCAGTCTATTTTTGGCCAATGGGGTTTTTGTACTCAATATCCTTTTTGCGTGTGGAAACTTTCATTTCTTTCGTTTGACGGAAGGAAACTTTACTAATTTCCATTTTAAAGTTCATGTCGGGCTTTTGTTCGATCTCATATTAAAAAAGATCCAAATTTTCTTTCTAATCATTGTGTGTTTCTTTCCCCATACATATTGAATGGTTTTTATCTGTCTCTTCTCAAAAACGTCCAGGCATCAATGGTTGTGGCTAAGATTGCTGCAGGAACCTTCAATAACAAGAATCTGAATGCGATTCACATGTATCCCTGGAGTTTTCTAAAGATATGTGAGTTTTTGTTGCGAACTGATTGGTCTTGATACATGTGCAATATGTAACGTCTGTACTCTTCTATTTTTCCATTTACTCCTTCCTCTTTTTACATTTTGTTTCTCATTTGCTAGGATAACAGCACAGGTTCCGTTTAACTGGGTGTTAAGGAGTATTGGAAGGACGAAATTGACTCTGTCACACAGTCAAGGTGAACAATACCAAAGTGTCATTCCCATGTACGAAGGAGAATTTGTTGTGTCCTTCTCCATCCTTGCTGTCATTGCAATAGGACTATTATCGATATAACTTACAACACCTTGATTACACTCAGATGTCTTGTATACGGGTCAATGGTTTCCTAAAGACTTTTCATAATCTCCGTATGTGATTTGCTATTACATCTGGTTCTGTGTTACTCGTTGTATTTAGATGTCTCCTATAAGGATAACATTTCTGCTTTAGATCCTTTAGATTTAACCTTATCTCGGTAGGATATTTTTTGGGGGGGGTAGACAAACATTAACTATTGAAATGCGATAACGATAAGGATAATGTGAATGGGAATGGGTAGGTGAACGACATGGGGTTGTGGTACTCATACTGTGTGGTTGGTACTCATACTTTGTGGGTGGTACTTATCAGAGAACTGCAGTGAAACAAATTGATGAACCGGAAGCTTTTGAAATGAGAACTGTACTTTGGCGAACTTTGTTATATGAGAGGTATGTATATTTTTGTGTTTTTGCTTTATTAAATATGTATGAGGACTGTTTTTTCAAAATGAAAAGAGTATAAATGTGTCTCAACTCAATATGATTCAAATATACTCACCTCAAAGCATTGTACCTATAGAGTAATATACATAGAGTCTGCAACAGCTGTTTTTCTTGGACCGGTAACCAAGAAAAGTCACTGGAAAAGTTGGAGCAAAAGTCATATAGACTTGGCAGCCCATGCAGAAATGAGATGTGAAGAGGAAACGTGTACGAAAGTGAATAGAAAGCGAACATTTTGCGGGTGAAATGCCCGTTTTAAAATCCGAAAGTGATATCGAAAAAAAAAATCGTCGCTTAGTTTGTGGCACCAAATTGTTTGTTTCTGTATCCGCCAATCTTGTCATTTTCGGGTCCACTTTCGGATGGTTTGCCGGAGGTTTTTCAAGTTTCATAATCCAAATGTTCATATGAAAAATGAAATTCGTGTTTTTTGTTTTGCTTTGATTTCGTTGTCATTTTTATTTCATCTGCTTTATTTGTAATAATTTATACATAGTGTGTTTTTTCTTTTTCCCATTTTAGTCCCACCGTCGGTGGTGCAATGGTTAGTGTGCGCGGCTCTTGTACATGTGATCCTGGTTTCGAACCCTACTCTGACCACCTTAAAATTTCTTTCGGCGGCGGTCACCTCGCATAGTGACGGCGACACTATCGAGTATATAGCCATGAAAAAGTTTCTCAAAATACCGTTCGGAATCGGTGTAAAACTGTAGCTCCCAATCAGTGAGTGAAAACTGGAAAGCGCACAGCTCAGTGATTGTGAGAAGTTCTCCCCTGTCCCCTCATGGGATGTAATGGGGAACCATTTATTTATTTATTTTATTTTAGTCATATTGGTTGGTCGGTTGGTTGAAAAGGCTGCAACACAGCACGCTGTCTAGCACGCAGTTTCCTCTATATCAATTATTGACTAGTCGTCTAGCCAATTTGCCCTTTCAATGAATTTGTCTATAAGACCTACAGGAATATCCTGTACGGCTACGGTGCTAACTAAAGGTGTTCCGAATATCCTACTTCTCAGTCTTGCCAGAGCAGGGCAATCCAAGAGAAGGTGTTTCGTCGTTTCCTCGTCCTCTTCCATGCAGCATCTACAGAGAGTGGAGTTTATATGTCCCAATCTTAGGGCGTGTTTTCCTACAAGACAATGTCCCGTAAGTGTTCCTATCATTGTGGACAACCTGCCTCGCGGCAAGTTAAGTAGTTACCTAGTCCTCTTCCTATCCACCTGTGGCCAGAGGACCCTGGCTTGTTTGCAAGTTGAAGTAAGTCTCCACTTGTCCTTGAACATATTATCAGCCCACTGCCTGATCTGCAAACGGCAGATAGAGATTGGCATACTAACACCTTCCTTTGCCGAAAGAACCTGTGCCGTAGTACCCTGTCTAGCTAACACATCCGCTACGCAATTGCCTGGAATGCCGCTGTGTCCCGGTACCCAGATGAGCCTGATGTCAAAATACTCTGCCATCACCCTAAGTGATGAGTGGCATTCTTTCACCGTCAGGGACGTACCAAACATGGCTTCCAGGAGTTTTATGGCAGCCTGGCTATCTGTGTAGATACATATTCTCCGGAGGGTTGTGACATTACTTTTCAGTAGTTCAGCAACCTTCATTATGGCGGTAATTTCCGCCCGAAATACACTACAGTGATCAGGCAGCTTGAAGGACATATTTACATTTAGGTCCGGTGAATGGACCCCATAGCCTACTTGCTCGTCCAATAGAAGTCTTTAGATTTGTCGCTGGTAGAATGTAGGGGATACAGTAATCCGTTTTTACGGTAATAGTGTTGATCCGGTGTAGTAATTCAGCGTGTCCGGAATGCCCCGCTATCAAAACGCCACAATCTCTGATTCTCACCAGGGATGTAGCGGCTGCCGATTAGGCCATGATATCAGGAGTACATATGTTCAGGATAGCACTAAGTGCAGTGCCTGACGTCGTGCCCATTGCCCCACTAATTTTCATCAAGGAATTCAGAATATATATCTTTTGGAGGGACCTCCACCAAACTACATGCCATAGAGAAGTATTGGATCTTAGGAGACAGTCGCTAGGGCTTTCCTATCGCCCTTTTACAGCACTAAAGAGCAAACAGATGCCTTTTCCACCCACTCCTCCACATTAGGTTTCCAAGACAGTTTTCTGTCGAGAATTATTCCCAGATACTTGACCTTTTCCGTCAACTGTAACTGCACCCCATTAACTGACGGCAGTTCAAATGCGGGTATTTTATATTTCCCAGAGAACAAGATAAGCTCGGTTTTAAGTGGGTTAAGTGATAGTCCGCTGTTAGCGGTCCATTTAGAAATCAGACTAAGTAGGCTGGTTGTAAATTGAGGTTTCTACCCGTACAGATGATAGGAATATCATCGGCATATGCAAAGATCCGGCATTCGGCTCTGTCCAATTCAAGAATCAGTTCATTGACAGAAGTTAACCATAGATAAATTCATTGCAAGAATGATACTTATTCATTGCAACAATGAAGCAAATTCATTGCAACAATGAAGCAAATTCATTCCAGCAACGAAACAAATTCATTGCAGCAACGAAACAAATTCGTTGGTATAATGAATCAAATTCATTGCAGAAACAACCATACTTTCATCGCAGTGACGTACAATTTGCAGTTAATGAACACATTTTCGTAGCGGGAATGAGACTGTACGTTAGCTCACTTTCGATGACAAAAGTTGTTGGGGTGATGAACATTTTCATCCCAGTGACGATGCTTTTCCATTCAGTGTAGCCAATAAGAAAATATTTTAAGCGCTCTCGTTTCAGATTAATGGAAAACATGAAGTTCGAAGATTTTTTTGTTTAATTAAAATTTTGGTATAAATACGGATTAGCTACAATTTTCTGGTCTACACCAAAATTTTGCCATCGACTAAAGTTTCTGCGCTGTGTCAACATTTTTTTTCAGATATTGGCCTTTAAATCTTGAGTATATAATCGGTCATATCTCAGGTATTTATACTCCGATCTGGTACAGGTGAACAGCAATACATAGGTAATTACAAATTCGATTAACGTTTATATAAAAATATTAATTATACCCTCACCCATAGGGTGGGGGTATATGTATATCATTTAATACGGAAAAAAATGTAACGCATCGAATGAGCCACTTTAGGCCCTTAGTATCTTTGGGCGAAATTTGTTTTACGACATTTTAAGGCGAATTAGCCATGTCCGTCCTTCTGGCGGGCTAGTCGACACGATAATTGCAGTAAATCATTATAGAAAACAATGAAATTTTGTCAGTGTTTTTTATTGAGTTTGGGATTGAAAATGGCCATTTTGACCACGACCCTTCAGGTACCTCCCATACAAATCGACACATTTAGCACAAAATCATATTTCTTTCAAACCTTTCTTCTGGTAGATGTGATTAGCTTTAATAATCTGTAAATGCCTACTTAACTGGAGGAAATGGGCGAGATTGCCACGTCCATTCTGGTACCTCTCATACAAAACAGGGTGTTTGTCCGGGTTGTCAATCCGATAAATCGCGTGGAACACTTCCGATCGCAATAAAATTAGGTGTAAGACTTCACGATATCAAAGGCCAATGAATTAAACAATTAAAATCAATTAAACAATTAAAACAAGGGTGATTTTGCCACGCCCATTTTGGTACCTCCCATACAAAAATTGTTTGGCCGTCTGATTGTTCGGCACTAGAAGTCCCGCAAAACCGATCCAATCTTTATGAAAGTTTGTACTAGTCAATACTGTTTTGCCACACCCACTCTGGTACCTCCCATACAAAATTGGGCGGATGACCGGTTGATCGACACGATAACTCTCGTAAACTACAACCGATCTTAATAAAATTCTGTACTAGGCAATATTTTGTTAAAATCTACTATGTGATTAATAATTGACTATTGTGCCACGCCCTGTTTCGTACCTCCCATGCAAAAGTTGGGAGTATTTTCGGTTTGCCGACTCGATATCTCCAATAAATCATAACCGATCTTAATGAAATTTGGTACTGATTAAAATTTTTGCAACAACTTGCCATGCCCATGTTTGTACCTCGCATATAAATATTGGGAGGGAAAAAATTCCTCAAAACCACTTAGGATCGTCACTAATTTGGGTATTCAATAATATTTAGAGCAATATGAATGTGGCCACTTTTGAGTATGGGGGTTTTTTAACAGAACTCCCATGGCTTGGATGACTTAGTGTGAGGGTATGATTAAGTCGGTTCAACCGACTGCAACTTCTGTACTGGTTTTTAATAACGCATTAAAAAAATATCGCGCTATTTTTTCAAATAATTTTGTAGAACGTAAATATCTCTGGGCTTTGAAGGGCACAGTATTATACCTTAAAAAAGCTTGCAGTGTTGTATTTTATCCAGGTACGGAAAAAAATTCGTTTACTAGCGCTGATTTTTAAGAAAAACGGATTTTTATCAACAAAGTGAGGTTAAAAAATCTTAATTTTTTAATTTGACCCCAATGGGTTACTACAAATTAATATCTTTATATGTGATAGCGCATAGAGAAAGGGACCTAAGGGTAAAAAAAATCAGTTTTCACTTTTTTTTTTGATGTGGACAACATCTGAGCACCGAATGAGACTGATCCCATGCCCCAAAAGTGTTCCCTCCCAGAGATATGCGCGTTTTACAAAAGTGAAGTCGACGATTTAACACGTATTTAAATCTTTAAAATGGCTCTCCTGAACAAAACCGCTTAGGTCCCTTTCTATTTTGCGCGTCACATATACGGATTAATAGAGTTTATAATTACCTTTGTAATGCTATTCACCCGAACAAGATCGGTTCGTAAATACCTGAGATATGGCCGATTATATACTCAAGCTTTAAAGGTCCATATCAAGAAGTTGGGCCGAGCGGAAAATGTTTTTGTTCTATTTTTATCAGCTTTTTATGGCATATCAGGCCACAAAAATCAAAAAAGGAATTGTAACCAGTGTATTTGATCCAAAATTTCATTACACCGTAATTTACTTAGTCTTAGCCATTGGATTACACTGTGTGTAATTTTTTAAGTCATGGCAAAATAACCATATACGGACAATAAAAGACTAAAAAAAAAGACCCGTGTTTCCCAAAGTCATGCACTTTTTTTTTTTATTGGCCGCCAAAGATTTGGGGCCTCGGTATCATTTTCGTAAAAATGTGATCATTTTCTCAGGCTCATATCTTGCAAACCGTTCAGAATTTATTTATCATAAAGAACAAAAATTGCGCACATATAAAATCAAAAAAACTTCACCTTCCAGATCAAAATCGCAAAAAACTTAAAAAAAATCGATTTTTTTTACCTTTTTTCCCGTGTTCAGGTCCATAGGTAGCAAACCGTTCAAAATTCAAGGAAACAATCAACTACAAAAATTTACCTAAGATCTCAATAAACAAATTTCTAGAACTTATAAACTTCCTAGAGATGATTCTTAACACTGTTTAGGTAGCACGCAAAAGTGAAAAATTTGCCGAAAATTTTTTAATTTCATTTTTTTTTACCTTTTTTTCCTGTTCAGGTCCATAGGTAGCAAAAAATGAAATATGCCTGGCCAGAACCATGTGTTTGTCCAAGGGTTAACACCGTTTAGGTAGCGCTTAGGTATCACGCGATCATGCACCGACAGCAGCAGCACGGGCAATGCAGTAAGCTCAGCACACGCAACAAGGGACGCAGCACACAATATAAAAGCGACACGACGCTCACATCGAGGCATTACACAGCGCGACGTCAACGTCGACAAGAGCTACAACTTTGCCTCAGAGAGTAAATCGAAATTCTGAACGGTTTGCAAGATATGAGCCTGAGAAAATAATCACATTTTTACGAAAATGATACCGAGGCCCCAAATCTTTGGCGGCCCATAAAAAAAAAGTGCATGACTTTGGGAAAAATTGGGAGACACGGGTCTTTTTTTTTTTAGTCTTTTATCACGTAGTGGTGTCCGTATATGGTTATTTTTTTTCGTGTTGCACTGTGTTATATGTAAATATAATGTTAAAAAATTAAATACTTATTTCTTATTGCGATTACATTTTTTTACAACAGTTGACTACGACGATGACAATATTTTTAACGTCGACATTCTATTTAGGTGAATAGGAACAGATGTCAACAAACACAGTAGACGAATGTAGGCAACCCTGCGTGCATGACAAATTGTTTTAATTTATACGTATGAACGGGCGTGTTTTATGTATGCTAGGCAAAAACGCATGTAATAGAAACCGTGTTTTGTGCCGTATAAACGAGGTAACGGGTTTCTCAATAAGAGCGCTACAGAAGTTTTTTTAAATAAATCAAAACCGGTTTTAGATACCAATGAAATTTTTTATTCCTGTGAAAGTACGTTCGATGCCATTATGTATGGAACTCGATTTCTTTTGCATGGCCACCACGGGCACGCTTGCAGAAGTCCAGACGCTGAACCCAATTTTCGACGGTTTTCAAGCATAAATCGGCCGATACTGCTGCAATTTCACGTTCGATATTCGTACGAAGTTCATCAATCGTCGCTGGATGGTGGGCATAGACCATAGACTTGACGTAGCCCCACGGGAAATAATCTAACGGCGTCAAATCGCACGACCGAGGCGGCGAATCGACTGGGCCATTTTGTGAGATAACACGTTCACCAAACTTGGTTTCCAATAAATTGATTGCAGCATTCGCTGTGTGGCTTGTGGCGCCGTCCTGTTGGAACCACAAGTCCTCCAAGTTCATATTATCCAATTGGGGCCAAAAATATTCGGTTATCATTGAACCGTAGCGATTCGCATTCACAGTAATGTTCCGGTCTTGATCATCACAGAAGAAGTACCGCCCAATGACGCCGCCGGCCCATAAACCGCACCAAACTGTAATTTTTTCGGGATGCTATGATGACTCATGGATTACGTGTGGATTGCTGTCTGACCAATAACGCATATTTTGCTTATTGACGAAGCCATTCAGCCAGAAATGAGCCTCATCGCTGAAGATGATTTCCCGATGAAAATCCGAATCATTTTCTAGTTGTTGCTCAGCCCAATGCACGAACATACGACGCTTATGGTGGTCAGGAGGCGTCAGTTCTTGCGTCAATTTGATCTTGTAAGAATGTAGGCCAAGATGTTTTCGCAAAATTCGCCACACCGACGTCACAGAGATGCCCAACGCTTGAGAACGACGTGTGAGAGACACATTTGGGCTTTCTTAAACTGAAGCCTTAGCGGCAGCAATATTCTCGACACTACGGGCACTTTTTTGTCCACTGGCACGGGAAAATTTTGTACTGTGCCTGTGGATTCAAATTTTTCCACTAGACGCTCAATTGTTGATCTGGTAGGACGATTATGACGACCATAAATTGGACGTAGCGCTCTTAAAGTTAAGGCCACTCACTCCAAATTTCGGTAGTAAATTTTAATAATTTCGACTCGTATATCTTTCCATGATGAAATGGCAAACCTTACTGAAGAGAAATGTCAAAAGAGCGGGAAAAAATATGGCGTCGTTTGCTGTCCCTATCGATTTACTTTTGTAGCGTCTCTGTTGAAAAACCCTTATATGTACAATTGGTGATTTATCATTTCAGGCACAGTAGTTCGGCACCTGATGATGTCACTGAGTTCAAAATTAGTGAGGCCAGTGAGTGTGCTTAACTGAATTGTCTATTATCATAACAAAAAAAAAACATTTTTCACTCAGAAAATGTTCTTGATCTTGTAAGCTTGTAGTATGAGCTTCTCATACTTTAACTATACTCATTTGTACTCCGTAATACGAGGAGTACGTTTATGGTTACTGTTCAACACTAATCGTGTCTACTTGTTAACATCTCATTTAGTAAAGAAAACACAGTGTAAATTAAAAAAAATGGTTTCCCATTACATCCCATGAAGGAATCGGGAAGAGCTTCTCACAACCAGTGAGTTGTGCGCTTTCTAGTTTTATACTCACTGATTGGGACCTAGAGTTTTAATACGGTTCGGAACGGTAATTTTCAGAAGCATTTTAAAGGCTAAATACTCGATAGATTCGCCGTCACTATGCAAGGTGACCGCCGTCGAAAGAATCTTTTTTAAGGTGGTCAGAGCAGGGATCGAACGCAGGATCTCAAGTACAAGAGGCGCGCACACTACCCATTGCACCAACGACGACAGTGTAAATTAACGAAACAAAAATTACTAATTATGACTCAAATAAACACATACGCTATGGATTCATTGCACACCTCTTGTATTCATTGCATTGCTCTGATTAATCCATTCATTGAAATCGAATTTTCCTAAGTTTTTGACTACATGTAAGTGGGCCGGAATACGGAATGAGTCCCGAGGGCTGATGCATCTGGGCAAAGTCGAACCTAATCGATTCATGGATGATCTAAAGCAGGGGTAGTCAACCTTTTTTTACTTACCGCCCACTTTTTCACCTCGAGTGATAGAAAAATATTCTTACCGCCCACCTAATCCACAGTGTTGTTTATTGATAAACTGCTTTTATTTATTAGGTTTTTACATTTTATTAAGTAATTTTAATTAAGTATAGTGAAATATTGAGTATTTAATGGGATCCCTGAGGCTGATGCTGCGAAATTAAATATTTAATATCTGGTTCTATTTTCGTCAAAAACAAGCGAAGGTCTCCTGTTTCAGAAATATTAAGGCGGTTTCTTTCTTTGTTCATGATGTGGTTAACAGCACTAAATCCTGATTCGACTAAATATGAGGTAGGAAAAGGTATTAATAATTTGAATACCTCTTTCCACATATTTGGATATAAAAGAGGTATTTTTTTATGTTGCCACAACTTTTCATATCCGCCATTTTCGAAACTCTGTTTACAATCTTCATCATATTTTATTTCTAATAGTTCTTCTTGATACTTTGTATCAGCTTCCTTAGCATTAGCTGTAAATGGATTTTTCATCCATTGGTACACCTTTAAGTTCAAAATGTCTTCAAATCGTTTTTTCATGTCAGACTTAAGTTCACTAAGGTGGCTGCAAAACTTATCAATATCCTTTGGAGTTACTTCATCTTTTATAGATGATAATTCAGGAAACTGACAAAGCTCTCCATTTAACAGATTATGACGGAAAAGTTCCAGTTTGTCAATAAATAATGACACAATACTTTGGCAGCTTATTAGAGTTTTATTTGTGCCTTGGAGTTGTAAATTAACGTCATTAAATCTTTTGAAAATATCTGCAAAATAAAATGCATCCTTTTTAACAACTGCTAATTGTTGGCAGAGAGTGGTTTCAGAGCTCCTTTCAAAAAATTGCATAATAGTGCTATATAATGCAACAAAACGATTTAAACACGCACCTTTTGACAGCCATCGTACTTCTGTGTGCAAAAGAAGTCTTCATTATTATCTTGACATAGCAGCCGAAACATTCTATCATTTTTGGCATTAGATTTAATTTTATTTATAGCTCGAACTACTATATTTAATGACGAATGGAGACTTTCACCTAAATTTTTTGCAACAAGATGTTGTCTGTGCACTACACAATGGATACATAAAACATTTGGTACTTCAGCCTTCAAAAAAGCAACAAATCCACGATAGCGACCTACCATTGCTGGTGCTCCATCGGTAGCGCAAGCAACAATATTATGCAAAGGAATATTATTTTTGGTAAGATATGATTTCACAGTAGTAAATATGGATAATCCAGTTGTATCTGTAGTAAGGTTTATTGCGAATAGCATTTCTTCTTGTAACGTGTTGTTTTCATCAAAATAACGTACATAGGACATCAATAGAGCGTTATTGTCTGCAATGGTAGACTCATCCAATTGCATGGAAAATTGACATTGTTGGAGAATACTAATCAGTTTATTTTCCACGTTTACTGCCATATCTTCAATTCTTCGCTTCACTGTTGTATCGCTTAATGGCATTGTTTTTAAAGCTTGAGGTAAATTTTGATGCACGACAGTGGTGATGAATTCTTTTATCGACGGTATTATTAATGTTTCTCCAATATTATAACTTTTACCACTTTTTGCAATTAATTGCGATATGCGATAAGAGGCTAGTAAACCATCTTCATTCGCTGCACTTTGTTTTTTAAATGATGCAACGATTGTTGGCCGATCTAGCAATTTTTTATGCAATTCTTGAAAATATTCCATCGGCTTGTTCTTATCATTTGGATGTTTTGTAGACAGGTGTTCTCGCAATCTACTTGGCTTCATTGCCTCATTTGATAGTGTTTTATTACATATTAAACACATTAGGGTTTGTTTATTTACGATGCTTTCAATGAAACCAAACTTCAAATATTCCGGTGAATAACCACGAGCGTATTTCTTTTTTTGGGACATTTTGTAATGTTTTTTAAAATGCTGCTGTAAACGAAATGACCGACTGTGACACATTCGCAACACTAAATGGACCATTCAAAAAAAAGGGGAAATCCCAACAAAACGTTGCAGGAGGAGTGACAACAGTTGTCAATTTCGTTTGCAACAGTGTTGTGCTAAAAAGTATTGCCACAGTGGCAATGGAAAAAGTAAAGAAAACAAATTTATGCTTTTGGTGATCTGGCAACTATGATATTGGATGTGTCAATAAAAAATCTAGATGGAGGTAGAGTTTGTATGTGATTTACCATTAAAGGCGTCCCTCTGCCATTTTGTTGTGGTACAAATACAACAAACAACTTCAAATAACCTATCTACTCAATACATCGTCTGTGTGTGTAAATAGTAAAAAAATGAATTTGCGATATAAGCTTCTACATTTACAGCACGTTGTCTTTTAAATAAAACTAAAAGCAATAAGATAGTTAAAATATATAATATACTTAGGTAAATCCTACCGCCCACCAAAAAGTCCGTATCGCCCACTAGTGGGCGGTAGGGACCAGGTTGACTATCGCTGATCTAAAGGGACACTTTAAAAAAAAAACATTATGGATATCGTTTAATAGTTTTTTGGATGGCCCGATTTCATTTTTGGCAAACATGTTTCGATCAGGATTTCGATAACTAACCTAACGGAGGGAAGAGCATGTGTAATTTTACCTTTTCACATAAAATTTCGTTTCTTAACAAGGTTTAACGTTTCACACTTTTCTACAAACTTTATTAGGAATTATAAAATAAATAAAAAGTTTGAGAAGTTTGCTTAAAAAACCTTCGTTTAAAAAAAATCTATATCATTACGTTCGAAACTTTCTTCGACGTCGTCTTCGGAACTTTCAAAATTTTAGTTTGAAATTTCGAAATTTTAGTTCAACATTTTATGGTATTGCCAGACCTAAATTCCGACAGGGTAATGTATTTTACTTTACACTGAAAAAAATCAATTTTTACACAAGTATTTTATATTTAAATATGAAATCAAAAACTGGACCAAAGTTTAAAAAAACAAAAATTCTTTAGCAAATGGTAGTAAAGCGTAACGAAATAAAATCACCAACTTCGGTTAGGGTCTAAAGTGTTCAGAAGTGAAAATTTTTTTTTTGGTCCACAAAAGGTTACAAAATTTAATATCTTTAGTCAATTACATTCATTGCAATTGAACTAGAAACCTTTCGTAAATTAAATTAACTTAATGTTCATTTTTGTAGCTCTTATAACACAAAAAAAATAAAATAAATTTAAAACATCCAGAAACATAACCTTCATATAACACACATTTACTAAAACCAGCCCAAAATTAGCCTGCATGCATGTATTGAAACAATACTCAACTTTGTGCACCTTGCCTGATTCTAATTCTAATTCGATGGTGATAATCGCTAATTCGGTCGATACAAACTCTAATTCGGCTGTTAGAACCTCTAGTTTGGCTGTGACAAACTCAAATTCGATTGAGACAACCTCAAATCGGCTGTGGCAACTGCAACTCGGTGGCAACAGCCAAATTTACGGTTGCTGCATACTCTTCTCAAACAATTAGTTGTCTGAGTGTACCCGTTTGAGCCGTCGGTGGTGCAATGGTTAGTGTGCGCGCCTCTTGTTCAGGAGATCCTGGGTTCGATCCCTGCTCCGACCACCTTAGAATTTCTTTCGACGACGGTCACCTCGCTTAGTGACAGCGACACTATCGAGTACTTAGCCATGAAAAAGCTTCTCAAAATACCGTTCAGAACCGGTGTAAAACTGTAGGTCCCAATCAGTGGGTATAAAACTAGAAAGCGCACAGCTCTCTGGTTGTGAGAAGCTCTCCCCAATTCTTTTATGGGATATAATGGGATACCATTTTGTTTTTTTTACCCATTTGAGCAGATAACTCCTTGTCGAAATTCTTGGATTGACTTGTATGACAGCAGCTACAGCAGCAATAGTTTCCTGCGCCCGAACTGAGGGATATTGCTAATAAGGAACCTCTTTGCACAAAATGAGTAAGGGCCCGATCCCCTATAAACTAACAGCCTTATTCGTAAAAAGTTATGAGAGGTTTGAGAGATGATTAACCAGACAAAAATCGGCTCTCAAACCTCTTATAACATTTGGTGAATATGGCCGTATGGTTATAAATTCAAATAGTTTTTCGTCCATCTTCATTCAAGACTAAATCATAATCAAAAGCAGAAAACTTTAAACTTTAATTTTGAATTTTTTCAGTTCCCATTTTAGCATTATTTTCTATTCTTACTTTAGCATTATTTCTGTTCTATTTTTATCGTTCGTTCGCGTGACCCTTGGCGCTTCCATTGTGGCTAATTTCATTTGCGTTCAATTCTCTTTATCTTATACTCGAAGGGTTAGAATTCCCAGTGCTTTACTCGTAGTACAACGTATAGTCAAATAAGTCCACAGGGAACAATTTTTCGTTGATGCCGATGGTGGTTATTATCCTGTATTTTGGTCACCTGCTATACTTTTGTTTTTCTGTTTTGTTATTTTTCTTTTTGCTTAGGCAATTGACATTTGTATTACTTTTTTGAAAGGGGAACCAGACAGCGTAGCAATACCAGCCCATAATAATTGACAAAATGACACACTTAAGACTAGAACCAAACCATAGTAAAAATACCAAGTAGTCGCAGTAGATACAACAACAAACGTGGGCAAGAACAACAGGCATTTTGTTTTTGTTCAGGCGCTCCTCATGTCAAAGTCAAGACATAAAAAATGTAACAACAAATAAATGTAAACAGAAAAGTACAAAAACAAAAGCTTTGAATCTGACAGAAGCGGCCAACTAAACAAGGAGAATAAAATATAAATCAGCTGTCTTCCGAGTTTACCTTCTCATTCTACCACGAACCAAACGGGTGAACCATAGAGTAATTCTTATATATAGAGAGAACATTTGTCTCAACTGGCGTTTCCTTTCACACTCTTTGTGGTGAGGTCGGTGTGATAGATAGATGTTTGACGAAAAGTGACTTACACTTACACTTTTTTTGACTATTATTGTTAGCATACATTAGTTTTGTATTTAACATAATAATTTTAACACACAAAACCAAATGCCGTTGTTGTTATTTGGTTGGTTGCCATTGCCTCTATCTGGTATTATTAAAACAATTTATTCCAACAGCCAACGTTCATATCACACCATGCCAAACGTAATAAATTTGGTGAGCGAAATGTAAACTCTAGATATAATAATTACTCTTTTGGGGTGAACCATGTCGTCGGTGGGGCAATGGTAGTGTGCGCCCCTCTTGTACATGAGATCCTGGGTTCGATCCCTGCTCAGATCACCTTAAAATTTCTTTCGGCGGCGGTCACCTTGCATAGTGACTGCTACACTATCGAGTATTTAGCCATGAAAAAGCTTCTCAAAATACCATTCGGAATCGGTGTAAAACTGTAGTTCCCAATCAATGAGTGAAAACTGGAAAGCGTTCAGCTCAGTGATTGTGAGAAACTCACCCCATTCCCTGCATGGGATGTAATGGGAAACTTTTTTTTTTTTGTGTAGATGAATGTGTGAAATACCAAGGTGTTGCAACGTTATACATTACAGTCGACAGGATTAAACGAGAACATTTTTACAAGTTTTGCAAACCCAATTCAGTTACCAATCCATCGCAAAATAAGCTCTTTTCATAGAAGCGCGTCGATCATCGAAGAACAATCCACCAAAAAACCCCTTCTTGCAGTTAATGACACATTGGAACAGATGACAGTAGCCTACAATTAAGCCTCTCATAAACTTCGAAACAATCGCCTGACAATTTGAATTATAATGATTGTTTGAAAAATTGTTTGAATGTGATTGTTTGAAAATTGTCTATTAAGAAAATATAACTTCCAAGCTAAATTATACTTTTCTATTTCTAAAGACAAAAACGACATAAAGCGGCACTTGTCTGTAAAAAGAGGGATAGAAATTCAAGGTGGGATGATACATCCAAAAACACAAACAAGAACATATGATCTTCCTAGGAATGATTCTTAACACCGTTTATGTAGGGCGTAGGTAGCGTTTAGGTAGTAGCAATAGTGAAAAATTTCCCGAAAATTTTTTATTTTCATTTGTTTTTTCTTTACTTCAACATTGAGATACTATGTTATCTATTACAAAAATAATAAAAAAAATATTCGAATTATGTTTATAATGTGATCCAAATCATCGTCCGAATTTGACTCTGATTCAGAACTTATGGTGTCGACAGGCACGTTGTTTCCAGACTGCCATCCATAATCAGCGTTTTCTTCTTCAAATACTTCATTAACATCTTGTGACTCCACCATCGAATTTTTTAAAGTTTTTTTTTTTTGCGATTTTGACCTTGAAGATGAAGGTTTTCTGATTTTATATGTTCTTTATGACAAGAGCTACAACTTTCCCTCAGAGAGTCAATCAAAATTCCGAACGGTTTGCAAGATATGAGCCTGACAAAATGATTACTTTTTTGCAAAAACGACACCGAGGCCCCAAATCTTTGGGGGCCCATAAAAAAGTGCATGACTTTGGGCACAACTGGGATACACGGGTCTTTTTTTTTATCACGTAGTGGTGTCCGTATATGGTTATATTCCCATGACTTAAAAAATTACACACAGTGTTATTAATATAATTATTATTAATACTTTTTTCATTTATGTTTGAGATAATCCTATTGGTTTGTATTTGTACTTTCACTTTATGTTCGATAACATTCTGTATGTGACAGATTAAATATTGAATTCAATAAGTGCCAAATTTCAATAGTTCGATTTTCTCCTGTTCGGTCATGTATTCGATTATAGTGAAGATCCGTTAAGTGGCTATTCAACCTTTTATTTAAGTTGTTAATAGGTAAAACATTAAAGTAATAAATTTAGTAATTATCTTACAACTTGAACACATTAACCTCCTTCATATCCTTTCGTTTTGTGTCATTTCAAATGCCTACTCAAGTCCTTCAAAACTTTAATATTAATAGGTATTTGTTAATAGTGTAGATGGTAAAGCCAAATCATTTGCTGACCATTCGTTTCATAATATCGGGCCATTTGAATGAGCTGAGAAAATTCATATATTCCTTAATGTCTGTTTAAGTGTGAGTGTTTGTGTGGTATATAAATCTCCTTGTTGTTCGATATCCTTTTGATATTACTGTCGTATTATCGTTATCAGCTTGATGATAATAAAACCCTTCATTGTGCTGTGAAGTAATTAATTAATGATTTTACAATTGATGATTAATATGTCTATAATACGTTTCCTTTATTCAGCATTCCTCTCATATATATGCACAATTCTAAAGGAGACATATAACATTACCAGTGTCGGTGTTTCCTCGATGTATAAGGATATCATCATTTCTGATTGTCCCAGCATTACTGCTATTACAATTGTCACTTTATTCAAAGTGATAAGAAGATGTTACACTGGGATGTTTGTTGTTTTGGCGATTTAAGGAGTTGTGAAGTGTGACGTTGCATTCTTGTTTTTACGATATTTCAAGGACATTTGATTGAATCCATAAAAAGTGAAAAACTGAACTTGAAGTGCACGAAGCCATAACAGCGACTAATAACATTGAAATTTCGTAGAGAACGCGCCCAAGAAGGACCTTGCTATGTTGAGGAATGTTGATAAGAATCTCTAACCAAAAACCATCCGAAATACATCCACGACAGCGACCGAACTTGGACTTCATCGGTGCTGATGGAGATCATAAATCTCAGCATCATTAACCCTCTATTGGCAGAGGAATGATTTTCATAATATCGTTCAAATTTTGTATGTATTTGACCCACTTTGTTTTACCAACATTTCTTGGAACATTCAGCGGCAATGAGTACTTTATGCAACGATGGTCGAAAAATATAGCCTACGCCTAGAAAAAGGCGAGGTGTATGTGGTTCTAATCCAAGAGTCCTGGGTTGCTAACGGCAGGGTTTGTGGATTGAGGACGAAGGGATACACAACAGTAGCCACGACCAGCGTAAGCAAAACTTATTCTGTTACCAGCAGATAGCGACAGAGACAACGTTACGGTTAGTCTGGAACCAATACGGATCCACTATTTGGTAGATTGCATCGTACATGCCCCATGATGAAAAGGGACCACTTTCTTGGGATCAGAAATATCTATGGAGATAAAGTGGTAGCTGACAGAGATCATATAGCGGACAGGGTCACGAGTGCTTTCAACAAGCCGCTACAAATCTCTTGCACAAGAAAGAATCCAAGGGAGAAGAAAAAGCCTCCCTTGGTGGAATTGAAAACTTGCGGATATAAGGAAGTCATAGAAAAAAAATGGCTTTCTATTGCATCCTATGAAGGGATTGGGGAGAGCTTCTCACAACCAGTGAGCTTCGCGATTTCAAGTTTTTACTCCCACTTATTCGAACCTACCGTTTTACACCGGTTCCGAACGGTATTTTGAGAAAATTTTTCATGGCTAAGTACTCGATAGTGTTGCCATAACTAAGCGAGGTGACCGCTGTCGAAAGAAATGTAATGTGTTTAGACCAGGGATCGAACCCACGTTTTCATGTAGTTGAGCCGCGCAGGCTAAACATTGCACCACCGACGGCCATATTGAAGTCATGGCGACGACTATTTAACAGAGCCAAGCCTTTGAGAGTTATGCAAGACTGGGATAATTACAACGTTTTCCCGCGAAAACTAAACTGAATGAGATTAATATACAAGGTGGCGCAAAAGTAAACTTCCGATGTTTTTTGGCTGTAATTTAAAAAAAAAAATGAAAAACTTTGATTCTTCTTGTGGATTATTTTTATTTAGTCTTTTAATTTTTTTTACATCAAGTCGAGAATATGATGTCATGTAAATGGCCGCCGCCACAGTTGATTGTCATTTGAGCCCTTTTTATGGAATTTTCCACCACTTTGGCCAAAACTTCCGGCGATAGGTCCTCACATTCTTGACGGATATTGTCTTTAAGAGCTGCAAGAGTCTGAGGCTTGTTGACATAAACCCGCGACTTCAAAAAGCCCCACAAAAAGAAGTCTGTAGCGGTCAAATCAAGCGATCTTGCTAGCCAGTGCAAATCGCCAAAACGGGAGATTAGGCGCCCGGGAAATGCATCCTTCAGCATATCGGTTGTGGCACGTGAAGTGTGTGCCGTTGCACCGTCCTGTTGGAACCACATGTTTTCCAATCCCAATTCATCAAGTTGCGACAAAAAGAAGTCGTTGATCATTGCTCTGTAGCGTGGCACGTCGTCTGGTCGATGTCGACGGCGCTTCCATGACATCCTCGGCTACAGCAGCAATATTCTCTGCAGAACGGCTACTCCGGGGTCTGCCACGCCTGGCAGCATCTCGTGTTGTGCCAGTCTCTTCGAGGCGAGAGGCTAAACGTCGCAGTGTTTCACCAGTAGGCGTTGGACGGCCAGGAAATCTGCGACGAAATTCACGTTGTGCCAAAGTCACCGACCGATTATTGGTCAAATAAATAGTCAGCAATATTCCGCGTTCTGGAGCAGTGTAGCGTAACATTGTTTATTAACGTGTATTTCGCATGTGTTTACTACACAAATGTCAAAACAGAACTGACATTAGGGGCCAATCGCAAAATTTCTAGCATTTTCTGATAGGAGGATTACTTTTGCGCCACCTTGTATTAACGCAAGAGTGTAAATGGGCTGGTCTTACAGACATTTAAATTTATATATAAGACATATATTCCCAGTATAGTCATAAGACGATGGGGGAGAAGATAAGATTATCTAAAATAACACATGAAAAATTGTAAGACGAATATATGGACAATAAAAATTTAAATTCTAAAAAAAAATAAAAATTACAACGTTGAGCTAAGGCGATATAAGAATACAATAAGACGGACCAAAAGAGACTCGTGGGTGCTCTTCCATACAAGATACATCCGATGCGCCGAGGGTAAAGAAATTACCGGCGTCTGACAATACGACGATAGGGTATCTCAAGGACTCTACTGGGCAGTGGCCAACCTGTAGTGGTAATTCACTCAATCTCCTTATGGAAATCCATTTCCCGGGGAACTCGCTGAACGATGAGATCATTGCACGTGAACATTCACTTCAGTGGTCAAAAGTTTCCTTTGAAATTATTACTAAATCCAGACATAAATGGGTTATCGGCAGCTTCATATCCGTTAAGTCTCCCGTGCCTAACACGGTACCACCATCGGAACTTCAGGCTTTGGTAGATCTATTGCTCAGCCCGCTGATAATTCTATACATCGCGCGTATATAAACTTCAGATGACATAGATAATGTAGCGGACAGGGCCACGACTGTTCACAACAAGTCGCTACAAATCTCTTGCCCAAGAACGAAGTAAGGGAGAAGAAGAAGCCTCCCGGTGGAATGGAGAACTTACGGATATAAGGAAGTCATATAGACTACTATTTAAGAAAGGCAAGTCTTCGGGAGCTGCCCGCCTATGGTGCAGTGGTAGTGTGCGCGGCTCTTGTGCGTGAGAACGTGGGTTCGATTCCTGCTCTAATCACCTTAAATTTCTTTCGACGACGTTTACCTGGCTTAGTGACGGCGACACTTTCATGGCTAAGTACTCGATAATGTCGCCGTCACTAAGCGAGGTAACCGTGGCCGATCTATTGATACCCTGGCCGATCGCGTGTATAATCTTCAGGTACATTCGTAGAGGATTGGGGATACAAGAGTAGTTTTTATTCCCAAAGTAGGAAAGATCTCTCAAACTGTTGATAGACTTTAGGCCTATAACCCTATTGTCGTTCCTACTGCAGACTTTGGAACAGCTGATAGACATACACCTGCGAGTATTGATGCAAAATTGTTATCTTTTGCACAGCATGTCGACTGCAAGGGCAAATCTGCAGAGATAGCACTGCATGAACTGTGCAGGATACATAGAGAAATCGTTGGTTGTTAAGGAGTATACGTTGGTAGCCTTTCTTAGAATTGAGATCGAGGTCAATAATATCACTCCTAATGCGATAGTTTTGGCGCTATCAGCCCTTAATCATCATTAGGCCGTCATATCCACGTTTTCCTCATCCACACTGCTCATTTTCGATTTAACCTCAGTGAGTACGATGTCAGGCTTGGCATCTTAGTCCACAGGGCTTTCACATCTTCATCCTTGTCTTACACTCTGTCCAATTTCGGTGGGTTCGGTATGAGTATTTGCTTCTTGGTTGCTCTTATATGTACACCCTTAGAAGAATATGACTGAAGCTTTACGAAATGACGCCTTGAGTTTTTCCGCGAATCGGAAGTGATTCGGTGTTCCGAATTTGTCGAGGCTAAGTCAGTGACACGTTGGGGCCGGTGAAGTTTCTTGACCAGTTGAGCCACACCTTTTACTTCACTGTAAGGATTGCTGTATCGACCTTGTGCAATCTCTCTAGAACTCTTGAGGCTACACTTCGACCAATTCTCCTAGTACCCACCGGAATTTTATCAGAATTTTTATTTATCGGTAATTACATACCTGTAGTGGTTGGTTTGGTTTTATTGTCGTTTGATATATCGTTGTGCGTATGATGTACCTATTATAGGTACCTAACGTAGGCACCTACCGTAGGCACCCACCATAGTCACCCACCCTTGGCATCAATCATCAAGGTACCTACCCAAAAACCAAGATATATTAGTCGAAGTGAAGAGATATTTCTTAAGGCGCCACACATGAACTACATAGGTAGCACTCCTCCTTTCAATCTTACTCAGCAGTTTCAATTGATTGCTAATATCCCAAGTATAACACAAAAACAAGCATCCACAGTTAATGATTGGCCGAACTATTGTCATATTTAGCCTGTAAATAGATATGGGTGTACGTCCTCAGCTTTTAGTTAAAGAATTTTGACAGGTATATAGAGCATTCATACCCTTCTTCATCCATTTCTCAATATTCCTTTTCTACTTTAACTTGCGGTCAAAGATAACGCCGAGATTCATGGCCTCATAAAATAACGATAACTTTGAAACATCTAGCTTGGGCATCCTAAACTCATCAGCCTTTCGGCTGCGTGTGACCATATTTCGAATTCAGGTGTATACACCCACACCACAGTATTTGATTAAAGTCGATAGCTTCCCTTAAATCAGCCTGCATGAAATCAGAGATCACAATAATAATAGCACCCGCGTAGGCCAAAACTCTACGACTCTCCACTTCAAAGCATTCCACACTGAAAGAAAATCTTGACATCAAATCGATAATAAATATTCAACAATTGAATTGATGACAAATTTCATTAACCCAATGAAATGGTTGAAGATTGTGCGTTTCTTCACATCTTTCAAATCTTCAATCTTCATCATTGGACTTTAGAAATAATTAGTGGGATCGATTAAAAATATGGACGTAGTAGAAAATTGAAAATAAATAATAGAAATAATAATAGAAATAGTGCAATGGGCAGAAAATGTATCCACGATATAAGCATTTTCTATGTGGTCTTATATCCTGTACATGTGCATTTTTTACAATAAGAATTAGTCCAAAAAGACACTGACTAATAATTTACATCATAATTACCAATTTACATCAAATTGATGACAAACTTACATCAAATTGATGACAACCTTACATCCAATTGACGGAAATGTACAGCAAAGTGATTAACAATTTACATCAAAATGATGAAAAATTTACTTCAAATTGATGACAAACTTACATCAAATTGATGGAAAATGTACATCAACTTGATGTAACGTTGACGTTGAATAAACTTAAACTATTGATGAAATGTCGATGAAAGATTGATAACATTTTCTTCGTCAATTCAGTGAAATGTGTCGTACGTTGGAAAATTAGAAAATGTTTCATCAACTTGATGAAGGAATTCATAAATTTGATGAAGTTTTTTATTTTAGTGTAGTGTCTTTAGTGTTTTACACCCAAGACAGAATTGATAATACGAGAATTGAAGACTGATGAAGTGAAGTCTCCAAAACCGAAGTTGCACTCCATATATGGATATGTCAGTTGACAAAACGATTAAGTCCATCAAAAACTACCTGAAGAAATTAAACTTTGCGGTAACATTATAATTACTTCACTACAGCTGTATCTACGAGTATTATATTATTAAATTCAAAATGTACTGGGTACATTGGTTTAATCCGCCGACACTAACATACCAACATTTTTGAAAAGTGAAGTTAATCAGTTTGGCTTCTGAAGGCCTCATATACGACAACATCGTGTAAGGCATTTTCCACAAACTTCACTCTCCAGGTAGGCATGTTGACTGTAACTAAATTGCAGGGGGTTAATTAGATTCCTGATATATTAGCCAATCAATCTGTCCAAGACTTCCTACATAAAAGGTGAAAGACATATTGGTCTATAGTCCTTAGGAGATATATTGCTGGGGTTTTTTTTGCCGATTTTGTTATATGAACCACAAGTATCGCCATCCATGTATCTTCCACAAGAGATAGTCCGAGTAAAAACCTAAAAATGCCCAAACGAAATGGTGCGATAATGCTGGCGCACTTTTGCAATAACGCCGTATCTCGCGATTTAATGGTCCTAAAACTGTGTATGTCCCAATTCATTTTTGTTTCATCAATCATGCCATAAATCACCCACAAGCGTGTGATATCAGAACCAGAAAACTCTGACCACATCCAATATCGGTTCCGATATTTCTAAAGTATGAGAAGTGAGTTTCCATGAGTTTCATGACCCATTCGCTCACCTAATGACACCAAGTTCTTTGGAATCCTTAGATAAAATTTGGTGAGAGCATGCTGTGTCCATATTAGTTTTAAATATATATTTTTTAAAATTTAAAATTATGAATCGTTTATATTTGTCTTTTCAAAAATGTTTATGCAACTTTTCCAATTTATTGAAATTTATTTATTTTTTACATACATTGTCCTTAATAAGGCAAAGAACTTATATGAAAGCTGCATGATCTGAAAATAAAAAAAAGAACTGTAATTTTTCTTCAATTAAACTTTTGCATTTCAAACTTACCTCTGTCATGGTTCCACGTGATACAAGAACAAATGTGGTAGCCTTTAGCTGAGCCGGCTTTTGGGCACGCTGAGCCATTATTATTAACATCTTCTGGTATCGGAAATCGGCATTTGACCAATTTTGATTATAAGCGGCAGCTGCCACATTAACGCTCTGAAACGAAGAGAGAGAGAGAGAGAAATAGAAAATAAATATAGGATGGGAATTAAAGTAAGGTTATGATTTCAGCGGCCCCATTGAAGTTGCCTGTTAAACAATTTAAAATTAAGGAAAATATATATAGCGTAGTATATAGGGACAAATGATAAAGTCCATGATATATCTCCTAGGTCGCCTAGGTCGCCTAGGTTACCTCAGAGACAAGAGAGGCCACAGTCAAAAATGAATTATCCTAGGAAAATATTTAAACATTTTTTCGATAGCGCTACAAAGTATGCAATAATTTTCGCTAAAAAGTATGCACTAATTTTTATTTAAAATCATTTTCGATAGCGCCAAAAGTATGCAATAATTTGCAAATACATCTTGCCATATGTAACTATTTTGTTTCTGAATAAAATTATATACTTCTAAAGCAAAATGTTCTTGGTTTTTAAGGGGCTTTAATCCTAGAAAACAATATTTTTAAATTTTAAAGGTAGAAACTGCATTGAATGAGGCTTTCATTAGAACATTATGCCGTACGTCAGCGACATCTATAGGACAAATGTAATACTCGTCGAGACCTGTACAACGATGTCTTGCATGTTACAATCTACGACAAAAAAAACAATTTTGGCAGTTTTCTACAGGCTCGGAAACGATTTTTTTTTGAAATTGTCTCGAGATGATCTTTAATATTTGCCCTCGACTTTGAGAATTTTTTTTTTTATATGGAGGCCGACCCGGTCTAGTGAACACTAATCCATTATGTCTCACAAGGATCCAAGCAGCAGTCAAAGGTTATGTTAAGTTTGGTATTGGTGTTGGTGGCAGTCGATGAACGACTCACTTAGGCTGATAGTGATACCACGAACTAACGCGATTAAGTGCGGACCCCAAGAAGCTGAAGATCTTGTGTACGCCTATCTGAGGTAATTCTCTTGTGGATTAGCGTGGGTTAACAGAGTTAACCTTCGAAATGCGAAAGGCTGGTTTCAATGGTGGTAAAGAAGAAGCATAACAATTTAAAGAAGTTGTCAAAGTTTTTCAAAAACATATCCGTGATAACAAAAACAAACACTTGTACTTTTGAATGACTTTAAAAGACTGGCATTTTCCTAGTTGGGATTGGTACATTTTATACATTTTACCCCTCCATTCCTCATCCCACATATAATGGCTTTATTGGTAGGTACACCATTGTGGTTAAATTAAAAAGGACCTTCATTACAATCACCATTGTTAGTGAATGAAAATAAAACGCCTTATGAACGCGATTAGGCTTTACATTTTGTGGTTTTTTTGAGGTTATAAAGGCGTTTCTGATTGCGGTAATTTTATGGTTTGTTGTTGTTTAAAAATCATATTTATCTGTTAACACGCACCATGATTCGATTTTAAGGTAGACTGAGACATTGTAGGAAACTTTTGAAGTAATAACAGTGGAATAAACTAAAGACCCACCAATGACTTCGTTTGATATCATCCTACATCAAATTGGAATAGTGAGCATTGCAATACAAAAGAGTCTTTGTCTCCACGATCATCCTAAGATCCTCCTTAGATTCAAATGGGCTTAATAGGTCATTAAACAGGTAGGATTACATTGCAGACCGCCTCCTGCCACCTAGTGCTGGACATGTGCAGGTAATATGTTCAGTGGGTTCTTTCTCTTCCTCATCGTTACAGCTTCTACAGAAGTCACTTGTCTTGACCTTTAGTCTTGGAGCAGGTCTACCAAGCAGACAGTGTCTCGTCGAAACTCAAACAAGCATTGATGCTTGACGGAAGATTCACGGATCTTCTGCTATCTACTATCGGCCAGGTTTTTCGTGCGCGTACACAATCCATGTATCTAGGATTATCATATAGTAGCATTCTTGCAGGATATGCTGCCAAGTCGCTAGGTTTATGCCAACATATTTCAGTACCTGTGAAACGCATAAAGTAGTGCTTAGTCTGGCCCGATCATCCGGTCTGCAGTTCTCGGGAATGCAGATGTTGAATTCAGGAATACAGAGACTTAATGACTCTGACTGTCAGAGAATAGATTGACGCCAATGACTGCTGGACTATTACCGCTAAGCCACCCGGCCACTTCTCTAATACCCAACATTTTCGCCTGATACATGATAAGGTTACCAGGTAATTTACGGAAGGATATAACACTAGTTCTCTAGACTAGACGCCGTATCCTACCTGATCAATTATTTTCAACCCATCCGGAGAGAAATTCACATGCCCCTCTATAACAGCAACTCAAATGTTCCAGGAATCCCTTTCCCGTATGGAAGTGTGATATTTTAGAATAGTGGTTCCGCTTTCGAATAGGCAAATGCAGGAATGTTGGGAGTACCTTCGAGCACTATTCCATGACCGACTCCGACCTTGTGCCATTTCGAGAGTTGCTTTCAACTGCTGGAAGACGTGGAAGTAATTTGCCTCCTTACAGTGTCCACTGGCAATAAATATAACATTACATTCAGTGCATCAGTGGAAGCAGTGCGCAGAGCACCCATGAGGCAAATCGTCGCCATTCTTTGAAGCCTAGTCAGTTGTGCACTATAGTGGGTTCATCATCTCTCACCACACAATACCCCCATAGAGTATTAGGGTTCTTGTCACCGCTGTATTGATCCTCAATTTACAGAATATAGTCGTCTTATACATTTGGGTAAAAAGAACCAGCTAGGTTCTGGCTGAGTTTACACCTAGTTAATTTTTATCCGTCCGTAAGCTGCCCTGGCTACTGTCCCTAAGGATACTTGACCGTTATAGCTTTTGCCACGTCGAAGTTCCACTGGTAATATCATCTCGGGCTTGGGCGAATTTAAGGGTATGACGCTGCCGATTGCCGATATAAGCCAGGATTTATTAACAATTTTTATGGCAACTACTAATCTAAGAGGAGTATGTTATCTTGCAACTGTCTCCTAGTTCAGCGATTTGCCACGAAAATGGGTGTCCATGGGGAGATTGAACGAATCTCCACTGCAGATTGTCCACTGCCCAGAAGAACCCTTCATGTATTGCCTGCCGTCAATATTTTCCGTAGTCTCCATGGCTCTCACGTGTCTTCAATTGATGTACAGAAGAGCATTCACGAGATTATTAAATAACCCTGGCATTCTTACAACACCTTAGCTCAAGTTTGTAATTATTGCAGTACTCTTCATCTCTCGAAGACTTTCTCTCGAAGTATCGACGATGGATCAGCCACGAGCTGTATTTATCCCGACATCGACGTAGTTCTGGGTATCCAAAAAGCGCGTTTACGCTGGGTAGGCCATATCAGTAGAATCGATCAGAATGAACCAGTGCGAAAGGTAGTCGAAGACGTACTCGAAGGACATCGCAAAAAAAGGACCACCAAGACTTCACTGGAAAGACCAGGTGGTATATTGGCTGCTAGAGCTTGGTGTTACCAAGTGAAGAAGAAAACCTGTAGATTGAGCTGGTTGGAAAAACATGTTATCCTCATTTTACATGGCCCTTGAACCCTCTGGGTTGTTTTGAGGGCAAGTAAGTAAGTAAGTCTATGGACACCATCTGCCTCTTCCAGTCTCCCAATTCCGCAATTGTGTTTTGGAAGTTCGGGGTTACTATCCTTGAAAATATACGCAATTAGCAGTCAGTGTAGCCGAATCAACCTCATCGTTTATCTTGATAATCCTAAGAGTGTGCCGCCGATCTTTAGGTCTCTTATACGAAAGTTGCACCAAGATCTTTATGAGACGTGCCTGCTATCGTCTCCAAAGAACTGACAACGTCGGAACTGACATCAGGTAGACTGACCTGCTATCAGGTAGTGCCTTGTCGAAAGGTTTTTACAAGGTTGTCTTTTACATCCTCTATAAGGGATCTTTAGACAGAGATCCAACAGTGCACCTTAGCAGTCTTAGGCTATTGATTCTCATCAAGTCAGCGAAGCCTCTTATCGGGTTGCTCCGATGTGGCAGCAGCTGTATTACCTATATTTTCAATACCATAACGAACCCATTCCCGGGAATCTCTCTGCCTAGCAGTGAGTGTCGCCGGATCAATATCATGGTTTATCTTGATAATCCTAAAAGCTTGACGACGATGTTTAGGTGTCTCTTGGAAGGTTGCAGGTGTAGCTACATTCCTGCGACTGGTGCACCAAGACCTTTTCCAGACGTTCCTCCTCTTCCTCTTCAAAGAACTGACAACGTCGGACATGAAACCAGGTAGCCTGACCTGACATCAGGTAGCGCCTTGTCGAAACTCATCTTTACATGGTTGTCTTTTACAACCTCTCTAAGGGATCTTTAGACAGAGATCCAACTGTGCACCTTAACCATATTATAACGCACCGCCGTTTATCGCATTCAGGTTAGCGATAATCTTGTTCTCTAATCTTTGCCGTTTACACCGCCCAATTCGAGATTAAATTGGCATTTCAGTTGGCAACTCCGTGCTTAGACAAACTGCGCGCCGAGACAAAATTATCGAAGACGGCGGCACAACAGAAAATTCAAGTTGGCAGCTATTGGTTTTACCAGTTTTGTACAAATTTGGGAAATAACTGAACCTTTAAAATTGGACCAGTGAGTCAAATTGGGCCAGTCGATAAAATCTGCTCACAGTTCAAAGCAATAAGAGCAATTTATATCGGCGGCGGCGTGAGCTTCAAAAAAGTTTTGGTGGCGGCGACGCGTCACAAAGTTTTCGATCGGCTTTCATATGTGAAACAGTTGATGTTTTGTGCATGTTTTTGTTATGGTTGCATTTTGTATAGTAACTAACAGTGTTGCATCAAAATCTACACCCGTTTAAAATGAGGTTAAAAATTATACTTCTGTTTCTACAGATTAAAATTGTATGATTAATGAGTAACTTCTGGGTTAGCGCGGGTTATTGGAGTTAACCTTCGAACTGCGCTAATCTTGGTCGGTGTAAATGCCATATTAGGATGTTTATTCTCATCAAATGAGCCAAGCCTCTGTTCCTATTATTCTGATGTGGAAGAAGCTGTACTACCTATATTTTCAATAACATAACGACCTATTCCCGAGAATCTTTCTGTCTAGCAGTGAGTGTCGCCGGGTCAACATCACCGTTTATCTTGATAATCCTAAGAGGTTGATGACGTTCTTTAGGTCTCTTGTTGGAAGGTGGCAGATGTATTTTCATACCTGCGACTGGTGCACCAAGATCTTACTCATTAAGGTACCCAGATATCAATGAAGCACCGCTAAAATACATTCAGATTCCACTGACCGCAAACTATCTACGCAGCAATCAGCCAGATTAACATAAATCACTTACCGCATCTATCAGCAGTTGTCCATAGTGGCAAATCAAATAAACCTGAGCCGCCGAGGATAACAGAAATAGCAACAGCTTAATCAAAATATCAGGAGCGGCACCGATGGTCATTTGAAAACCCACAAAGCAAATGATAAATGATGAAGTAGCAAAGTTGAGCAATAAGGAAAGGCCAAATATGCTGTTCATTTGAGTAGATAAACTGAAATGAATAATATTGTAATAATGTATATTCTTTTGATGAATAGCATCCAACTTACTCCAATAGATTGACATGATACTGTACGATATTCCTTAAAAAATGCATATCAGCAGCTTGAGCCTGCGCCTTAGATACACCAGGTTGTCCAAGTTTTACCTCATATGAGGTCAAGGTTTGCGAGACATAATCATAGTGCATTACCAATTGGGTGGCAAAGGCACACAGCATTAGATCACCAGAGATTTGGCCAGTGGCCGAGGTGTAACCCGCCCAATCTTGCAGGAAATACATGAGGTAATATGACCAATTATTACGCCAATCCCATAGATAAAACATGGTATAGGGCAACTCCTGGCCATCATCGCGTATTTGCAACCATTTCTCATAGATTAGATACTGGGTGATGGCGAAAAGGTTATACGTCCATATGAGGATCATATAGAGCAAGGAGAAACTTATAGTTACCCTGGTGCACTGCCTCAAATAACGCTTGAGATTATATTTTCTTTGTTGTTCCACATGTTGTGGGAATATCTCATTAATCTGATTTACAAATTGTGTTAGAGCAGCCTTTTGGCGCCACACAAATAACATTTTAATATCACCAACTGTGACAAATCCTATGTACGACATGGTCATTATCGCCTGCAGGATATTCTCGCCCATGTAAAACGCTATGAGCACATACAAGATTTCACACGCCAGCATGCAATTCATGTTGATAACACCAAAATAAAATAAAAAACTCGATATCCATCCTTTGCCGTGAGATGCACCAGGTTTGTCATACGGTTGTATACCAATAGAGGCATAGAAAATGTTGGCCAACTTGAAGAAGTCATCAAAACGGGCCGGTTTAGGCATTTTTCCAACAAAAATCTTTTGGTGAATTTTACTTTGTTACGTTTAAATGTCCGGTTAAGACTAGTTAATGGTCTTGTCGCGTTCGTTTGTTTTATATAGATTTGCATTCAGGGATAAGGAGTGCGTACGAAATAAATGGTGCATACTTTTAGGCTTAAACGTTTTTTTTTTTATCCAAAGCATTTATATGTCATTGAAATTTTGACAACTGTCAGTGCCTTAAAAATTTACGTGCATAATACATATATCGTTAATCGTTCATTAGTTTTTTTTTTAAATAAAGAGCCAACAAAAAGTTCGCGAAAAGATGATCAAAATTTTCAACGAAAATGAAAGACGTCCATAAAAAACAATTGCTAGGATGGCAGGGGTGTCCCGCAATACAGTTTCTAGAGTTATAAAAAAATATAAGGAACTCCTGACGATCGATAGAAAATCTGGGTGTGGCAGAAAAAAAGGGATTTTCAGACGTCGGAAAGTCATAGAAAATATTAGACATTCTTAAGAAAAATCCAAACGTATCAGGAATAAAAGTTGCTCAGAAGCCAATTGCTCGGAGTGTTTGGTAGGAAAAGTGAAAAAAGTGGCAGGTCTCAAAACTTACAAAGTTCAAAAAGTGTCCGATAGAAATTCCAAAAAGAATTCGGAAGCAATACTGCGAGCTAAAAATTTACAATGAAATTTCATTCCAAATTATGAAGATGCTGTACAATGGATGATGAAACCTACGTGCTGTCCGAATTTTTACAGCTACCTGACCAGAAGTTTTATATTGCAGATAGTAGAGGAAATGTTGCAGAGGAGTACAGACTACAGAGTTCAAAGTTCCCGAAGAAATTTTTGGTGTGGCAAGCCATTTGCACTTGTGGACAAAGAAGCAGCTCATTATCTACAACTGGCACAATAAATAAAAAATAAATAAATGGTTTCCTATTACATCCCATGAAGGGATAGGGGAGAGCTTCTCACAATCACTGAGCTGTGCGCTTTCCAGTTTTCACTCACTGATTGGGACCTACAGTTTTACACCGATTCCGAACGGTATTTTGAGAAGCTTTTTCATGGCTATATACTCTATAGTGTCGCCGTCACTATGCGAGGTGACCGCCGCCGAAAGGAATTTTAAAAGGTGGTCAGAGCAGGGTTCGAACCTAGGATCTTATGTACAAGAGGCGCGCAGACTATCCATTGCACCACCACCATATCAAGGAATGTCTACAAAAACGACTTCTTAAATTTTTAAGGAAGCACGAATATTCTACATTCAATTGGCCCGATATCGCGTCTTGCAATTGCAGCAAACGAGCTTTTGTCTAGTATCAAAACAATAAAGTAGTTTTTGTACCAAAGGCGACAAATCCACCTAACTGTCCAGAAATCCGTCCTATCGAAAGATATTAGACCTTAGTTAAGCGGCATTTAAAGGCTACGAAAGGGTCTGCTAAGGATGCAAAGTTTTTAGAAGAAAGTGGACTACAAGAACTAATATAATACCAGAGAGTACAATGGAAGGCATCCCTGAAAAAATATAATAAATATCATAATAATAATATACTTATATATATTATGTATATAATAAATATATTATATATATATGTATTATATAATAAAAATAATAAATATTTATAAATAAAAACTAAATATTTGTAAGCCAGTGTAAAAAGTAAATTTGAACTAAATTTTTGTTAATATTAAATTAATAAACAAATCAATCCATGCATCTTGATTTTTTTACCAAAAATATTTGCACCATTTATTTCGTACGCACTCCTTACTCCTAGTCTAGCCTACCTTAGATATTCAAATGTTGTACTTTGGTTTCAAATAGTTTTTGTTTTTGTTTCCGCTAAATCTCTATTAAATATTAAACTTGTTTATTCCCCAATATTATGTTTCAACTTATATTACTCATGTCTTTAAATTATCATAATGATTACATTGTGATAGTTGATAAAAATAAGGACCAATACAAATTTAATAATTACAGTGTTGAAAGTTTAGTTTAGTGGTCACGAATAGGTATTTGTTGATTTCGTTAAAATGTTAGGTCCTTGCTAAAGGACATTGGATATAAGCTGTGCACAAGATTTGTATAATATTTATTCAGTGGAAATTGTTCCCAATAATATACTTTTCTAGTTTTTGTTATCACCGTTTTTGTATCACACGCAAGGTAAAATCGTTGGGAAGTCGATTGCCACAACAACAAATGTTTCTTTGCCGCAAACATATTGCTGTTGCTATGTATACTCAACGTTCGGCGCAACAGTTGAAACGTATATTGTTGTAAACGACATTTCATTTACTACAAAAAATTTTATACTTTATTTTCACGGTAAATATAGAAAACGTGCAAAAAAATGTGCAAAAAAATATACACACGGCTGCACTCAAAACATTTCATAGACACTGGAAAAAACTAAAATCCAAAATCTACTATTAAAGGGGTTTTCAACAGAGACGCTACAAAAGTAAATCGATAGGGACATCAAACGACGCCATATTTTTTTCCGCTCTTTTGACATTTCTCTTCAGTAAGGTTTGCCATTTCATCATGGAAAGATATACGAGCCAACAACGAGTTGAAATTATTAAAATTTACTACCGAAATTTGGAGCCAGTGGCCTCAACTTTAAGAGGCCTCAACAATCAGCGGTGAGGCTCATTTCTGGCTGAATGGCTTCGTCAATAAGCAAAATATGCGTTATTGGTCAGACAGCAATCCACACGTAAGCTGAAATGTTTGCAAGGAACTCTTCCTTGCCGTATAGCAATCAACCACTCCCCTTGATCAATTACGTATCTTGTTCCATGCCCAAGATATTTTTTCGAACGCGAGGAGTTAAAAGGGTTCTTGCGAATCTCGTCGTAGGTAAATCCCGAGGAGTTAAAAAGGTTCTTGCGAATCTCGTCGTAGGTAAATCCCCGGGCCCGGATGGCATATCTGCACTGGTCTTGAGTAGGTGCTCTTCGACACTGGTGTGTCCACTGCGCAATCTTTTCAACCTTGAATACCGTGCCGAAGTTTTCCCGGCGCGTTGGAAAGTTGCTAATGTCCAGCCAATCCCTAAAAAAGGTGATGCAAGTAACCCTGCAAATTACCGCCTAATTGCAATTTGTTCTGCGCTCACGAAGGTTATGGAGAGCGTGGTTAACCACCTTCTAGTGAAATATCTTGAGTCCAATGACCTTCTTAATGATCGGCAGAATGAGATCTACTAGAGATCTGATGGCGTTCCTTTCGGAACAGTGGAGTCGATCCATCCACCGGCTTGGTGAGGGTAAGGTAGTGGCTCTTGATATTTCCAAGGCCTTTGACAGAGTATGGCACGATGCACTCTTGCCAAATCTCGCTGCTTTTGGTGTCGGTGTTAACCTCACTCGATTTATATCGAGTTTTCTCAGAGATCGCACTATACGAGTTGTAGATGGGGTTTCATCCGACGAGCATAAATTGACTGCAGGTGTACCACAGGGCTCTGTTCTTTCTCCTTCTCTTTTTCTTATTTTCATTGACGATCTCCTGGGTCAGACTGTGAATCCAATCTACTCTTTTGCGGATGACAGTAATCTCTGCCATTCTTATTCATTCGATCGTAGGCCAAGTCTTCAAGAGATTGAAGTCAAACGCCGGACGATGAATGAAAAACTCGACCGCGATCTGGTGTCGATTGTTGAATGGGGTCGAAAGAATAGAGAGACACAGTGTTGTTTGTTGTCGCATAAAAGTATTGCTGACCCGTGTGTCGTCATTGCCTATGGACGGTGTGGATATTGATGAATCAGACGCTCTTGATATTCTGGGCATGAAAATACAATGTGATGTCCGTTGGGCATAACATGTATTTGAAGTGTCGAAAGATGCATTCAAGTGTCTAGGCTTTTTAAAGCGGTGCAAGAAATAATTCACCCCATCTCATCTTCTCAATATCTACACCACCTACATCAGGCCAAGGATGGAATGTAACTCCCATATATGGGCAGGTGCTCCTAGGACATCTTTGGAGCTTCTCGACCGTGTCGACAGGAGAGCGATGGTGTTGATAGGGGACAGTAGGGTATCCAACTCTATTGTCTCCCTTGATCATCGTCGAAATGTGGGTTGCGTGTCACTGTTCTATCGATATTTCCACGGTATGTGTTCCTCGGACATCCGTCAACTTATGCCGGACGTGAGGATATTTAGCCGAAGTACGCGGCTTTCCAGGAACTCTCATCCGTGTTTATCGAGTGGCCGGTTAACCGCACTACACACTATAGAGAAAATTCGTTCTTCAGCCGTACAGTCCGTATGTGGAATAAACTTCCGGCTAGGTATTTCCCACCAATTGTGACATACAAACATTCAAGGCAAATGTCAACAGACACTACTCCCTCTTTCCAATCTCTACTACCTCAATTTTCCTTCGCCAACACAATGCACTGCATTTATAGGGGGCATCCCCTGAGTGTTGGTTTGATAAAAAATAAAAAAAAATGATAACCGAATATTTTTGGCCCCAATTGGATAATATGGACTTGGAGGACATGTGGTTCCAACAGGACGGCGCCACAAGCCACACAGCGAATGCCACAATCAATTTATTGGAAACCAAGTTTGGTGAACGTGTTATCTCACGCAATGGCTCAATCGATTGGCCGCCTCGGTCGTGCGATTTGACGCCGTTAGATTATTTCCTGTGGGGCTACGTCAAGTCTATGGTCTATGCCAACAAGCCAGCGACGATTGATGAACTTCGTACGAATATCGAACGTGAAATTGCAGCAGTATCGGCCGATTTATGCTTGAAAACCGTCGAAAATTGGGTTCAGCGTCTGGACTTCTGCAAGCGTGCCCGTGGTGGCCATGCAAAAGACATCGAGTTCCATACATAATGGCATCGAACGTACTTTCACAGGAATGACGAATTTCATTGGTATCTAAATTTCATTTCATTGGTAAAGCGCTCTTATTGAAAACCCCGTTAGTAGGAAAGTTTTTTTTACCAGGCGTCACTACCTTGTATTTTGTGGTCTCCCAGGGCTGCGATTATCTTGTCGGTTCTGTTCAAGAGAAATCTGAGGTTGGGCCATTTTTTCTACGTATATCGAATTCAATAGAGCTGTCATGTGCAATCCCATAGGTCTTCATTTTAAACATTTTATTAGGCCAGTAAACTCAGAGTACTTCGCTCATCCTTACTTACTTCATTAGGTGGCCTCAAACAACCCAGAGGGATCAATGTCCTTACAATATGAAGATAAAAGGTTTCTCCAACCCGCTTGATCTTTATCTTTCTCCTCCAGTTAATAACATCAAGCTCTCACAGGCAATCTTCCACCTGGCCTTTCCAGCGAAGTTTTGGCCATCATATTTTTCGATGTCCTTCGAGAACGGATACCTCGAATACCTTTCGCACTGGTGCAAACTGATCCATTCTACTAAGATGGCCTAGCCAGCGTAAACGCGCAATTTTGATACGCATAACTACGTCGATGTCGGGATGTCGTACAGATTATAATAATTATACAGCCATATGATACAACCATATATTGTTCGGATCATTTTTCTCTCGACGACTCCCAGTGATGTTTCATCAGCATGCGATATGATGCAGGAATCTGCGCCTTAAAGCAAGACAGGTTGTATGACAGTCAGATATAGTTGGATCTTCGTTTCTCGACAGAGGGTCTTATCGCTGAAGTGCGTGCTTAGCCCGATAACGCCTGCTTCAAAAACAATTCTCCGTTTGATTTCTAGGCTGACGTTATTGCTTCTGTTTACGGCAGATCCGAGGTAAACGAAGTCATCCACGGCCTCGACATTATAACGGTTATCAACTTTTGCCTCTAATCGGGTGGCTGTTCTGCTTGTCGAATCCATTAATTTTGTCTTGTCCTCGTTTACTGCCCAACCCACTTTTGCCACTTAAAATAAAAATGATTTCCCGTCACATCCCATGAAGGGTTTGAGGAGAGCTTTTCACAACCAGAGAAATGTGCGCTTTCTAGTTTTACACTCACTGATTGGGAGCTATAGTTTTGCACCGGTTCCGAACTGTATTTTGAGAAGCATTTTCATTTTCAACCCACATTCTCATGTACAAGAGCCGCGTACACTAACCATTGTACCACCGACGGTCACTTTTGCCACTTCCTTGTCCAAAAATCTGCATTAACTTCTCGCAGATTTCATCCAATGATTTCTAAGTCATCAGCATACTCGATCCTTATATGACTTTTACTGCTGATAGTTTTGTTCCTGTTGACTTCAGCTTTCTCACGATGATCTCAATTAATATGTTGATGAGATCGCTTGATAGGAAGTCACCTTGCCTGAGATCTCGTCTCGTACTAAATGGTTCTGTAGGATCTTAACCAATTTTTACTGAGGATTTCGTGACGGTTAGTGTCATTCTACAAAGGCGTGTCTGCTTTGCAGGAATACAAAGCTCCAACATAGATTGGTACAGTTAACCTGTATAGGGCTATCGAAGACAGCCTTAAAATCTACAAATAGGTGGTAGGTGTCGATCTGTTTTCCTAGGGGTTTCTCCAGGATTTGTCGTAATTTCAATATCTGATAGTTGACTTTGCAGGCCTAAATCCACAGTGAGTTTAGTCTTTCGAACATTACGCTCGAGAGGACCTTGTATGCAATGGAAAAAGGCTTATTCCACTGTAGTTCGAACATGTCGCCTTTTTTGCAAACAGGACACGGTATGCTAAGTCTACCACGAAGACCAAAATACCAAAATTTAATCTTCCTCGGCTAAGTGGAATAGCGATTCTACTATCAACTCACGCCAAGTACTTAGGCATGATTCTAGACCCTGAACTATCCTGGAAGCGTAACATAAAGCACCGCGCACAGAAAGCAATTGTTTGAAATTTACGCTTGTCGCGCAATTTTCGGAAGCCGGTGGGGTCTCCGACCGAAAATGGTGCTATGGTGCACTAGTATAATCTGACCTATACTCCCCTACGGAGCAATGGTATGGTTGTCTGTCGCGGGAAAGACGTCCACCATGAGACTGTTGTATAGAGTACAGAGATCAGCGTGCACCGGCATGACAGGGGCAATGAGGACGTGTCCAGCTGAAGCCCTTAATGCAATGCTTTATATTATACCAATTGACTTTCACTTAACAGTCAGCGCGGCCTGGAGTGCTACCCGACTAAATGCTCTTGGAATCGTGAGAATACTACAGACAATCCCAAGAGAACTCATTACTTATATAACCACCGATTACTGCCACCTCCTGATTGACGTTCGACAACCTATTCGATGTCAAGTTTCCCAGAAGAATAGAGTGGGATAAAGGGGAACCACTGGCAGGTTTTGATACCAGAGTATTTACTGGCGGATCCAAAATGGAATGTGGAACCGGCTCGAGTGTCTTCTTCGAAGAGGCAAACTTCAATTTGTCATTCAAACTCCCAGATAAGTGCTGCGTTTTCCAAGCGGTGGTACTGGCCATCAAGGAAGCCTGTGCCGCACTTATACTACTGCGGTGAACAGAGCGCATTGGAATATTTGTAGATAGCCAAGTGGCTCTCCTATATAACGTAAATATAACAACACTGCATCTGAACTCGTTAATGAATGTAGGGAAAAACTTGTCGTGCTAGGTCGGCTGGCCAATGTGGTTCTTACTTGGACGAACTAGCCAGGGTAGGATCCTCTTCCACCTAAGTCCATATGCTTACTTTGAACAAGCAAAGACCAAATGCGGTAGGACGGAAACGTGCCGTATATCCAGAAACACATGGCCAGAATATAACATTCAACGGACTAACTCCCTGATTAGCCACAATCGGGGGAACATATCAAGGCTAATTGCCGTGTTGACCGGGCACTGGTCAATCGGTAATCACACAAGACGGTTGAACCTTCTATATAATGAGCACTGCAGTGTCTGCGAAGAAGCAGAAGTTGTCCGGCTCTAATGAATAGACGCCTAAAGACTGTAGGTCGTCCCTTCCACAACACAACCTCACTGAGATACACGAGATGAATCTAGGGGATCTAATGAGGTATCTCCGATTAACAGGATGGATATAGACAAGATACATTAGACTGTTCGGAGTGATGTGGCATGCAAAACGGTGTCTCAAGACAATAATTGATGCCAAATAGTATATTCCATAACCACGTAGACCAACCAACCAACCGTGCTAATGTTTCAATTGCCGGGCTTGCATACGTTTAGCCACACTTTGCATAAGAGTTGATGCATGTACCAGCCGGTATTTCATAAGCACCAGCGTCTTTATTTTTCTTAAGCCGGAAAATTTCAGTTGTAACTTCGCTTTGGCTAGGAGCGGGATAGTCGATACATTGTCCTGCATTTGCACAACACACCCTCATCTGTATTGAAGTCTCCTGGGACAAGTTATCTCACACCTCCTCTCTTCACTTCTCCTTATACATCTCCGTGGCGGCTCACGTTGCGGTTTACTAAAGCATTGCCACACGGGCAGCGTTCTTTTCATCACTTGCCGTGCGACACTCTTCATCGTACCATGGTTTGCCTTTAAGTTGATTTTCATAACCAAGTACGGTCTCTGCAGCAGTTTGCATACAGTGGGTAATGTAAAAATTCATAAATTCAAAATTCATAAAATGTCAATATAAAATTTTGGAATTTTGTCAATTTAACTACCGATTATTATCGCTAAAAAGTTACAGAATTCCGGTGCAGTATTCTGTACTAATTCAAGGTGTATTTTTTTACATATTTCCTCACCAAGGAAACCCTTGGCAGTTTCATTCAGCGTTCGAACAATGCCTACCCAGCACCGGAATTCTGTAACTTTTTTAACGATAAAAATCGATAGTTAAAGTGTCAATGTAAGAAAAAACACTAGTGGTCGTTGAGCCACAATCAAATTAATCCTATAATACAGTTTTAGATTTCAATATACTACATCACCAAAGTTATTTTATTAATATAAAATACAATGTAATATTATCGAATAAATGTTTAAGATTATCGCGATTAATGTAATTAATATGTATTCATTTATAAGTTCAGAACAATATTTGTTTTCCAGACTAAAACAACTCGTCGACCGACGTCATAGACTTTAATTTTCTTACTCAACTAACTCTGTTTTAATTTCCAGCAAGAGGCCACAGAACATAAGTCCCCAAATTGCAATAAACAAACAACAATAAAGTTTACCATTGCACATAGACCAGGGGTCGGCAATCTGCGGCTCGCGAGCCGTATGCGGCTCTATTGATGTCAAGATGCGGCTTTAATAATTATGTTATTATATTTTCAAAAAAAAGAACTTTAAACATTCCATTCTTCCACTATGCACTATTTTAGTCAACCAAATTCCTTTGTATTGTGAACATTCCAATCTACATACTATTTACTTTGCATACGCGTGTGCACAATCAGACATACATATTGCCCCATAGTGTGGTGAATTCTTAATATGTATTTCAAACGAAATGACCATAAAAATAACTATTTAGCAGGTTCTGGAAACGGGTAGAAATTATTAGAATGTTCTACTTGCCTTAAGAGGTTATTCGGCGATAATGTTAGCTGATTTAATTAAACTCTGCAATTAAACTCTGCAGAGTACGCAATGCTAAGTAAAAGTGAACGTGCAGTAGTATTTATAACTAAAATGGTCGAAATATAAACTCGTCGATAACAGTTGTCATTGAGTAAAGCTTAATTGCAAGTATTAAGTTGGTGTAAATAAACGGAAACAGTTGTGCCTAACGTGATTTTAACATTAACCTTGTTTAATTAACGGGAAATAAAACAACGCGAAGATAAATAATAAGGATATTCGTAACGATACCCTTTGTTGTACCTCTGGATATTAATGCTGTACACCAACAGTTTTTAACTGCGTATACCTATTTATTTTGTTACAATGCCGCGAAGTAAACATGGTATAAAAAGAAAAAAATACTTCTATGGATAATTACGCTCCATACGCTTTAACGTTTAAGGAAGTTGACTTTTTACAGATAAAAAGAAGACACGAACTAAAGAAGTAAATCAAGAATTTAATCAGGATTGGACGGAGTCGTTTGCGTTCATATCAGAGCTCGCAAAATATGCTCAACCAAATTTTTCTGCGCGGTCTGCTCACTAAAAAGACCGAAAAATATGAGACGGAATCGCTCCATGAATGAAAGAACTAATAAGATTACGCCAATGGTGCTTTAAAACTGTTCTCTCTCTCTCTGCGCAACTACGTCACGTTAGCGAGTATGCATTAGTAAATTGTGAAATATGTATGAAGATTCAGCAAAAACTATAAACTCAGAAGAAATTGTTGTAAATAGCAGTGAAGGGTTTGTTAAAAATAAAAAAAAGTTTAGAAAAAATATGATGACTCTTTTGAAAAGCTAAAATTTGTAATACATTTAAAGATATATGAATTTGTTAGAGTAAAATGTTGGAGAATTTAATGTTTTTTGCAGGCAATTTTATTCAGGAGATATTTTATAGACCATTTTTTTATTATATTTTCAAGAAAATGTTTAAAAAGGCAGGCGTGCCATCAAATTAGCATAGTATGCAAAACAAATTTTAGCTAACCTGACGTCACAGAGAGAGTGAGAGAATTCTTTCAAACATAACGGACCTGCGCAAGGCGCAATCTTATTATCTTTCATTCATGGAATCGCTCAGTGTGTGAACAGCAACCCTCTTTTTCGTTTCGTTCGTGTTCTAAATCTCGGGTTGAGCGTAACACACGAATCGGTCTCTTACTGACCGCTCGATACGAACAGAACCGTTCGTCGCTCAACTACGGAGAGTCAGTCAGTGAGCAAAGTAAACAAAAATTCCGCAAAAAAGGTCTTTATTTTTATTGTTGCGTTTGACTTATGTTGTTGCCTTAGATATTTCGCCCCAGGCAAAGCATTAAGGAGGAAGGGAGAAGAGGATATGGCGCTCATTTGTGTGTCTCTGATTATGCATTAATAGCCAGTAGCGCCGCACATATACATGCTCAGGAGACCGTTTGCTGAGTTTTTATGAAGTAAAGTGTGTCGAGTGAACACATGAGCCGAGCGAGCAAACAAAAACGAAGTTTGAGGGTTTTTTCGCGACAGTTTCGCATCGTGTTAGTGGGCGATTGGTTTTTTTGATGTGTTAACATCTATAGGCGCGGGTAGGGACTTAACTCATAAAGTGAATGTATCCAAACGCAATTTGTCCGACTGCGATCACACAGACTGTTTGGTGTTAAACTCCTCCGAAACGGCTGGACTGATTTGTATGAAATTTTGTGTGCATGCGGGGTAGGCCTCAGAATCTATTTTTCATACCCCTTAATGATAAAGGTGACCCACCCCTATAAAGAACACAGATTTGTCCGACTGCGAAACACAGATTGTCAGACTGCGAAAAAAAACACACACTGATGTAGCGGCAGCGAATAGTTGTCTTGTGTGGGTGCGCAGCACTCTCGGAGCAAAGAGAATAATGACATTCACAGATGGTGAATAAGTCAAAGATTGTTTCATACATGGAGCTGAAGAGCCATAGAGTGATACTTAAGAGTTTCCATTCCTCTCTTCGATGCCTCTTCATGACGACGAGGTAGTAGGCCATTTCATAGAGATATATTTTCTGCTTTATTTTACACTTTCGTTGGACATAAAATGGACAGAAATCAAAGGGAATGCGTATTTTCGTTCAATGCAAACAACGCAAAACATAATTTAGCTGTCTTAGTATCAATAAAAACTATTTAAAATTAGTCCCTGTCTGCTTTGCTCTCTCATTCTACATCATCGGCCTAGTACCTTTTCGATCAACTGTGCCATAGAATTCCCCTGGAAGAACTGTTTCGTGATTTCAAAAGCAAAACCTAAATCATGAAGAAAATCAAACATATGCCATTATTTGCTAAACCAGTACATGATTGAATTTCTAAAATATCTATGAATGTAACCCGCATGCAAATGGAAGATATTCAACTGATTTCTGCTTTATCACTTGTTATGGATGGGTCTATATCTTTTGTCAAGTGGCCGTCAGTGGTGAAATGGTTACTGTGCGCGCCTCTTGTACATGATATCTTGGGTTCGAACCCTGCTCTGACCACCTTAAAATTTCTTTCGGCAGCGGTCACCTCGCATAGTGACGGCGACACTATCGAGTATATAGCCATGAAAAAGCTTCTCAAAATACCGTTCGGAATCGGTGTAAAACTGTAGGTCCCAATCAGTGAGTGAAAACTGGAAAGCGCACAGCTCAGTGATTGTGAGGAGCTCTCCCCTGTCCCTTCATGGGATGTAATGGGAAACCATTTATTTTTATTTATTTATATGTCGTCCCAAGATCCAAAAAGAAGAACTGCTACGATTGCTGCCGCCCTCACGGCAAACTCGTGGAGAAGATATAGCAAATAAAAAATAATTGGTTTCCCATTACATCCCATGAAGGAATTGGGCAGAGCTTCTCACAACCAGTGAGCTGTGCGCTTCATAGTTTTTATACTCACTGATTGGGACCTACAGTTTCACACCGGTTCCGAACGGTATGTTGAGAAGCTTTTTCATGGCTAAGTACTCGATAGTGTCGCCGTCACTAAGCGAGGTGACCGTCGTCGAAACAAATTTTAAGGTGGTCGGAGCAGGAATCGAACCCAGGATCTCCTGTACAAGAGGCGCGCACACTAACCATTGCACCACCGACGGCCACAAATGATAGCAAATGCTGTGCAATAATGCCTGGAAGACTATGAAATTGATATAAATAAAATCGTTTCCATATCAACTGATGGAGAAAGCAGTATGACAGGAACACATAAAGCGGTAACAACGATTCTTCTGCAAAAAATAAACCACGAAATTTTAACGTTTCACTGCATAATTCATTAAGAGGCGCTTTGTTGCCAAACATTTCCGACCGAAATGGTTGAGGTCATGAACTTGGTTATTAACATCACTAAAGGCACTAAAGCACTCTACCATCGCCAGTTTAAGGAATTTCTTGAAGAAATAAAAAGCCAGTATTCTGAGCTACTTCTGCACAATAAAGGGCGATGGCTTTCCAGGGGTAACGAATTTAAACGTTTTTCTTCTCGCTTGAGTGAAATAAAAAGATTCTTCACTGAAAAAGGCATTGTCCATCCCGAATTGAAAGAAGACAAATGGCTGCAAAAATTCAACTTCATGTCGAATATCAGAAAGAAACTAAATGAGCGAAATGTAAAACTTCAAGGAAATGGAACCCCAGCCTATACCTTGCTTGAATAAGTGGTTTGTTTCGAAAATAAATTACTTCTTTTTGTCGAAGTAATGGAGAGCGGTAAATTACTTCATTTCGAAAATCTTACGCAATATCGCGATGAAACGAATGCAACTATTGAGACGATTTAATTCAGAATTTCTATAAACAAAAAGAAGGATGGATTCGCTGAAAGATTTCAGCAATTCAAAACAACACAAGTACTCTGGTGTTCATAGTAAATCCTAGTCACCACAAATACAAATGGGATAAACATTGAGCCATTTGGAATTGATGGTGTTCGCCTCAAATACAATTGCTGGATTTGAAAACTAAGCATTTGTGGAGTGGTAAGTTCATTGAACTCACGAGCAAGTTGGAAGTGTTGGAGGCGCAGAAAAGTATGCACGTTAGCTGCACAAATGGGCAGCTCTAAAAGAAATGCCAGGAGTTGATGCACTCGTGTTTGACGTATGGGTATGGAATAGTCTTATAGAATTCTGCAGTGACGTAAAGAAGTAGGCATTTTGAGTAGTTCTCTTGCATAAAGAAGTTGGCATTAAGAAGTTGGCATCCATTGACGTAAAGAAGTTGGCATTTGGAGTACTGGCCATCTTCGGGTCAACACATTCATGCGAGCAAGCGTTCTCTTGCATGAATATAATAAAAAGTAAAGTAAGACGTCATATAACAAATAAAAATCAAAAAATCTCAGATTTATCCAATGCTCCCATTGATGAAACTATTGTAAATATTAATCAATAATTATAGTTATATTATTTGATTACTAATTTTATTATTCTAGCAGAGCTAGCTAAGATACTTTAATATGTTTGTATGTTTTTATATGAATAAATATTAGTTCATATTTACAGCTATTTATTTCAAATTAAAAATAAAATTTTTATACCTAATCCTAATCAAATGCCATAGTAAGTGTGTTTTTTTTACGTCGCTAAATTTAATTATACCTTAATTTGTACGGGACAGCTAAGCGATATTAAGTGACATTTCAATATCCCACTTAAATTCCGACTTGAGCAATGACAATGTTGCCACATGTTCAATTTGTAGAAATGGCAACAAAAAGTTATCTTATAGCTCATTCGCACTGGAAAATATTTTCCTGATTTCATATCAAATCTCCTAAAAAAAATCTGAATCGTTCGCATTGGATTTTTTCCTGATTTGATTGAAAGTCAAGTTGCATTGACGAGGTAGCGTTACTACGACAACAAACACACCAACCTGCCAACAATAGGCATTTTGCTTTGTCTGGTATTTTTCCACAATCAAATTCAGCACAAATGTATTCCAGGAATAAAAGTAAACAAAAAAAAATCCAATGAGTGTTCGAACTCACGGGCGATGTGTTAACACCTTTTTGTTACACGGCACCTGTTCGATTTCTATGAACACATTCGTAAATGTTACATTGGAAAATAAAAAAACAGCGTTCAATCATATGATGACGTTACATTTAAATAATATTAATACTTAAAATTATTTAAAGACCCAGTGCAAGCACATGTGTCATTATTTTCTTGCTCAATACTTTTTGTTTTTTTCCCACAAAAGTCAAAGAATGCAAAGCAACAGACACTTGTGTATACATATGTACATACATAGTGTTATTCGTACATACGCTACACAAGTTCACAAAATTGTCGTTGCTCTCTTGCTATCTCATTTTTATATACGTATAATACGTCATTACTCTCTTTGCTCTGAGAGTGCTCCGCACCCACATTTTATGGACTTACCTTTCACTATAATAAAAAAACAACAACTACTAATACTTCTACTACTAATATGTTGGTGATTTATTTGTGCTTGCCCTGCAAACATTTTCGATCGCGGAAGAATAAGCTGCGAATCGTGTGGAAGATGAACTTAATCGCGGCGATCACCATCTGCGATGCATCGACGAATGCTGATTCGTGAGAAAATGTCCGGTGAAATGCGAATCGCCTTGTTGATTTACAAGCGTATCGCCTAGCTGATTTGCAAGCGAACCGCCTTGTTGATTTACAAGCGAATCGCCTTGCACTTTCCCTCTTACTTCGTTTTCGGATTGTATTATTGTACATGTTACTGTTTATTATTAAAATGTTTAAAATATTTATTAATCACCCTTGCCACAACACAATAGAAAAAAAACTTGCCACAACACAATATCACAACATTCACTGATCACTTCAAAACTTAAATGACAATTTTTCAACTTTTCTTCTTAATAATATCCCGTTATAATACATCGCCGCAATGAATCGCGGATGTATCGCGGATTCTTCTGCCCAAGCGATGACAATAAGAATATATTACAACTAGGGTATTCATCATCTGCCTAAGCTGATTCTTCGCAAAATCATCTGCAAAGAGATGAATTTGTAATGATCGCCAGGAAGAATCGCAGATTCTTCGCAAAATCATCTCCCCAACTGAATTGATTTTTAATGATCGCCAGGAAGAATCGCGTATTCTTCGCGCAGCATATTAGTCTTCCAAAACTCGTCCAAATGTTTGCAGGGTGCTGTGTCGTGGAGTGTTTGTGTGGGTGGTGGGTGTAAGGGGGGTACCTAAAATAAAAACAACCATACACACAACATCACACATACTTTGTCCGAAGTAGTTGACGTATACGTGTGTCCCATAACCACATGTTTGCCATATCAACAGCAACAAAACAGCCAAACACACAACATCACACATACTTTGTACGAAGTAGCTGACGTATTAGTATGTCACCATAACGTCGACTGCGATGGTTTAGCAGCAGATTTTGACTTTGATAGATTTACACCCAATTTATACGATGATTTTTACGACGTTGCTTTTGCGACGTCTTTTTTTAACATATAGTCGAAGGGTGTAGAGAAGCAAGAGCGGTAAACAAAATGACACGATTTCTGTTTTTTCCATAATGCCCTTCTCTACACCGCTCCCCTATATGTAACAAAAGACGCCGCAGAAGCAAGCAGAAGCAACGTCGTAAAAATCATCGTATAAATTGGGCGTTTGTCCCTATACGCCGCTATAGATGTTTACACATCAAAAGTATTAAAAAATATATGTCTGAGAAGCAATAAATACCTAAGAAATGCGATAAATAAATAATTCGGGTATTCTAGTGGTGCCACCACATCGATAGGCCGTGATTGAAATGGTTGTAAACAAACGTATTATTCGTTCGTAGTGTGAGATAAAACAGCGTTGCATAAAGTAAATGAAGAATTTTTTCTGATTGATTGATGATTTTTTGATCTGTCAAAACGTATGGGAAATCAATCAAATTTTCTTGATTTCTGCTTGAAATCAACAAAAGTGGCAATATCAAGAAAATCGATGCCTGTGCGAATACTGTATTAGATAAATTTTGTTATCTTTTCTCAAAATCAGAAATTTGCAAAATGGCTACACATTTTAAGTTCATTAAAATTATTTTTTTTAAAGGAAGACTACGTATACTTGTATATCTCTAAATTTTAAGAATAGATTTTTATTTGCGATTGAAGACAAAATTGGAAATAAATTGTTCACAACAACGCGCGGTAAATTTTATACATATTGAACATGGTAGAATTATCTATCAGGTATAGTCGTTTAAACAGGTGATGAAATTTTTTCCGTGTCATTTTTCGTTTCACTTGCCAAAGTCAGGTATTTTGTTTTTATACTTTTTTATATTCTTGAATTGTTGGTATATGTAGAGTGTAGAGTTTGACAACTGAATCGAATGAACGAAAATGAAATATTTGTTGTTGCTGCTTACAACTACGACATCTGCTGCTATCGTGTATTTGTTGGCACTGGCTACAAACGTGTTGCCGTATCGCATGTTTTCACCCATTACAGCAAATGTTGCCACATTTCGTAGTATTAAGTGTGTGTCGTTTTATTTGGAAAGTGGTAAGTGGCGATAGGTTACTGGAATAAAATACAGCCTTAATATTGAAATAAAAAAGTTAGGGGCTCTTTAAAAACTGGAAATTTCGTAAAAAGGTTGCCGACCCCTGACAGACAATTCATTCATTGAACAGCTGACAAATTAGACAAAGTTGAATAAGTATATATGTATGCACAAGGCAATGCAAAACAGACGTACGTAGGTAAATATGCAGCGACTGACTGCACAACCAAATGAAAGTTGGGACTGACAACTGGTGGAGTCAAAACAACAACAACAACAGCACTACATGGCGGGCCGAGATTTACAAATTATCAATAACAACAACAACAACAATACACTGACCAAACAAACGAAAGAAATTAAAAATCTTGTATTGGTGTTGTTGTTATGACGTTAGGAATTAGAAATAAAAGAACATACACTTACAATAGAGAGCAAAAAAAAGCAATGGTTAGACCGAGCAATACAATAGAAAATAATAAATAGTATAAAGTAACATGAGACTTTAACACAAAATACGAGGGCGGATAAATAAGACCGTGAGTTTTTGAAGTAAACACAGTTTTTTTTTGCAAAAACTTAGTCCTTTTAAAAACTTAGTCTAAATACACTTATTCCAACGTTTCTAAAATTTTTGTATCCCTTCCAAAAAATAGGATTTTTCGAGGTCCACAAAATATGCATTTGTTTGATCAATAATTTCATCGTTGGAGCTAAATCTCTTTCCACCGTGCCATTTCGTTAGGTTTGGAAATAGTTACTGGCGGCTAAATCCGGAGAATATGGTGGATGAGATATCAATTCGTAGCCCAATTAAACAACTCCAAACAATCCTTTGAAGTTGTCACACGATTACGTTTAAGGTCAATTGAGAGCAAACGCGGCACCCATCTTGCAGACAGCTTTCTTAAATCCAACTGATCATTTAAAATCGAAACCACACTGCCATATGAAATGCCTATGGCATCAACAATCTCACGCACTTTTACTCTTCGATCGGCCAACACCATATCGTGGATTTTTCCGACATTTTCGGGTGTATTGACCTCAATTGGCTGTCCAGAACGTTCAGCGTCATTTGTACTTGTGCGACCACAACGAAAGTCAGTAAACCATTTTTTTACTATTGAAATCGATGGTGCAGAGCCCCATAGTATTTATCAAGCTTTTCCTTGGTTTGATTGACGGTTTTTTTTCGCAAAAAATAATTTTTAATGAGCACTCTTCACTTTTTTCCATTTTTAAAAAATGCACGAGGTTGTATGTTTTGAACAGCTATTAAACGCACAGTAAAAGACGGAACTTGATAAAACTTTGACAGTAGTCTATTAACAGGTGGTACTTGATGGGAGCAGTGTTGTATTTCATATAACTACGAGGGAAGTTGGGACTTATTGATACACCTCGTACATGAACTGCAAAGGGCCAGGATCTGCGGTTAACACTAGTTAAGAACACATTTTCATATTAAAATTCGCTTTATTTTTTACAATTTACTTTCAGTACGGATAACGTCTCAAGAATTTCTGCCGATGAAATATATCGTAAGTCCGTGCATTAAAGCTTTAGAGCCGAAAAAGCTCTCTCAACTGTGACTTGCGTTGCAAGGACTGAATGAACTGAATGAAGTATTAGAGCTAGTCTACGCAGCCACGGAAGTACATACGAGTATTTTCTACCTTTCCAATATTCCAATAAATTTGCGTCTACTTATCTGTATAAGTGGGCCATTTAAGACCTACCAATGTTAAACCCGAATAACATTTTTGTTTTCTAATATAATTGTTTTTTTTTCTTTGCAGGTCATTATTGAGTTCTTGGAGATTTATAATGGATAGATACAGTACACAACAACGTGTTGAAATTATCGAATTTTTTTTATTCATGTCAAAGATCAATAGTTATGGCGCAGCGAAAGTATCGTCAACATTTTAATTCTAGATTAGCTCCCACAGCCTTCATGATAAGGAATTTGAACTGTAGATTGTGGAGCTCTGAAAATCCAAGGGCAACACAACAGCATCAGTTACATCCATCCAGATTTGGTGTGGTGTTATGGGCGATAAAGTTATCGGTTCATATTTTTTCGAGAATGAGAATGGAACGCCAGAAACTATTTCAGGGGCTTCTTACAGAACATCAGAACAGCATCCTAATTTGTGGTTCCAACAAGATGGAGGGACTGCGCACACTGCAAGGCAAACTGTGAATTTACTGCGAAAAATTTTTGGCGAACATTTGATTTAAAAAAATTCTAATTTCCCTTGGCTACCTCGTTCGCCAGATATAAGTGCGCCCGACTTTTTTAATGGGGATATTTAAAAGACAAAGTGTATGTCAATAAGCCAAAGACAATTAGACAGCTAATGCGGAATATTCGAGACGAAATACTGACCCTGCCACCAGAAACATTACGTGGTGTTACGGAAAAGGCAATTAAAAGAGCCAATGTTTGTTACGAGCAAAATTGTGGACATTTGTTGATGCCATATTTCATACACAGTCCCCCTAAATTGAAATATATTTAATATATACAAAAAAATTATCCAATGAGTGTTCGATCTCACGGGCGATGTGTTAACACCTTTTTGTTACACGGCACCTGTTCGATTTCTATGAACACATTCGTAAATGTTACATTGGAAAATAAAAAAAAACAGCGTTCAATCATATGATGACGTTACATTTAAATAATATTAATACTTAAAATTATTTAAAGAACAGTGCAAGCACATGTGTTATTATTTTCTTGCTTAATACTTTTTGTTTTATTCCCACAAAAATCAAAGAGAATGCAAAGCAACAGACAAATCAACATACATACATTGTTATGTTCGTACATACGCTACACAAGTTCACACAATTTTCGTTGCTCTCTTGCTATCTCATTTTTATATACATATAACCACGTCATTATTCTCTTTGGTCTGAGAGTGCTCCGCACCCACACAAGATAACTATTCGCTGCTGCTACATCAGTGTGGGTTTTTTTTCGCAGTCTGCCAATCTGTGTTTCGCAGTGGGACAAATCTGTGTTCTATATAGGGGTGGGTCACCGTTGTCATTTAGGTGTATAAAAAATATATGTTGGCCGATTCTGAGACCTACTCGATAAGTACACAAAACTTCATACAAATCGGTCCAGCCACTTCGGAGGAGTTTAACACCAAATAATCTGTGATCGCAGTCGGACAAACCAAAAAGACAAATTGTGTTTGGATGAATTCACTTTGTGAGTTTAGTTCCTACCCGCGTCTATAGATGTTAACACATCAAAAAATATTATTACAAGAGTTATACGTATTTTACATTGGTAGGTATTATTTGGCCCACCCTGTATATCTTGTTGAGGGTTTCGCAGTCCCAATTCTTTTATTGCATTCCTTAAAAAAAAAAATTATGATGTGGTGTCGATAAGAAGTATGTATACTATAAACTTACCGGAACTTCGAAGATCTTAAAACCTTAACAACTTGCCTAGCGTTGCCAACGACATGTGTATTCAAATCGTCCAAAAAATCCTTTACAACTAATTACAAAGTGTGCGCTGCACATTTTATGGACCATATACCATCATAGTTTAGATGGCACAAAGTCTTCGTTGTCAGTGTGAAGATTCTCTTCATCTTCGTTGGTTTGGGAAGATGATAAAAGCTCTACAGCTTTTACTAAGTTTCGATCATTGTCGGTGTTAACTGACTAAATTTGATCGAGTGAAATATTGTAGTCCTTTAATACATTTTCGACTTACAATTTAATATATTCTGCAGTATGCCTCTGCTTAAGTTCGAGCATTGTGAGCGTAAAAACTACGATTTGATTTCCAACAATTAGTTGCACATTTGCTCCTAAAATACCGCGGTCGCCGCGAGTAGCTGTATCTAACTTTAAGGAAACTAATTTTTTGCTTAAGGTTTCTCGGATTATCACTTTTAGATTTTTCAAACTTTCATAGGCATGCTCCATTATATTTCTTGATGTTATGCAAGGCATTTCAAGCCCATCAAATATATGCTTAATTAGGGTTTTAAACGAATTAGAGTCCAGGAATGACAACGTTAACAACTCGTTCGTTCTAAAACCAATACAAGCGTCGATGACCTTTGTGGGCGACAGCTCTCCAGTAAATTTTATAATTTTTTGCCCTGCTTCAGATGTTGATGGGTCATATTTTAGTCGTTTTACACACTGCTCCTCTAATTCCGGGTGAGATTTTGAAAGATGCCTCTTTAAGTTGGTGGTCTAAAAGGGCATTGACTGTATCACCACATTTTTGCACTTGGAATTCACACAATTCCTTTCAAAAATTCAGGTAAGTATACATTTTTTAAATTAATTTAATTTTAAAAACATGGGAAGGAAATGTTTTTAAGATAAAATTAATTTAATTAATTTGTTTTTGTTTATAAACGTAATTATCTTCGATCCGATTTCAGGTGAAATGATTTTTTGAATTTTTTGAAAAGTGACGGCTCCACTCAATCACAATCTTCATTGCCTGCTACGATCTGATAAGTTCAAAGGTATCAACATTTCCAATTTCGGAACAGTAGTTCTTGAGAAAATTGAATTTGATGGATATATCTGCCCGAAAAAATAACGGACAAAAAATAACAAATATGTTGTGCCTGAAAAAATAAAAGTCAAGAACTCTCATTTTTGACTCGAATCAAAAAACATAAAAAATAACTAATATTTTTTCACTTTTAAAATTCAATTCATGTTTGTTACGGTCACTGCACACTGGGCCAGATTTCAAATTGTGCGGCATAAATTCGAATAATGATACTATAAAACTGTAACTAGGCGTATCTGATAGACCCTAAATGTGTGATAAATAGCCCATAATTTGGACCGATCCGACGACGCAAAGTCCTACCGCCCATATAAAGTTAAGGCTTTAAGTGCGAATAAATAATAATACAGCTAACTTTTTTTTTGACCCAACCATTATGTTTATTGTATCATCTTTATTTATGTCTATGGGTTTAATATTAATAAAAGATAATAAAGAACAATTTTTTTAAAGAAACTGTTGTGATATTGGCTGATATATAGAAACCCTTTTTTTACGTTGAAGCCGATTTCTTAAAAACTGCTCAAACGATTTCCAAGAAATTGCCAAGAAGTATTTCTTATTTTCTCGGATACAGGGTATCCTATAAAAAAGTTGTAAAATATTTTAATTTTAACTCAAAACTTCAATAAAATATAATTTTTTGACCACTAAAAAATATAGTCATGCGGCCTTATTCATAAAAAGTTATGAGGGGTTTGAGGGACGATTTGCCATACAAGAAACGTCTCTCAAATATCTCGCAACTTTTATGAATAAGACTCATGGTGTTAATCATTGTTATCTTTCTCATTTTTAAATACCTTCCTTTTCATATGCATCTAATTCAAAACAATGTGTAATTTCAGTTTCTGAATCAGAGTCAGTGTCACTGTCATCGATTGTGGAATTAATGATTTTCAACGCTTGGGGTTTTCAGGACGGATATATCGTCTGCGAGTAGCTCTTTTATTTAATACTATATTCGTTATGGCCGTCGGTGGCGCAATGGTAGTGTGTGCGGCTATTGTGCATGGCAACGTGGGTTCGATCCCTGCTCTGACCACCTTACAATTTCTTTCGACGGCGGACACCTCGCTTACTAACGTCGACACTATCGAGTACATAGCCATGAAAAAGCTTCTCAAAATACGATTCGGAACCGGTGTAAAACTGTAGGTCCCAATCAGTGAGTATAAAACTAGAACATTATATAATATTTGCGTTTTATAATATTAGCGACGTATCTAGCTCAATAAATTTTTTCGCAGAAATTACTGAAGTGTGCACAAGAAGAGAAGCATTGTGGCCTTGGTCGTCCGCCAAAGCAGAGGCTAATTTCCTCTTTAGCCGGGTTCCAGGTCAAAGCTTTTTCGTTTTTTCTCAATATCCTTTATAATTTCTGGGCTTAAGCTATTCGCATTTAGCTGCTCAAAAGCTAGCTGCTTCTCTATTGTTGTCTATCCAAACCATAGACCAATATATACATAGATACTTTTATTCCCTCATCTGACGTTTCATTTCACACTTTTCGTCGTAGGTTTGTGGAAATGAGAGCAATTAAATTTAAAATTAACTTACACCACGTGGTGTTACAAAATTTGTTCACTTAACTTTTCCCTGTCGTTTTGGTGTAGAACTGAAAAATTAAAATATATTTTGCTCTTTTTTTGACTTTTATCGTTGGTATACATTTGTATTGTATTTAACACAACTAGTTTGCCACAAAAACACGAAATTCGGTTGTTATTGCTTTGTTGATCGTTGTATACTATTGCCACCATCTGGTATTATTGAACCCATATTTTCCACCATCCAATGTTTACTTTCCATCGTACCTATGACTTTTAATTTATTGAGCGAATAAAATTATTTATGTATGTATTGGTCAATGATCCAAACATTTAACAGCGTTGCTTAATAAAATTCGAACGTTTCTGGAAGTTTACAAAGACGAAGAGAATGCGGAAAAAGCCGCAAATAAAATTAATAGCATAGTTTTAATTTTTACTTTAGTAATTTACTAATTTAATTACATTTTGGCACAATTTGGCAGAAAGTTGGTTATCTTCTCTTTTAGGACATAACAAAACAATACACAAAAATAACATTTAACACAGCCAAATGAAAACATTTTTTAATTTATACACTCTACACACCTTGATCATTAATTTCCATTCTTAAGAATTAGTTTTAAGTCAAACGTAAAAAATTTGCACAGCTACGAATTCAATAAAAAGTTTTGCCTCTTTTATGCCAAAGCAACAGCTGCTAAAACATGTGACTTTAAAGTAACGTAAATGTTCCAGGGTTGCCATAACATCCGAATTTTTGATGATTTCCTTACACCCTAAGTATATTCTTGAAAAAAAAAAATTATTTAAGTCAAGTTTTGTTCCGTCAAAAATTTAGAATTTATGCCGCATAATTTGAAATCTGGCCCAGTGTGCACTGGTAAAAATATATACAAATTATTAGTTTGTATAACACCGAGCCTGTGTTTTTATTCCCTGCTAAACTAATTTTTCGACCACTTTGTATGGGTAGCAGGAATTAAAAAACCAAGCTTACTGTATCTTTAATTCTATGTGCCTCTTTTGGTCAACATGGTCAACATGTTACAAAGATTTTTTTTCGACAAACAAGAAAACACTTCGATCCATAGAGTAATATACTAGTGGTCTTCATGAAAGCTCGAAAGAACCTCGTAAACTCGAAAACAACGTAAACTTGCACAGCAAACGTCAAAACAAACAAATTTCCCATACAAAGCGACTTGCTCAAAAGTGGAAAGTTTTCGATGCAAATTTGCTGCGCAAACGTGGGATGGACAAACGTGTAAACTTTTGACTTTTCGTTGTCATCTGACTAGAATGGATAAATAAGGTGATAGCACTAGAACAGTAGAAAAAGTACACATACATAATACATGCAATTGCTACTGCTACCACCTTATGTATCCATCTTGGTCAGCTGATATGGTTTTGAGCACAACTACGCTGAGCAACTTTACCTGGTGCCTCATGCAACGGTGCGAGGGAAACTTGCGCTGAGCAAAAGTTCTCGGCTTTCACGTTTGCATGAATGCCGCTACTAAGAGTTTGCAACAGCTGTTTTTCTTGGACCGGAAACCAAAAAAAGTAACTGGAAAATTTGGAGCACAGAGTTATACAAACTTCGCAACCCACACAGAATGAGAAAAATCTTTATTTTAATCTCTTTCATGCTTGTTGTCAGAAAAAAACCAATCGTCCACTGACACGATGCGAAACTGTCGCCAAAAAACCCTCAAACTTCGTTCTTCTTTGGCTTGATCTTCGCTCAACCGACGACCGTTTTGTTTGCTCGCTCGGCTCATGTGTTCACTCCAGACACTTTACGTCGTAAAAACTCGGCAAACGGCCTTATGAGCGTGTATGTTTGCGGCGCCTCTGGCTATTACTGCCATAGAATAATCTCAGACTAGAGACAATATTTGGCTCATCTGACGTTTCCTTTCACACTCTTCGTGATGCGGTCGGTGTGATAGAGAGATGTTTGACGAAAAGTGACATACATCAGGTGGAATTACAATAACTTCTTGCTTTTATTTTTCATGTAATTTTGGTGAAAAACTCTGAAATTTAAATGTGTTTTACACTTTTTAATTGACTGTTATTGTTAGCATACATTTGTGTTGTATTTAACACAATAATTTTAACACACAAAACGAAATGCCATTGTTGTTATTTTGTTCGTTGTTTTGAACCATTGCCTCTATCTGGTATTAGTAAAGCAATTATTTGCAACATCAAACGTAAATATCACACCAGGCCAAATGTCATAAATTTGGTGGGAGAACTAGTAGATCTACTATAAGTATTAATCTATGATTACTGCATACGCATATACACACACAAATGACCGCCCTATCCTCCTCTCCCTTCCTCTTTAATGCTTTGCCTGTGACGAAATATTTAAGGCAAATGCAACAATAAAAATAAAGACCTTTTATGCGGACCTTTTGTTGGCTTTGCTCACTTACTGACTCTCAGTAGCTGAGCGACGAAAGGTTCTGTTCATATCGACCGGTCAGTAAGAGACCGATTCGTGTGTTGCGCTCAACCCGAAACCCGAGAGCGAGAACACTAACGAAGCGGAAAAGAGGGTTTCTTTTCAGACACTAAACGATTCCGTCTCATTTTTCCGGTCTTTTGAGTGACCAGACCGCGCAAATAAATTAGGTTGAGCATATTTTGCGAGCTCTGATTTTAATACATTTGTGTTTCAATTGTAATCTCTATAAACAGTTTTACTCTAACACTTGATTACATTTTGATTTATTTCACATGTTATCCCTTTTTTCCCCGATTTAATTATCACAAAAATACTCTCAGTTGATGAGCTTTGTACTTTTGGTTCAATGCACAAACACAAATGTGCGAAAAACTCATTGAGCAACTCCACAAACTTTCAGTCGCTATTTCTCTTTGTTACTTTATTCTGCATTATTCGCCAACTCTAAGGTTGATCCAGGGGGTTTCTATGCCACAGCTGATCAACTTTAGAGTTGGCGAAACATGCAGAATAAAGTAAGAAAGAGAAACAGCGATAGATGACTGGAAGCTTGCTTAATGCTTTTCTCTCACATTTGTCTTTGTGCATTGAACCAAAAGTACAAAAGTCATCAACTGTGAGTAATTTTGAGACAATTAAATCGAGGAAAAAAGGGATAACAAGTGAAATAAAGCAAAATGTAATGAAGTGTTAGAGTAAAATTATTTATAGAGATTGCAATTATATAGCACAAATTTATTAAAATAAAGTTTTTTCTCATTCTGCGTGGGTTGCCAAGTTTGTATAACTCTGTGCTCCAACTTTTCCAGTGACTTTCTTGGTTTTCGGTCCAAGAAAAACAGCTGTTGCAAACTCTTAGTATATTAGGGCGTTTTCGGAAATGCATCACTGCAGAGCATCTGATGCGCATCACGTTCGAAAATGCAACACTTTGCAACACTGCAAGAGTCGCATGTTCTAAAAGCAATCAACACAGCGTATGATGCGCAAACAAGTCGCAAAATGCGCAGTAGCAAAATGGCTGATGCAATGAATGAGTAAGGACGGAATTTGATATTAATTTATGTTTTTTTTTTTATAAAACTTACTATTTCATATTAAATCACAAATTAAATTTCACAAATTAATTTATTTCACAAATTAATTAATTTCACAAATTAAATTTATTAAAAAATTTTCCATTGAAATATTTTCGTGTTCGGAATTGCAAATCAAAATAAGCAACAATCAAGCATCTGCATCAGCTGATTGGCATCAGCAGTGCAAACGCATCACAGTTGCGCATCAGATGCTCTCCAGTGATGCATTTCCGAAAACGCCCTTATGCCTTGTTCACGCTGCCACGAAATTGCCAATTTCGGATTGAAATTGTAGAACGAAATTGAAATCGTTCACACTGACATTTGAGCAATTTCGTCGCAAAATGACAACTGTTTGTTTACAAACATAACCATGACCAAAATGTTCGTGCCTGGACACAATAACCAAAATTTAGTTAGAAAATGAATGAAAACAATGAAATAAATGAATGGACCATGAACTTTAACATGAAGCACTGATTTTGCAAGGTTTATAGTTTCTTCTCACTAGTCTATATCGATGAAAACTTTAAAATTTAAATTTGATGAATGAGGCGGCATACAATTGTTTATTTTTTAGCAACCACGTGTTCAGTAAACAAAGCCGATCCAGAATTATCGACGGCGTTAGAGCAACAAAAAAAATGTATCGACGGCGGCAACTGATTTTTATTAGATGCGATTTGTCGGCAGATGTTACTTTTAGTTTCATCTCGTTGGTTGTGTAAAAAATTTTTATCTTTTTTTTAGTAATTCGGGCCTTTAAATGCGGCTTAACTGATAATATCGGCTAACATTTTAAGTCGAAGCATGCCGTAAAGACGGCGGCGTGAACTTCAAAAAATTATTTACGATGGCGGCACACCAGAAAATTTTCTGTCGTCTTCGTGTTCTTGCATTTGTGCAAAAAAGAGTACTAAATTGATTTTGCTGTGTAAAAACAGCGTTGTATACGACAATTTCAAGTCAATTTCAACAAAATTGTCGTAAATATCTCAATTTCGTAGTTGTCAAAATATATGCGAAATTGCGCAATTTCAACTCAATTTCGGCCCAAATTGTGAAAGACTTCAATTTCGCGGCAGCGTGAATAAGGCATTACTCTATGGGTTGATCAGCTGTGGCATAGAACCCCCCTGCTTCGATCATCACGTTTCTACATTATTCATGTTAAAACCGTGACGAGGCATTACACAGCACAATGCCAAGTCGTTTGCGCCGTCGCAAGAAATAACCAGTAAATAACTTTGGTGTTTCGATATATGGCAAATTACCTAAACACAATGAACGACTTTGGCGCTTAAGCGGCGTTTACAAAAGCGTTTAATTAATGCTAATTTATACACGTATGTATAACAAATATTGTATAAAATTCAAACAAATTGACGATTATGCCTTAAATCTACCAAAATCGAATTGGACCTTCCGACCAAATTTTAAAATTTAAAACCCATCTGACTAAATTTGGTCGGTAAAGCCCAAAACAGTAACGCTTTCTGTGAAGTCATTTGATACTGAATAGTTCAATAATATCCTTTTAAATTTTTTGTGATCTAAATTGGCCCTTATCTACATTTATACAAGATTTTTTTTTACAATTTATACAAGATTTCAAATTTGATTTCACGATGTGATAACGTAATCAATCGTCTTAAATGCATCTTGGCATAATTTTATAAGGATATGAATTCTTGAAATGATCTACTAACTTAACTATTCTCGCTGATAACTGCTTAAATAGTTGAAGATTTATTTCAAGGAATTCCTTAAAACATATAATGTATGCAAAAGTGTTTCTTAACTACTACGGAACACACTCGGTGCAAACTTTTGCCCATTACAAACTTGAACGTCATCATTATCAGTGGTAAAGGGGTGGGCGATGCGGTGGAAGGTGGAGCTCATTATCAACGTCGTCAACCACCTACTGCTTCACCTACGACATCTACAATCTCTTGTCCTCCTCCTTCTCCTCCAACTCATCATCATCATCATTATCATTTTCATACTGTTCATAGTTGTCGTCCTCGTCTTGAAGAAGACGACAGGTAAACTCTAAGAAAACGGATTTTGTATGGCTTCCGTTTCCTAAACGTCATTTACTTTTTATGCACGAAACCTAAAAGAAAACTTTACTACGCTGTATCTAGCGTAGAAGTAGTGCAGAAGGACTAACTAGGACAACAGGAGCTCAAGTAATAGTCCTGAGACATCAGATTCACAAAATGTGGCATAAAAGTAGAAACGAAGAAGTGCCATACAACAACCAAGACAAGAATAAGCACAAGTACATGTCAAACAAGAAGGAATACTCAGCTCTCACATCCACTTGACTGCAACTTAAGAGCGCCAGCCAGTGTTGTCCTGCAGGGAGTAGAAGTTGTTACGACAAGCGGGAGAGAGAGAGCGAGCGAAAAGAAAAGCCTGACAAACATCTTAAATTAAAAGGTATGTAAATGATTTATAAAGAGACAACAGCAACAACAACAAAAACAGCGCAGAGATATGTTGTTTAGTTGTCTGCTCTTGTCGGGAAGTACTAGGTTGTTGTCAAATGCAGTCATATCACAGGATATTCGGTGTTTTTTCTGTTTGTTTAAGGATATACAGAAGGTAGTGCGTAAGCTGTGGTTTATAGGGCATGCAAAGAGGGAAGTATTGACTGTTGATTGAATATTGAAAATGTTCAAAAGTATTCTAAACACAGAGTGATATTTACAAAGCAACATTTCAGGGTGTATCATCAGGTTAAGGAAGCGCTTTATATATTTGAGGTATAAAAAATGGAAATTTCGTTCCCCACAAACACCTCAACTAAAGAACTAATCTTTGGACAATTTACGGCAAACGAACATGTATGTTTATGAGAAACGAATAATATTACATGCCATGCATCCGATTAGAAAGGAGTTGCTGTTTTTTTTTACTTCTAAACAGTTTTGTGTTGTATCGTACTGTAGTAAGAGAACATGCTCTCCAACTGATATGATTCGCAGATCACACGTCACAGCCAAAGTAGAGGTTGTCACAACCGAATTATGAAGGCGTCACAACTGGATGTTTTATTTTTTTCTTTTAATTAACTACGCATGTAATGAGTTTTGTTTAATGTTTTATTAATAATGCATTTTCTCATAAAATATATAGAATTATATTGTGGTAAACGAATTAAATATGAATTCGATTGAACCAACAGAATTCATTTGAAATTCGGTTACAGCAACCGAATTAGCGTTAAATTCAGTCGTTGCAATCAGTTTAAATGTTAATTTCGGGTATTGTTGCAAACGAATGCGTCACCAATAATTTTCCATCCGTATTAAATTTAAATTCGGTTGTTGCTACCTTAATTTAGTTGACATTATAATATAATTGAAGATTCAGTTGTCACAACCGAATATCTACACCATTTCCAATTGAAATTTGAAAAAATCAATTGAAATTTAAAAATTCTATTTGAAATACATCAATTGAACTTTGAAATTTCTATTTGAAATTTGAAATACATCAATTGATGTCTTTCAAATTTGAATTGATATATTTTAAATTTCAATTGATGGTTTTTAAAATTCAATTGATTTATTTTAAATTTCAATTGATGTCTTTCAAATTTCAATTGACGTCATTCAAATTTCAATTGATGTGATTTATTTTAAATTGATATCTTTCAAATTTCAATTGATGTCTTTCAAATTTCAATTGATGTCTTCAAATTTCAATTGATGGTTTTTAAAATTCAATTGATGTCTTTCAAATTTAAAATTGATGTCGTTTAAATTTCAATTGATGTGTTTAAAATTTCAATTGATGTGATTTAAATTTCAATTGATGTCTTTCAAATTTCAATTGATGTCTTCAAATTTCAATTGATGGTTTTTAAAATTCAATTGATTTATTTTAAATTGCAATTGATGGTTTTTAAAATTCAATTAATTTATTTTAAATTTCAATTGATGTCTTTCACATTTCAATTGATGTCTTCAAATTTCAATTGATGGTTTTTAAATTTCAATTGATGTGATTTAAATTTCAATTGATGGTTTTTTAAATTTCAATTGATTTATTTTAAATTTCAATTGATGCCTTTAAAATTTCAATTGATGTCTTTCAAATTTCAATTGATGTCTTTCAAATTTCAATTGATGTCTTTTAAATTTCAATTGATGTGTTTCAAATTTCAATTGATGTCTTCAAATTTCAATTGATGGTTTTTAAAATTCAATTGATGTCTTTCAAATTTAAAATTGATGTCGTTTAAATTTCAATTGATGTGTTTTAAATCTCAATTGATGTGTTATGAATTTCAATTGATGTGATTTAAATTGCAATTGATGTCTTTCAAATTTCAATTGATGTCTTCAAATTTCAATTGATGGTTTTTAAAATTCAATTAATTTATTTTAAATTTCAATTGACACACTCTGGGAGATCGATATGAGGTATCATATAGCTTGGACAGCACTTGACCATAGCAGGGAAATTTAGAGGTTCAACGAAGGAGACACAATATGACGTTCAGTTTGGTTCCTTGGTGCTCATTGGCCACAAAACACCCAGAGAGGTCAAGAACCTTACAATAGGAGGATGAAAAGTTTCCCCAACCGGCTTAATTGTTCGCCTTTCTCCTCCAGTTGGTAAGACCAACCTCTCGCAGGCAATTCCTGTAATTTCCTGGCTGGTCTTTCCACCGAAGTCTTGATAGCAATTTTCGATGTCCTTCGAGTACGTCTTCAAATACCTTTCGCACTTGTTCATTCCGATCCTTTCTACTGACTAGCCAGCGTAAATGCGGCTGCGGCTTTTCTCACGATGATCTCAATTAATATGTTGAAGAGATCACATGATTGCTGTTGCCCTGCCTGAGCTCTGGCCTTATACTAAATGGTTCGGTGAGATCTTTACCAATATTTATTGAAGATTTCGTGTAGGTCAGTTTCCCCAGATCGACCTATCGAAGGCAGCCTTATAATTTACAAAGAGGTGGACGTTTTCAGATCGGTTTTCGTGGGGTCTTTCCAGGATTTGTCGTTAATGAATATCTGGTGATAGTTGATTTTTCAGGCCTAAAACGACAACTGATAAGGTCAGATTAGGTCTGCAATTTATTTTGTGTTATAAGAGCTATGAAATTGTATATTATATTAATTTAATTTACGTAACGTTTCTAGTTCGATTGCAATGAAAGTAACTAAGAATATTAAATTTTTTAAACTTTCGTGGATCAACAAAAATTAGGACTAACTAGGACCGACGCGCCATTTTCATTTCTGAACACTTAAGACCCTAACCGAAGTCACTGATTTTATTTCGTTACTCTTTACTACCGTTTGCTGAAGAAATTATTTTTTTTTAACTTTGGTGCAGTTTTTTATTTCATATTTAAATATAAAATACTTGAGTATAAATTGATTTTTTCAGTGTAAAGTTAAATACATTACTGTGTCGGAATTTACATAAAGCAACTATTGCATAGAGAATAACATTTACTCATGGAGTGGAATGGCACCAAAGAAAACGAGTGAAGCGTGTCGTTTCTCTGCTCGCTGTTGTACACTCTTCGTGGAATATTTCAATACACGAGCAGTTTTCTAATGATGTTATTGTATCTAACTATAGAAATTCCAACCATATTTAAATAAAAGTTCATAAAGTATGTAAAAAGTATGAAATAATCAAGTTATGACGCGGGAAAGAAATGAGTTTGAGTGAATCGCGTCGACTCTTTTGGTTCTCTTCTACTAGGGTTGCCAAATTGTAGGGTGTTTTTCTTCTCTTTTCACTTTGGAATTTAGGTCTGGCAATACCATCAAATTGTAAACTAAAATTTCGATACTGGACGTAAAAAGCAAAAACGATGTATGTACAAGTAGACAGTCAAAATTTCTCTTCACTCAAATGCCAACAAACACAACGCGTGAGACCCTAGTCATTCTCTGTTCTCTCTCTTACTCTCTTCATTGAATACTGTATATAACTATACAAATTCCAACCATATTGAAGTAAAATTACATAAACTATGCAAAAAGTATGAAATAATCAAGATATGACGCGTGAGAGAAATGCCTTTGAGTGAATTTCTAGCACTTTTTGGTCCTCTTTGCATTCTTGGATCCGCTTTTTGAAGTTAGTTCTCCATATTTCTTACAAATCAGAGATAATTGAAGCACCAACCCGCAGAAGATATTCTCAAGAAAAGTTAGAAGAAATGAAACAGGAAATTACAATGTTTATCGGGTGATTGCTGGCCAAGCGGGGACCTCTAACACAGGGAACATTGCGAGGCGGTTTTTCGCAAACACTCAGAAAGCGGCTGATATTACAGGCTTCGAAAAGAATCTGCTGGACAGATTTAGTATAATTATACCGACATCATCAAGTGGAAAAGATCAATGCTGGAGCTTTTGGCGATTTCACTAAAAAAAACAGTTGAGCTTTACGTAGAACAGTACAACTGGCACAGAATGCCTCCCAGCGTACATAAGGTTTTTGTACACGGCTCGGAGGCCATCCAGGCTGCTATTTTACCAATACCTGTTTTATCTCAAGAAGCTCAAGAAGCTACGATAGTAATACAAATTATATGCACTCTCGGTTGAGCAACACGAGGAAGTTTAGCAGAAATGCCACCACAACTGCAGAGTAGTAGAGTCTGACCCTATAATTTCTTATTTAAGGACAAAAAAAACAGAACGAGGTATTCCAGTGGAGGTTTCAAAATTACTTTGCGCAGAAGAAGAAGAAATTCTCGCCAACCAAGAAGAAGAAGTGTGTGAAAATGCAGCGGTAGAGCTCGAGGAAAGCATCGAAGACGACGATGATGAAATTGTCGAACGTAATGGTATAGATTTTTTTAAATGAAGTTTTTTCTTTGAGGTCCCAAATAAATCTTGTATGGTTATGAAACACACTTCTTAAACTTTTTATTTATTTTATAACACAGTGCAACACGAAAAAATATAACCATATATGTGATAAAATACCAAAACAAAAAAGACCCGTGTCTCCCAGTTTTGCCCAAAGTCATGAACTTTTTTTATGCACCCCCAAAGATTTGGGGCCTTGGTGTCATTTTTGCAAAAAAGTGATAATTTTGTCAGGTTCATATTTGCAATTCGTTCGGAATTTTGATTTATCATCTGAGGGTAAACCTAAGGCTACATAAGCGCTGCCTAAACGGTGTTAAGAATGATGCCTAGGAAGTTCATACGTTCTAGGAAGTTGTTTACTAAGATCTTAGGTACATTTTTGTAGTTCACTGTTTCCTTGCATTTTTAACGGTTTGCTACCTATGGAACTGAACAGGGGAAAAAAAGTAAAAAATCGAATTTTTTAAAGTTTTTTGCGATTTTGACCTTGAAGATGACGTTTGTTTGATTTTATATGTTAGCAATTTTTATTCTTTATGATAAGAGCTACAACTTTCCGTTCGAGAGTAAATCAAAATTCCGAACGAATTGCAAGATATAAGCCTGACAAAATGATCACTTTTTTGCAAAAATGACACCGAGGCCCCAAATCTTTGGGGGCCCATAAAAAAGTGCATGGCTTCGGGCAAAACTGGGACACACGGGTAATTTTTTTTGGTCTTTTATCACGTTGCCGTGTTCGTATATGGTTATATTTCCATGACTTACACACAGTGTAATCCTTAATAAAGTTGGTACAAAAGTTTAAAACGTTAAACCTTGTTAAGAAAAGACTTTTATGGGAAATAGTAAAATTACACATGCTCTTACCTCCGTTGGGTTAGTTATCGAAATCCTGATCGAAAAATGTATGCCAAAAATGAAACATTTTTTATACCCTCCACTGTAAGTGATATAGGGTATATATCAGTTTGTCATTGTGATTGTAACATATAGAAACAAGGCTTTGCGACCCCATAAAGTAAATATATTCTTGATCCTTATAACAACCGGAGTCGATATAGCCATGTCCGTCTGTTGAAAACATTCTCACGACTTCAATCGGCGATAACGCGGTTTGGTTTTTGGCCAGAATGTTCCACGTATTCCTGAGCAGTTTGGTATTGAAAATCAGCGAAATTGGTCCATTGGAAAAAATTTTATGATTGGAAACGTAAAAAAACTCATAAAATTTTCACATTAATTTTTGTAGTTTTATACTAAACTACTCCTTTTGCAGTGTCGTGAATTTCCATGTTGAAAATCTTTGTTGTTCTTTATAATAGGTAAGTACTTTAGAATGTTTAGATGTACTTTCATGTGTTCATACATTTATATGAATTTTGTCACACTTCATAAGGTCGCTGTGGCCTGATCGGTAAAGGGTTGCGCGTTGGAGTCTGAGGGTTGTTGGGTCAATTCTCGTCCCAGCTTGTTTTTTTTTTTTTTTAACAGTTCTTCAAAAAATGCTTTTTAATTTTTAAAAAATGCTTTTTTATTTTACTTACTACTCCTTTTGCCGTGTGGTGAATTTCCATGTTCAAAATCTTTGTTGTTCTTTATAATAGGTAAGTACTTTAGAATGTTTAGATGTACTTTCATGTGTTCATACATTTATATGAATTTTGTCACATTTCGTAAGGTCGCTGTGGTCTGATGGGTAATGGGTTGCGCGTTGGAGTCTGAGCGTTGGAGTCTCGTCCCAGCTTGTTTTTTTTTTTAACAGTTCTTCAAAAAATGCTTTTTTATTTTTTTTAAAAAAGTAAATTTTCTTAAAAGAAAGTACATTTCTTAAGTACATTTCAAAGTACATTTCAAAGTACATTAAGTACATTAAGTAAATTTCAAAGTACATTTCTTACGTACATTTCATTAAGTACATTTCTTAAGTACATTTCTTAAGTACATTTCTTAAGCACATTTCTTTCTTAAGTACATTTCTTAAGTACATTTCTTCTTAAGTACATTTCAAAGTACATTAAGTACATTAAGTAAATTTCAAAGTACATTTCTTAAGTACATTTCATTAAGTACATTTCTTAAGTACATTTCTTAAGTACATTTCTTAAGTACATTTCTTTCTTAAGTACATTTCTTAAGTACATTTCTTCTTAAGTACATTTCTTAAGTAGAGTTCTTCTTAAGTACATTTCTTCTTAAGTACTTAAGAAATGTACTCAAGAAATGTACATTTCTTAAGTACTTAAGAAGAAATGTACTTAAGAAATGTACTTAAGAAATGTACTCGAGAAATGTACATTTCTTAAGTACATTTCGTAAGTACATTTCTTAAGTACATTTCAAAGTACATTTCAAAGTACATTAAGTACATTTCAAAGTACATTTCAAAGTACATTTCAAAGTACATTTCAAAGTACAGTTTCCTAAGTACATTTTCAATGTGAGCACTTGAGCATTGTGAGCAATGCATTTGTGAGCATTGTGAGCATTTGTGAGCATCCTGCATTTGTGAACAAGTAATTGCATTTGTTACCAAGTAACTTATTTTTATTTTTTTTAAAAAAGTACATATTCTTAAAAAAGGTCCTTTTTAAAATTTAATATTTTGCTGGTTAACACTAAGGTGGAGGGTATCAAAGATTCGGCACAGCCGAATTTAACACTTTTACTTATTTTTAAATGTAATCCCCTCCACCATAACTCGATGGAAAAAGTATTGCAAGAAATGAGCTCAGCACCATCAAAAACCTAACGACTAATGACTTTGACACGTCTACAATTAAAAACAACGACGCTATTAATTTTGTCCGGCCATTTTTTAAGTCTGTCCCAGTGAAAATGGTATTTTAGCAAGTTGCTTGCAGAAACAGATGATCTGTTCTAACTCGGAGATGATATTGAGGCTCAACTAAATATTTGAGTTTCCTTTTATGATGGAATTTTTGATATACATTCCAATTTTTTTACATACTTAAGCATTTTATTCTTTAAGTACTTTTAAACTACATTAATTTTCCCCGGCATCAGATACGTCACCTTATCACCTATTTATTCTCCATATACGCTTTAGATCGCATCTCCTAACGTCACAATGTCAAAATAGTTTTTCTTAGATTTCTTGGTTAGCCCCAATTTTGTTCAAATCTAAAACAAAATAATATAAACAAGAAAACCTCAATTTGGCATAATTTCTGGACTGGATTTACCCTTACTGTGCTATGTTTTCTTCCTCGATACATTTGTTCCCATGACCCTTGACGTTTCTATTGCGGCTAATTACGTTTGCGACCAATGCTCTGTATCTTCAACCAGAATGACACAATTTCCACCGTCTTACTCGTAGTACAAAGTGTAGCCAAATAAGTCCGCAGGGAACAGTTTGTCTTTGTTGCCTGATGGTGTTTATTATCCTGGATTTTGGTCACCTGAACTAAACTTTTGTTTTGTTTTTCGGTATTTTTTGCTTAGGACATTAGACAGTTGAGGCTTTAACAAAACAACAGCGTAACAAAATCCAGGTCATAATAAATGACAAAATGACAGAGTAAACACTTGAACCAGACTGGTAGACCATGTGGAGACGTACAAGGAGGAAGCCAAGGTATTGCAAAATAGTTACTGATAATCGGCAAGATGTAAAGCAAGGGATAAAAGGAGGACATGTTTACAAGTTTGACTAAAACCCATTCAATTCTTAATATGAATTCTTCTGTCATAGAGAGGTGTATCTTACAAGCGCAGCGGTCATATGCAATGGTTGATCTAAGATTTGGATTTTTTAAATCTATTTATTGAAATGAAGGCCTGTTTTAATTCCTCAAACATCTTACGTTCCGGGTAATTTTCATACCTGTCAGACAAACGAAAGTTTGGACAGTTTAAATTAAATTGGGGAATTTATTAAAAAAAACAAAAATGGTTTCCCAATATATGGGGGGAGAGCTTCTCACAACCAGTGAGCTATGTGGTTTCCAGTTTTACACTCACTGATTGGGACCTGCAGTTTTATACCGGTTCCGAACGGTATTTTGAGAAGCTATTGCATGGCTAAGAACTCGATAGTGTCGCCATTACTCAGCGAGGTGAACGTCGTCGAAAGAAATTTAAGGTGATCAAAAGCCAGTCTTCGACATACTCGTAGTTTTGTACAGTTTTCCCTGAATCGGGCCATCGAAAGGGAGTCTTATATTCTCGAAAGAGATGTTGGAGGTGGATTTGTTTTTCGTAGAGTTTCTCCACGATTTGTCATAATGTTAATATTTAGTTAGTCGTTGGTTTTCGGGGTTTAAAGCCACACTGAGAAGGTCTGATCAGGTCTGCAACAAATAGTTTTAGCCTTTCCCATATTACGTTCGAGGAGACCTTGTAAGCAATGGATAAAAGGCTTATCCCACGATAGTCGGTACATATACTCGGGTCACATTTCTTAAATACAGGACACAATATGACAAGGCGCTAACAATCTCGTGTGTATTTGTCTAAAAAAAATTGTATACATGAACTGATAAATGAACCCTTCCAACTCCTCGACGCAGGCCATGAACAGCTCAGTCGGTAGTCCATCAGTAACCGTGAATTTGCTGTGTTTAATCCGGGAAGTTCTAACCTCGCCTTCGTTAGGAGAGGGCAATCGACGCCATCGTCTTGTATTTGCTCAACTCTGTCATCTACATTGGAGTCTCCTGGGATATCCCAATATATCCAATATCCCCAATATACATAGTACATACTTTGAACATCTAAGACAAGATTACCAAGCGGGGGCCCCGATTCGTGGTCATTGGTTTTACTTTCCACTTTTCTGTGGACTATACGGGCGTCACTCTACCATGTCTATGTTTCAATTTGATCAGTCTCACACTTTCTCAAGAACCGTTGTATCTTCTTAAACAAACGTGTCTCCTCTTTCCTTTTCTTCTCATACTGCTCCATCGCGGTTCGTGTTGCACCTGACTTGGGCATTTCCATGCGTGCAGTCTTCCCCATTTTGTGACTCGAATCGATATTAACGCCGCGAATCACATAGACGTCCATTATGCTGCAGAGGTCTGTCCATCAATAACTCACGGGGTTGAAGCTAGAGACTAGATGCCATAGTCTTATGCCCACTAACAGCTCGTAACGAAATTCATGATTTTTTCATGATGACAGTAACATATCTCACAGCTCATCTTATGGACAGCCATGACCTGCCCATCGCATTCCCTAGACAGCAGATCTACCAGTCCCATAATTTTCGAGACATCTGCCAGTTCGATAGTGACCCCGGATCATTATAGCGTTGGTGTAACCAGACATGCAAGAATGCTGCCAGATCCAAAGAGGACGCGTTCAGAGACTGGCGTTCTAATAAAAACGTTAAAACTGAACTGCTACGCAAACAGGCAAGATCCAAGTGTGCCAAATTACTTCGACGCGAAAAGTTTCTTCACGAACAGCGTATTCGTGCTAAAGTCCTTTCTTCCCTAGTGGAAGTAAGATCTTTTGGTCATTTGAAAGAAGAATAAAGGATAGTTCTTCCTCTATCCCAACTCTTCTTAAAGATGACATAACATTCACTGAACCGGTTGATAAAGCTAACCTCCTGGCTGAAATATTTGCAAGGAACTCTTCCTTGCCGGATAGCAATCAACTACTCCCCGTGATCAATTACGTATCCAGTTCCATGCCCAAGATAGGAGTTAAAAAGGTTCTTGCGAATCTCGTCGTAAATAAATCCCCGGGCCCGGATGGCATATCTGCACTGGTCTTTAGTAGGTGCTCTTCGACGCTGGCGTGTCCACTGCGCAAGCTTTTCAACCTTGCATACCATGTCTTCCCGGTGCCTTGGAAAGTTGCTAATGTCCAGCCAATCCCTAAAAAAGGTGATGCAAGTAACCCTGCAAATTACCGCCCAATTGCAATTTGTTCTGCGGTATCGAGGGTTATGGAGAGCATGGTTAACCACCTTCTAGTGAAATATCTTGAGTCCAATGACCTTCTTAATGATCGGCAGTATGGCTTCCGTAGAATGAGATCTACAAGAGATCTGATGGCGTTCCTTTAGGAACAGTGGAGTCGATCCATCCACCGGCTTGGTGAGGGTAAGGTAGTGGCTCTTGATATTTCCAAGGCCTTTGACAGAGTATGGCACGGTGCACTCTTGCCAAATCTCGCTGCTTTTGGTGTCGGTGATAACTTCACTCGATTTATATCGAGTTTTCTCAGAGATGGGACTATACGAGTTGTTGTAGATGGGGTTTCATCCGACGTGCATAAGTTGACTGCAGGTGTACCACAGGGCTCTGTTCTTTCTCCTTCTCTTTTTCTTATTTTCATTGACGATCTCCTTGGTCAGTCTGTAAATCCAATCTACTCTTTTGCGGATGACACTAATCTCTGTCATTCTTATTCATTCGACTGTAGGCCAAGTCTTCAAGAGATTGAAATCAGACGCTCTTGATGTTCTGAGCATGAAAATACAATGTGATATCCGTTGGGCAAAACATGTATTTGAAGTGTCGAAAGATGCATTCAAGTGTCTAGGCTTTTTAAAGCGGTGCATGAAATACTTCACTACATCTGATCTTCTCAATATCCACACCACCTACATCAGGCCAAAGATGGAATATAACTCCCGTATATGGGCAGGTGCTCCTAGGACATCTTTGGAGCTTCTCCACCGTGTCCAGAGGAGAGCGATGGTGTTGATAGGGGACAGTAGGGTATCCAACTCTATTATCGCCCTTGAGCATTGTCGAAAGGTGGGTTGCGTGTCGCTGTTCTATTGATATTTCCACGGTATGTGTTCCTCGGACATCCGTCAACTTATGCCAGACGTGAGGATATTTAGCTGAAGCACGCGGCTTTGCAGGAACTCTCATCCGTTTTTTATCGAGTTGCCGGTTGACCGCACTACACACTATAGAGAAAATTCGTTCTTCATCCGTACAGTCCGTATGTGGAAATACTTCCGGCTAGTGTATTTCCCACCAATTGTGACATACAAAGACTCAAGGCAAATGTCAGCAGACACTACTCCCTGTTTCCACCCTCCTCTACTTCAATTTTCCTTCGCCAACACAATGCACTGCATTTATAGGGGGCATCCCCTGAGTGTTGGCTTGTTAAAAAAAATAACGCATTTACAACGCCGTTTATCGCGGCCATGTTAGCGATAACCTTGGTTCGTTATATATTATGTACTAGTTAGTTCCAAAACGCCTAAGTAGCCCGTTGAAAAATACGATAATTTAAATGGATCTTTAAGAGAAGATAATTTTTGTAAAATTATAAACTGTTTTTTATAGAATGTATTTAAAAAAAAGAAATTATAGTTTTAGTTTCTTTTTTTAAGAACATGTATTATATTTTCCCGAAAAGGTAATTTTTTAAAGAGAGGTACTTCTTTTATTAAAAGCTAATATTTTTTTTAAGAAAAGGGTACTATTTTTAAGAAGAAGTACTTTCTGGAAGAAAAAGCCATTAGAGTATGATTTTTTTAACAAAGGAGAACTATTTTTAAGAACAGGTACTTTTTAAAGAAGTTGTACTCTTTTTAGGGAAATGTTATTTTTTTAAGAAAATTAAGTTATTTTCAGAAAGGCTACTTATCTCCAGAAAATTAAAGAAAACGGATTAGTTTACTTTGAAGAAAACGTACTTTTAATAAAAGCAATTTTTTTCAGAAAAGGTATTTTTTCAAGAGAAGTTATTTTTTTGAAAAAATGGTTTTTTTTAAGAAAATTTAATTTTTTTACAATTGATCCTTTTTCAAGAATAGGTACATTTTTAAGAGTAGGTACTTATCTCAAGAAAAGTTATTTTGTTTCACAAAAAAGGTACACTTTAAGGAAAAGGTAGTTTTTTAAGAAAAGGCAATTTGTTGTAAGAAAATGTACTTTTTTCAGAAAATGTACTTATTAAAAAAAATACTTTTTGTTAAGAAAAAGTACTTTTTGTAAGAAAATGTACTTTTTTAAGTAAAGGTACTTATTTAAGATATGGTATTTTTTTAAGAAAAGGTACTTTGTAATAATATGAATAGGTATTTTTTTGACAAAATTAACTTTTTTTTAATAAAAGGCACTTATTTAAGAAAATTTTCTTTTTTTAAACTTCTTTTACTTTGGTTTTTCTAAATTTACTTTTTATTTGGTTCAAAACTACAATATGTAATAAACAGGCTCCACCTAGAAAATTTCTTATTAAACAAGAAATATCCCCCCATATGTTAGTCTAGACACAAACCAAACCAAAAAAAGAGTAACAGCCTGTTTTTGTAACTATCTTCAAACAGCAGGCGTGCAATTGCTAGACAAGCAATCAGGTTTTCAATTGAGTTCATTGTTGCTTTTCGCTTGGGCATAAAAGCTCTTTTTCTTGGTTGTGTTCCTGTCAAAGAACAATATTACCTTCATGTTTTTATTGGCATTTCTTAAAGCTTTTTCATACAAATATATGCTAAATGGGGGCAACCCTATCCATCAGCTGTAAAATCAACAACAGCTAATTGTAGGTATTAAAAAATAAATAAACAAACGGAAATAAACACAATTGTTTGCTTTTTTTTACCAATTTAAAATGATTTCCTCCGTTGCTCTCGGTTTTCCTATTAAAACTACAGAAAATGATGATAGAGAAAGTCGCCTAAGCCGTAGGATTTTGCGTGATTCAACCAATGTGTTGGAGATTCCAGAAGACCAGTAAGTATATCAGTATAATTTGCTTTTATGAATTAATGAAGTTATGTTTTGTAGATTTATTGCAAACTTCCGTGTTAATAAGGAAGTATTTTCGAATCTGTTAGAAGATTTGGGACCGAGTGGCTAGTTCTGGGAACTCGTCCATCGAGTCTACTAAGGCACGGAACTGTATAGAGTTGGTCTTTTTTTCTCTGATAAGTACAATTGTTATTATCAATTTATGCTGTTTCGTTTCAATGTTAAAAATACTTACATTTTTTTGGTCAAACAATCCATTTTTATTTATTTAAATAAATAAAATAAATGGTTTCCCATTACATCCCATGAAGGGACCGGGGAGAACTTCTCACAATCACTGAGCTGTGCGCTTTCCAGTTTTCACTCATTGATTGGGACCTACAGTTTTACACCGATTCCGAACGGTATTTTGAGAAGCTTTTTCATGGCTATATACTCGATAGTGTCGCCGTCACTATGCGAGGTGACCGCCGCCGAAAGAAAATTTTTTTTTTTTTTTGAAGGTGGTCAGAGCAGGGTTCGAACCCATGATCTCATGTACAAGAGCCGCGCACACTAACCATTGCACCACCGACGGTGGTGAAATGAAAACACATCAATATAACCCACACGAACAATTTTTTACGATAGTCTATTTTGACATTTAACATTGTACGTTGTTGACTTACATATGTGAACCTACATTTTGACGATAACTAAAAGCTTTTGTGTTTACACTCAAAAAAAGTTTACAAAAATCAAAAATGAAATTCGTTTGGCTCTAGACGTGCGATGAGATAAAAAACAAGTTACAAAAACAGGCCGTAAGTGTGTTGCCAAATGTAATTCTATGCTCAGGGTTGTACTTCATGGATTTGCCAGTCTTGCACTTTGGCTTTTCTAAATTTACTCTATATTGGGTTCAAAACTACAATATGTAATACACAGGCTCCACCTAGAAAACTTCCCTTTAAACCAAACCAAACCAAAAGTACCCAATGGAGTTGATAATAATGGGTGGTAATAAAGTAGTTAAAAAAAAGTTGTTTAAAATTTTTTCATTTAGCCCCCATCCCGCAACATGCGATAAGGAACTTCGTTCCAAAAAAAGTTGTTTAATTTTTTTTCATTTATACCCCATCCCGCAACGTGCGATAAGGAACTTCGTTCCAAGAATAAATTAATTTTTTATTGGTAACACATTAATAAGTTATTTTGTATTTAGTTATATGTAATTTTGTGAAAACTTCTAGCTATTCCCCTCCCTTTTAGCCCTTTAATACTTTAGTGATAATAGACATTTGTTAATCGTGTAGGTGTTATATTGAAAAATTGCTGACCATTCATCTCCTAATCTTTGGCCATTAAAATTTGCCTGAAAAATTCTTATTTTCCTTAATGTCTATGTGGTTTACAAATATTCATGTCTCTCGTTATCCTTTCGATATAACTGCCGTTTTCTCGTTATCAGCTTAAGGATAATAAAACGCTTCATTTTGCTGTGAAATAATTAATTAATGCTTTTTAAATTGATAATTAATATATTGTATAATACGATTGTTATATTTAGCATTTCTTGCATACATGCAGTATCCTGATTCAGCAAAGGATATCTAAAGAGCCACACAACGTTATCAATATCGATGTTTCTTCGATGTGTAAGGACAACATCATCATGTTTCACAGCAGCTGTCTTAATGCTTTTGCAATCGTCCATTTACTCAATTTATTTAAAGTGATAAGAAGTTGTCGATATAAATACATATTGGGGTGTTTGTTATTTTGCAGGTTTTACAATTTACCAAGTGTGGTACATCCACGAACTTCGATTGAGCCTAAAATAAAGAGAATGTCATCACTTGTTGTGAACTAAACCATACTTTCAATTTTGTCCTTTCATAAGTTAAGAAGAACCTCGGTGTATTGAAGAATGTTGCTGGGCTTTTACAAAAGAAAGCATCCTGGATTAAGCCCAGTTTAAAAAAAAATACAGCAGACAGTTGGCAGAGGCCTTCGGCCACGGACTGTCCCTGCAGGCTGTGTCAGAGACACGGCCATTAAGTTTAACGTAGAATACGCCATCCGATAAGACAGAAAACATATATAACAATAAATGATAACATAACAACCACTCGTTGCTTTCTTGTATTTTGTGTAGGTGCCATTTTGATTAGTAGTTTTTATTTTAATTTACTAAACGTCAACTGTCAGCTGCTGTCAAACAGCTTCAAGCAGCATTGTTATTTTGCTTACTTGGCAGCACTTTCATTTAATATAAAAATGTATGAATTAATTTTTTCAAATATTTTTTATAATTATATATCCATGTTAAATTCAAATTCACATTTAAAATTTTGTTTCACTTAAATACATAAGTAAATATACGAAATTTCAATATTTCATCAATCAAAACAACAGCCCAAGGTTTGTGTCCACACTAAAACAGCAGCATAGTTTGTGTTCACGCTACAAACTCCAACACTCAACCAAACACCACACATATGTTTGAGTGTATGTGCTTAAACAATTTTCATTTGAGAAATTTAAATATTAGGAAGATATCAACCAATATGAAATGTATATCAAACGAAAAAGTTATCTCGCCGTTTCCTCATAATCAATGAAATAAAGATTACAACAATAACAATCTGACATGACTTCCTATACCGTAAGGTAAGACGTATTCTACGTCAAAAATCCGGCATTACGTCAGACAAACTGATACTTCTATGCCCATCAATTAAACGAAATACTACCAAATTAGTAACAAAATTAGGTATAGTATAGCTTGCCTAACTACTTACTATCAAGCAAGATATTGGATAAGATTGCAGACTATCGTAAGACCTCTTCAATTTCGCACTGATAACGATATTAAGACAAAATGATGCGGCAAACCATGATGCTTCATCCGTATGCTTCAAAAATATACTCCATCCGTTTGCTACTTCATATAACTAGAATTCCAATGAACGAAATTTAGAGAGATTTTGATTCAAAAGGATCAAGATGGGTTTAGGAAAAGAATGTTGCAGTTAGTCGAGTGATAAACGAAATAGTGGATATTAGTAAACAAATAATCAACTTTCAACAGAAAAATGTCATTAGTATGACTGTAATATGTGACCTCAGTGGATTTCGATGACTTAGGTGAAGAGTGACATAGAACAGTACACGCAAAGGAAAAAAAACGTTTATTGCTCGGTTGCCGCAACAATACTTTCATTGATTTGTATTAATTTATTAATCGCAACCGTTCATGTAGTTCTCCCAAATAAACTCATATATCGCTAATGTGTATCATGTTGTTGCAAACAAGTTGAGAGACTCCCCAGTGGCGGAAGTCATGACCTGGAAGGCCTGAAATCATGACCAAACAGGCCTGCTTTAAAATGCGGAAAGCCTTTCCTAGACATTACCTCCTCCTTTCTTTTTAACATTGCGGGCCCTTCTTTTTAACATTAACAGGCAAGGTCTTCCTTGCACACTGCCCAAAGAAGGCATTAGAAGGCATGCAAAGATTTACTTTTGTTAAACAAAAATAAAATTAGAATAATTTATTTTATCACAAAATAATTATCCACTTCTACATATTTATTTAAAAGTATGTATGCATGTATCTATCTTAGAAAGTTTTACCACCCCTAACTTCAAATTTAAAATTTTAAAAACACCCTGAAAAATATTAAATAAAAAATATACTTTTAAAGTTTGTATGAAATTTTCCAATTCAATTAGGGTTAAAAAAGTATTGGAAATTAAATTTCTCGAAATTGTAAAAACCTTCATCTTTGTTATATCTGATGAAAAAATGCATGCATTGCGCAGGTCTTATTTTAGGAAGGCATTACAAAGAACCATTCCGCATGCCTTATTTGTGGAAGGCCTTGCGACTTCCGCCGCTGGATCGTTTGACATACACACTCATGCATACACATACAAGTTATCACACACTCTAATGCTTCGCCTTTGTCAATATATCTTGGATGGACAATTGACGCGTTGTACTTTGCTGCGCTCTTAGTTGTAATTTAACAGACTTGATTTAACACATGAATTGAATATTCTGCAAGTTCGTTCGGATATGAGCTTCTCCATACCGAATATCGGCATTGCCTTATTAAGCCTGGTGATTGCGGCTGTATTTGCGCCGCCGTTTGTAGGCATTACACTTCTTAGATAGCAGAAGCTATCAACATACTCGACTGGTTCACCTTGTATCATGATGTTTTCTGTGCTAGTATTGTTGATTCTCATGGGTTTGGATTTCTTGATATTTATCTCAAGTCCAACATTGCGAGACAATCTTTCCAAGTCTTTCAGTTTTGACTGCATGTTGGAGATCTTATGCGAGAGTAGACGAATGTCATCCGCATAATCCAGATATACGAGTTGGGGTGAGGCACTCCAGTCTTCCAGTTTTGACTGCATATTGGAGATCTTATGCGAGAGTAGACGACTATCATCCGATTAATCCAGATTTATGAGTTGGGGTGACGGAATCAAGTCTTCCAGTTTTGACTGCATATTGGAGATCTTATGCGAGAGTAGACGAATGTCATCCGCATAATCCAGATCTATGAGTTGGGGTGACGGAATCCAGTCTTCCAGTTTTGACTGCATGTTGGAGATCTTATGCGAGAGTAGACGAATGTCATCCGCATAATCCAGATATACGAGTTGGGGTGAGGCACTCCAGTCTTCCAGTTTTGACTGCATATTGGAGATCTTATGCGAGAGTAGACGACTATCATCCGCATAATCCAGATTTATGAGTTGGGGTGACGGAATCAAGTCTTCCAGTTTTGACTGCATATTGGAGATCTTATGCGAGAATAGATGAATGTCATCCGCATAATCCAGATATACGAGTTGGGGTGAGGAACTCCAGTCTTTCAGTTTTGACTGCATGTTGGAGATCTTATGCGAGAGTAGACGAATGTCATCCGCATAATCCAGATCAACGAGTTGGCGTGAGGGACTCTAGTCTTCCTGTTTTGACTGCATGTTGGAGATCTTATGCGAGAGTAGACCAATGTCATCCGCATGATCCAGATCTACGAGTTGGGGTGAGGGACTCCAGTCTTCCAGTTTTGACTGCATCCGCATAATCCAGATCTTCGAATTGGCGTGAGGGACTCTAGTCTTCCAGTTTGACTGCATATTGGAGATCTTACGCGAGATCTTCGAGTTGGCGTGAGAGACTCCATGTTATTGCTCTTCGCTTTTGAACAGACTTCGCTCTTTATGTCATCCAGCATGATGGGGAATAGTTGAGGTGATAGTGGGCATTTGTGTTTTACTCCAGTATTGGTTTAGAGTTGATTTGAAGAACTGATAGTTCTGCATCGTATGTATGAGGATAATTTTTCGAATTATTTTCTGGGGTTCCCCTTTTACTTCTCAATGCTTTCCATATGGCTGTCCGTCTGATGATATCAAAGGCTTTCTTGAAGTCGACGATCAGTAGATACCGGGGGGTAAGCCATTCTAGAGATTGTTCTATAATGATGCGAAGAGTGTTGGCCTGATCTATGCGGGTTCTATTTGGCCGGAAGTCTGCTTGTTCGTCTCACAATACTTTCTCTATTTTGCTATGAAGCGTTCCCTTTATTATGACTACGAGTATATTGTATATGGTGTTAAGCAGAGCATTTCCTCTCCAGTTTTTGCAATCTTTCCAGTTGCCACTTTTTGGTCAATTTACAATGATGCATTTCTTCCAAGTTAGGGGCAGTCCTTCATACTGATGTGATGTGAGGCCGTAGAAGTTCAGCCGTGGTTTTGATATCAACCAGTAGAATTTCCGCTTTCTGGGTTGTAATTAGAGTATTCCAAACCTGAATCCGAAAACCGGTCCACCGGTGTTTTGGTCATCCACCGACCGCCGATTTTCGGTAGAACCGAACCAGCTTTTCAAAAATACCTTTTTTCGAATCAACCGAAACCCGGTTTCTTGGATTGACCGTTTTTGTTTCGAATACTCCTGTTGCAATATGCGACCTAATTAAGTCAGTCTAGAGTTCAACTACTTCTCATATTCCTACACAGAGCCATGACTGAATCATGACAAATCTTGTACTCGCCAAACAAACGAACACCCTAATATTTTTATGATGTTGATAAGGATACATATGTATTTGTTTGTGTTTAAAGTGCGTCGCAATGTGACTATGTAAGTGGTAATAAAGGATAATTTTCTTAAATTTGCATTTCATGTTCAATATAAAGACAATAATTAATAAAATGTTATAGGAAAATCCAATAATACGTAAGTGACCTACAAAAATCTTGTAAAACAACATATACCAATAGATAGGCAGTGGGGCTGTATCCTTCAGACGCACACACACCCATATAAAAGCGGACAAATGCGTAGATAATTTGGCTATAAATACATCAATGCCAGAGAGTATTTGAAAGTGTAGTGCCTATCTATGGAACTATGATTGTGTGTAGTATGAGTGCCCAGTAATTTCAAGTAATGGTTTCTTGTGGTCGTTGTAGTGATAATAGCCTATATGTCGAATATCCTTTCTGTTTTTCAAGCAGATCTATGGATTCTACCACCAGTTGTCCGTTCGTTCGTCCTTCTGCCAGACTTCCTATCTTAACAAACCATAATTTATAATGGTTTAGATGTCGTTGGCTTAGTGCAAAAATGTTCTAACCATAGTTAGACATTCTATATTTGGTATTTGCTAAGTAGTACAAGTTATAAATTTAATTTTCGACTTATTGAGGCGGAAATGGTCTCATTTACACTCAAACATACGTATGTTACTCAACACATACGAGGGTTTTTACATAGACCTGTTAGTGTTTACATTTTCACATTTTGTGAAAAATTAATGTATGAATTTTTGCAATTGACCAACAGAAACTTATCGCCAATGTGCATGACAGAGTGCAAGAATTGACGAAGTGCGTATCAGATAGTGTTTGAGCAAACCCGGGTTTTATGGTTGCAATTTTGTTTTTGGGTTTAAATGAATTACATTCAATGAAGGGACTGATGTGAGGGGCAGTGGGCTGTGTGCTTCCTAGTTTTACAGTCACTGAGAGGGACGTACAGATTTTCACCATTGCACCACCGATAGTTTAGCAACAAAAAAACATTCGGTTCTCTAAATTTAATCTAAAGTAACTAAATATAATGTTTCCTCGTTCGTTGTATTTTCATTGCCATTATAAAGGTAGCGGGAGGCAAACCCAGCCCACCGCGGTTTGCATTTTACCTACTGCCAGGATGATTATGTTTCAGCCGCCCATTATGGATCAGACGCTGCCCAGAATGCAGTGTGTCGAAACTGGATTGTGGTTTCTTCAATTTTGATCCGCCGTTGGCCAGGGGTTTTGGCTCATCCGCCTTCAAAGGACAGAAGAATATGTCCACTACTTCGAAGAGCTTCAGTGATAGGGTCACCTAATAATCCTGAGACGTATCAGTGATCGCATTACCACTCAGGTTGCTCATTGGTTTCGCCTTCTCACTTTAGCTAGGTAACGGAGGTTTCCGATAAAACCATTACTCAGTACATACTGCGTGGAAGTAGTGAGCTGCTTGGACTGCCCAATGAAGGAATAATTTCTGGCCACTCCCAAGCGAATGGCTATCAGAAACTTTCCATCTCCAAGGACAGTCCATATCTGATGAAAAAGACGCTGCAAGTATGGCAACGAAACAGGTACAAGAAGCTGAGAAGGGAGGAAAACCAACTATTTAGGAGGAAAAAATGGCAGTGGGAGCAGAGAGAGAGTGAGAGAACCGAAATGTGCAGGATGAATGGTGAATCCCGAAAGTTTTTCCAGAGAGTAAGAAGATCGAATAACGGGCCTAATAATGTGCTGCCCTCCTGCAAGGACAAGAAAGGTAATCTGGTGACTGAGAAGCAGTGTGTGCTCAAAATGGGGAGAGAACACTTTTCAGCACTACTCCACTCAGATTCTTCCACTGAAGATCAGGGGGTAGAAGATAGTGGAAGATAGTGTAGATTGTACCCCCCCGCCCAACCAGGACGAGATTAGAACGGCGATCTCCCACCTGAAGAATAATAAAGCCGCGGGTGCGGATGGCCTACCCGCTGAACTTTTTAAGGCAGGTGGCGAAGGACTGATAGCCCACATGCATCAACTGATATGCGGTATATGGCTGGGGGAATCTATGCCCGACGTCTGGAGTCTCAGTGTATTCTATCATGTATTCAAAAAGGGAGATCCGTGTGTCTGTTCCAACTATCGCGGTATCAGTCTTTTATCCTTTGCGTATGAGGTCTTGTCGAGCGTATTATGTGAAAGACTAAAGCCAATTATTGAAAACCTGATTGGACCTTATCAGTGTGGTTTTAGACCAGGCAAGTCCACAACTGACCAAATATTCACGCTACGCCAAATCTTGGAAAAGACCCACGAAAAGCAAATCGATACGTACCACATTTTTGTCGACTAAAAAGCTGCCTTCGATAGCCCCATACGGGGAAAACTGTACGAAACTATGTCTGAACTTGATATTCCGGCAAAACTGATTCGCCTCTGTAGAATGACGCTGACCAACACCAAATCAGCAGTGAAAGTGGGGAAAGACCTCACTGAACCATTCTGTACCAAGCGAGGACTTAGACAAGGCGACACACTTTCGTGCAATCTCTTCAACATCTCAATGGAGATAATAATGAGAAAGGCTGCAGTAAATACGAACAAGACCATTAATACGAAACGACATATGTTGCTGGCGTATGCTGACGACATAGACATCATTGGGAGAAATTTGCGAGAGGTTACTGCAGTATTTTCAAGAATCGAAAAGGAATCAGCGAAGGTGGGTCTTGCTGTTAATGAGAGCAAGACAAAATTGATGGTGTCAACTACTAGAGAAACCTCTCGACTTGGTCCGCACTTGAACGTTGACAACCGATTTAATTTTGAAGTGGTAGATGAATTTGTCTACCATGGATCCGCCATGAACAAGGACAACAAAGTCAGCCTGGAGATAGATAGGAGAATTGTGCTTGCAAATAGATGTTATTTTGGGCTCAGCAAGCAGTTTAGGAACAAAGCCCTCTCTCGACGGACAAAAGTCCAGCTATATCAGACTCTCATTTTACCTGTCTTGACATATGTCTCCGAAACTTGGGTCATATCGCAAACGGATGGAAAACACCTGGGAGTATAAGAGAGGAAAATTCCCCTTAAAAGAAATGGCCCTGTTAGGGAAAACGGCGAGTACCGACGTCGCTGGAACGCAGAGCTATATAATCTCTATTCTGACGTGGACATAGCTAGACGAATCAAAGTGAGTCAATTGCGTTGGCTAGGCCAAGTTCTCAGAATGGATGAAGATGAGCCAGCGCGAAAGGTTTTTGATAACGTACCCGATGGAAGCAGGAAAAGAGACTGCGCTGGAAATACCAGGCATAAGAATCCCTCCATATCCTTGGTGTTACCAACCGGCGAGAAAAGGCGAAGGATACAGCCAGTTGGAAGAATATGTTGAGATTTGTTTAATTTGTTTGTTTAATTAATATGTGTATGACCTCTGACCTCATGACGTTGTAAAATAGTCAATAAAAGTCAAGTAAGTTCGCAGTTGTAGTCGTCTTCATTGTTAAATATCATATTTACTTATATGATTCATGCCTGTCATACAGTCTTTCCTTTGCGTCATATCAACTTAAAGATATTAAACTAATCCTTTCCTTTAGCTTCAGTACTGCTGATGCGGTAATGGTGTGCATAGAGGTTGACTAGGGTCCTAATATGGTGATTCTCACGGCTGTGTACATGCCGTTTGGTGCGTATAATCCGCCATGTAAGACAGTCCTCGGACAGGTGCACCAGGCGTCTCCTAAGGGATTCCGTCTTCTATTTTGGTTTAATGCCAAAAGTCGTCGAGTGATAATCAGGATCAGGATAATTCCTTCATAAGATTCAATGGGATGCCACTCCGCAACTCTGCTAAATATGGGCGAAATTGCGAAGCCTATTCGGGTAACTAATGGTTGGTCGGTATATCCTAAAATCTTTCAAATTATCCTAAAATTTGAATCAATTATTTTAAATGGATATCGGATCCTATGAATGATTTAGCATGAGGTTATGTTTCGGGGTTATGCATCGCTTGTTACCACTAGATGCAGTAGGTAAATTTGTGCAATGTTTGCAATCGGTTTAACACATTCTCCGCGACGGACCACCAAGCCATGTGGTCATGAGACGATTTTAACAGATCTGCGGTAATTTACAATGGAAGTCGACTACTTGGCGCCAACTTCTACCATTGAGAGCAACTTATCCATTCATGTCGCAAACCGGCAGAACTTTAAGGAGCGCGTACCAGGTACACAGGTAACAGGCAGTGGACTGGGTTTGCCTCCCGCCAACGTTCATAATGGAAATGAATATATATAAACGAAAGAGAAAACAAAAACAACCCCTATTTGTTGACGACCTCCCGCAAACGTTACAAGGATCACGATTTACGGATATACACCTTGAATGTAAGATCTCTCTATAGATCCGGTGCAAGTATCCAATTGGCAGATGTCCTCGAAAGTAAGGCCGAAATTACCGCAATCCAGAAAATGTGATGGACACGACATGGCTGCACAAGAAAAGAAACTGCGACATATACTACAGTTGCCATGAGAAAAAAACATGAATTTGGTTGCGGATTTGTAGTTGGCAAAAGACTGCGACATCTAGTCTCTACGTTCAATCCTGTGAGTGAACGAATAGCCACAATCCGCATAAAAGCGAAGCATTTTCCTAATTTTCTTAAATTTCCCTAATTTGTCTGCATGTCTTGACAGCAGAGAAAGCCATATTCTATGAGCGCCTAGAGGAAACTTATGACCGCCGCTCTGGCCATGACATTAAGATTGTACTAGGAGATTGTAATGCTAAAGTTGGCAGGGGAAATGTGTTTCATCCAACTATTGGCAATTTCAGTCTACAGGCTGACAGTTCCGACAACGGTATGAGACTGATTGACTTTGCCGCAGCGAAAAACATGTCATTAGTGGTACAAGTTTCCAGCATAAAGACATCCACAAGGCTACTTGGGTATCCCCTGATCAAAGAACGAAGAACAAAATTGATCACGTGGTAATTGATGGAAGGGACACATCCAGTGTCATGGACGTACGATTGATCAGAGAAGCTAACATCGATTCTGATCACTACATAGTAGCAGCAAAGGTTCACACAAGATTAAGCAGATCTAAAATCGAACGAAACCAGTCTGAGAAAAAGTTGGACATCGGAAAGCTGCAATTGCCTGAAGTAGCCATAGACTACTCAAGGAAGCTCTCACAATTTTTGCCACAAATAAAAACAATCCCCTCCCTATGACGCCCTGAAGCGCAGTGGAAACCCATTTCCGACGCTATCAAATGTGCCGCAACAACCGTTCTTGGGTTTGAAAAACCGCTTCGCAGCAAACCATGGTACGATGAAGAGTGTCGCATTGCTAATGATGAAAAGAACGCTGCACGCATGGCAATGCTTCAGTCAATTGCAACGCGAGCTGCGACTGAGCGGTGTAGGGAGAAAAGGAAGGAGGTAAACCGTCTCTTTAGGCGTAAGAATCGGTAGTGGAAAAAGCGCGAGAATGAGAAAATTGAGATATACAGAAGGAAGAATGAGGCTCGAAAATTCTACCAAAAAGTAAAAAACGGATGTTATGGACATGGTTCATGGTCCTTCTTCTGTAAAGACAAGAACGGAAATCGCATCGTCGATGTTGGGAATATGGAGAGATAATTTCTCCGCGCCGCTGGTATCTGAGATATCCAATGACGATGGGAAAATCGATCACAATATGGACGATAACGTTCCATGTTTAATGTTTAAGGCTGGCGGCGGTGAGCTGATAAGGTGCATGTATCAGCTGATTACCAAAATTTGGTTAGATAAATGCATGCCCGGCGACTGGAGTCTCAGTGTACTATATTTAGTACTGTATTTAGTATATAGTACTATATCAGTGTACTATATTTGGAAAAGTTGACCCGAGTTTCAGTGTCCACTGCCGTGGACTAAGTCTTTTATCCATAGCATATATGTATGTAAGTTACCATCAGGTAAAATGTGCAAAAAACTAAAATCAATTATCGCTGACCTGATTGGACTATACCAGTGCGGCTTTAGGCCTGGAAAATCGACAAGTGACCAGATTTTAACGCTACGCCAAATTCTGCGGAAGACCCACGAAAAACACATCGACACCTATCATCTATTTGTCGATTATAGGGCGGCCTTCGATAGCCCGAAACGGGAGACACTCCACAAAGCAATGTCTGGGCTTGGTATTCCTGCAAAACTCATACGCCTTTGCAGGATGACCGTGACGAACACCAAATCCGCACTAAAAGTTGGTAAGGGTCTTACCGAACCTTTTCAAATTAAGCGAGGCCTCAGGTAAGGCGACGTCCTATTGTGCGATCTCTTTAACATCTTATTGGATATCATTTTGAGAAAACATGAATAAAACCATCAGTAGCAAAAGTCACATGCTGGTCGCGTATGCTGATGACATAAATATCATGGGGCGCACAATTAGAGGGGTTACTGCGGTTTTTTCGAGAACTGAGAAGGAGTAAATGAGGGCAAGACAAAATTAATGGTTTCAACGAGCAGGACCTCCGCGCGATTAGACCAGGTAGGTAGTGGACGAATTTGTACATATATGTGCCTCGAATGTGCCTATAAACAAAAACAACATCGTCAGCCTTGAGATCAAGCTGAGAATTGTGCTCGCGAATAGATGTTATTTTGGGCTAAGCAAGCACTTGAGAGATAAAGCTCTCTCTCGAGTAACAAATTCCACCTGTACCAGTCTCTCATACAACCTATCTAGATTTTGGCGCAGAATCCTGTGTCTTATCGCAAGCAGATGAAACATCTGTAGGAGTCTCCGAGAGAAAAATACTTCGAAAAGTGTATTGCCCTATAGTGCACTAGGCAGACGAAACAGCCAAGGCAGGATTCTCTTCCACCGAAATCCACATGATGTCAGTCGCAACATAGGGTTGGTCAAAAGAGGTATTTTTCTGCATTAATTTGAACGAGCGAAGACCAGATGGGATAGGATGGAAACGTGCCACATATCCAGAAACACATGGCCAGAATATAACATTGACCGGACTAACTCCCTGATTAGCCACAATCGGGGAGACATATCTAGGATAACTGGCGTGTTGACCGGGCATTGGCGAATCGGTAATCACGCAAGATGGTTGAAGCTGACATATAATGACCACTGCCGTGCCTGCGATGACGCAGAAGAGGAGGAGACGGTGGAACATCTCCTCTGAAGTTGTCCGGCTCTGATGAATAGACGCCTGAAGACTATGGGCCATCCTTCCTGCATGACCTCACAGATACACGAGATAGATCTATGGGATCTAATGAGGTATCTCCGATTAACAGGCTGGATATAGACACGGTAGTTTGGATTGCCCGGAGTGATGTGGTATGCAAAAAGGGTGTCTCAAGACACTAATTGATGCTAAATAGTATCTTTAACAACCACGAAAACCAAAAAACCAACCAACCATAGTGCACTATGGTGATTATTGACGACGCATGAATATCCTGATTGTGACATAGTTAAGCAGATCAGGATAACGCGATTGCGCTGGCTAGACCATGTCAATGGAATGGATGAAGACGAAAGAACACGAAAAATAGGAAGACCAAGACTCCGCTGGAGGGATCAGGTTGACGAATCCCTGCATACACTTGGTATTGCCAACTGGAGAGATAAGGCAAAAGATCGAACTGGTTGGCGAAATATGTTATGTTCGTTTTGTAAGGTCCCTGACACCCCGGGTTTGTTAGAGACCGGATAAATAATTAAGTATACCAGATAATTGAAGGTATTTAATCTTTTAAACTGATAACTCTAATGTAGATATCGAAATAGAATTAGGAGTCTGTCCTAAAGTGGTGGGGTTAGTGATTTCATATAGGCACCCAGACCATTGTATCGCCTTTCCGGCGGATGCCATGACAATCGGAAAAGTTTCCCTCTTTGAGATGTGAATGATATGTTGTCTGAAAGCACATAATGCAGGATAACCGGAATTGTTCGAAAAATCTCGATATCCACTCCATTACTAGGAGGATGAAAACCCGGACTTTTGAGTAGGTTAGGTTAGGTATTGGTTACAGTCAATGAACGACTCACTTAGACGTATCAGTGCATTGTGGGATACGGCTAACGAGATTAAGCGTTAGATCCAGCGGAGAACTAGTTACGTACACAATCAGTGGCCCACGTCTACCTCTCCTGCATACTAATAAAGGAACGCTTTTGTAGGATATGCTTACAAGTCGCATGGGACATGTCAAGACGCGTTAAGTCATGTGTAATCTATACGTCCCTAGTCTGGCTGGCTCATCCGCTATGCAGTTCCCCGGACTGTGCCTGTGTCCTGGTACCCCCAATACGTGAAAATTATACTGCTGAGCCATCTTGTTAGGAGATCTGCGGCAGTATTGGGCAGAGGTTGAATTCAGGAATACTGATTCCAGAGGTTTGAAGACCGCATGACAGTTCGAGAAGGCATTCACCACAATGACTGCTGGACTCACTTCTGAATGATTGGTTTCCCATTACATCCCATTGAGGATATTAGGGAGAGCTTCTTACAACTAGTGAGCTGTGCGTTTTCTAGTTTCACTGAATGGGCCTACAATTTTACACCGGCTCTGAGATGCCGCCGAAAGAAATTTAAAGTGGTCCGAGCAAGGTTCGAACCCAAGATCTCATGTACAAGAGGCGCGCATACTAATAATAACCAACATTTCCAATAACCAATAACCAAAATTTCAGCTTCATACACGCTGAAATAATCCAGTAGTCTTCGAGAAGGAGACGATCCTAGTTCCCTAGAGTGGATCCCTACCTGTTCATTCATTTTCGACCCAGGCGTATAGCAATTCACATATTCTCCTATACCAGGAACTTCCTTTGTTCCAGGAAATCCCTTTCCGGTTTGGGAGTGTGGCTTTTTCGATCGATCAGTGGTTCCGCTTTCGAGTAGTCGACAAATGCAGGAATAGTGGGAGTATGCTCTAACACAGTTCCGTGACCGACTCCGACCATGTCCCACTGTTTGTCCATACATTAATCTGATGGCAGACGTGGAAGCAATCTGCTGGTCTATAATATTCACTGGCAACAAATATAACAATACAGTCGGTGCATCAGTGGGAGTGGTGCGCAGAGTATCTGTGATGCACATCATCGCCATTCCTTGAATCCTAGTCAGTAGTACACAATAAAGTCTTTTGGGTAAGTAGGAACAGATATCAAGGATTTTATTTCATATTGGGTCTAACAGATATTTGGGAAGTCACTTTGAATGTTCGTAGGAACTTTTTGCGGCGCACTAATTGGTTCATTAGGGACATATGTTCTTCTCGTCTTCTCTTCATCAGCTACATACTGAAATATAGGGATGAGGTATCATATGGCTGGCACAGGTATGGTTAATATCAGGTCAAGTAACGGGTCCAGTGATGGCCAGGGAATTAATTTGATGTTCCGTTGATCACAACAGTACCCATTGAAATAAATGCGCCAATAGTGACAGACATTCCTTCCTGACTTACCATAATCATGGTTGTAAATTTAAGTGGGTGCACTAGATTGAGTTTTTAGTAATGGTTATAACGAATAAAGTCCAAATGGTCTTGGAAAAACGGAGTTGATTATGCCAGGATTATGCCACCGTACCGCTTGTGTTGAGTTTCTTAAGGTTATTATCAATCACCCGATTACTCCCGATTACCCGATCTACTAGTTTGCGTATGAGAGTAATCTCTGTCATTCTTATTCATTCAGCAGTAGGCCAACACGTCAAGAGATTGAAGTCAAACGCCGTTCGATGAATGAAACACTCGGCCGGGATCTGGTTATTGAATGGGGTCGAATGAATAGAGTAGATTTTAAAGCGGGTAAGTCCCAGTGTTGTTTGTTGTAGCATAAGTGGATTACTGACCCAGGTGTGTCGTCATTGTCTATGGACGGTGTGGATTTTGCTGATGTTCTGGGAATGATATTCTGGGAATGAAAATATAATGTGGTGTCCATTGGGAAAACATGTATTTGAAGTCGCGAAAGATGCATTCAAGTGTGTAGGCTATTTAAAGCAGTGCAAGGAATACTTCCCATCATTTGAACTTCTTAATATCTACGCTACCTACATAAGGCCAAAGATGGAATATAACTCCCATATAAAGGGGTTTTCAATAAGAGCGCTACAAAAGTTTTTTTAAATAAAACAAGATAGATACCAATGAAATGCTTTATTCCTGTGAAAGTACGTTCGATGCTATTATGTATGGAACTCGATTTCTTTTGCATGGCCACCACGGGCACGCTTGCGGTTTTCAAGCATAAATCGGCGGATACTGCTGCAATTTCATGTTCGATATTCGTACGAAGTTCATCGATTGTCGCTGGCTTGTTGGCATAGACCACAGACTTGACGTAGCCCCACAGAAACTAATCTAACGGCGTCAAATCGCACGATCGAGGCGGCCAATCGACTGGGCCATTTCGTGAGATAACACGTTCACCAAACTTGGTTTCCAATAAATTGATTGTGGCATTCGCTGTGTGGCTTGTGGCGCCGTCCTGTTGGAACCACATGTCCTCCAAGTCCATATTATCCAATTGGGGCCAAAAATATTCGGTTATCATTGAACGGTAGCGATTCGCATTCACAATAATTTGCCGGTCTTGATCATCACGGAAGAATTACGGCCCAATGACGCCGCCGGCCCATAAACCGCACCAAACAGAATGATGACTCATGGATTACGTGTGGATTGCTGTCTGACCAATAACACATATTTTGCGTATTGACGAAGTCATTCAGCCAGAAATGAGCCTCATCGCTGAAGATGATTTTCCGATGAAAATCAGAATCATTTTCAAGTTGTTGCTCAGCCCAATTCACGAACATACGACGCTTATGTTGGTCAAGCGGCTTCAGTTCTTGCGTCAATTTCATCTTGTACGGATGTAGGCCAAGATCTTTTCGCAGAATTCGCCACAACGACGTCACAGAGGTGCCCAACGCTTGAGAACGACGTGTGAGAGACACATTTGGGCTTTCTTGAACTGAAGCGTCAGCGGCAGCAATATTCTCGACACTACGGGCACTTCTTTGTCTCACTGGCACCGGAACATTTTGTACTGTGCCTGTGAATTCAAATTTTTTCACTAGACGCTCACTTTTTGATCTGGTAGGACGATTATGACGACCATAAATTGGACGTAGCGCTCTTAAAGTTGAGGCCACTGACTCCAAATTTCGGTACAAAATTTTAATAATTTCTACTCGTGGTTGGCTCGTACATCTTCCCATGATGAAATGGCAAACCTTACTGAAGAGAAATGTCAAAAGAGCGGGAAAAAAATATGGCGTCGTTTGCTGTCCCTATCGATTTACTTTTGTAGCGTCTCTGTTGAAAAACCCGTTATGTGCAGGTGCTCTTAGGACCTCTTTGGAGCCTCTCGACCGGTGTTAATAGGGGACAGTAGGGTATCCAACTATATTTCCTCCCTTGACCATCGTCGAAATGTAAGTTGCGTGTCGCTATTCTATCGATACTACCACTGTATGTGTTCGGCTTTCCAGGAACTCTCATCCTTTTTTTATCGTGTGGCCGATTGACCGCACTACACACATTAGAGAAAGTTCGTTCTTCAGCCGTACAGGCCGTATGTGGAATAAACTTCCGGCCAGTGTAGTTCCCACCAATTGTGACATGCTAAGATTCAAGGCAAATGTCAACAGACGCTACTCCCTCTTTCCACACTCCACTACCTCAATTTTCCTTCGCGAACACAATGCACTGCATTTATAGGGGGAATCCCCAGAGTATTGGTTTGAAAACAAAAACATAGGACGTCAGATATAACATCGCCTTTGCAGAAGATACGTCTCGTCACAACAGTTTCCCTTTGCCTTCTCCTTAACATGTGTAACTGTCTGGCTACACCTATTTTAAATATTTCTCTGTAAGAAATATGACAAGGAGGAAATGGTGTATGTGTGTGTGTGAGTTCTAATCCTGATGTTGGCTTAATTCCCATCTCATGTCAATCCAGTTGTTGTCTTCTTTACCCCACAACCCTTGGTCAATTTGTGACAAATGTATGGATATCTATAGATTTGTATGAGTGCGTGTGCATTGACATGACATTCTATCGATATCGTATTGTTGTGATGTACATGTGTATTTTATGACAAACACATGTTTGACAATTAAATCTCAAGCAATAACACAGGAGTTGATGCTGGAAGAAATCTGCGAATCCTTCTGCTGATTCCCAAAGTGATGGCTCTTCTTACATTTGTAAATAATTTTGTTGCAAATCATGTGACTGACTTATCATCATTGTTATCCTCTCAAGCATTAACATCATCTTCATCATCGTCATTTCAGCATCATCAACACTTACGATGGGTGAAAAATTCCAGCTGCTGTTCCTTGGTTAGATTGATAGCTGGACAACCTCAATGTTGATGTATTGACAGCCAGGAGGATGGCTACTATCTTGACTCTATTTGCCATGAACTATAATGTTTACTAAGTTATTTATAATCCTTTTATTGGACGAGTGTGGGAGGTTCTATGATAAACTTAGCATAGCATTAAGAAGGATTTAGGGTTGGTGTACTTAATTTCAGAATTAGTCAAAATAAACGAGAGACAGTGCAGCAAATATGTTATGCTGACTTTATGATAACATTTCACCAATCGATAGTAACCACGATTCATTAAGTAAACATGGACAAGGTATCATCAGTAAAATGTTACAGCTCAAGCAATATTTTATTCGTACAAGAATCTAATTAATGATTAAATCCTTATGGTAAAAAATAATTGAATTATCTTTATTATATTCTTACAAATCATTGACGATTGTAATCGTTAACATTTTCTACAGAGAAGGATTATGTATGACAAAAAGAGAATATGAAAATGCAAAATGACTCGATTAGCAATCTTGTCCTTGGGAAATTGTGGCAACTGTTGTTCATTTGAGCGAAGGATCGTAAGCCCAAGCGAGTTTATAATATTTGTTTTAAATGCATTTTGTATTAAATGCATTTTTATGAATATTTTCCAGGGACATACCTTTTGAACTTCCGGCCCTTTTTATTTTTTACTACACGCTGAAAAATGACGGTCTCTCTAACATATTTCCCCAAAACATATTCTGCAGGAACCATTCATGTATATGTTTGAAACACACTTCAAACATTCATATGTTTGCAAGTCCCAAACTTACTTTTATATAAATGCAAACAGTATCACGTTTACTGAGAAACATGTATGCTTTTACATGGAAACATATGCGCTGTTCATCCCAAACATCCATATACTTACGTGTAAGCATTTGCGTGTTTCCCCCAAACCTACATATACTTACGTGGAAACATATGCGAATTTCCTCCCAAATATAATAATATTTAGAAACGAATTATTCTTCGATTTCAATATATTTGTATTATTTATTATAATTAATTTTAACAATATAAAGCCACATTTATAAATAACTAGCTGGACCCGGCAAACTACGTTTTGCCATCAAAGTTTTTGTATTGCCAAAGGGTGAACAACATTTCTTGTTCCATTACGTGTCAAACTATAGTTATGGCTGTTATATAGGCTTCTTACATAGGGGGCGTGGCCCCGCCCTCTTCCACCCTGGCTGTAATTCATACTGTTCCAACAACATATATATACCAATCATCTTCATATCTCTGACAGTTCATGAGATATAGCCATTTTAAATTTCAAGTTGTATGGGCGGTGCCACGCTCCTTTAACCAGTCACAACCAAGTATAGCCAAGCAGTATCAGCAGATCGTCAGCACCACATTATGAAATTTTTATAACAATCGGTATATTGGTCTATTAAAAAAGCTGTCAGAGCGATTTTTGAAAAGGGGGCGTGGCACCGTCCACTTTTACGCTGGTTGTATAGCCTATGTCACCCTCTAGATGATTCTGAATATTGTCTGAAAATTTCATCAAAATCGGTCTAGCCGTTTTCGAGTCCATTCGTAACGTACACACATACAGAAGATTTTTGAAAAGGGGGCGTGGCACCGGCCACTTTCACCCTGGCTATATAGCCTATGTCACCCGCTAGATGATTCTGAATATTGTCTGAAAATTTCATCAAAATCGGTCCAGCCGTTTTCGAGTCCATTCGTAACATACACACATACAGAAGATTTTTGAAAAGGGGGCGTGGCACCGACCACTTTCACCCTGGCTGTATAGCCTATGTCACCCACTACATGATTCTGAATATTGTCTGAAAATTTCATCAAAATCGGTCCAGCCGTTTTCGAGTCCATTGGTAACATACACACATACATACATACATAAATACGACTACCTCCAGTTTTATATACATATACATATAGATTAATACAAAAAATTAATAGATTTAAAACGACCGTTTTTACATTTATTTGCATTGAATACACTATTTGTTTTTTTTTTATGAAATGCGAATCTGCTCTATGGCTTCTTCTTTCTTTGTTGTCTCTCACGTGTTTGTTTTCAGAAGGTTTCAACTATGCGTTGGTACACAAACAAGATATTTATGTACAAATCAAGTTCATGCAAGCCAAGCGTGGATTAATTACTTGTGTTTTTTTATTACACTTATTTCACAAATGGTCCGCTGTACCGATATTCTCAGTAAAGCACACATGCATACATACGAAACACATACACAAAAACCAAAGTAACATCATAAACTATTTAACCGTCCGAGCCATCGTTTATTCTTTTTTGACTGATCAAGCGCTTTTGATATCCTCTGTTCGATGAACCACTGGCACCTGAATACATGAAACTAAAACGCAATACATCAGGCAAAATCAGAAACCCTTCATCAGCAAAGTAAACGCACATTCAGGAATATTTATGACTCACTAACTGAGAGAATAATGCAAAAATACAGACACACACTTACAAGATAGACTCTCTCGTTCTCCCTCTTTTATTCTATTGCCCTCGAGAGAGCATAGACAGTGTATCAAACACAGCTGTATTTGTATCACAAACATAAATATGTGTGGTTCGCAAACACATATATTATAACATATTAATCATTGTGTCTCAAACATGTAATATTGAATAGCAAACACAATGTGTTTGGACACAAGTACACTTTATATTTGCATCCAAGCAACAAAAAATACTGATTTTCCAGCGTGTAGGAAATCTTTTTAATCCCATTAAATGTTAACTCAATGAAAATGATGGTCGGCTTATAATGTTCAGTAATTTCCACAGGAAATCAGAAAGTGAGTTCTTACTAGACATCTGTAGGCACACGAAGAAACATCTATCAAGTAGAACCACTTTATTTGAATACGTTCAGTGCCAAGCACTACACACAAGCGAACAGGAACTATTTGGATTCGAAATTCATTTGCATAGAGAATACACGTTAAAACGAAATATGAACCATAGATTACCGAGTAAAGAGAGTATCGAAACATAGCAGTACCATGCATGAAGATAATCAAAATGTTGCGATAGTTTCCGGATATCTCTCTGCAGTCGATTGATGTGTTTGAATACGATAGTGTGTCGAAAACGATCGGCTTTTTACACGTACTCAACACGAACATCGTATCAAAGAGCCTACCGTGGTAGAGTAAAGAACGTAAACCAGGGATGGTATTTGTAGTGGATAAGGACTTTTTTACCTCCTTTCGATTTCAAAAAATCCCCAGCTCCTTTTGGTCTAATAAGAGTACTTTCGGATTTGACTCACCAAATTTTATGTGAGAGGTTTTTAAATACAACACATGGCAAAATACGTAGGCAGTAGTAATAAAGAGAAAAAAAATAATAAGCAGTAGGAATTGGAGGAATTTTATTTTTATATCAATGGCCGACCTTGTCAATCTCAGTTGATCGAAATTGGGCAAGATTTATTTATTGTTTTTTTTTGTGTAATAATACTGAAATGCATGTGTGTCTGAGGCTTTCAATGCATTTACACCGAAAGATTATCAAACCGTCCGCAGATTAAATACATGTTTTATATGTTCTACAAACAGCCTGTTAACCTTCCGGTGTAAGTACAGATTTATTTAATTATTTCATGAAAAGTACTCTAACGTCTAAAAAGTACTTTCGGAAGAATACAAAAAGTCCCCTCGAAAATTATCAAATATGATCACTGACGTAAACTGGTAAGAACTGCTAATTTGGACTTTTTCATGCTTTCGTGTTCTCTGACGTCAAATCGGCATGTATTTTGTTTTTGTACTTTTTGTTTACTGTTATTTTAGATACTCACATACATGTATTAAATTTTATAGAAAAGAAATACTAAATAAAAACAAAATGTCTGTTTTTATTCCCTACAACTACAACAACACCTACTCGTTTCTCTTACTCATAGATTAATACTTATAGTAGATCTACTAGTTCTCCCTCCAAATTTATGACATTTGGCCTGGTGTGATATTTACGTTTGATGTTGAAAAGAATTGCTTTACTAATACCAGATAGAGGCAATGGTTCAAAACAACGAACAAAATAACAACAACGGCATTTCGTTTTGTGTGTTAAAATTATTGTGTTAAATACAACACAAATGTATGCTAACAATAACAGTCAATAAAAAAGTGTAAAACAAATTTAAATTTCACAGTTTTTCACCAAAATGGCATGAAAAATTAAAGCAAGAAGTTATTGCAATTCCACCTGGTGTATATCATTTTTCGTCAAACTTCTCTCTATCACACCGACCGCATCACGAAGAGTGTGAAAGGAAACGTCAGAGGAGCCAAATATTCTCTCTAGTCTGAGATTACTCTATGCTCTTACTTATCATGGCAAAATAAGTAAGGTAGACGCAATAGGAATTGAAGGCATTTTGTTTTTATTGTCATGATGTATTTATTTCAGGTTATATCAGGAGGAATTGTTGTAATTTTCGGCAACAACCACAAGGACAAGAAAAAATTTTTATCTGCTGTTTTAACGCTACCACCTGCACTGAATACATCTTGGAATTGGTATAAACAACATTTGACAAGGTCGGACCACAACGATAAGAAAAAGTTGAAATCAGATGTTCCAACGCTTCCACCTGTAACAGATATATCTTGTTACTTATTGATCGTATGAGAACGACAAATTTAATTTAGTAGCTCGTCAGCATGGTACAAAGAAATGGTAGAAGCACTAGCCCAGCTGATTTGAACTTTTTTCTGGACTGAGTGTGAGTAAGTTTTTCTCTTATGTCAAAGTTTGTTTACATTTGTTTGTCTGCAACCCCCTTTCGCCTGCAACTGCTGTTTTTGAAATTTTTCTCTGCAAAAATTACATAGAAACGTTGTAATTTTCACACTTACATACTTTCAATATATCAAATAACACTCAATCATTTTCTAAATGGCACTTTTTTGCAAATTTGTTTACATTTTCATCATTTTTCTATCAGCTGACTTGACACAACACAGACACTGAGCAAAAACAAAATGCCTGTTGTTTTTGGCTTGTTGTATTTGTTGTCGTACTGCATCTACCATTATATTTCTACCATGCTCGTCAGCTTTCAAAGATGTGGGATCACGACGCAAACATTTAAAGAGTTGGTAAGTCATGAAATGCACACCATAGAATAAATAAAGTATATTTAGAGAGACTATTTCTCTCATCTAACGTTTCATTTCACACTAATCGGTGTGATAGAGATATCTTCGATTTACACCAGGTGGAGTAACAAGAACTGTTGACTTAAATTGTCATTTTGGTAGAGAACTGCGAAAATTAAATGCATTTTCAATTTTCTTGCTATATTTTATTGGTAGTATAGATTTTTGCGACCGACGGCGGTGCAATGGCTAGTGTGCGCGGCTTTTGTATATGAGAACGTGGGTTCGATCCCCGCTCAGACCACCCTACATTTCTTTCGACGATGGACAACTCGTTTAGTGAGACTGCCATCGAAAAGTTTCTCAAAATACCGTTCGGCACCGGTGCAAAAACTGTAGGTCCCAATCAGTGAGTGTAAAATTAGAAAGCTCACATCTCACTGATTGCGAGAAACTCTCCTCAATCCCTTCCTTCATGGGTGTTATGGGACACCATTTTTGTGTATACATTTCTGTTGCACTTCAGAACACTATTTTAATACACAAACATAAATTGCTGTATTCTTGTTGGATGGTTTGTTCTAATGCCTCTATCTGCTATTATTAAATCATTTCTTTTCAAGCTCCAATCTTCATGTCAAACTTGAAATTCCACACGTGATATGTCGCACGTGTAATGCAATTTTGATTTAGAATTTTATTGCGATTTTGCTTCTTCATAGCTTTTTGTTGCAGGCCGACGGATCTTATCAGCCAAAGAGCAGCTGACAAGGTATGGCGCGCCTAATTAAAGCAGTGTGAATAAGTTAAAAAATTTTCTCTTATTTTTTGATGTGTTAACATCTACAGGCACGGGAAGGGCAATCTATCAAAGTGAACACATGCAAACAACACACAGCGTTAGCATCACATACGTGGTTGTTGTATAACCAAAGTCTCTGCCTGAAAATAAGTGTGATGGTATTGATATAGCGGCAGCGAACGAACAGGCAGGTCGCCGTCGCCCAAAGAGTATTGAATAGAATAGAGAACTCATGGAACGAATTGTATGACTTAAAAGCACTGGCGACATCTGGCGAATGATTCAAAATGCATTACTCTATTTTTGGTCCATTTGATCCATTCATAATTTTGATGTGAAACATTGATGCCTTTTGAAACGTTTATGGTTTTTGTATTGTTTTATGTAATAACGTTGTCTAAATAGTGCATTTATGTTGAAATGTTCTATAAAGAGAATAAGACTCGTTTATTCACTTTTACTCAGACCGTCTACATGAGAGCGGAAAAAGAGTGCAATCAGTTCTCTATACTATTCAATACTTTTTGTCGTCGCTCTGTTTATGACAAAACGACAAGAATTATTTCAGTGAGCTAAGTATTGCTTTATTTATTTTAACAATATTACAGCTAATGTTAAAGCTGATGTAAGAAAAAAGAAAGTGCAATAGCAAAAGAGCCTTCAGCACAAAAACTATTTTTTTTTTATTTTGCAATGTAACATTTACTAATGTGTTCATTGAAATCGAACAGGTACCGTATAACAAAAAGGTGTTAACACATCGCCCGTGACTTCGATCACTCATTTAGTTTTATTTATATATATGATACCTACAGCCTTTTTTGTTCGTTGACTTATAGTGAAATTTTACGTAGAATATGTTTTCAATAGACATTAACCCCTTAAAATGCTGTTTTATCATCCTTGGAATAAGGCATCCCCGCAGACGACATCCAACTTGGAATAAGTACGAAATTAAACCTTAAATTCATTTGCAGTTTTGAATTATTTTTTTGGACATTCCGGTTGGGCCTTGAGCTTTGGGGTGTTAAGAAACTTATAGTAGAATATTATGAGAAATATTTTTATAGTACATTTTAACATTCCTGATTTAGTGGTGTTTTTTACCCTTTTCCACAAAAAGAATAAAAATGACCCCTATATTGAGGCGGTAGAGGATTAAAGTATTTCAGAAAAATATTTCTCGTTAATTTTTACATAAAATTGCTGAACACGTCCTATACCTAAAATATACGGATAACAATGCCGATTCATCATAAGAATATAAAAAAGGGGGAAAATTTCACCGCCCCTTTATAAAAATCCAATGAGTGTTCGAACTCACGGGCGATGTGTTAACACCTTTATGTTACATGGTACCTGTTCGATTTCTTTGAACACATTAGTAAATGTTTGAGTGAAAAATAAAAAACAGCGTTCAATCATATGATGACGTTACATTTAAATAATATTAATACTTAAAATTATTTAAAGACCAGTGCAAACACATGTGCCATTATTTTCTTGCTTAATACTTTTTGTTTTATTCCCACAAAAACAAGGAGAATCCAAAGCACAGCCACATAAACATACATACATACATTTTTATGTTCGTACATATGCTACACAAGTTCACACAATTTTCGTTGCTCTCTTGCTATCTCATTTTTATATATGTTTAACTACGTCATTATTCTCTTTGCTCTGAGAGTTCTCCGCACCCACTCAAGAGAACTATTCGCTCCCGCTACATCAGTGTGTGTTATTTTTTCGCAGTCTTACAATCTGTGTTTCGTGGTCGGACAAATCTGTGTTCTATATAAGGGTGTGTCACCCTTATCATTTAGGGGTATGATGTTGGCCGATTCTGAGACCTACGCGATATGGACACAAAATTTCATTCAAATCGGTTCAGCCATTTCGGAGGAGTTTAAAGCCAAACAATCTGTGATCGCAGACGGTCAAACTGTGCTTGGATGTATTCACTTTGTGAGTTAGACACAAACTTTCAAATCGCCGATACGCGTATATTTGTTTTAACCCCCTCTTCCTGAATCCTTTGTCATAACCTTGTTATTGTCTTTTAGTGTTCCACAGTGTTATTTCTTCCACAATGTAATTGCTCGTTGCATATTTGTTAGCAACATGAAAATGTGAATGATTGACAACAGTGTGAAAATAGAAATAATTCCGTGAAAATTAAAAGGATTCCGTGTTACTGATGTTTGGTCTTAACTCTGCAGCACTATAGTGACTCTTTATTATGTGGAATGATTTTATTGACTGATTGACCCATATTTTCAGCTGCCCTCTTTGTAAAATAGAATTCCAGGAGAACTGATTCCTTTGCATATCCTTAACTCCATTTTCTAAACTGACAATAAAAGTAATTAAGCAAATGTGTTTTTGAAAACAAAAAAAGTTCATTAATTTCGTAGGTGATTATGTTTTATATTTATTTTTTAAACAAACATCTTCAAATAAAGTTTCTCCAAATAAACGACATGTAACAAGTGTTAAGGACCTCTAATATAATACTTTTTGAGCGAGGAGAAAGGATAGAAAAAAACTATGTAGACCAGTTAACAAATATTGAAGATTGTCATAAAATCTGATGAGTTTTAAAACTATCACGACCAGAGGTAGGCAACGACAACCCAACAAACATTTTCACATAAAGTGGAAATTATTTAAATGTGTTTGAAAACCGTCTGTTAATTAATTTACCAGTCGTTGGAAGATTCCACATTCAAATTCATTGAGGGTGCATTCCTGCAAAACGATATACTTTCCTACTTTTGACATTTGGAACCAGCGACTTTAGTTTATAGAGCACTGATTGCGCCACCCCTCTTTTGTTGCAGCTCTGGGAATAGTGGGGTAACCTGTCACACACTTCCCCAATGATACTCAACTCATTTGAATGCTTGAGCATCATAATAGCGTAACCCTTATTCATTGCAGACTATTTCATTCAAGACGTTGAATAAGGACATTGAAGAGATCGAGCGAAGATTTATTAGTTTGAGCTCGGGTTGGTGCGAAAATCAAAAGAATTTTATGACGGCCATTTGGGTTTTATTTAGGAAATTTTTATAAACGTAACTGAGCTGCGTCTTAGATGACATTGTTCTTAGGCTAAGGTTGAGTGTACATACAGTTACGAGCAAAATTGTAACAAGTTCCCCAAAATGGAAGTTTGAAACTTGAATTTTTAGCAGCATTTAACCTTAGAACTAAAACATTTTTTTGAATTATACTTTGATATAGTCAGTGAGTGTAAAACTAGAATGCGCACAGCTCGCTGGTGGTGAGAAGCTGTCTCCTAATTCCTTCAAGGGATGTATGGGGAACCCATAGTCGATTTCATAATAAACACTTAAATATACAACAGTTATACATGTATGTATGTTTAAAAGAGCGTAATATGTAAACTAACCCCAATGTTACAATTACTCACTCTCTTCAATGTTACAATATTGCACTCTCTTCAACTCTTTAAAGATCGAGACGCTTACATGTAACCATCACGTAACTCATAAATTTACTGTTATGGGTTTCAATTGCTTCGTTATTGCCCACGAGCTGATCAAAAATTGAAGCATCAAAAGCAATTGAAATCGTGGAATTATTAAACAATAATAACTCTGTTCCAGAGAATAAACCGGAAGAAAACTATTAAACTTTAACTGCTCCTGGACGCCCCAGAAAGATTGACGACTGCACTTGTCATCATTTGGGAAAATTAGTGTCAGAGTTCGTATTTACCCCCCCCCCACATGTGTAACCCATATACATCGCCTTGGGGAAAGTGTAATGAACGTTTACCCATTACCTACAGGATATGAGGAAAATAAAGGATAGTTACCCACGAAAATGGGGAATTACCCGCCACGATTATCCATTACCTAAAGGGTAATGGGGGAAATAATTTGTAGCTACCCACGAAAATGGGGAATTACCCATTACGATTATCAAAAATCGCCAAATTAAGAAAATCGCTAAAATAAAAAATGGCTAAAACTCGGAAACGGTGAGTCCAATCGCAAAAATAAGAATTTTTTTACCTGAATAAGAGGCTTTAACCAATGGATGTCTTCAATATGGCAACACTTTTGTTTTTAAAAGAAATAGCTAAAAACTGCAATTTTTTGAATACAAAATCTATAAAAGCTATATATCGGAAACAAAACGTCCAATCGAAAAGAATATCCATAGTTATTTGTTTCTAAGGTGTTTTCATAAAGTTGTCCAATTCGTATGGAACAGTTTTTTTTTCAAAAAAATCACCAAAATAAGAAAATCGCTAAAATAAAAATGTGGCTATAACTCGGAAACGGCACGTCCAATCACAAAAATGAATAAATTGTTTTGCCTCCGATGGAGGATTCAACTAGTGGATGTCTTCAATAAGGCATAATTTTTCTTTTTTAAAAAAATCGCCAAAACTAAATTTTTGGAAAAAAAATCGCTACAACGCCCTCATGTCTATATCTCTGAAACGGAGCGTCCAATCGAAAAAACAACCAATTTTTGGGGGTTTCTAAGAGAGTTCCATAAAGTTGTACAATACGTATAGAAGAGTTTTTTTCCAAAAAAAATATCGCCAAAATAAGAAAATCGCTAAAATTAAAAAGTGGCTACAACTCGGAAACTCCAATCGCAACTATAATAATTTTTTACTTCCTTTGTAGGCCTTAAGCAATGGATGTCTTCAATATGGCATTACTTTTATTTTTAAAATAAATAACTAACAAAATGTTTTCTAACAAAGATCGCTAAAACGCCCTCATGTCTATATTTCGGGAACGGAGCGTCCATGGGGTATGGGGTTTCGATACAGTGATCCAATTCGTATTTCGTTTTAACCAATGAATGTCTTCAATGTACCTTCACTTTTTTTCCTCAAAAAATCGGTAAAACTAACATTTTTCGAATAAAAAATCGCTAAAACGGCCTCATGTTTATATCTCGGAATCGAAACGTCTACTCGAAAAGAATAACAATTTTTATTTATTTCTAAGGGTTTTTCATAAAGTTGTCCAATTCGTATGGAAGATTTTTTTCAAAAAATCGCCAAAATAAGAAAATCGCTAAAATAAAAAAGTGGATATAACTCGGAAAGGGGGCGTCCAATCGCACAAATAATAAATGTTTTACCTCCATGTTTTCGATATGGCATTTTTTAAAAAAATCGCTAAAACTACAATTTTCAAAAAAAAAAATCGCTAAAACGCCCTCATGTCTATATCTCGGAAACGGAGCGTCCAATCAAAAAAATAATCAATTTTTGAGGGCTTCTAAGGGACTTCCATAAAGTGGTCCAATTCGTATGGAAGAATTTTTCTCCCCATAGTCGTGGGTAGCTACCCATTACCCACTGGGTTATGGGTATTCGTGATGTGTAATTCCCCTATTTCGATGGTACCTATCCATTATTTTCCCCATACCCTGTGGGTAATGGGTAAACGATCGCTACCCGTTACTCATGGCAATAATTGTGGGTTACCCAGGGTAACCCATTACCCACGATATTTAAACCCTGCTAAAAGGATTATATGTATATTGACACCAGTCAGTGGCCTGGCCGTCGATGTCTCAAACGATTGGAAGTTAAGCCTGCAGAGAAGAAAATTTAACAATTTTTATAACAACCTAATATAAAGTTTCATAAAGAATTCGCACTGGTCTACGAACACTGGACTGCGGCTGACTGAAAGAAAGTAAAGTATTAAATTCGACACGTTTCAAATAAAAAGAAAATCTCTGAGTATTCGAACTCACGGGGGATGTGTTAACGCCTTTTTGTTGCACAGTCCCTGTTCGATTTATATGAACACATTAGTAAATGTTACATTGGAATATAAAAAAGAATAGATTTCTGCTGAAGGCTCTTTTGCTATTGCACTTTCTTTTTTCTTACATCTGCTTTAACATTAGATGTAATTTTGTTAAAATAAATAAAACAATATTTAGCTGACTGAAATAATTGTTGTTGTTTTGTCATAAACAGAGCCACGACAAAAAGTATTGAATAGTATAGAGAACTCATTGCACTCTTTTTCGGCCCTCATGTAGACATTCTGAGTAAAATAACAAAAACTAGTCTTATTCTCTTTATATAATATTTCAATATAAATGCACCATTTCGACAATATTATTATTACATAAAACAATACAAAAAGCATAAATGTTTCAAAAGGCATCAATGTGTCACATCAAAATAATGAATAGACAAAGTTATGACAAAAAGAGAATAATACGTTTTGAATCATTCGCCAGATGTTGTCAGTGCTTTTGAGTCATACAATTCGTTCCATGAGTTCTCTATACTATTCAATACTCTTTGGCGATGGCGACCAGCTTGTTTCTTCGCTGCCGCTACATCAATACCATCATACTTATTTTCAGGCAGAGACTATTGTTGTACAACAACCAAGTATGTGTTGCTAACGCTGTGTGTTGTTTGCATGTGTTCACTTTGATAGATTGCCCTACCCGTGCCTATAGATGTTAACACATCAAGAATACAATATCGCCTTGTGTTTAAAGTTATATGGACTGATTAGAATAAAATGAATACATTTGGATCCGACGGCCGTGCTTGGTATTGGACAAAAAATCCAAATACTACTTCCTGAAATGCAGTAACACAAACCATGAAATATGGTGGTGGATCCATAATGGTTAGGGGATGTATAACGAAGAATGGAGTAGGTTATCTGGTTAAAATTGTAGATGTTATGAAAAAAATAACAATATCTTTCAATTCTGCAAAATCCTTTACCAGCTGCTACTGAAAAAGTGGGTCTTGCTATTGAAAGAATGATTTTTCAGCATGACAATGACCTGGCCATTCTGTTAGTATTGTTAACCTGGTTAAACAGTCAACAATTTGGAATTTTGAAATGGCCAGCGCAGTTACTGGACTTAAACCCGATCGAAAACTTTTGGAGTTACATTAACTCTCAGCTCGCCAAGTACCCAGATGCTCCAAAAGGCGTGGGATAGAGTAAAGGAGCTGTGGGACAGAGTAAAATAAACTTGGGATGCGATTCCAGCGGAAATGACGGCAAAGCTTTGCAACAGCATGCCTCGCAGCATACAAGCTCTTAAAATCCAAAGACTGCTGGACAAATATTGAATCAGAAACAAATAATTTAACTTCAAACCAGAGAGCAAAATTGTAACATTCGCAAAACTTTACAATACTTACTCTTCACTTTGTATATATCAAAATGTATTAAAATTGTTTTGGTTTTTATTCACGAGAGAATAATAAATTGATTCAGTTAATTATTTTTTGTTTTTAATCTAATATTTTTAATCAACAATTTTGCCCGTCACTGTATGCTGGTTTTCCCTGCTTACAAATTTTATATACGATTTTAGTGTTACGAATTCTGGGATTACTTTTATACGCCTTGTGAAATTATAATGTAGGTTAAAGATCCTCCATTTTTTGTCTCTCGACCAAAAAGTATGCTGGTGCTAAGGATTTTACTAAATTGTCCTTCCTTGTTTGCATCCTTGTTTGCATAGAAACATATGACCGAACATTTCCCTGTACGCTTTCATCTGTTTTATTCGGTTTTATTTTTTGCACACAAAAAAAAGGAACTGAAATAACAAACACTTCATAATTGCTTATAAATTCAACATTGTGTTTGCTTTATCCTTCGTCCTGCAGACGTGTTGAGGACTTTGTAAATGGTATTTTCTATTTGTTTTTTAACTTAGCGTAGGTATAACAAAAAAAAATTTCAGGGAAAAGGATTTCGCATACCATAAGGCATATAGAAAATATATCAAAGTCGATTGATATTCACTCCGTTCAAAGTTACATGATAAACATTTCCCAAATTTTTGACGTTTTATGATTTTTTGGCGTGATCAACATCCTGGGATCCTGGGACTACAAGAATTCTATGGCATTTAGATGGACATTAAGGCCCCTGTAACATTATGTAGGAACCATGTATATGTTTGGATCATCCATATACTTACGTGCAACTATTGTTTTCATGAACTGAAGATCTGCTACTTTTTTCTTTGTTGTCTGCCACGTTTTTCTTTTCAGCAGTTTTTAGCAAGCAATACCATATTCGGGTCACCAATTTCCAATTATCAGCGAGCTTTTTGTGTAGGGCGGTGCCATTCTGGCTAATACACTTAAAATTCAGTTGCTGTGACCGCAGTGCGGTTGCCACAACTGAAGTCAGCCGCTACAAGTTAAATTTGATCGAAACAAACATTATGAAAGGCGCTTGGTTGATGCTACAGAATTTCTGAAGAACTCAGTTCCGATAAAAAACGTTAATAGATACCGAATTTGATTCCGATTCAGTTGATACAAACGAACTCATTTGAAATTTGGTTGCCACAACTAAATTATATATTTATATTGACATTTGTAAGACGAACAGCTATCGGAGTGTAACTCATTTCGTTTAGTGCAGAGATCAAATTGTTTGGGAAAGGTTTCCAATTATCGTGCAAGTTTTTGTGTAGGGTACTGTCGTTTTGGTTAATGAGAATTAAAGTCAGTTGCTGCCACTGAAAAGCGGTTGCCACAGCTGAGATCAGTCGCAAAAAGTTAAAACAAAGATTATGAAAGGCGCGGTTGCTGCAATCGAATTTCTATTGAATTCTTTTACGACAAACTAAATGTTAGTAAATAGTCTGACATCAGATGATTTGGCAAAGTTTTCGAATTATCCTGAAAGCTGCCGTGTAAGGCAGTGCCATTGTGGCTAATATAAAAAAAAAAACGGTTGCTGCCACCGGTTGTCAGAACTGAATTCAGTCGCTATCAGCTAAATATGGTCGAAACATAGATTATGTTGCTGCTATCGAATATCTTATGAACTCCCTTACGGAAATTCCGTTGCAGTAACCGCAAATATTTCCGATTCATTTGCTACAACCGAACTCACTTCAAATTCGGTTGCCGCAACTAAATTATATATTTATATTGATATTGTTATACATTCTGTTTAGTGGAGAGACCGCACAGTAATATATTACCTCGTTTTGCATCAAATAATTTGGGAATTCTGTCTAATTGAGTTAAAATTCAGCTGCTGCCACGAAATAAACATTTTGAAAATCGCGATGGTAACAAACGAATTTCTCATGAATTCTGTTACGACAAACCGAAAGTTAATAAATTCCGTTGCAATAACTGAAAATATTTTCGATTCAATTGATACAAAAGAACTCATTTGAAATTCGGTTGCCACAACTAAATTATATATTTATATTCATATTTGAAAGTGGCACAGCTAACGTAGTATAGTCCATTTCGTTTAATGGCGAGATCGTTTTTGGTTGGTCATAAATACAGCGACGACAAAAAGTATTGAATAGTATAGATAACTTATTGCACTCTTTTTCCGCTCTCATGTAGAGAGTCTGAGTAAAAGAGCATACACGAGTCTTATTCATTTTATAGAACATTTCAATATAAATGCACCATTTCGACAATGGTATTACGTAAACCAATACAAAAAGCATAAATGCTTCAAAAGGCATCAATTTTTCACATCAAAATTATGAATGGTCTAAGTTGTGGCAAAAAGAGTAAAACATTTTGAATCATTCGCCAGTGCTTTTAAGTCGTACATTTGGTTCCATGAGTTCTCTATACTATTCAAAACTCTGTGGCGACGACGACCTGTTTTTTTGTTCTCTGTCGCTACATCAATACCATCATACTTATTTTCTGGCATAGACTATTGTTGTACAACAACCACGTATGTGATGCTAACGTTGTGTGTTGTTTGCATAAGTTCAGTTTGATAGATTGTCCTACCCGTGCCTATAGACGTTAACACATCAAAACTGCTCGTGTATTAAATATATAATAGAGTAAGGGAGAGAGAGCAGAGAAATGAGACGCTTCACTCGTTTTCTTTGTTGGTATTCCACTCCGAGAGTAATTTTTTTCTCTACCCTTTCATCGTTTTTGAGAATACGAGTAGTTTATAGTAATCAGTTCAAAACCCGTAAATTTTGAGTTGTAACGAATATTTTTTTTTGTATAGATCATGGCAAAATAAGTAAGGTACCCGCAATAGGAATTGAAGGCATTTTGTTTTTATTTCAGGAGCCGACCTTGTCAAATTCAGTCGATTGAAATTGTCAAGATGTATTTATTTCAGGTTATATCAGGAGGAATTGTTGTAATTTTCGGCAGCATCCACAAGGACAAGAAAAAATTTCGACTGCTCTTTTAACGCTACCACCTGTACTAGATATATCTTGAAATTAGTATAAACAACATTTAACACCACAGCGATAAGAACAAATTTAAATCAGCTGTTCTAACGCTTCCACCTGTAATAGATACATCTTGGTATAGTTTTAAAATGTTTGTACAGAGACATGACATAAATTTAGTAAATATAGGATAGCCGACGTCAAGTAACCAGTTTACGGTTTATTCGAAAATTAGGTTTTTTTAAAAAACTGACACTCGATTAATATGAAAAAACTGATTAACCGGTTTCGCACGTTTTTTCCATTTCGGCTTTGAACACTCTGGTTCTTATAAACAAGAGTCGCGAATCATTGTCTTTGTTCCTTCGAGCTGCCATGGCTTTTCATACTTACCTCCGTTACTTGCGACGGCGTCAGCGATATCGTGTGACGTCTTTGAACTTTTCAAATTAGCTGCAAAGTTAGCAAATCCAACTGTTGTAAATGTTGACATATTCTCTTATTCTTCCTGTACTTTTACAGTAATTTGCAGTTTATTTTCTTCTAAAAACTTCCACAAAGACAATAAACTGTAAATTCATGTTGAGTTTTTGTCACTGATTTCATTTTTTTTTGTTTCATAGAAAAGAACGTGGACTTAATGAAAATTACATTTTTTTTCTCCCACTTCCTATTCGTATGAGATTCCATAGGAAAAGGTCAGTAAAAGCAAAAATGATAGAAGGTTCTAGAGAGGGGAAATAAAGTCAGTTTGTAGCCGTTTGTAAAGTGAACATTTTACAGGTGGTCGGATATAGAATACTGGGGAAAAAATATTCGCAAAGGCTTTGAAATTACTACATACGAAAATTTCAAATTTCAATGAAAACGACATAACCTATACAATTCATCATCCCAATGTAAATATTTGTTGCAGCAATGAACGGTTACGTATAGACGACGATTTTGTACTAGCTGAAATGCATATTTGCATTGTGACGATGAATGTATACGTTTGCTTACTTTTGATGAAACCTTTTTTTCATTTGTTGATTTTATTCAAAAGGAAAACTTATGGACTTTAACACAATATCTAGTTAGAGCTAACTAACAGTTATAGCTTTTAAATTCCATACTAACTGACAGGTAAAATTTTTAACTCTTATTTATAAAAAATTATGAGAGATTTGAGAGAGGTTTTTTGCATGACAAACTATCTCTCAAATCTCTCATAATTTTTTTTATGAATTAGACGCTTAGTTAGTTTTAACTACACGCGTAAAAATTCATTTTGATATGTTAACATTTCTAGGCACGGGTTAGCATCACAGACGTCGTTGTTGTACAACAATAGTCTCTGCATGAAAATAAGTATGATGGTATTGATGTAGCGGCAGTGAACAAACAAGCAGGCCGTCGTCGCCAAAGAGTATTGAATAGTATAGAGAACTCATGGAACGAATTGTATTACTCAAAAACGCTGGCAACACTTGGCGAATGATTCAACACGTATTACTCTCTTTTGATGTGTTAACATCTATAGCGGCGTATAGGGACTAAATCTATCAAAGTCAGATTTTATGCTGCTGCTAACACCAGATTTTATGCTGCTGCTAAAACCAGATTTTATGCTGCTGCTAAAACCAGATTTTCTGCGACAGCGAAAGAGAATAATGACGTGTTAAATTAAAATGAGCGAGCAAGAGAGCAATGAAAGAGTGGTGTGGCAGGGGTGAGGCAAACGAAATTGTGTCTATAGCGTATGTATTAACATAATACATAATGTTGTTGAACGGAGATATAAAGCAGAGCCACGAAAAATTTCATTTGCAAGCTTGCGCAGTCGACGTTATGGTGACACACTAATACGTCAGCTACTTCGTACAAAGTATTTGTGATGTTGTGTGTTTGGCTGTTTCGTTGCCGTTGATATGGCAAACATGTGGTTATGTGACACACGTATACGTCAGCTACTTCGGACAAAGTATGTGTGATGTTGTGTGTGTGGTTGTTTCGTTGTTGTTGTTATGGCCAAACAAAGCGAGTCATTTGATGTTCAGCATTGCCCGGTGTATACAAAAAAAGTATTATTTGTTATTTTGCAATGTAACATTTACTAATGTGTTCATAGAAATCGAACAGGTACCGTGTAGCAAAAAGGTGTAAACACATCTTCCGTGAGTTCGAACACTCATTGATTTTTTTTTTATCATAACTTGATGCATTCATAATTTTGATGTAAAACATTGATGCCTTTTGAAACATGTATGGGCTTTGTATTGTTTTATGTTATAACATTGTTGAAATGGAGCATTTATATTGAAATATTCTATAAAAAGAATAAGACTCGTTTATGCTCTTTTACTCAGACTCTCTACACGAGAGCGGAAAAAGAGTGCAATAAGTTCTCTATACTTTTCAATACTTTTTGTCGTCGCTCTGTTTATGACAAAACAAAAACAATTATTTCAGTGAGATAAATATTGTTTTATTTATTTTAATAATATTACATGTAATGTTTAAGCAGATGTAAGAAAAATTAAATTGGAAAAGCAAAAGAGCCTCGAGCACAAAAACTATTTCATTTTTATACTTTTTTCATTTTTCAATCTAACTTTTACTTCTGTGTTCATAGAAATCGAACAGGTACCGTGTAACTAAAAGGGTTTAACACATCGCCCGTGAGTTCGAACACTCATTGATTTGTCGTTGTTGTTTGGGTGCAAATATAACGTGTTTGTAGTTGTGTCGCAAATATTCTGTACTTGTACCCAAACACTTTGTGTTTGCTATTCACTATAACATGTTTGGAACACAGTGATTAATAGGTTAAAATATATGTATTTGTGACCCAAATGAGTTTTTTTTTGCTGAAAACTGCAGAAAACAAGAACGTGACAGAGACGAACGAAAATAAAACAGCAGATCTTCAATTCACGAAAACAATGCTTGCAAACATGTACGTAGTTCCTGCAATATGTTGCTAGGGCCGTTATTATTCAGCGTGTATATGATAACTGGAGATGGTGAAAATGGGGCTGAGAATATTTCTTCACATATTTATATTTATCTCTATGTTGCGTATTTTTCCCCAAGCCTCGAATTCCCACCACCTTTCAACACTATGTTTTTTAATTAATAGACTTTTATGGTATTTATTCTCACTGACAAGTCAACATTTTTCGAATGTTAATCCCAGATAGTGTTAAATATTTCAATAACTGTTAATAGAAGACACAGGTCCTTGCTTTACTCCAAAACTATTGAAGTTTAAAAACATTTGAGATATTTTCGTTAGATTATCTGTCAGCTTGAAGTTTCCTTTATAGAATTCAAATTAACGATTGGAATTATTTCAATTTTATCTCCCTTTACTTCTACATGTTTACAAGCAAATAGTTTGTTGCATATTTGCATGAAAAAGGCAAGAAGTTTAAGGGATTGCTTGGAGGAAATATGACATAAATGTGGTGGTCCTCGTTTCTGCAGGACATAGTGATAATAGTCCTAAATTTATGAAGTTCATATAAAAAGTACGTCCTAAAGATGCTCTGCTGAAACAATTTTAAATTCACAAAAGTTGAATTTCCTTGTCGGCACAGAATTAGTGTTAGATTTCGAATTCGACGCGAAAAGGTTAAATGGACTACTGGGCCCGAAATTGGTTAAACTGCCAGCTCGAGGAGTTAAAACTGCGAACTGACTTTATTAAATAGCAAAGTCCAAATTGGTCTGCAGTGTTGAATGCTTGATTCATTTGCCACTTGTATTTATTCGATAATTATGGCGGCTCAGTACCGCCATCAAAAAGTATTACCAACAACCGCCGGACTCCCTAGTGCATCCACGTAATTTCAACAATTGTGGCCATAGGCCAAGGTAAATCTGACACAACAATTTAGAGACAGTGTGCAATTATATTTTGTTTTGTGGCGTTTATCTTTTTGTGTTTCGACGCCATTTCCTCAATAAAGCAAGTGTCCACAAAATAAGCCCAGTAACGCAAACGTAAAGGCAGTTTAGGGTCACCTTTTAGGACCAACCCTAGTTCCCCCATAGGAAACGGACGGACGTATCCATAAACATGCAGGGTACGGACAGAGTTCGACCAAAAGAAGGTCCCAGGCTTCCCATGGGCTGGAGCAAAATCTAAGCCACTAAAGCCGCAAATACCCTCGGCCTGCATCTGCGTTCTTTTCCGCAACATCATCATCAGCACCTGTAACGTCATCTACAGTAACGGTAACAGCAGCATAATCGGCCACCGCAACATTTTCCATCATACTCCACCATTCACCAAGTTCAGCAGTCATCAGTGTCGCACCGAATCCCGCATATTTTCATCCAGCTTCAACCATTAATCACCAGCCGTCAATAACCAATCCATCGCTCATGCCATCAATAAACAGAAAGTTGTCCCTTCTGCCCCTGAAATCTGTAGGTAAGTCCGTTTTGTTTTTCTTTTCCGACGGAATGTGAGTAAGCCCAATCTGGACAGAGTTGGAGAGTTAGCTCAGTGGTTAGTGTAACGAAATATTAGTCGTGTTTTGGTTACAAGCCAGCGATTGTCGCTTGCTAAGTTGCAAAGAAAACTGCAATTTAGCGATAAGTAATTTTATTGAAAAATATGAATAAGGGTTGAAAACGGTGAAAGATGTCGAAAAAAAAATTGTTTAAACTAAGCGAAAATGATTCTCGTCGCTAAGTTCTCGCTAAGTCTTCGCTAAGTGCTTCATACAAAACAAACGAGTATATAAGCAAGCGGTTTAACCAAAACACGCTTATTGTGAACAATTGCGACGCTAGAGACATTGGTCCAAGGGCCAGGCTCTAAACTTTGAGGCTTTCAATCCGAAAGTACAGGAAAGATAATCGCATTGGAATAAACTAACTTCAAGAAGATAAAGATTAATAATATCAAAAGCTTTATAATTTGATCAACTAATTACTAGTAACAATTTACAAATACGAAGTCGGAAGGCAATTAGTTTGATTAAACAATTTACAAGTCGAGAATACGAATAAGGTGATCAAACAAGTCGCAAGACAAAAGTACGAATATGAAATCGGGAAACTAACTAGTTTGATCGAACAAATTTGCTAAACGAAAGTATACCTATTGAATCGAGAGAAAATAAAATAGTTTGATCAAACAAATTACAAAACGAATGTGAACATATTAAGTCGAAAGAAAGTAGAATAGTTTGATCAGGCCATTTGCAAATTGAAAATATGGATGATGATATCCGATAGATTGATCAAACGATTTGCAATTCGAAGATATAGATATTGAGAAAAATTTAGTTTGCGAAGTGAATTACTCAGTTTTGAATTATACGAGTAGGTATAAGTAAGGAAGGTATTAAGAAAGTGAGAGTAGGCTACATCATAGTGAGAAATCGCACATATTCTGCCATAATGGGCAGATATAAGGGTTTTCCAACAGAGGCGCTGCAAAAGTAAATCGATAGGGACAGCAAACGACGCCATATTTTTTCCCGCTCTTTTGACATTTCTCTTTCTATGCGAGCCAACAACGAGCCGAAATTATTAAAATTTACTACCGAAATTTGGAGTCAGTGGCCTCAACTTTAAGAGCGCTACGTCCAATTTATGGTCGTCATAATCGTCCTGAAATTCTTTATTCCTGTGAAAGTACGTTCGATGCCATTATGAATGGAACTCGATTTCTTTTGCATGGCCACCACTGGCACGCTTGCAGAGGCATTTTCGACGGTTTTCAAGCATAAATCGGCCGATACTGCTGCAATTTCACGTTCGATATTCGTACGAAATTCATCAATCATCGCTGGCTTGTTGGCATAGACCATAGACTTGACGTAGCCCCACAGGAAATAATCTAACGGCGTCAAATCGCACGACCGAGGCGGCCAATCGACTGGGCCATTTCGTGAGATAACATGTTCACCAAACTTGGTTTCCAATAAATTGATTGTGGCATTCGCTGTGTGGCTTGTGGCGCCGTCCTGTTGGAACCACATGTCCTCCAAGTCCATATTATCCAATTGGGGCCAAAAATATTCGGTTATCATTGAACGGTAGCGATTCGCATTCACAATAATTTGCCGGTCTTGATCATCACGGAAGAAGTACGGCCCAATGACGCCGCCGGCCCATAAACCGCACCAAACAGAATGATGACTCATGGATTACGTGTGGATTGCTGTCTGACCAATAGTGCATATTTTGCTTATTGACGAAGCCATTCAGCCAGAAATGAGCCTCATCGCTGAAGATGATTTTCCGATGAAAATCCGAATCATTTTCAAGTTGTTGCTCAGTCCAATTCACGAACATATGACGCTTATGGTGGTCAAGCGGCTTCAGTTCTTGCGTCAATTAGATCTTGTGAGGATGTAGGCCAAAATCTTTTCGCAAAATTCGCCACAACGACGTCACAGAGATGCGCAACGCTTGAGAACGACGTGTGAGAGACACATTTGGGCTTTCTTGAACTGAAGCCTCAGCGGCAGCAATATTCTCGACACTACGGGCACTTCTTTGTCTCACTGGCACGGGAACATTTTCCACTAGACGCTCAATTGTTGATCTGGTAGGACGATTATGATGACCATAAATTGGACGTAGCGCTCTTATAGTTGAGGCCACTGACTCCAAATTTCGGTAGTAAATTTTAATAATTTCGACTCGTTGTTGGCTCGTATATCTTTCCATGATGAAATGGCAAACCTTACTGAAGAGAAATGTCAAAAGAGCGGGAAAAAATATGGCGTCGTTTGCTGTCCCTAGCGATTTAATTTTGTAGCGTCTCTGTTGAAAAACCCTTAATTAATGTTCAGAGGCAGACTGCTGTTGTGCTTGGTGAGTGGATAGATCCCCACCGCCCTGCGAGCCACCGGCGCGGTGTAAGAATGGCATTCCGACACGAAACCAGCACATAAACTCGAAAGCTAATCCTTCAAAATTGCAGCCAATGCCCCCCCATGACATAATTTCTTTAAGGGTTAAGATGCTTTCCAGCGAAAATTCTTCATCATAATAAGTTTTTTTATTTTTTTACTGTAGGTGAAGTTTAACTAATCTGTAAAAATAGTGTAAAGGAGAAGAATTCAAATTGCGCATTTAGTTTTAGCATTTAGTATTTTCGAAAATTTTTCCAAAATTAATTTTTAAACTATTGGAGAAGCGAGGGTATTATTTAGATTTGTGCTTATGAATAATCACGCTGATTTAAAAATTAATTTTGGGCGGTAAATAATTGTACAAAAAGCAACAATATGCAATTTTGGAGCCTTCATTTGTTTGAGGCTTATATTTATATTTAGGGATTTCTTTCATTGTGAAAGTAGGCCCCAATGACAGTGGGCCTATTTTATATTTTGGGAGACATTTTCGTTAATTTGAGGGACCTTTTAAAATTTTTCCTATACATAGTTTATTTTTTAATTTTCAATTTGAAGATAATTTTGAGGCGCCTAGTTGCAAAACCGGCCAAGTCCAATTTCCACGCTTTTGTAAAATTAACAAGAAACGAGTACTGATGTCTTTGTTCGTCAAATAAATCCAACTAATAGCCCTCTCGATAGCCTTATAGAAGACAACTCGAAACACATTGAATCCGCTTTTTTTTGTCTTATTTTGTCTGTGTTATGAAGAAAACAAATTTGGACTTGGCCAGTTTTGATACCCAGAACATGGACTTGGCGACTTTTGCTACAGAAAAATCAAAATTAATGTTGGACTTGACCAGCTTTGATACCAAGTTGCTGGACTTAGCTAATTTTGATTACGAGATGCTGGACTTAGCTACTTTTGATTCCAAAGTACTGCACTCAACCAATTTGTATCATAATTTTCAAGTTTTTACTTAAGTTTTGTACTAATTAAGTTTTATTTTTCAAATAATTAATACATTAGTTTGATACAAAAAAAAAATTAATTCAATATGAGAATCTTAAAAATCTCTTGAACGAATCTTACGTCTGATTATTGTCGAACAATTCGATCAACTTTTTATAAAATTTGAGATCTTGGTTTGTTTTCCATCTATCTCCATAGTGCTTGGTCAGCAATTTCTCAACATCGTTCACTTTTTCCCTTGATAAATCTGAATTCCAAGGTGACATCACTGGAGGTTTCAGAGTTTTTAAACTATTCACTGAATAAAAAATCGACCTTTCCTCACAAAGATTCTCAGTGTAATCTTCCTCACCTCGTACTGTGATCTTTCCTCGTTTTACTGCGATGATAACACGTTTGCACTCAGAGATATGAAAGTGAAACTGAGTGGTTGGTTTCATGGCAGTCTTTAGTTCTGTCTTCCAATCGCGAACCTTCCAATCCTTCTCTACTTCTAAAACTGTGCATCGTGGTGCCATCGTTTTAAAAAATTCGAGTAAAGAACAAAGAACAAAGAGCAAAGAACAATAGTGCCACATTATTTGGCGTGGAAGGTGATACATATGCATAACAGCTGTTCGGTTTTACATCTGAAACTAATTTTCACCGGCAGATCTACAACGTAAACAAGTGATTTGAAGTATTGGGAATCAAGACTGGACTTGGCCAGTTTTGAAACCAAGGGCCAGCCAGGCCGATTTTGATATCCAGGTACTGGAAAAAACAAAATAATGGAACATTTAAATAGGAAAAAATTTTTTTTAGTTTCCAAACTTTGTAAGATGGCAGAAAATCGTCCAAAATGTACACAGGCCAAATATCACGGAAATCGCACGCATACATTGAAAAGCCGATGCACTCAAAACGAGTCACTGTTTGGTGCGGATTTTGGTCCAGAGGCATAACTGGGCCATTTTTCTTCGAAAATGAGCAAGGAGTGACCGTTACAGTCAATGGCGATCGTTATCGGGCCATGTTGAACGAATTTTTGTTCACAAAAATTGAAGAGGAGGATATTGGCAACATTTGGTTTCAACAGGATGGCGCTACGTGCCTCACAACCGAAGCTACACTCGATGTTTTGCGCCCTGTTTTTGAAGATCGCATTATCAGCCGCAGAGCTGATGTCGTTTGGCCACCTCGGAGCTGCGATTTGGCACCGTTGGACTATTATTTGTGGGGTTGCCTCAAAGATAAGTGTTACGCCGACAAGCCAGAGACAATTGACGCTTTAAAGGACAATATTCGTGAAGCCATTGGTGAAATACAGCTGCATACAATCGATAATGTGCTTAAAAATTGGACCGATCGTGTAGGCTACTGAATGGCCAGCCGAGGCAGCCATTTGAATGAAATTATTTTCCGTTATTAACAGGAAGGATTGTACTTTCAAATAAAAAAAGAAATTTGAGAAAATATTCAGTAGTTTTTTTATAGCATTTTCAAAAAAAAAAGTTATTTGGCGGACCCGTTATATGTGTTTGTGATCCAAATATAGCGTTGTTTGTGCCTCATATACAGCGATGTTTATGGAACTGTTTTCTTTAAAAATCGCTCAGTAGATACGCTATGTTGCGAGCGAGAGAATAAAAGAGGCACAATAGGAGATTTTGTACAGTCTGTTTTGTAAATAACAACGATGTACTAAAGTAGACAGTCAATTTTTTTTGACTCAAATGTCTGGAAACAATACGAGTGAAGCGTTACGACTCTCTGCTTTCTCTCTTCATTGAATATTTCAATACACGAGCAGTTTTTTGATGATGTTATTGTATCTAACAATAGAAATTCCATTCACGTTTAAGTAAACTTACATAAAGTATGCAAAAAGTATGAAATAATCAAGATATGACGCTAGAGAGAAATGCATTTTAGTGAATCGTGTCGACTTTTTGGTTCTCTTTCATGAGGGTTGCCAAATTGAGCACAATTTCTGATCGACTACTTCTTGATCGTCTTTGTTGTAACTGTGCAACTTCTTTCCTTATGGCTTCAGTGAGTTATTCATAAATATTTTAGAATCCATCTATAAATTGCGGAGGAAGGAAGTGCTTCTTGGAATAATCTGAGGTACCGCTGAGTGTCAATCCTAGCGCCACTATCAGAAGTGACACGTAAAGAATTTTACTATTAGAAAATGGCTTGTGCGATTGCTGTCTCATTCTGTGAACCAATATATGTATGTGGAATAGATACAAATAACTTTTACTATCATATTTAACGTCAGCCACGTATAATAACTTTAATGCCAGAGAATGACTTCCTATCTCTCCAATATCTTTTTTTATTTTCCATTTACATTTTCCATGACATTCATTATTACCCCCACCTTATATAATTGTGTTGACAAATTTGATTTCTAGTTTGTTTTGTTTTCTTATCCTAACCGATGATTAGTACATAGAGAAGAACAATGGGTAAATACTAAAATTAGCCCATAATATACAGCACCTTAAATGTATTTGATGTTCTCACATCAATCCAGCACAATTTCTCTTTATTGGTTTTAATATTAACCTTCGTACAGTGTTGGACAAAAGTGTATGCATTCTAGAATGTTATACTTTTAAAAATTCAATTTTAAATTGTTGTTCCCTCAATCTATCTTAAATCCAGTTTACGCACACGTAATATTTTAAAAAAGTAATTATTTACAAACAGTCGTATTTTGTTATTCCCTACACGCTGAAAAATATCGGCCCCAGCAACATATTGCAGGAAACGTGTACATGTTTGCAAGCATAGTTTTCATGAATTTATGATCTGCTGCCTTTTTGATTTCTTTGTTTTCTGCCTTATTTTGATTTATATCGGTTTTCAACAAGCAAAGCCACGTTTGGGTCTCAACAAAATATATTATAGCCTATTAATCATTATCTCTCAAACATATTATATTGAATAGCAGATATAATATGTTTGGGCACAAGTGTACTATATTTGCGACAAGCTACAAACACGTTATATTTGCATCCAAACAACAACAAATAAAGCAGATTTTTCAGCGTGTACGAAAGGGGGAAGAAGAGAGAACTGAAGAGAGAACTGAACTGAAACTTCTCTGAGACGAAATTAAAATTAATAACAAATTCGTCTTTCTTTTTAGGATTTTTATATGTGATTAACTATTAGATTGTGAGTAAGGAGTAGTGCTGCGATATTATAGCCTGTCCTACTCAAATGGCAGTCTCAACAATGAAGTTTGTTCTCCCTGTTTTCGGTCCCGAGTCTCTTTTGACCTAAATTTCAGGAAACTCCTCTAGATAAACTAACTAACTAAACTTATCTACATGCGAAAGCACAGATATAGTAGTGGGTCTACTCAAAAGTGAGTTTGCTCATCGGACTTGTCGGTTCACAGTCAATGGTAACCGGAAATTGTGTTCTACGTTTGGAGGCTATAACATGATCGAGCTTCCTACCCTCCACTCCTACCCCCGCACTCCTACCCCCTCAGTCCTACCCGCACTCCTACCCCCTACTACTAGCCCCTACTCCTATCCCCTACTCCTACCCCCGCACTACTACCCCCCCACACTCCTACCACCTGCACTCGCGGGGGTTCCCGAAACGGGAACAGAAATATACTGGCACATCTACGGACACGGAAAACAGTGCGAAGACTAAATCGGAAACGACGACAACGGACGCAGGTTGGTGAAAACCTATGTCTGACCAACTTTTTCCAAAGCGGTTGAACTACCTGGTACTTCGGTTCCTGATGGTCGCACTCCAGACCTTCAAAGAATAAGCACAACGATACAACGAAACCTGTGTCTGACAACAGGCCAGGTGATCCAACTTGTTCCAAGGCGGTTGAACTACCTGGTACTTCGATTCCTGATGGTCGCACTCCAGACCTTCAAAGACGAAGCACAACGAAACCTGTGCCTGACAACAGGCCGGGTGATCCAACTTGTTCCAAGGCGGTTGAACTACCTGGTACTTCGGTTCCTGATGGTCGCACTCCAGACCTTCAAAGAAGAAGCACAACGAAACCTGTGCCTGACAACAGGCCGGGTGATCCAACTTTTTCCAAGGCGGTTGAACTACCTGGTACTTCGGTTCCTGATGGTAAGCACTCTTCAAAGAAGAGGCACAATGATCGGCGCTTTGTATTATAATCCTTTAGAGATTTGTCAGCACTGACCCTACGATGCTGAATTATAAGCAGAGTCAATCTATAATATGGTCATTTAGTGTGGCTGAACAACAGGATACTTTGTCCACTTACAAGGTAAAACAATCTGGTAAGAGGCAGTGCTCGTCTATTGAACCGCAGTAGAAACGCTGGTTCAAGATCCTTTGTTGACATTGCTATTATGTCTGGGTACTGTCGGTCATTGATAGGAGCAATGAAGACGGCAACATTCCCAACGACAAATAAATTGACGTGGAATACGGACTGTCCTCGGTATTTTCTGATGTTCTCAGGGAGTTGCCGGAACCATATCTCGACTGTGACGACACTGGCTGATATCAAGGCCGCCTACAATTAATGTGCTTCTGCGACGAGCGCTGTGTCGCCCACGCATGGACCAAGGTGATCAGTGGAACCTCTAGTTAAAAATCCTTTGTTGACGTCGCTAGGATGCTTTGAAACTGGCGGTCATCGATAGTGGAAATGAAGATGGGTACATTCCTAAGGACAATTAGAGTGCCGTGGAAAACTGACTCTCCTCGGCATACTCTGATGCTCGTAGGGAGTTGCCGGGATCATCCCTGGACTGTGACGACACTGGGTGGTATCAAGGCCGCATAAAATTAATTCGCCATTCATTGCCACGCATGGATTCCGACAATACCATATGATGCGGATTCAATCATATAGCGGCCATTGGACTGCAAACCCTGTCCTCCAAGCAAAAACTGAAATTTTGGTCGATAGTACGATGTAGATGAGGACCGCAGGCATTTAGTTTTTATTTGTCTGCAAATTATTTCTCCTAAAACGAAGGCAGCTAATAGTGAGCCATCGTTTGGAAATCTGTGGAGTATGTATAAGTATATGTAGAAAATTTGATGACACTAAGGCCAAGTTAAACAGATTCCAAAACAGCGTAAAATTTGGGATCAAGAATAAACGTTAAGCAGGGTGTAGCTATGCCACACATAACGCAATACTACACTATCAGGTGATGGTACTTTAGTTGAAGACGTGGAATCAGTCAACTATTTTGGATGCAAGATTACCAAGAATGCTAGATCTACAACGGATATAAATAATTGGATTGATAAGGCTCGCGTTGCATTCATTAATCTGCACGAAATATTCCACAGGGAACTAAATTGTGAATATTATCCTGCATCGTAAAGGCTATTATCCTGCATCCTGAAGGCTAGGCGAAATAATAAAAAAAAAAATAAATCGCTTCGGCTTCGGCTAAATGTATGGTCTTCAAAGGGTTATGGGGCGTTAACCCACATCACGATAATCGCGGATGTGACTAAAATAGAAACGTCCCTATCCAACCAATTGGTGCTCTGCAGACCCAATTGGGTTGTGAAATGTTTGATCCATAATGAAGTAGGATCTTATAAAAAAAAAACCGTTTCCCATTACATCCCATGAAGGGATTGGGGAGAGCTTCTCACAACCGTATATTATCTCCTATGCTAGCAGCATGGGATATTTTCGAAGCTCGCGTCCTCGGTATTTTGAAAAGTACATTCATTGCTAAGTACTCGATAGTGTTGCCATCACTAAGCGAGGTGACCGTCGTCGTAGGAAATGTAAGGTGCTCAGAGCAGGGATTGAACCCCCGTTATCATGCACAAGGGTCGCTCACACCAGCCATTGCACCACCGACGGTCCTGTGATAACAGCTAGTTATATCCTGTCTGGGACTGGGTATTAAGTTGAGCGTACGATTTATGTAATAAGCTGAGCATACTTGTCTTGTAATCTTGCATTCTCATTCTCCCCCAAACCATATTTTATTCGGAAGCCTGAGAACTCCGGGGTTAAAGCATAAACGTGAAGGCAGAGAAGGACATACCCAAATGCTTCATATCCAATCTCGCCATCTCATTCACCCTATGGTTCTTTGGTTTGGTCTTCTGCTCCTTACCCATATAAGGCGGTTATCACTCTGTTTGGTCATTTTGGAAAATAGGACGACACATATTGAGTTTTAGCGTTTGGAACTAGACGAAGATGGCAATAAAGAAGGTCCAAGATATAGGGTAATTAAATAAGATGGCAGATTTTCTTCATTTGTCAAAATAATTTTGTCATGTTTTTTGGTCTATCGCATTAATGTATGCAACACAATAACCATCAAATATCCACCATGACTCCTCTGACTCCACAGGACGTGCGTATCAAAATTGGCCTTGGGTTTCTAGAATAGTTCGGATTGTATAACATTTATAATGCGTATGGCTACGCTCTTCAGCTCTGGCATAGTCTCGGGCATATTGGCATAGGCCATACTTTTCAAGTAGCCTCAGAGAAAGGAGTCCAATGGTGTCAAGTCACAAGATCTCGACGGCCATGTTACCTCATAGTTTCGTGAGATAATGCTTCATGGGAACGTCGTTCGCAACATGGCCATTTTTTCGTATGCTGTGTGACAATTGACACCGTCCTGTTGTAACCACATATTGTCCAAGTCCATGTCATCTAATTCAGGTCATCAAAGGGTTGTCATCATGTCACGATAACGTTCACCGTTCACTGTTCACGATAAACAGCGTTACCGGCATCATTTTCGAAGGAGAAACGTCCAGTGAATCCGCCAGCCCAAAAACCACACCAAAGAGTTACACGTTGTGGGTTTATAGTTGTTCTTGAATGAGATGTAGATTTCCAGTACCACAAATGCAGAAATTTTCTTTGTTAACGTATCTGTTTAGGTAAAGATGCGCCTTATCGCTCCTGATGATTCTTTTTGAAAAATCGCCATCAACTGGTTGTTGTTCAAACACCCAATTTGTAAACATACGGCACTGCAAATGCTCTCTAAGCTTCAGTTCCTGTGTCAATTGAATTGTCATATAAAATAGATATTTTGATAAAATCCGCTGAACGGTGCTTTAGGAAAGATTCAATTGCAGTGCATGGTGACGAATTGAGGTTTTCGGTGCCAGGTCCACACTTTGTTCCACAGCAGCAATATTTTCGGCCGCATAGCCTGAACGAATACTCACGGGTGTTTTCACATTTTGCACCGACCTAGTTTAGTCGAATGTCTGAAAATGCACATCTTACAGTAAAGCATAGCTCGAAGCAGTGTGTGTTGTTAACATTTTTTATGTTTTAATTTATTTCTTAATTGTCAACTCCTGAAATATTGATTGAAGTAAATATAAGTTGAATTATATACAATTACGGCCTCGAGCTTGAGTACAAAATTATTAATCGGGAAAATTGATAGAATGGTAACACACAAGTAACATCCATGTTGAAGGAAAAGGGCTGATTCGACTATGCTCTTAGGCGTTGAACGTCAGATGCTCCTAGAGCAGCACGTAAATGAAAGCAATAGTGGCCAGAAAAAACCACCAAATATATGAAATCGGTAGTGGAATCCAATAAACTAACTTCCCACATGCAAAAATAGATTGACAGAAATCGTTGATGCTCTTTGTTCTTGGTGAATATTTGATTTAAAATTCATGTTATAATATTTTGCTTAAATATATAAAGTACATGTATATTTTTATGTAATTCCTTGTAGAGGGCGGTTCCAAAACTACCTACTTGACGTATAGCTGGTGCCAGTAGTTTGAAAAAAAAATCAATGAGTGTTCGAACTCACGGATGATGTATTAACACCTTTTTGCTACACGGTACCTGTTCGATTTCTATTAACACATTAGTAAATGTTACATTGGAAAATAAAAAATAATAGTTTATTGAATTAAATTACTTGTTTTGTATACACCGGGCAATGCTGGACATCAAATGACTCGCTTTGTTTGGCCATAGCAACAACAACGAAACAACCAAACACACAACATCACACATACTTTGTACGAAGTAGCTGACATATACGTGTGTCACATAACCACATGTTTGCCATATCAACAGCAACGAAACAGCCAAACACACAACATCACACATACTTTGTACGAAGTAGCTGACATATTAGTGTGTCACCATAACGTCGACTGCGCAAGCTTGCAAATGAAATTTTGGTGGCTATGCTTTATATCTCCGTTCAACAACAGCAACAGACACATGTACATACATACATTATTATGTTAATACATACGTTATATACTCAATTTCGTTTGCCTCACCCCTGCCACGCCACTCTTTCATTGCTCTCTTGCTCGCTTATTTTTGTTTAGCACGTCATTATTCTCTTTCGCAGTCGCAGAAAATCTGGTTTTAGCAGCAGCATAAAATCTGGTTTTAGCAGCAGCAGAAAACCTGTCTGTGTGTTGTTTGCATGTGTTGACTTTGATAGATTTAGTCCCTATACGCCGCTATAGATGCTAACACTTCAAAAATATCTTGGTGAGAAGTGGCAACCTTACAAAACATATCCCAGTTGAAAATTTCCTATAGACATTGTCAATGACAATGAACTGACATATCAGAGTCACTGCTGACTTTTCGACCGGCTTCCATACAAAAATCGTCATGACACCTCCTGACATTTTCATACATTTGTTCAAAAGTCAGCAGGAAATTTCCACAGTTTGTCAACAGTGGTGATCACCTTATGACATGTACACAAGACCATTTCATCAGTGGGTCAGTTACTCAAGACGTCTTTCTATATGGCCCTTCGGGTCTTCTTATAGGTCATTATAGGTGTTTATATATAATATATGTATGTTCTGTTCTGTTGCATGATATTAAATAAAATCTGAAAGATAAGATGACAAAAAGTGAGACATAATTATAATGCTCTGAAAATTAGTATATTCGTCTAACAAATTTCAAATATTTTGATATAAATTCTGAAAACGTATGGCATATATTTCATAACTACATACAAATAAATAAAAAAAAATCAGTTTGAAGTTTTTGAAAAATTTCAAAATCCAACACACGACTCGCAGTTGACAAATGATGAAGACATCCTCATTCGACATTTAGCATTGGTCTTAATAAGAGTCAGCCATGACAGAGGGCTGACACATCAATAGGACGGTCTTACATATATTGTCAGCCCCTACACAATCTATTTCACCGAAGTCAAAACTGCTCACATGTCAAGAAGATGTATATAAATTGTCATCACCTACTGACATAGTCCTAAGGACATAACGGGTTTTTCAATAAGAGCGCTACAAAAGTTTTTTTTAAAAGTTTTTTAGATACCAATGAAATTCTTTATTCCTGTGAAAGTACGTTCGATGCCATTGTGTATGGAACTCGATTTGCATGGCCACCACGGGCACGCTTGCAGAAGAATTTTCGACGGTTTTCAAGCATAAATCGGCCGATACTGCTGCAATTTTACGTTTGATATTCGTACGAAGTTCATCAATCGTCGCTGGCTTGTTGGCATAGTCCATAGACTTGACGTAGCCCCACAGGAAATAATCTAACGGCGTCAAATCGCACGACCGAGGCGGCCAATCGACTGGGCCATTTCGTGAGATAACACGTTCACCAAACTTGGTTTCCAATAAATTGATTGTGGCATTCGCTGTGTGGCTTGTGGCGCCGTCCTGTTGGAACTACATGTCCTCCAAGTCTATATTATCCAATTGGGGCCAAAAATATTTGGTTATCATTGAACGGTAGCGATTCACATTCACAGTAATGTGCCGGTCTTGATCATCACGAAAGAAGTACGGCCCAATGACGCCGCCGGCCCATAAACCGCACCAAACCGTAATTTTTTCGGGATGCAATGATGACTCATGGATTACGTGTGGATTGCTGTCTGACCAATAACGCATATTTTGCTTATTGACGAAGCCATTCAGCCAGAAATGAGCCTCATCGCTGAAGATGATTTTCCGATGAAAATCCGAATCATTTTCAAGTTGTTGCTCAGCCCAATTCACGAACATACGACGCTTACGGTGGTCAAGCGGCTTCAGTTCTTGCGTCAATTTGATCATGTAAGGATGTAGGCCAAGATCTTTTCGCAAAATTCGCCACAACGACGTCACAGAGATGCCCAACGCTTGAGAACGACGTGTGAGAGACATATTTGGGCTTTCTTGAACTGAAGCCTCAACGGCAGCAGTTCTCTGGACACTACGCGCACTTCTTTGTCTCACTGGCACGGGAACATTTTGTACTGTGCCTGTGGATTCAAAGTTTTCCACTAGACACTCAATTGTTGATCTGGTAGGACGATTATGACGACCAAAAATTGGACGTAGCGCTCTTAAAGTTGAGGCCACTGACTTCAAATGTCGGTAGTAAATTTTAATAATTTTGACTCGTTGTTGGCTCGTACCTTACTGAAGAGAAATGTCAAAAGAGCGGGAAAAAATATGGCGTCGTTTGCTGTCCCTAGCGATTTACTTTTGTAGCGTCTCTGTTGAAAAACCCTATACTACTGACAATTTCTTCAATACAAAATTTCCAACTGGGATGTTTTAAGTTTCATAGCGCCACGTTGGTTAGTATTTTCATTTGAGCCTTCAAAAGTAAACGGTCTCAGTGAATTTATGAACATGGAAAAAATTGGTCAACCTTGTGTAATTCAATATTTCCATTTGAAACGTCCCAGTCCAAGCAATATTAAAGCCGGGCTAGATTGTACTATTTGTTTACGACTGTAAAATATTGAGTAGCAGAGCTTAAAGGAGGCCGTACGAGCTGCCAAGATGAATACCGTAGTGGTCGACCAACTGAGGTGTCCACGCCGGACACGTTTAAGAAAATCCATTAAATGGAATTGGATGATCGTTGGCTGAAGGTGCGTCAGGTGACTGAAATTATAGTCATTTCAAGAAGTGCTACACATCGTATATTAACCGAAGATTTGAAGATGATAAAACTGTGTGCAAGATGGGTGCCGCGCTTGCATTCGATAGAGCAAAAACAGCATCCTGAACATGTTCCAGTAGAGTGTTTGGCGATGTGTCACCGCAATAAAACCGAATTTTTGCGCCGAGTTATAACCATGGAGGAGACATGGTCCACCACTTCACACCTGAGACAAAGGAACAGTCAAAGCAGTTGTCTGGAATGGGAGAGTCGTGTCCAAAGAAGGCGAAGACGGTTCCATCTATAGCCAAGGTCATGGCGTCTGCTGTTTGCGATTCGCAAGGCGCAATTTTTATTGATTATCTTATCGTTTAAGTGATGAAATTGGGGTAAAAAGACAGCATTTGGCGAAAATGAAAGTGTTGTTTCATCAAGACAATGCTCCAGTTCACACATCCACTATTTCGGTGGTCAAAATGAGTGAATTAAATTTCGAATTGCTTCATCACGTACTTTATTCGCCAAATTTAGCCCCCTTGGAATATTTTCTATTTCCAAACTTGAAAAAATGGCTGGGTAGTAACAGATTTGCCAACAATGAAGAGGTAGAGTCGGCGGTTGATGGCTATTTTAAGGAGTTTGATAGATCTTGATATAAACACGGTATCGAAGCTAATGAATTTTTAGGTTTATTAGGTCCGCTAGTTTTGGGACCGCCCTCGTAAGCTAACAGATCAGCTTTTGCCATTTTTGAAAACTTCAGGTATAATTTTGTGACAATATTTTTTCATCTATTTGCAAATTTACCCGCCACTGTGTGCATTTATGGATATAAATTATTGCTTTCGCCTGTAAATGATATGAGGAGAAGTTTCTTCGAAATTTATATTTATCGTTATTGTTATGTTTATATTTATGTTTAACATTATTAATTTTATTTACGATCCTAGTATGTGTAATTCTTTTAATCATTCCCTTAATTATGATGTACACATATTATTACCAATAATTCTGACACACAAAAGAGAAAATTTCCTTCGGGAAATTACACTGAATGAAGGGGAAAATAAAGGAGGTTTAGTCAATTAGCAACGTGACAACAATAGCTTTAATTTATTACATACAAACGCAATTTATGTACTGTACTTTGTATGGAATTGATGACCTGTGCCATATTTGTTATAACATTTTCCCAGTCGCATAAATAGAGACATTTCCAATTACGACTGTCTCGCAATGACAATTCTATTGAGGATATGAAATCGCCAAAGACTTTTGGGTGCTAAAAGGGAAAATAAAAAAAGAATTAAGAGTGAATTACTGTCAGACATGGGACGAGTTAATTATATGGCCATTATAATTTGTAGTTTAATTTGAATTGCCTGTACAAATGGAAATTCAAAAAAATTTAAAAACCATTTGGCAATTGTACTTAATTTCCAAGCATTTCCTTCATTAAATAATATTATATGTACAGTTAAATATTTTATGTGTACAGTTTTATGAATTTGAAAGCACAACACCAATCGAAGCCACAAACCTCTACATATAAAATACTTATGCCCAGTTTCACAGTCGAAAATTCTCCATTTAAATGTAGTTTAAATGCCCGATACTTGTCATTTAATATGAAAAATGTCTGTGAGCTTTTAAATTGAGCTTTTAAATGGAGAGTATGAAACTCGCCCTTAGAAAACAGAATTTCCAGCAATCACACAAATTCAAAATAATTGAAAGCATTCCCATATGTCATTAGAATTGGCATCAGATTTCACACCCTGCCTTTGCATGGCCTGAGCAAATGGAAATTCAAAATTGTTTAAGTGCTTTGCAATGATAATTACTTTGCATTTGCATTAGGTAAAGTAATGCAAATTAATATCCAATGCAAATTAAGAAATCCCAACACCGAGTTATTATGTATAACCAAATTTTGAAAAAGTCGCTCTTCGTTTTGTTCCACTTTGACATAAATGAAAAATAGATAACCTCCGAAATTTGTACGACAATGGAATATATAAAGATCACAAAATGTTTTCCATTAACAAGACTTCATGTACTATGAAGTTAGTTCCAACACGCCTAAGGCGCCCGTTGAAAAATACGATCATTTAAATGGATCAATAAGGAAAGATTATGTTTGTAATATGATGAGCTTTTTTTAAAAAAAATCAATGAGTGTTCGAACTCACGGATGATGTGTTAACACCTTTTTGCTACACGGCACCTGTTCGATTTCTATGAACATATTAGTAAATGTTACATTGGAAAATAAAAAATAATAGTTTATTGAATTAAATTACTTGTTTTGTATACACCGGGCAATACTGAACATCAAATGACTCGCTTTGTTTGGCCATAGCAACAACAACGAAACAACCAAACACACAACATCACACATACTTTGTCCGAAGTAGTTGACGTATACGTGTGTCACATAACCCCATGTTTGCCATATCAACAGCAACGAAACAGCCAAACACACAACATCACACATACTTTGTACGAAGTAGCTGACGGATTAGTGTGTCACCATAACGTCGACTGCGCAAGCTTGCAAATGAAATTTTGGTGGCTATGCTTTATATCTCCGTTCAACAACAGCAACAGACACATGTACATACATACATTATTATGTTAATACATACGCTATAGCCACAATTGCGTTTGCCTCACCCCTGCCACGACACTCTTTCATTGCTCTCTTGCTCGCTCATTTTTGTTTAACACGTCATTATTCTCTTTCGCAGTCGCAGAAAATCTGGTTTTAGCAGCAGCATAAAATCTGGTTTTACCAACAGCATAAAATCTGGTTTTAGCAGCAGCAGAAAACCTGTCTGTGTGTTGTTTGCATGTGTTGACTTTGATAGATTTAGTCCCTATACGCCGCTATAGATGTTAACATATCAAAAAATTTTTTTTAGTTACAATGTATTTTTTTGAAGTTTATTTTTAGGTCCTTCTTTTAAGAATATGTATTATATTACACAGTGCAACACGAAAAAGTATAACCATATACGGACATCACTACATGATAAAAGACCAAAAAAAAAGGCCCGTGTCTTCCAGTTTAGCCCAAAGTTTTTTCCTTTTATGGGGCCGCAAAAATTTAGGGCCTGGGTGTTATTTTTGCAAAAAAGTGATCAGTTTGTCAGGCTCATATCTAGCAAACCGTTCGGAATTTTTGTAGTTGATTGTTTCCTTGAATTTTGAACGGTTTGCTGCCTATGGACCCGAACAGGGGAAAAAAGGTTAAAAAAATCGAATTTTTTAAAGTTTTTAGCGATTTTGACCTTGAAGATGAAGTGTTTTGATTTTATATGTTGACAATTTATGACAAGAGCTACAACTTTCCCTCATAGAGTAAATCAAAATTCCGAACGGTTTGCAAGATATGAGCCTGACAAAATGATAAATTTTTTTACAAAAATGACACCGAGGCCCCAAAATCTTTGGGGGCCCATACAAAAAGTGCATGACTTTGGGCAAAACTGGGGAGACACGGGTCTTTTTTTTGGTCTTTTATCAGGTGGTAGTGGTGTCCGTATGTGGTTATATTTCCATGACTTAAAAAATTACACACAGTGTTATCCCGAAAAAGTACTTTTTTAAAAAGAGAGACAACTTTTATTAGAAGCTAATGTTATTTTTAAGAAGAAGTAGTTTCTGTAACAAACAGCCTAAGAGTATGAGTTTTTTTTTACAAAGAAGTACTCTTTTTAAGAGCAGGTACTTTTTAAAGAAGTGACACTCTTTTTAGGAAAAGGTTATTTTTTAAGAAAATGTACTTATTTTCAGAAAGGCTACTTATCTTAAGGAAAGGTATTATTTTATTTTTAAGAAAAGGTACTTTTAATTCTTTATTTCCAGAGAAGGTATTTTTTTGAAGTAATTTTTTTTTTAAGAAATGTGAATTTTTTTTAGAATTGGTCCCGTTTTCAAGAATAGGCACATTTTTAAGAGTAGGTACTTATCTCAAGAGAAGTTATTTTGTTTCACAAAAATGGTACTCTTTAAAAAAAGGCAGTTTTTTAAGAAAAGGCAATTTGTTGTAAGAAAATGTACTTATTTAAGAAAAGGTACTTATTTAAAAAACTTACTTTTTATTAAGAAAAGGTACTTTTTTAAGAAAATTTCCTTTTTTTAAGGAAAGGTACTTTTTTTTAGAGAAGATATTTTTTTAAGAAAAGGTACTTGTTTTAAGAAGATGTATAGGAATTTTCTTGAGAAAATTTACTTCTTTTAAGAAAAGGCACTTCTTTAAGAAAATTTTGTTTTTTTTAAACTTCTTTCACTTTGGCTTTTCCAAATTTATTAAAAAAAAATGGTTTTTCATTACATGCCATGCAGGGATTAGGGAGAGATTCTCACAACCAGTGAACTGTGCGCGTTCTATTTTTATGCTCATTGATTGGGTCCTACAGTTTTACACCGGTTCTGAACGGTATTTTGAGAAGCTTTTTCATGGCTAAATACTCTATAGTGTCGCCGTCATGAAGCGGCGTGACCGCCGTCGAAGGAAATTTAAGGTGATCAGAGCACGGGTTCGAGACCACGATCTCAGGCACAAGAACTGCTCGTACTACCATTGCACCACCGACGGGTTCAAAACTACAATTTATACCAAATATTGGTTACAGGCTCCACCTAGAAAACTTCCCGTTAAACAAGAAATTTTCCAACATATATTAGTCTAGACACAAACCAAAGCAAAAGTAGCCAATATAGTTGACAATACTGGGGTGTAACATAATAGTGTTAAACAAATCCAATGAGTGTTCGAACTCCCGGGCGAGGTGTTAACACCTTTTTGTTACACGGCACCTATTCGATTTCTATGAACACATTAGTAAATGTTAGAGTGGAAAATAAAAAACCATAGAATAACACATACCATAGAAGCTTTTATTCGCTCAATAAATTAAACGTCATAGGTACGATGGAGAGTAAACATTGGATGGTGGAAAATATGGGTTCAATAATACCAGATGGTGGCAATAGTATACAGCGATCAACAAAGGAACAACAACCGAATTTCGTGTTTTTGTGGCAAACTAGTTGTGTTAAATACAACACAAATGTATACCAACGATAAAAGTCAACAAAAAAGTGCAAAATACATTTAAATTTTTCAGTTCTACACCAAAACGACATGAAAAAGTTAAGTGAACACATTTTGTAACTCCACCTGGTGTAAGGTAATTTTAAATTTAATTGCTCTCATTTCCACCAACCTACGACGAAGAGTGTGAAATGAAACGTCAGATGAGAGAATAAGTTTATCTACGTATGTATTATTCTATATATTAATACTTAAAATTATTTAAAGATCAGTGCAATCACATGTTTCATTATTTTCTTGCTCAATACTTTTTGTTTTATTCCCCCAAAAAACAAAGAGAATGCAAAGCAACAGACACATGAACATACATATGTACATTGTTATATTCGTACATACGCTACACAAGTTCACACAATTTTCGTTGCTCTCTTGCTATCTCATATTTAAATACGTATAATACAGTCTGACAATCTGTGTTTCGCAGTCGGACAAATGTGTGTTTTAAATATGGGGTTGGGTCACCCTTATCATTTAGGGGTATGAACAATAGATGTTGGGAGATTCTGAGACCTACCCGATAGACACACAAAATTTTATACAAATCGGTCCAGCCGTTTCGGAGGAGTTTAACTGCAAACAATCTGTGATCACTGTCGGACAATCTGTGTGATCGCAGTCGGACAAACTGTGTTTGGATGTATTCACTTTGTGAATTTAGTCCCTACCCGCGCCTATAGATGTTAACACATCAAAAAGTTGTGCGATAAGGAATTTCGTTCCAAAAGTTGGGCAAAATTTTCTTTATTGTTCAATATAATCTCCTTTTAGCTAGGTAGACCTTTTCCAGCGCTATTCATTAGCTTCGATATCCTGTTTATAGTAAGAACTATCAAACTCTTGAAAATAGCCATCTTCGTTTTTAATTGTTAATAAATCTTTTCTTGCCGAGCCATTTTTTTCAAGTTTGGAAATAGAAAATAGGTGCTAAATCTGGCGAATAATGTGCATGATGAAGGAATTCCAACTTTAATTCATTAATTTTGTCCATCGCAATAGTGGATGTGTAAACTGGAGCATTGTCTTGATGAAACAACACTTTGTTTTCCGCCAAATGCGGCGCTTTTGACACAATTTCATCATTTAAACGCTGCAAAAAGTTTGCCGTTGATGGGGTTTCCTGTCTGAAGATAATCAATAAAAATTGTTCCATGCGCATTTCAAAAAAAAAAAAAACAAATGCCAAGACCTTGCCTGCAGGTGGAACCGTCTTTGGACACGATCTCTTCTTTGGACACGGTTCGCCCGTTCCAGTCCATTGCTTTAACTGTTCCTTAGTATCAGGTGTGAAGTCGGGAACTCATGTCTCATCCACGGTTATAAATCGACGCAAAAATTCGGCTTTATTGCGGTGAAACATCGCCAAACACTCTACTGAAACATCTTCACGACGCTGTTTTTGCTCTATTGGAAGCAAGCGCGGCACCCATCTTGCGCACAGCTTTCTCATTTTCAAATCTTTGGTGAATATACAATGTATAGCACTTTTTGAAATGCCTGTCATTTCCGCTAGCTCACGCACTTTCAGGTGACGATCATCCACTATAATTTTGAGGATTTTCTTATACGTGTCTGGCGTGGACACCTCAATTGGTCGACCACTACGGTGTTCGTCTTGGCAGTTCTTACAGCCTCGTTTTAGCTCTGCTACCCAATATTTTACAGTCATAAACTCAGGAGCAGACTCCCCCAGAGTATTATCTAGCTCGGCTTTTATATTGCTTGGACTGAGTGAGACCTTTCAAATCGAAATACTGAATTATATAGAGGTGTCCAATTTTTGCCATGTTTACAAATTCACTGAGATGGTTCACTTTTGATAGTTCAAATAAAAACACTAAACAACTTGGCGCCTGAAGACTTAAAAAAACTTTCTTCCTGAATACGAGAAATGCCCTCAACTATTGCAGATCTCTTAATAAGATGGCTGAACCGTTTAGTATTCACCGCATTTGGTTGTTGGGCCACAGGGAGATACCACGGAATTTTCAAAGCAGGTGAAATTGCGTGACTACCTATATGTTCTAGGTGAGCTAGAATACGTGGGCATGCCTCTACGAACTTAGAAGCTACTCTTGAGGAATTGTGCCCTTATGACAACAAATCGTAGATGTTCACTAGTAAAGAACTGTCTGCAATCCAAGCTGCTGTGGCCCTGCCTCAACTTGAAACCCACTGATGCCCTGCTGTCGTTATCGAGACCGGACATCTCACTTATTGTGTGTGTTATGACACACGATTTTGCTCTCCACAAGATCCGAAATATAAATGCTACTGTCCTTTTTCAATTTAGGAAAAATAATTACAATTACCCTTTCCAATAACCCTGAACAAGGACTTCCCATTCCAAAGATTTTAAAAGCAACCAACCGCTTTTGTTCTTCGTGAAAGTCACTAATATGGAGCTGTGTACATTTCTAGCAAATGTGTCCCACCTAAACTTGTAACACACTAATGTCCTGCTGTCGTTATAGGGATCGGACGTCTCACTTGCGGTGTCTGTCATGACGGGTCACTCACTGCCTTATTGCACTGCACGCCGAGAGACTGAAAGCCTTGATAAATCAGTTTTGTCAAAGCTGTGGTGACGAAGAGGAGGTGGAGTCAATAGACTTCTTCTGTGGATGTGTCCGCTCTTTCTAGAAGGCGGGAGGTTCCACTGTGCTCACATCTGTTTCGGGAGTTATCAAATCTGACTGATGTTAGCGCACGCCAACTTTTGAGTTTTTAAAGCAATCAAACTGATTCAACTAACGGCACTAGGCAAAATCCAATATTTTCCGTTCTGTACCAGTGGTATCGCAATAGACTACACGGCTACCACTCTAACCTAACATACTATAATTATCCATTTCAAAATTCTTGGAAAAAGAGACATTTGATTCCAAGAAAATTGAAAAGGGAACTGTGATTTTCTTACCAAAGTCCTTGAAATAGGAAAACGATTTTATTATCCAAAAGTTACGAAATATAAATGAAATTGTCCTTTTTAAATTCAGGAAAAATAACCACAATTGCCCTTTCCTAAATCCGTGATTAAGGACAACGACTTCCCTTTAAAAACAAAGAACAATGACCATTATTTCTGTCCAAAAATGTTCAAAACTGAACTCCGATTTTACTTTCCGAAGTACCTGATATAGAACTACGATTTTGCTACCCAAAGGATCCGAAATATAAATGTAATTGTCCTCTCTAATTTCTAAAATTCAGGAAATATGACTCTAATTACCGTTTTCAATATCCTTTCATTCTTCGTGAAAGTCACTCGTATGGGATTGGGTATATTCCAAGCTGATGTGGCCCCGCTTAAACTTAAAACGTACTAGCACCCTGCTCTCGTGGACATCTCTCGTACGGTGTGTGTCATGACGGATCACAGCCCCATTGGAGAAACTAATGATAGACTCCATCGTTCCACGGCATATTCCACGGCATTGCAAGGAACTAATGATAGACTCCATCGTTCCACGGCATATTCTGTCCCTTATGTGAATGATCAAAAACATCTCTATAATATGAATATTCATCCACGGAGGCCACACGGTCGTCTTAGAGATAATTAGCGACGAAGAAGCTTTTTGAAATCGGTATCTAACTGCAGGTATTGGTAGCATACTGATTGAAAGGAGTCCTTCGATGTATTCGTTTACTAACGATTCAATTTCGTGAATGTGGAATACAGAACTAACCCGGGAGTTTCCACTTTACTTGCTTCCACATGTAGATTCTCTGTCTTTGAACTAAATTCCGCAGGTTTTAATCAGAAATTGCTTATTCATCGCACAGATAAATATCCACACGCTGTAAAATTGTTCTTCTTTGTTGTTTGAACGCAACTATAACGTGTTTGTATTAGCTTGTCGCAAATATAGTATACTTGTGTCCAAACACATTGTGTTTGCTACTCAATATAACATGTTTGGGACACACTGATTAATAGGTTATAATATATGTATTTGTGACCGAAATGTGGGTTTGTTTGTTGAAAACTGCTAACAACAACACTGCTGTCTGTTACGATAAAGAAACAAAAAGGAGCAGATCTTCAATTCACCAAAGCCATGCCTGCAAACATGTACATATGTATCAGTAAAAAAAAAATTCTCAAGCTTTATTTGAAAGCATATACGGTAAAGTATTTTTCATACAATGGGTAAAGAGTTTTAAAGTGGCATAACTCTGGAACAGTATCTGAAAAATCAAAATTTTGCTTGGAATTTCCCCATATTTTAAAGTGCATCATTAGTGTTTTAAATTTTCATAGAAATTTAAAGCAAATCCGATGCAAAAATAGCAAACTGTTTATAATATTTTACGTCTTTAAAACCGCATCATTAGTTTTTTACATTTTCATAGGAATTTTAAAAGACATAAAGCGTTATTTACAAAATTTGTCCAAAATTTACGAAAAAATTTTAAACATGGTACCTTATTGGGCAAAATCATTGCCAAAACTGGTGGTTTATAGACGTTTTGCTTTAAAAATCTTGACTTACAAACTAAGAAAAACGTGGTTATTGACCGAGTTTTAAGTAAAATTCAAAAAACTTCCGGAATACCCAATTTTGGGAGACATTCGACTTGTGCGACCTCTAAAACTCTTCCGAAAAATCTGAAAAAAAACTCAAAAATACTTTACCCTATAAGCTTTCCAATCAAGCTTGAACAACCAATAAAATCGAAAAAGAAAAATTTGTTGGGACACCCTGTACATGGTTCCTGCAATATGTTGCTGGGGCCGATCTTTTTCTGCGTGTACCAAATGATAAACATATATACAACATATTGAAATTGGCGAGAACCGACGCCGCATGTTCCACTAACTGGACAACTACCAAATATGCCGAATTTGACATCGTAGAGCGAATCCTTATAAGGCCACTCAGTAGGTAAAAAACGGCTCCAGAAATATATATTTCTGGAAGCATGTATGTGTTTGCAAGCATTGTTTTCAAGAATTTAAGAACTGCTGCATTTTTCTCCATTATTTATTAGTCATGTTTTTTTGTTTTCGGTAGTTTTTAACCAACAAAGCCACATTTGGGTCACAAACACATTTATTATAACTTATAAATTGTTGTGTCTCCAACATGTTATATTGAATAGCAAACACAATGTGTTTGGACACAAGTATACTATATTTACGACAGCGTAGGACATGTCAGTAGAACGAGTATCGAAAATCAAGTAGAAATGGTATTCGAAGTCATTCCAAAAGGATGGACCAAACCTCCTTTATATGAGGTGGAAAACTAAAACTTATTAGGACTTACAGTTTTATATCGGTTCCAAAGGGTATTTTGAGAAGTTTTTTCATGGCTAAATACGCGATAGTGTCGCCGAAATGTATGGTGGTCGCGCACACTACCATTATATCGTATCACTGACGGCCGCCTGGTTGTGACTAAGTGCTGAGGAAATTTAAATAAAAGTAATGAAAATAAAATCACAAGTAAAGAAAAAATAATTGCACATTAAACTTTTTGAAGTAGTTCTTTTTTATTACGTATATTTTTTTTTGCAGAATATTAATTGCGAGCCACTCTAACCCACACTCATGATTACCCTCTTATTCCTAATGAAGTGCTTCTTCCTTTATAGACCTTAATGATATGAACATGTAAAATGTTTTGACAAACACATCCGGCTAAAGGCACCAACACTGCAAAAGAAAGAAATGCAAGTAAACGCACATGAAAAGTCGTGGAAAAGTTTTCACAAGAACATCAACGACAACAACAAACTCGGCGTTTACATGAGAAACTACAGTGTAAACTTAAAAAGGACAACAATTTCAACAACAAAGTAACAAACAACAATAACAGTAGTAGTGAAGAGAATAGCAGAGTGGGAGAAGAGCAAACGAACGTACATTAACTACCAACAATGGCTATGAAAAGTGACGGGAAATTGCAAAAGTTTTCTGCGAAACGACATCGTGTTACTTCGTTATTTGCATAGTTGTTGTAAAGTGTGGTGTGGTTTTTTGTTTACAAACGTATACAAATGAAAGAAAAAGTGCGTTCAATGTTTCCGTTTTGTTCTAGTTAAGAAAGAAAGAGAGAGAGAGAGAGAGAGAGAGAGTGAGAGGAAATGGGAAGAGATGGCAAAAGAAAAATATTTATAAATATGCGGGCAAATTAAAATGTTCTAGTGCATTTCTTTGTTTGTTTGTGTGCGTATGATGGGTGTAGGTGTAGGTGTATGTTTGTCGTTGAGGTTACAAATCATAGTAGAGGAAACTGTGAACAGTGGTTTGATGTTTTGTAAAGGGTATTAAATTACACTGTACAAAAAAAAAACAAAAATTTTTCCAACATAACAAGGTTCTGCCAACGGATTCTGGTAGAGGGGATAAAAAAAAATAAATGTATTCGCGTTTACATGAGGTGTCAAGGGACACCCGATTGGAACGAAGTTCCGTTCGCTATATTATGTACTAGTTAGTTCCAACACGCCTAAGGCGCCTGTTGAAAAATACTATAATTTTAATGGATCTTTAACCCTCAAACAGCTGACTGTTCCATTCTGACTATTCCGGCGGACTGGTTTACATTTGTAAACCAATTCATAATGTACGAATATGCGTGGAAACATGCGATAATGTGAAAAGTGGTTCAGAATAGTGGTTGTTATCTGTGGTTTAGAGCTCAGAGAGCACATTCGTATATCTTACAAAGTGAAAATACATATATATACTAAAAAATGCCAAAACGTGCGCGAAGTCTTTTGGAGACACCTGATCTTGAAGTCACATCAAGTGTTCCTCCAGTCGTTTTGCCAGTACATTTAGCTGAGCCTCAGTCTGAGGCTGGGTCCTGTTATGTAATACAACATAGGTAGGTTTTGAATAAAGCTAAGTATGAGTTTTCTCGCTTCCGTTTTTGTATATTCGTTTGACCAGTATTGAAGAATTGCCGCGTGGTGGTAGTTCTATTTGATATAACCGGTATGGCAAGATCGATATATCCAGGTGTGTATTATGTTCATATATCTTGCGTATATAATTGTAAAAGAATGGGCATTAAAATCTTCATTTAGATTGACCGATGCCCAACTAAACGAACTTCTCGCAAGCGGTAGCGAAGATGGCAGCGATTGCAATGATGACATTGAAGACATTGATTGGGTTCCAAATGAATCAGCGTAGGACGAAGAATTGGCGGACAACGAAGTAGAGAACCATGAGAGCGACGATGACGATGAAATGGTTGGTGGAGGGAATATTCTTACAAATGCAGATATTATTGGGCAGGTTGCTGAGGGATCTGATTGGAATGAAACAATAAATCTGCTTGGGTCAGACATGACTTATACTTCAAAGGATGGCACCAAATGGGCTAAAAATCCCCTGCCGGTTGGCCGAGCACGATTACACAACATTCTCCGAGAAAGTGGTCAGTAATCGAGAAATAAATATTTTTGTTCTCCATGTTTTTATATTCTTCATTCTAATCAGTTTCTCATTTCAATTTTGCGTTCGATAGGTGGCCCAACTAACAAAACTATGCTAACTCGTCGTGATACAAGGTCCCTTATATTCACTGATGTCATGAAAGATATAATCTTGCGGCATACTAACATAAAGGGGAAAGCATTGGAAGCAATTTGGAAGCAATATGGAGTGCTATAAATCCAAACAGACCGCCTAGAAAGTGGGTAGAAATTGATGTTGTTGAGTTTGATGCATTTTTAGCGTTCCTGATAACGGCCGGAGTTTATAAATCGCATGATCAAATAATAGGAGAACCAGGCTGTCGGCCATAATATATATCACCTCTTAGTGGATAATGAGTGGCAGAATCGGCGGCCCACCAAACTTTTAGTCCATATTTAGCTGGCTTCGAGGGTATAGAAAGAACAGCGGCCTCTGAACGGAAATAATTGCTCGTCTAGTGTTATACAAGCGTGTGGCTAATAGTTGGCTTTCAAGGATGCAGTGAGCAACATCCACAATTCGGAAATGGGAGCAACTTTATCTGTCGCTAGTCGATCTGCTCGTGTATTCGCATCATCGAAACGAATGGTACGCAAAATTGCTTTGAAGCGATCGCGGCTCATCGATGCGTGATAAATGCCAAAGTTCTCCTATTATTTGAAAAAGTTAAATGTAGTCGGCACTATGCGCAAGAACAAACGCTGTATTCCCGAGGAAATGCACTGGACACGTGACAGTAAAGTGGGCGAATCTGTGTTCGCCTTTCGCCAATATGTAACGTTGGTCTCATACTGCTATAAGAAAAAAAAAATGGTCTATGTATTATCCTCGATGCACTCCGACAACGCAATTGACGGAAAAACTGGCAAACCAGAAATAATAATGGAATACTATCGCACCAAAGCTGGCGTAGACACCATGGACCAAATGCTTGGTAATTATACTTGCAAGCGGAAAACTCGTCGGTGGCCATTAGCTATGTTTTTCAATGCGGTGGATTTGTCGGGATTGGCTGCATACATTCTTTATTCTGAAACGCATGGAATAAGCAATTCCCGGCGTAGCTTTCTCATTGAGTTGGCGAATGATTTGGCCACTCCGAACATCAGACGTAGAGCACAGAATAGCCACATCAATCGGTGGCCTCACGTTCGCAATGCGATGCTAGATATGCTAGATGTCGGAAGCCTTCCATCTGATGATCCACCGCCACAATTGCAAGCGAAAGAAGGAACAGCGGACATCAAAGGAAAGTGCGTGTTCTGCGCAAAGGAGAAAAAGCAGCGAGTCACTCGAAAGTGTTGCCTTCTCTGTGGCAAGAAGGTATGCGATATGCACTGTGCCACGGTTACAAAGTGCCCGGAATGCCAACAATGGTTTCGATTTGATCTGTAAATATGCCTAATTACACTTTATTTCTAAATAAATGTTGAATAAAACTTGAAATTTCTGAAAAATCCAAAATGGGATGCTATTTTATACGTTATTCGAGCCATTATATATGAGTTTACATATGTAAACCAGTTAGCCATTTTGGGGGGTATTCACGAAAAACAGGTAATATGAGGTCCCCAAAAATATTTTTACACTTTCATATTCTTGTATTGAATTTGTAGTTCTCTTATGAAGTTTCAAGAAATTCCGTCCGTTTTTATAAAAAAAAAATGGTACCAAATTTGAAAAGTTTACATTTGTAAACGGTCAGCTGTTTGAGGGTTAAGAGAAGATAGTTTTTGTAAAATGATAAACTTTTGTAAGAATATGTATTATAATTTTGTATTATAATTTCCCGAAAAGGTCCTTTCTTTAATGAGAGGTACTTCTTTTATTAAAAGCTAATGTTTTTTTTAAGAAAATGTCCCATTTTTAATATGAAGTACTTTCTATAAGAAAAAGCCTAAGAGTATGCATTTTTTTTTACAAAGAAGTAATTTTCTTAAGAACAGGTACTTTTTAAAGAAGTGGTACTCTTTTTAGGAAAAGGTTATTTTTTAAGAAAATTTACTTATTATCAGAAAGGCTACTTACTTATCTCAAGAAAAGAAAAGGTATTTTTTTATTTTTAAGAAAATTCACTTTTATGAAAAGGAATTTTTGTAAGAAAAGGTATTTTGTTTGAAGAAAAGCTTTTTTTTTCGAAATGGTAATTTTTTTGAAATTGGTCCTTTTTTCAAGAACGTTTCTAAGCAGAGGTACTTCTTTAAGATAAGGTACTCTGTTTAAGAATATGAGAAAATTTAAAATTTTTAAGAAAACGCACTTATTTAAGAAAATGTTATTTTTTTAAACTTCTTTCACTTTGGTTTTCTAAATTTACTTTTGATTCGGTTCAAAACTACAATATGTAATAAACAGGCTCCACCTAGAAAACTTCCAATTAAATAAGAAATTTCTCTCCATGTGTTAGTCGAGACACAAACCAAACCAAAAGTAAGAGTGTAAGAGTAAGTGTGATGCCAAATGTAATTCCATGCTCAGGGTTGTATTTCATGAATTTACTTTTTATTGGTTTGAAAACTACAATATGTAATAAACAGGCTCCACCTAGAAAACTTCCCATTAAACCGAACCAAACCAAAAGTACCCAATATAGTTGATAATAATGGGTTGTAATGAAGTAGTTAAAAAAAGTTGTTTAAAATATTTTCATTTAGCCCCCATCCCACAACGTGCGATAAGGAACTTCGTTCCAAAAAAAACTAAAACTCCCACAGGGTAATTGGGGGAAACAATGGGTAGTTAGCCACGACGATTAGGAATTACCTATCACGATTACCCATTAGACCTGGGGAATGGGTAAGTGCAAAAGCATATGTTATCTGTAGTTGTATAATATTTTCTTTAAGCGGTTTCACGGTATATGTATGTGGTACAATACGTTAACACCCGAGGCCGAAAATGCGTATTGTTTTATCCGATATGCGGATTTTTCTATTGTGAGTTCCAAATTTCTCCCCCAATAATTTAGTTGGAAGATGTTGCGTTGGATTCGCCGCAAAATTGCTGAGTATGGTGCACTCGGTTGAACATAATGACGAATACGAAAATAGGTTGTTAGTTAAAGTTGGACAGATGGGCATCGGCAGTGCATTAGAATGTGCAACTAGAAACGCTACAGACCCCAATATTGCGCAATCCAATCGTATACATCTTCCAAAGCCTCTCTTTTTACTTAGACAAAAGTTGCAATCGGTCTCATGGAAAAATGGTTGTCTCCAAATCATTCGTACCCCACAACGCAAGTAGTGCCTAGAAATAGAAAATGTATTACTCCAGGAAGTGTTCCCTCACAGGGGCTCCGGCTGTCTATTCGTTCATAGCAGCCTCGACTGGCTATTCCTTCACAGCGGCTTCAACTGACTATTCCTTCATAGCGGCCTCGACTGAGTTTTCGTTCATAGCGGCTTCAGCTGACTATTGACTCATAGCGGTATCGACTGAGTGTTAGTTGACAGCGGCTTCGGCTGACTATTTATTCATAGTGGCTTCGGCTGACTATCCCTTCATAGCGACTCCGGTTAACTATTCGTTCATAGCGGCTTCGGCTGACTAATCGTTCATAGTGGCCCCGGTTGACTAATCGTTACCTCGGCTGAATATTCCCTCGTAGTGGTTCCGGCTGACTATTCGTTGCATTGGCAGAATATTCCCTTATTACCGTCATATCGGCCTCGGCAAACTATTCCACGTATTATTGGTATCAACGGATGTAAATCCGAATCCCAATCCAGTTCGACCAATCCGAATATAATATGCTCGTACTGAAGTGCGCAACGAACCGGTCATGAGCCCTTCTCTGCTACTCCAAACCCGATACACCACTTGTGCAATACACCATGTTCTCGATTATCCGAAATCGATCGTCCGAACCCAAACGAGTGTTCTCAAACCATTCCCAGAATGGTGTTCTCAAATCATTTCCATAAGAGTGTTATCAGACCCATAGGAGTGTTCGCAAACCATTACCAGACGTGTGTTCTTAGTCCCAAAGGAGGTTTTGCAAACCATTCCAGATGTGTGTTTTTAGACCGAACCCGTAGAAGTGTTCTGAAACCACTCCCAGACGAGTATTCTCAACCGTTCCCAGAAGAGTGTTCTTAAACCATTCTCAGAAAAGTGTTCTTAGACCGAATCCAAAGGAATTTTCAAATACCATTCCTAATATGGTATTCTCAATCGTTCCCAGAAGAGTGTTCTCAAACCATTCCCAGAAGATTGTTGTTAGACCTAACCCAAAAGAGTGTTATCACACCATTCCCAGAAGAGTGTTCCCAAACTGTTCCCAAAAGGATATTATCAACCGTTCCCAGAAGAGTGTTCTCAGGACGAACCCAAAGGAGTACTCTCACACCATTCCTAGTAGCGTATTCTCAATCGTTCCCAGAAGGGTATTCTCAAACCATTCCCAGAAGAGCGTTCTCAGACCGAACCCAAAGGAGTGTACTTACACCATTCTCAACCATTCCCAGAAGAGTGTTTTCAAACCGTTCCTGGAAGAGTGATCTCAAACCATTACCGTAAGGGTATTACGAGTACGGAGTGTTCGCAAGCCATTCGGATAAGAGTGTTCACAAACCATTACCAGAAGGATATCCTCAACCCGTCCCAGAAGAGTTTTCCCAAACCATTCACAGAAGAGTGTTCTCAGCGAGTGTATCCATTGATGTGGTTTCTTTATATTAAATTATTTATCATAAGAAAACCAATAAAGAATTTGAATTCAAACCCCAGAGACGGGTAAGCTATTCTGTTCAAATTTCGGATGGTTTAGTGGATCTTAGCAAATGACCCTGGACATGAGTGAGCTCACCTCAGCCTTTGACAAAACCACTTTACAATGTCCTACGCGAATACCCCAAAATGAAGATGAACGTGAAGTCGACGAAAGTTACGGATTGTGCACGCACAAGACTGGTTTGACCGACTTTGGATATGAGGTCAGTAGTCATGTCTTTGACTCCAACTAGGTCATTCAGCTCCATTTTTCTGTAGAGAACGTACCAGAAAACTCCATTTATATATCTCTTCTGTCTTTATGTCGTTATACGTTTATGTTCTTCAACTTGTTAACGACCATTCAACATAACGCGAGGAGATTACGTGAAGCGGCTACTGTACTGAAAACTACTACTGGAAACTACAACCAAATACCCATTCCCCGAGTAGTCTTCGAATACTCACTGATTTTGTCTAATGTTCCCTTTTGTAAAGAGCAAAAGTGTGACACTGATGACTTTCGTTGGATATAATTCATTGTAGCTAAACTCGTTAAGCTTTATCTCCATAAAGATGTTGATGAGATCGGTCCATAAATTAGTGGAATATTGTCTGTGAAGTAAAGCTATAATTTTTTTTCACTAAGATGCTAAGTCAGGTTGTTGTAAGGGAAGCTCATTTTAAAACTACCCACATTCTGTAGGTGAAATCAATTGCATAGTGAGGGATTATGTAAACATTTTTGAAACAATTAAGTACGTTTTTACTACCTGGGCCTGAAATATTGTCCAGAGGCATCGCTAAAATGTCCTCGAGATTAAGTTTTGACTTTAAACACCACAAATCTGAGAACTGGCTGAATGGCAGGCCATACTTTTTGCATGTAAACAAATGAGTAATGGAGTAAATTTCGATACTTTCATAAACATTATTTTTAAAAATCAAAAACGCCTTCCTTACCACTGTGTCATCTACATTTATTTACAGTGAAGGCTCAGTCTGTGTGAATGATGACACTTTAAAATAAACAATAACTATTTTTCCTGCTCTGTTTCATCTCCTAATTACAAACAGGTTCCACATTATATCCCTTAAAGGGATGGGAGAGAGCTTCTCACAACCACTCTTATAGGCTAATTATTTACGCAGTTTTGGTTCTTTTAAAGCTACTCTCCCTTATTAGGTTGGCGTTGATCGTAAACCTCCATCTGCCACATTTGCTACATATTGAGGTAGTTTAACTTATGTCGCCATAAGATCCAAATTTGGAAATATTGACCTCTGACCCGTCTGTGACACCATAACCTTGATATAATATGCATATGTCTTTTATTTATTTGAAAAGACAATATTACAATACAAAGTTTGAATAAAAGGTCCACGAAGAACATTGGGCGTCAACGATTTCTCTCCTTTGATTCTTATCTCTGGCAAGTTTTGTAATTTGGTTCCATGAAAGTCGAGTTTGTTTGTATTCCTTTTCCAGGCAACGCTTCCATGTCTTTGGTGGATTTCCTGGCCTTCGATGCCCTCGAGATTTCCACTCAAGTTTCTATTTAGAAATAACTAATGTTGGGCGTCTAAGTATATGACGGATCCAAATCCATTTTCTCTGTTCGTATATCCAATTCATTTGGGCTGTTACATGTACATTGTCAGAGTACTTCATTAGGATTGTCTTCGGCCAGTAGATACACAGTATTTGTCTCAGACTACGGTTAATAAACGTTTGGATCTTCTCATTGTCAGCTCCGTCAACGTGCAAGTAGTGCAACCATACAACAGAACAGAATTCACACTGCAATAGAATATTCCCAATTTCGTCCTCTCCGATATCCTCTTATTGCGCTAGATTTTGTGAAGGTTCCAATACGGGCCTTTCCATCCCATCACCTATATCCGCCGGTAGAGCCACCATCCTTGGCAATCTTGCATCCTTAATACTTGATTGGTTCCATGTCTCCAATTAATGAATGACTAATGGAGTATTTCGTTCTGTTCGAGTACACATTAGCTGTGTATTCTTCATATTTATACTCAATCCTACTTTTCGCATTTTGGGAGACTCTGTTTATTTTGGCCTCGCTGCCATCACATTTTGAGCCATCAGACATATGACATCTGCGTGGCCGATATCATGCAGGTGTTCCTACATATTCCACCGAATGTCGAACGATTCATCTACATTGGTAGCATCCATTACCTGGCCTATAAATACAAAAAACCGTTTCCCTTTACATCCCATAAAGGGATTCGGGAGAGCTTCTCACAACAAGTGAGCTGTGCGTTTCCTAATTTTTCACTAACTGATTGGGACCTACAGTTTTACACTGGTTCCGAACTGTATTTTGAGAAGCTTTTTATGGGTAAGTACTCGATAGTGTCGCCATCACTAAGCGAAGTGGTCGTCGTCGAAGGAAATGTAAGGTGGTCTGAAAAGATATCTAACCCACGTTCTCATGCACAAGAGCTACGCTTTCTAAGCATTGAACCACCGACCGACTGCCACCGGGACGTATAAATACGCGCTGAAAAATCGGTATTTTGTTGTTGTTTGGATGCAAATAGAAAGCGTTTGTAGCTTGTCGCAAATATAGTATAGTCGTGTCCAAACACACTGTGTTTCTTATTCAATATTACATATTGGAGACACAATGATTAATATGTTATAATATACATAAGTATGTTGTGACCAAATGTGGTTTTGTTTTCGAAAATTTTTGAAAACAAAATTGTAACAGACAACATAGAAACAAAAGACTGCAGATTTTCAATTGATGAGAGCAATGCTTGCAAACGTGTACATGTGTCCTGTAATATGTTGCAGAGGCAGTGTTTTTCGAGCGTGTATAAGGAATAATGTGGGGGACAAGACACATCCTTGTCTAATTACTGGAGATGTGGTGAAGGATGGTCCTTCCTTTCCATTAAATCGAACTTTATATGCTGCATCTCTGTGCAGTTCACTGATCATAGACTCTATCTTGTCTGCACCCTGAAAAATTTGTATTTTTGATGTTGTTTGGATGCAAATATAACGTGCTTGTAGCACGTTAAATATACACATATATGGTATAATAGTTATATATATATTTATATATATTATATAGGAAATATAGTATACTTGTGTTCAAATATATTGTGTTTGCTATTCAATATAATATGTTTGGGGCACAACGATTAATAGGTTATAATATATGTATTTGGGACCTAAATGTAGTTTTGTTTGTTGAAAGATGCTAAAAATACTGCTGTCTGTCACCACAAAGAAACAAAAAGCAGCATAAGTTTAATTCATGAAAGCAATGCTTGCAATCATGTACATGGTTCCTGCAATATGTTGCTGAAGCCAATATTTGTCTGCGTGCGGTATCCCCTTTTTGGCCGAGGTGGACCACATTGAGTTACGGTGTATACAAACAAACGCTTGTTCGAAGTCTACGAAAAGTAGATACAAAGTCGAGTGTAGTTCTATTGATTGTTCTATGATTATGGCTGATTAGGCCTGAAACCCGTCTGCTTCTTCGGCACAGGCTGAAGTACAAGGGTCGGCCTATTCAGTAATGTAATACCTCTCCAGTTCCTGCACAGCGCTAACTATCCTTCTTTCGGTACAACGATAACAACTCCCTCATCCTACTCCATAGGGATTTTGTTGCCCATCCGTACACTTCCGATGACAAGGGTAATTACATCTGTTATCGCTGATGTACCATATTTCAACAGCTCCTCTGGAATATTATCATGGCCAGATGACTTGTGAACATTCATTTCTCCCAGTACCGTTTGGATCTCAGCTTGCGACAGGGGTACCATTAAAATATCCCCTTTCGGATTGTGACCTGAGTATGCTGCCGAAGGGGTACATTGACTTTCATCATGCGGAAGTCGAGATGGTGTCGTAAAGAATTCGTTCCACGTCTCCACTTGCCGATCTCGTGATGTTATCTCTATGCCACCTTTAGCTTTTAATGATGCTGTACTCCTGATATTGTTTCCGCTCAGCTTTTCTATTAAAGGGCTCACAATACGGATTTAAAGTTATGTATTTGCCGATTTTAAGGTTTCCTCCGCTATATTGTTCAGATAGTTGTTGTTATCCGAACGGACCATGTAACGGTTCCGAATTTTGGTCCAGGATCCTGCACTAATTCGAGGTTTATTCACACATCTTTTCCTACCAAGGATCTCCTTGACAGTTTCCTCCAGCGTTTGAACAGTGCCTAACCATGTATTTTGACTGTCCTGTGCTAAATTGGAGCGTAGAGTTTGATCGTACATCATTGATATGGATGGGACCTGCAGACGGTCCAGATCGTATGATACGATTTGGCCTCAATACGGTTGACAGCCGCTGGACGGAGACGGAAATTTCTCACTAAACGTTTATGGCCGTTCTCAATATCAGCACTACGTCTAGTTTTGACGTCCAGCAATAAACCAAGAAGCATCTTGCTGACAAGTATATGATCAATTTAATTGAAGGTTGAACCATCAGACGATTTCCAAGTATACTTGTGAATGTTTCTGTGGGGGAATTTCGTTCCTCTGATAAATAGTTTATGGCGAGTACGGAAATCTACGAGCCTATCACATATGCCATTCCTCACAGTTTCAAGACCATGACTTTCCATCACTTCCTGTAGGTTATTGTAGTCGTTGTCCACTTTGGCATTAAAATTTCCCAGAAATATTTTAATGTCACCAATTGACAAACGAATGACGCCTAAAGACTATGGGCCGTCTATGATATAAGACCAGTTCTAGACCTAGGTTAAAGAAAAGGGCTGACACCGTTTATACGTTGCGTATCATGGGGGTGTGGCCGTCGGTGGTGCAATGGTTAGTGTGCGCGCTTCTTGTACATGAGATCCTGGGTTCGATCCCTGCTGTGACAACCTTAAATTTCTTTCGGCGGCGGTCACCTCACATAGTGACGGCGATACTATCGAGTATTTAGCCATGAAAAAGCTTCTCAAAATATCGCTTTCAATCGGTGTAAAAACTGTAGGTCCCAATCAGTGAGTACGAGTATAAAACTAGAAAGCGCATAGCTCACTGGTTGTGAAAATCTCTCCCCAATTCCTCCATGGAATATAATGGGAAACCATTTATTTTTATCATGGGGGTATGAGACTTTGTTCAGAGGTGGAAAGTTACTGATTGTCACTCACTGCTTGCACTGCCCAAGCAGCTAACTACTTTCGGTTTTCAACCAAGTATTCACCGGTCAATGACTTTAGAGCACTGGCTTTAAAGCTAGCTAGGGTTAGTCGGTATTACAACCATGTATCCTGCGTTTTCAGAGAAACATCACAGAAAAGTGGACGAAAACCGCTGAAGCATGACTGTACCGTGGAATTGGACGCGCAGATAGCATCCCTATCACCAATCTGGGAGAGGAGGGTTAGCAACCCACATCTTTCAAAACTCGTTAGACACCCTATGCTCCAATGGGACTTGGAGGAACATATATATAACGGGCCCGCCATCTAACGTTTTTTTTCCAACTAGTGCTTATTTCGTGAATGGTAACACTTAGCTCATGTCTGATTTGATAGATAATTATCCTTCCGCTGAACGAATATGGTTGTGTATACGCTTGAACAACGCTGGGAAATAATGCGTTTTCGCTTCGCTAAGTGGGCCTGCGATCGACTTACAGAAGATGCCGATTATTCCCGAAAAATCATCTTTTCAGATGAAGCTCATTTTGATCTTGGCGGCTATGTAAACAAGCAAAAATGTCGCATTTGGAGCACCGAAAAGACGCACGCATACATTGAAAAGCCGATCCAGATGCATAATTGGGCCATTTTTCTTCGAAAATGAGCAAGGAGTGGCCGTTACAGTCAATGGCGATCGTTATCGGGCCATGTTGAACGAATTTTTGTTCACAAAAATTGAAGAGGAGGATATTGGCAACATTTGGTTTTAAACGGACGGCGCTACGTGACACACAGCCGAAGCTAAACTCGATGTTTTGCGCCCTGTTTTTGAAAATCGCATTATCAGCCGCAGAGCTGATGTCGTTTGGCCACCTCGGAGCTGCGATTTGACACCGTTGGACTATTATTTGTGGGGTGCCCTCAAAGATAAGTGTTACGCCGACAAGCCAGAGACAATTGAACTTTTAAAGGACAATATTCGTGAAGCCATTGGTGAAATACAGCTGCACACAATCGATAATGTGCTTCAAAATTGGACCGATCGTGTAGGCTACTGAATGGCCAGCCGAGGCAGCCATTTGAATGAAATTATTTTCCATTATTAACCGGAAGGATTGTACTTTCAAAAAAAAAACGAAATTTGGGAAAATATTCCGCAGTTTTTTTTATAGCATTTTCAAAAAAAAAAATTTATTTGGCAGACCCTTTATATCATTGCCGGAGTATATAAAGCAGCGACCAGATGGTAATTGAGATTTTCCACTATTAAGCCAACTTACTGTGCTTAGGCCTGGGATGCCCACTTTGTAGGATTCCATAAATTGTTTAACCTGATCGAGTCTCGATTTTCCAGAGAGAGTCCTTACAGTCCAGGTACAAATCTTAAACCATTGTCTACAGCCAAATGTCCCCTGAATTTGTTAATGTTTCCGTTGGTAGTGATTGACATTTAAGACGAATCTTTCATGAGATCACCGCATCCGATCCTAGTGATGGAGCAGCCAACAACCTCTAGACAGGTATATATGTTGAGAATCAGCAAGTATGATGGATGTTTATGTTGCCATATAACATAATTCGCATCGGTGTAATTACTGTTGTCATTACTTTGTAGGATTCCATAACCCGTTTCACCTGCACGAGTCTCGTTTTCAGATTGAATTCTCAGAAACCGTTGTTTAAAACCGAATGGCTTTATCGAGAGGGATGTTTTTTCTTTGAATTTGTTGAAGTTTCTGTAATGACTGAAATCTAAGACGAGTGATTCATTGGACCACCGCATCCGATAATAGTGATGGGCTGCCAACAATCTCTAGACAGACATACAATTTGATAATCAGCAACTATGTTGGGTGTTTATGTTGCCTTCTTAAGTAATACGCATCGGTGTTATTATGATATTCAAGGTTGCTCAACTAATCGCCTTCTTACTTTTGCAACCACCAGACGAGGATCTGATGGCGTTATCAGGAGATACTTAACAATATTGCCGGAAGTAGTGAGTCGGAAGAATATCTCAAAGGAATCCCTGCCTTGGACCAAATGAGAAAGACCCCATCCCCGTGGTACAATGCTTATAAAGATGATTAAGTTGCGCGAATTTGTTGCCTTTAATGGAGACAACTACATGAAATTATTACAAAAGTACGCTACAGAGATAAGTCGAGTTAATATCCTCCCGATGATATGCAGTAAAACTCAGTCAATTTAAAGCCATCCACAAACTATGCAATAAAAACTAGTTTTTTGTGTGTTATGAATATTAGTGCTAGATTGATCTCTATAGCCTACTTTCAGGCGGTAATTAAACAAATATGGTATTGTTCTTGGGCACACAAAGAAATATCATTTGCAAGGTTTTACTGTACGCTGAACACACATTTATATTTTGTGTTAAGTTTTCTCTCAATAACAAATGATGGATTGCTCAGTAAAATGGTTTCCTTTAATTTTCGAGAACAAACAACAGCAACAACAACACGAACAAAGTTCATTTTTAACATTAAAAGTTTATGTGTTTTCTTTGGGTTTGGGGCGAGAGCGAGGGCGAGGTCGATAGTGAAACAAGCTATATAGTTTTCTATTATAGAAAAACTTTGAGATGTAATCATAGTTGTTTTTCCTTTTTGCCTTCATAAACATAGATCATGAAGCAGCATTTGCTATTGTCTATTTTCATAATTACATAGAGCAGAGAAAAGCCAACAAAACGAAAATGAAAATCCATCTTTTGTGTTGTTATTCACATAACTTTAATACAAATTCTATTAAACAAATACGAGAAAAAGTTAAACGTACAAATACACTGAAACTGACGCTGACACAGATCTACCACAATGTTAAGGGACACATATACACCAGTGTGTTGGGATATACGTACAGTGGGACAAAAGTGGTTTAAATGATCATTTAGATTTGTATTTTGAGAGGTGTTCTAATATTGGGTATTGCAGAAGGTGATGCAAGAAAAAGAGAGGATGATCGAAAGGCCCAAAATTGGCGTTTGTGTAAAAATCTCATTTACCCTTTGACGACCACAGGCAAGTATGTTTGCCCTTTGATTTTTGACACATATAAATGTACTGATAGGGGATAGAGCCCATGTAGCCGTGGGTGATTTATAGAAGTCGGTAGGGGCAACAATAGTGTAGTAGTCATCAATTCTCTAATTGATCAGATTTGACACCTATTAACCATCAAAGTGGTTCAAAGAGTAGTGTTACTACAAAGGGATGCAACGCGTCGAAAAAAGGATTGAACAGATGGGAGGGTTGGAGACGCCCGGTACGTTTTGAATCCATACGTTAACTTTTAAAAAATGCAAAGGTCGAACTTCAAACTGCTTACATGGACCGCACTTGTGTTTGGCAAATTTGTGTGCCTTTTAGGTAAAATGGAAAAAATTTACCAAAGAAATAGTTGGTCCCATTTTTTGCGACTTAGCTGTTATTAGATCATAGATCCCGAAAATAATCAAAACAAAAAAAAAAAAAAAATTGCTGCGGCAGTAAATGTATGGTCGTCAAAGGGTTTTTGTCGCGATGCCCAACACTCAGGGGATGTCCCCTATAAATGCAGTGCATTGCATTGGCCTTAGGAAAATGGGATAGGAGTAGGGTAAAAGAGAGAGAAGTACTTGTTAATATTTGATTTAAACTTGCTGATGTTGTAAGAAGTGGGGAATACACTTGCCGGAAGCTTATTCTATATACGGACTGTTCGGCTGAAGATCGAATTGTTTCTGTAATGCGCAGTTCGATCCAACGGCCAGGAAACAGAAAAGGGATGAGTTTCACTTGAAAACCGCATCGTACGGTTAAATACCCTAACTTCTGGAAAGAGGCCATGTAACTCGGCGGAACACTTTCCATGGAAATACCTACAAAATACCGAGACACGGCTAACATTTCGTCGATGCTTCAAGGAGGCAATAGTGCTGGATACACTGCTGTCGCCTATAAGCTTCAACGTTCTCTTTTGCACTCGGTCTAGTAGCTCAAAGGTGGACGCTGGAGCCCCAGCCCAAATATGAGAGTTGTATTCCATTTTTGGCCGGATATACGTGGTGTAGATATTGAAGAGATCGGGTGGAATGAAAAATCTTTTACATCGCTTTAAAAAGCCCAGGCACTTGAATGCTTCTTTCGACACATTGAAAATGTGCTTATTCCAACGAATGTCACATTGTATCTTCATGCCCAGAACATCAAGAGCTTCCGATTCACAAACATCTAAACCACCCATTGAAATCATTGGCAGGGTCGAGTCACCAGTGTGCTTGTGCGATATTCTGCAACACTGTGTTTTGCGTGTATTAAATTCGACTCGGTTTTCCTTGCCCCACTCACTAATCAGATGCAAGTCCTGATTAAGCGTGTCATTCATTGTTCGTCTCTTTCCTTGCACTACGGAAAGATTGAGTCGACGATCGAACGAATATGAGTGACATAAATTACTATCATCAGCGAAGGAGTAGATGGGGTTGGTAGTCCGATCCAGAATGCCGTTGATGAAAATAAGAAAAAGAGAGGGAAAAGCACAGAGACTTGAGGTACTCCCGCATTAATTGTATACTCATCGGAAGAGATACCGTCTATTACAACTCGTATGGAACGGTCTCTGAGAAAACTCGAAATAAATCGAGAGAAGTTTCTACCTAAACCAAAAGCATTAACCTTTGATATGAGTGCCTGGTGCCAAACTCTATCAAATGCTTTAGAAATATCTAAGGCCACTATTTTGCTCTCATCCAGTCTATGCACGGACCGATTCCACTGTTCCGTGAGGATCGCCTTTTGGGAGCTAATCGGCAGGGAGGAGTTTTCTGCAAATATTTCGGCAAAAAGTTTAGCTTTATCAACCGGGTTAGTATAAATTATGTAATTTGTAATTAAAGTTGGGATAGATGAACAACTTTTATTGTTCTGAATTCTCTTGACAAATGACCAGATGCTCTTACTACCCCTGGGAGAAAATAGAACTTTGGCGCGAAAGCGCTGTTCATGCAGGAATTCTGCGCATCGTAGTACCTTGGCACAACTTGATCTAGCTAACTTGCGCAGCATATTAGTAGTTGGAATTTTATTCAATTTCCAATTACTGAAAGCTTCCTCTTTGGATCTGACAGCTTCTCTGCATGCCTGGTTAAACCAACATTTATCAGAAGGTTTATAAATAAATTCCCGAAGACCGTTCATTGCGGCCCTTATCGCAGATATCCACTTTGAACTGTTACAACAATTAATGCTGTCATCTATCTTCGTGTCTACGTTATCATTGAAGACCTAAAATTTGGCGGACAGTATTCAAATCGAATGGAGCTTTCTTTAATCTCCTTGAAATTGCCTTTGCCAATTTAAATTTAAAAAATATCAATTTAATTGAATTTTTAAAATTATATTTGAAATTTCAAATATATCAATTGAAATTTAAAACACATCAACCGAATTTTTAAATACATCAATTGAAATTTAATACACATTAATTGAAGTTTTAAAAACATCAATTTAATTTTTAAAGATATCAATTGTAATCCAAAAGACAGCAATTGAGATTCAAATGACATCAAGTGCAATTTAAAATAAAGCAATTGTAGTTTAAAGGACATCAATTTATATCTAAAAGACATCATCAAAAATTTAAAACACATGTGTTTTATTTATAGAAGAAAATCGGCAGTCATATTGAATCTCCCTATTGCTTGCTCGTATGGATAAATGCACGCTGAAAAATAAGTATTTTGTTGTTGTAATATAACGTGTTTGTGGCTTGTCGCAAATTTAGTATACTTGTATCCAAACACATTATGTTTGCTACTCAGTATTAAATGTTGGCGACACAATGATTCGTAGGACATAATTCGAGGGTTGAATTTTATGTTTCGGGAGAAGAGAACAAAAACAAATATTAATCATCGAAAATTACTTTATTGAAGAAGATTTATACACTTTTGCATGCGTTTGAACCAATTGTCGAAACACTTTTGCCACTCTGATTGAGGTATCTCCCAAAAATGTGCATTCTGAATGCGGCAACCGCTTCTTCAGGTGTCGAAAAACTTTGACCTATCAGTTTGTTTTTTACGTATGAGAATAAAACGAAGTCATTCGGTACCAAGCCAGGACTATACGGCGGATGATCCATCAAATCGATGTTTTGGGTGCTCAAAAATGCAGTTGTTTCAGCCGATATGTGAGAGCTCGCATTGTCGTGGTGAAGAGTGATTCGTCTTCGACGGTTGGTTTTCCTGAGTTCTTGGAAGACAACTGGCAAACAAATGGTTATGTACCACTCAGAATTCACTGTTCTGCGTTGTTCTAGTGGTACGGTTGCGACATGTCCGGTTTCTCCGAAAAAAACAGGCGACCATTTGCTTGGAAGTGCTTCGGGCGCGAACAACTTTTGTTGGATTTGGCTCATCTTGAAACACCCATACAGTTGACTCCTGTTTACTTTCGGGCTCATACGCGTAAATTCAGGATTCATCACCTGTCACGATGTCATAGACGTGTTTCGAAGCACCGCGAGCCTTTTTTTGAGCGACTGACAAATTGTGTGGGATCCAATGCGAACAAATTTTTTTGACAGTCAAATGTTTGTGCAATATTGAATGTATGCTGGTCCCACTAATGCCTAAGGTTGTCTCAATCTCACGATAGGTCACATGACGATCTTGCAAAATCAGTTTGCGCACAGCATCAATGGTTTTCGGAACAACATCGGATTTTGGACGACCTTCACGAAATTCGTCTTGGAGTGAACAACGACCATGATTGAATTCACCATACCATCGATAAACAGTGGTCCTTGATGGAGTCTCATCGCCAAAAATTGAATTAAGTTCATCCATGCACTGTTGCTCAGTTAATCCACGTCGAAAGTTGTAAAAAATAATCGCACGAAAATGTTCACGATTTAATTCCATTTTTGGACCGAGATGAATCTTTTAAGTTACTGTAAACAACACAAATAGCGCTTGTATGTCAAAACATTCTGAGTACGCATAACCTCAAAAATGTCTAACTTTACGATAGAGCTGTCAGTTGCCAGATTGCAACACTAGGGTTGCCAAATCCCGAAACATAAAATTCAATCCCGTATATGTTTTTGTGCACCAAATATAGCTTTGTTGGTTGAACACTACTGAAAAGTGAAAAGTGGCAGACAACAAAGTTACAACACTGCAGCAGATCTTCAATTCATTAAAAAAATGTTCGCAAACGTATACATGATTCCTGCAACATGTTGCTGTGGCCGGATTCTTCAGTGCGGAGGATTTGGGGAAAAATAAATGGTTCTCGGCTGGGGATATTGCGTAATGTCGTTAGCGTGTGTTATCACAATGAACGAAATTATCTAAGCGAGCATTTTGTATTTGATCTGCAGCCCTGTCAGATTATGTATGTGATATCAAATGGACAATACTTTTACTATCAAGCATTGTCATTGTTGCAACACTGTACCATAAAAGGACACCGTATTGTAAGGCTCTTATTCTCTGGCATTAGCATCTACCATGAATTATCATCTATGACTGTACTTAATTATTTCAATATTTGTCCAACTGTTTCTTAGCGATGTCTTTGACATAAATCTATATACATTTTATATACAACTATAACCGTTTTCCGGAAATGAGCTGTAACTTTAACACAACACAACTCTGACAGACAATCGCAATTATTTTCCAGTTCCAGTTCCACATTCCTATTTACCCAATAAGTTGGTTGCATTTTTATTTTATTTTAGAAATGTCCTATAAATCTTTGCATCCTCCAACAGAACTCCCTACTACGTGCTGTTACAGCCTTCTTGTTTCAAATTGAGTTGGAGCGCCCATAGTCGTTCTTGGCATTGTCATAACTTGCTAGCACCAACAACAACAACAACAACAACAACAACAACAAGAACAACAAGAACAACAACAACAACAACAATGAATCGCTATCATGGGCAAAATATAAATAATAAATAAATAAACTTTTCTTGTTTAGAGTCGCGTTCATTGGAAAATAAATTCATTTTTGCCTTTTTCGCGCTAACGATTCTCGGGCAGTAAAAGTTGTTGTTGAAAGTGAAGTAAAGAGATTTCTTTGGAATTCTATTACACGTTTCCACTCCAATTGTTATTATTTCAATTTAACTTAAAGGCAAAATATGCGATTATGCATTTGAATGTTTTTAAAGATGGTACATTTGTGATACTACACGAATCATTCAGAGACCTAAAGGAAGTTGTTTAAGAACTATGTTTCAACTTTAAACTTCTATATTTTGAAAGCGACACAAAAATATATCCTGTATTTAGTGTCACTCTATTTTTTGTGTCCTTAAGAAATAATAAAAAAACAGAGCCGCACATATCTACCACTTTGCCACCGGATATCGGAATGTGAAAATTTCTTAAACAACGATTAAGTGTATCACTTATTAAAAAATACAGGGTGATTCAGGATGTTCCGGACAAATTTCTCCAGCGTATTCCTTGGCCCATTTCATGAAGAAAAGTCCACTAGGACCATGTCCGAAAATGCAAGGGTGCAAAATGGCAGCGGGTTCAACATTTTCGGATTGGTGGTCGAAGGGTAGTAGGGTAAAGTTGCTAACTTCTGAGCCAGTGGTCGGATTTTTGTTTTTGGGCTTGTTGGAAAGGTCTTTAAGAGGCCTTTCAGAATCAATAAAAAAAGTAGAAAAAAGTCGAGTCGCCGAGATACAGAGCTTTCGGAAAAAAAATGGAAAAAACATTCAAATATCCTCAATTTGCTCAGCCAGATGGCAGGTAACTTGTATTTTTTTTTCTGTTGAAAGATAGCCATACCTTTTACCTTTCCAAAATGATCTAAACGAAGCCCAGAGGTCTTATCGTTCCAAAGTTATGACCATTTTACTGGAATGCAAAAATGTTTGATTTTGTTTTTGGAAGCGAAATAACAGCACACATTTATTTGTTTTTGTAAATTAACACGTTTAAGATTTTATTTTACTGAAATTTTCGGCAGAAGAATGGTCATATTGAAGAATGGTCATTATTGATTCTGAAAGGCCTCTTAAAGACCTTTCCAACAAGTCCAACACACAAAATAATCCGACCACTGGCTCAGTAGTTAGTAACTTTACCCCACTACCCCCCGACCCACAATCCGAAAATTTTTAACCCTCTGCCATTTCGCACCCTTGCATTTTCGGACATGGTCCTAGTGGACTTTTCTTCATCAAATTACCCAAGGAATACGTTGGAGAAATTTGTTCGGAACTTCCCGAATCACCCTGTAGATCGATTAAAGAAATGCCACCCTAATGATTTTAATATTTTAATATAAATTATATATGGAGAATGAATTAGTTTTACATATTTGCCTATAAATATTTAGCAATTGTATTTTAAGTTTGGTATTAATTATCCGGGAAATTACACGACACGGCCACCCCCAATTGGAAACGAATTATTCCAAAATTTTTGCTTCAAAAATACTTAAGGCATCAGTTGATTTCATCTGTCACTTTCACAACTAGAGCTTTCTACTACCGAATATTGATGTGTGCAATTTTGTTTAACAAAAAATAGGGTGACTTAATAAGACCGCAGATTTTCTATTATAAATAAACTACATTAAAATTTGTCGAAAAATTCAGCAATTGTCAGAAGAAAGCAAAAAACAATATTAACATATTACAAATAATTGCTGCATTTTTTTTATATATATTTTTTCTTATACATATAAAGGGTGTCTCAGTAAGAATGTACTTTTTCATTTTAAAATAAAAACATGTATTTTTTGAGATTGTTGTAATTTTTTTATTGGATTGTAAAGAAGACCTATTCCGATTAGGTATGGAATAAAATATCTGTCAAATGGCCCTAACGGCTCTGACGACAGGCCATTACTCTTTTCATGAAATTTTCCATGACTATTTCACAGAGTTGTGGCTGTATCTCACCGATAACGCGTTGGATCTCGGATTTGACCTCGAGAATTGTTTCTGGTTCATTCACGTAAACTCGAGATTTCACAAAACCCCAAAAAAAGAAATCGCGCGGCGTTAAAACGCATGATCTTGGTGGCCAGTTCGCATCCGAATTTCTTGAGATAATTTGTTTTGGAAATCGTTGCTGCAATAAATCGATTCGGTCATGCACAGTGTGGAAGGTGGCGCCGTATTGCTGAACCACATGTCTCCCAGATCCATATCGTCAAGACAATAACTCTGTTATCATATTCCTGTAACGAATACCGTTCACAGTCACTGCAATTTCGGCCTGACCGCCAGACAAAAATCCGCACCAGAAAATCCTACTGCTGTAACTTCTCCTAGTTCGGCCATGGAATGGTCTAATCGTAAATGCACTCCTCACCTACAATTAAAGATATCCCATCATTCTACATTCCAAATCTCTAATGTGTCAAGTGATAGTCACAAGCTTCTTCTGCTCTTCTGCGAATAGAATCGCATGCTCAGAATTCTGCGGGACGAATTTCTATCACAATTTCCAACATGTATCTCCAACAGCGCTTCTCCTCTAGTAGGTAACACCAAGCTTTCGCAGACTATATTTCACCTGGTCTTGCCCACGAATTCTTGGTCGTCTTGTTTGTCGATGTTCTTCGAGTTCGTCTTCGAATACCTTTCACACTAAACGCCTTATTTTGATTCACATAACTAAGATGATGTCGGAATACAGTATATAAATTTGGCGATTCATACGTTGTCTATACTTGCCGTTCTCTATTACAGGACCATATATTTTTCGATGAATTTTTCTCTCGAAGACTTCCAGCGACGTTTCGTCAGCATGCGATATGATCTAGGATTCTGCGTCATTAAACAAGACAGTTTGCATGAGAATCTGATATTTTTGGATCTTTGTTTCTCGGGAGAGGGTTTTCTCTCTGAAGTGTTTGCTTACCCCGAAATAACATCTGCTTGCCAGCACAATTCTCCGACTTCTAGGCTGACGGCAAAACCAAGGTAAATGAATTCTTTCACTACCTCGAAATTATACCGGATATAAACGTTCACCCTTCTATCCGATAGAGCAGATGTTCTGCTCAACGAAATCATCAATTCTGTCTTGTCCTCTTTTACTGCCAAACCCACTGTTGCTGACTCCTTCTCAATTTTCGAAAATACTGCAGTAACTTCTCGCAGATTTCGTCCAATGAAGTCTAATCATCAGTATATGGGAGCATCATGTGCCTTTTGCTCCTGACAGTTTTATTCGTGTTGACTGCAGCTTTTCTCACAATGATTTCAATTAAAATATTGAAGAGATTGCATGATAGAGTGTCGCCCTGCTGGAGGCCTCCCCTCATACTGAATGGTTCGGTGGAATGTTAACCAAATGTTACCGAAGATTTCGTATAGGTCAGTGTCATTCTGTAAAGGCGTGTTAGGTTAGCCGGAATACCAAGCTTCGACATAGGTTGGTACAGTTTTCCCCGTATCGGGCTATAGAAGGCAGCTTTATAATCTATAAAGGGATGGTAGGTGTCGATGTATTTTTCGTGGGGTTTCTGCAGGATTTGTCGTTATGTGAACATCTGTTCGACAGTTGACTTTCCAGCTCTAAAGCTACACTAATAAGGTTCCTCCTTTACATTATCCAAAATGTCCTAAACCTTTTTCTTCCTCTTAGATTTAAGTTAGTTAAGTCTTTTTTTCCCACATCGACATTACGCTCGGCCTGAAATCAAAATTTCAATTTGATTCCCAATATAATTTTTATAAAGTTTTAAGAAAACCCTCTCTCTACGTCGTGTTCGCAGGCCACTGTGTCACAGACATACAGTACTGTCACAACAAATTGACGAATCCACATGTAATTTTCCTTTCTAATCGATATAAATGTTAAAGTTTAAAGTATTAAACCCTTTTCCTCCACTCCATGGCATTAATGTGTTTTCCCAAATTATTCCATTTATGTCATTTCATTCCACCACTGCTGTGTCTCGTCCGTTATGTTACCTGCTTATCCTTTTTCACATATAAATCACTATTTGTGTTCTGAATCCTTTTTCGAAAGTAATGACTGCCATCAGCAAATAAATTTCAAAACATTAATTAACTTATCAACGACACAATATCAGTCGTTGCTTTTTGCGTTTGTTATCCTTTCTGGGCGGGTATATCCTGGCATTATACTAAAATGTTTGTATTGGCTTCTAAGCCAACCGTTAGGACAATGAAATGTTTTCTTTGTTGTTTTACCTACATGTCGGCTTTGCATTGACCTTCGTTGAAAATCAACTCATGAATTTATAGCAACGATTGAAATGTCATATAAATTTATTTCAAACAGTTGGCAGTGGGCTGGGGTAGGTAGGTCCTTTTTTCAACATTTTGGCGTGACCACCAGAGAAGTTAATTTATATACCTGTATTCAGGAAGAGAATGTAAATTTATATCATTTTTATTGGCACAGACATCAATTTTAAGGGCAGTTGGAGCGATGAGATTAGTAGCCATCTGGATTTCGGGTGTATTTAAATTTAGCAAAACCAATGGAATCCAATCAAAAATTATCAAGAAGCAATTTGAATGATATGGGGTAAGGAATTATATTTTATTTAAAAATATTACAGGGAAATGTTGGTCTAGGGTCAAGGTTAATTTTCCACTTAAATGAATTGCCCGCGTTTTAAAAATATCCAGGCATTTCCTCAGCTTGGCCTTCTTTTTGAAGATTTCAATATTATTATGGGCTGAATTAGAGGACATGGACACGGACAATATGTGGATTTGGTGCCACTTGCCACACAGCACATGAAACAGTGGCGCTATTGCGAACGAATTTATCAGGACGCATTGTCTCACAAAATAACGCAGTAAAATAGCAGTCGAGATCTTGCGATTTGACACCATTGGACTTCTCTTTTCTGCGCGCTAAAAAATACCCGGCCTCAGCAACATATTGCAGGAACTATGCATATGTTTCCAAGCATTGTTTTCATGAACTGAAGATCTGTTAATTTTTTTTCTTTGTTGTTTGCTACTTGATGGTTTTCAGAACAACAATCAAAGCCACATTTGGGTCACAACAACACGTATTATAATCTATTAATCATTGTGTCTCCAACATGTAATATTGAATAGCGAACACAGTGTGTTTGGACACAAGTATATTATATTTCCGACAAGGTACACGTTAAGCTAAATTTGCATCCAAACACAAAAAAGCTTGGAGCTTGTCGCAATTATAAAAAAATTGTGTCCAAACATGTTGTGTTTGCTATTCAATATTACATGTTTGAGTTACAATGATTAATATGTTATAATATTTACATGTGTTTGCAAGCTAAATATATATGTATTTGTGATACAAATACAGCTGTGTCTGTTGCACTGTCTATGCTCTCTTGAGAGCAAGAGTATAAAAGAGGGACAACGATCGGTATCGGTATTTTTGCATCTTTTTCTCAGACAGTGATTCATAAATATTTCTGAATGTCCGTGTAAATTGCAGATGAAGTTTCATGTATGCATTCGTCAATGGTCCATCGGACAGAGGATATCAAAATCGCAAGTTACTTTAAAAATGGCCGTTTAAAATCTTTTAACCCTTCTGCACTCCTTGGGTCAATTTGACCCAATTTTGATTTTCAAACGCAAAACTTTTCCCTTTAGTTATAAGATATGAACGTGAAACTTTAAGTTATCCATTACACGGACGAAAATTATGCTTTTAAAAGAAAATAATGAAATTCAAATTTTTCCTCCCCCCTCCATATGCCAAAACATGATTTACACACATTTAATATCCTTTGGGTCAATATGACCCAACTAGCGATATTGTAAGTTTAATCCTTTCCTATTGAATATCATTGAATTGAGTTCATCTTCGTTCAAAATCATCGATCAATCATTTTTTGAGCCAAATAATCAATAAAATCGCTTTCATTGAATATTTTTTCATTCAAAATTTTATTATTCTCCAACTGTGGGTGGGATTCGGAGAATCCCGCAAAGGTATCTTTTGAAATTTGTTTTATGATAATATGGTAACGCATTGACACAAACACATTGTACACAAAAGAGTACATTCAAATTGCAATTCGGTGATTCGCTATGATGATGCTAGAACTTTTGTCTCATTAGAATATTTTCTTTCCATGAGTTCAGTTTAATTTTTGGCGATCAGCGTGCATACATATATTTTTTTTGTAATTCATCATAATTGAGTATTTTTACATAATGGCACAAAGAAGAAAAGTAAGTATTGTAAAATAAAATTTCTAATATATTGTTACGAATTTCCTTATTCGTCCTTTTTGCGTTGTTTTATTCCCAATAATAAAACAAGGTTCGTTTTTAATTACGATAATTACAACGGTATCACTTCCTTTTATTTTACTTATATAGTACAACAGTTTACTTTATTTATAACACTTTAACAAGTCTTATATTTTACTATCAATTCGCGTTGCTTACTTTACGAGGTTTAATCACAAACTGAACTCTCCATTCCAAAGACCTCCGCTATTTATACCAAGTCACCATACTCAAATGAAGCTAGATCTAGCGAATTCAAGAACCTTCTAGACATTGTTGTTGTTGTTTATCTTTGTAGAACAATCGCGAATGGCGGAGAATTACCTTTACTGAGGTGAGTTCATGCTACTGGTTTAGCGAGCTGGTACGTTGCTACAATGCATACTTTCAGGCGCAGCACTAACCTCCTGTTATTTACATACTGTTAGTAGAGTCATTAACAGCAAACAAAAGCTTCTACTTATTCGTAACAATATGATTGTTCCATAATGAAATTGCTTCAGATTCTTAGTGATATTCAGTTGCAACAAATAATGAATGACGAAGATGATGACATTTTTGATGACAGTGATGAAGACGAAATTTTTTCACCCGACAGCGATGCAGAAGACGAATCATATTCATCGCCAAATAATAGCGTTGAAAGCGTGGAGGTGGAAGACGCAGTAGAAAGATATCACAGCACTTCAGTTACATATTTATCTAAGGACAAAAGTGTAGTTTAGAAAGAACAGCCACCACTTCAAACAGGCAGGTTACCAAAAAATCAAATTTTATTGAATAAGCCTGGACCTACCAAAAGAGCAACATCTATGGTTACAGATATAAAGTCTTCGTTCGATTTGTTTATATCAACAAATATAAAAAATATTGTGATTCAAATGACAAATCCAAAAAGGTGTAGAGTTATATGGAAATAATTGGCAAAACATTGATATGATAGAGCTTGATGCATATGTTGGATTACAAATAATGGCAGGAGTTTATAAATCTCATGGAGAAAATCTCACTAGCTTGTGGAATTACATCCCATGAAGGGACCGGGGAGAACTTCTCACAATCACTGAGCTGTGCGCTTTCCAGTTTTCACTCACTGATTGGGACCTACAGTTTTACACCGATTCCGAACGGTATTTTGAGAAGCTTTTTCATGGCTATAAGAAAAGATACTTTTTGTAAAAATTATAAACTTTTTCTAAGATTTTTTTTTATAGAATGAATTTTTGTTTTAGAAAAAAAAATATATTTGTAGGTCCTTTTTGTTGGAAAATATGTATTACATTTTCCCTAAAAGGTAATTTTTTAAAGAGAGGTATTTCTTTTATTAAAAGTTAATGTTTTTTTTGAGAAAATGTACTATTTTTAAGAAGAAGTACTTTCTGTAAGAAGAAGCCATTTGAGTATCGATTTTTGTTTTTACAAAGAAGTAGTTTTTTAAAAAACATAAACCTTTTAAAGAAGTGGTAGTAGTTTTAGGAAAATGTTATGTTTTACCGAAAATGTACTTAATTTCAGAAAGACGACTTATATCAAGAAAAGAAAAGAAAATTTATTATTTTAGTTTTAAGAAAAAGTACTTTTATGAAAAAGAATTTTTCTAAGAAACGCTTTTTTTTAAGAGAAGGTATTTTTTTAAGGAAAGGTTTTTTTTTATTTTAAGAAATAGGGGTTTTTTTGTAATTGGTCTTTTTTTCAAGAATAGGTAAATTTTTATCTCGAGAAAAGTTATTTTGTTTCACAAAAATGGTACTATTTAAAGAAAAAGTAGCTTTTTGTAATTTGTTGTTAGAAAATGTAAATTTTTACGAAAAGGTACTTATTTAAAAAAAAAAAACTTTTTTTAAGAAAACGTACTTTTTTGTACGAAAATTTACTTTTTTAAGCAAAGGTACTTCTTTAAGGTAAGGTATTTTTTTTAAGAAAAGTTTCTCTGTTTCAGAACATAAATAGGTATTTTTTTTGAGAAAATTTAATTTTTTTAAGAAAAGGCACTTGTTTAAGAAAATGTTCTTATTTGAAACTTCTTTCACTTTGGCTTTTCTAAATTTACTTTTTATTGGGTTCAAAACTACAAGGTGGCGCTAAAGTAAACTTCCGATGTTTTTTGGCTGCAATTTAAAAAAAAAATGAAAAACTTTGATTCTTCTTGTGGATTATTTTTATTTGGTCTTTTAATTTTTTTTACATCAAGTCGAGAATATGATGTCATGTAAATGGCCGCCGCCACAGTTGATTGTCATTTGAGCCCTTTTTATGGCATTTTCCATCACTTTGGCCAAAACTTCCGGCGATAGGTCCTCACATTCTTGACGGATATTGTCTTTAAGAGCTGCAAGAGTCTGAGGCTTGTTGACATAAACCCGCGACTTCAAAAAGCCCCACAAAAAGAAGTCTGGAGCGGTCAAATCAGGCGATCTTGCTGGCCAGTGCAAATCGCCAAAACGGGAGATTAGGCGCCCGGGAAATGCATCCTTCAGCATATCGGTTGTGGCACGTGCAGTGTGTGCCGTTGCACCGTCCTGTTGGAACCACATGTTTTCCAATCCCAATTCATCAAGTTGCGGCAAAAAGAACTCGTTGATCATTGCTCCGTAGCGCTCACCATTCACATTAACCGTTTGGCCCGCGACGTCTTCGAAGAAAACCGTCCGATGACTCCTCCAGCGAAAACAGCACACAATACAGTGACTTTGAGCGAGTGTAATTGCTCTTCGTGGGTTACACGCGGATTTTCAGTGCCCCAGAAGTGTAAATTTTGCTTATTTACGTACCCGCTAAGATGGAAATGGGCCTCATCACTCATGATTATTTTTGATGAAAAATCATCTTCCTCTTGGTGGTGGAAATAGTCAGCAATATTCCGCGTTCTGGAGCAGTGTAGCGTAATATTGTTTATTAACGTGTATTTCGTATGTGTTTACTACACAAATGTCAAAACAGAACTGACATTAGGGGCCAATTGCAAAATTTATAGTATTTTCTGATAGGAGGATTACTTTTGCGCCACCTTGTATAATATATACTAAATATTGCTTACAGGCTGCACCTATAAAACTTCCCATTAAACAAGAAATTTCCCAACATATGTGAGGCATTTAGTTAGTCTAGGCACGAACCAAAGCAAAAGTATTCAATAAAGTTGATAATAGTGGTTTGTAGCATAAGTGTTAAAACAAAAGTTGTACAATTTTTTTTTTCAGTTAGCCCCCATCCCGCAACGCGCAATAAGGAACTTCATTCCAAACAAAAATTATTTCGACATATTTTTGTGTTTTATTTATAAAGGAATATGTGCCGTCTTATTGAATCACCCTATAAAAAGTAACCAACCAAATAACAACAACGGCATTTGGTTTTGTGTGTTAAAATTATTGTGTTAAATACAAAACTAATGTATGCTAACAATAACAGTCAAAAAAAGTGTAAGTGTAAGTCACTTTTCGTCAAACATCTGCATATCTATCACACCGACCTCACCACAAAGAGTGCGAAAGGAAACGCCAGTTGAGACAAATGTTCTCTCTATATATACGAATTACTCTATGGTTCACCCGTTTGGTCCATGGTAGAATGAGAAAGTAAACTCGGTAGACAGCTGATTTAAATTTTATTCTCCTTGTTTAGTTGGCCGATTCTGTCAGATTCAAAGCTTTTGTTTTTTTACTTTTCTGTTTACATTTATTTGTTGGTATACGTATGTATGTGTTGACTTTGACATGAGGAGCGCCCGAACAAAAACAAAATGCCTGTTGTTCTTGCCCACATTTGTTGTTGTATCTACTGCGTCTACTTGGTATTTTTACTATGGTTTGGTTCTAGTCTTAAGTGTGTCATTTTGTCATTTATTATGGGCTGGTATTGCTACGCTGTCTGTTACCCCTTTCAAAAAAGTAATTCAAATGTCAATTGCCTACGCAAAAAGAAAAATAGCAAAACAGAAAAACAAAAGTGTAGCAGGTGACTAAAATACAGGATAATAACCACCAACGGCAGCAACGAAAAATTGTTCCCTGTGGACTTATTTAGCTATACGTTGTACTACGAGTAAAGCACTGGGAATTCTGCCCGTTCGAGTATAAGATAAAGAGAATTGGACGCAAATGAAATTAGCCACAATGGAAGCGCCAAGGGTCACGCGAACGAACGATAAAAACAGAACAGAAATAATGCTAAAGTAAGAATAGAAAATAATGCTAAAATGGGAACAGGAAAAATGCAAAATTAAAGTTTAAAGTTTTCTGCTTTTGATTATGATTTAGTCTTGAATGAACATGGACGAAAAACTATTTGAATTTATAACCATACGGCCATATTCACCAAAAGTTATAAGAGGTTTGAGAGCCGATTTTTGTATGGTTAATCATCTCTCAAACCTCTCATAACTTTTTACGAATAAGGCTGTTAGTTTATAGGGGATCGGGCCCTTACTCATTTTGTGCAAAGAGGTTCCTTATTAGCAATATCCCTCAGTTCGGGCGCAGGAAACTATTGCTGCTGTAGCTGCTGTCATACAAGTCAATCCAAGAATTTCGACAAGGCGTTATCTGCTCAAATGGGTAAAAAAAACAAAATGGTTTCCCATTACATCCCATGAAGGAATTGGGCAGAGCCTCTCACAACCAGAGAGCTGTGCGATTTCTAGTTTTATACCCACTGATTGGGACCTACAGTTTTACACCGGTTCTGAACGGTATTTTGAGAAGCTTTTTCATGGGTAAGTACTTGATAGTGTCGCCGTCACCAAGCGAGGTGACCGTCGTCGAAAGAAATTTTAAGGTGGTCGGAGCAGGGATCGAATCCAGGATCTCCTGAACAAGAGGCGCGCACACTAACCATTGCACCACCGACGGCTCAAATGGGTACACTCAGACAACTAATTGTTTGAGAAGAGTATGCAGCAACCGTAAATTTGGCTGTTGCCACCGAGTTGCAGTTGCCACAACCGATTTGAGGTTGTCTCAATCGAATTTGAGTTTGTCACAGCCAAACTAGAGGTTCTAACAGCCGAATTAGAGTTCGTCTCGGCCGAATTAGCGATTATTATATGAACGTTGGATGTTGGAATAAATTGTTTTAATAATACCAGATAGTGGCAATGGTTCAAAACAACCAACCAAATAACAACAACGGCATTTGGTTTTGTATGTTAAAATTATTGTGCTCAATGCCAACAATAACGGTCAATAAACAAGTTTAAAACACATCTAATTTCACAGTTTTTCACCAAAACGACATGAAAAATTAAAGCAAGAAGTTATTGTAATTCCTTTCGTCAAACATCTCTCTATCACACCGACCGCATCAAGAAGAGTGTGAAAGGAAACGTCAAATGAGCCAAATATTCTCTCTAGTATGAGATTACTGTATGGTATGAACGGGCGCGTTTTATGTATGCAGTCAAAAAAAGTGTAAGTGTAAGTCACTTTTCGTCAAACATCTATCTATCACACCGACCTCACCACAAAGAGTGTGAAAGGAAACGCCAGTTGAGACAAATGTTCTCTCTATATATAAGAATTACTCTATGGTTCACCCGTTAGGTTCATGGTAGAATGAGAAAGTAAACTCGGTAGACAGCTGATTTAAATTTTATTCTCCTTGTTTAGTTGGCCACTTCTGTCAGATTCAAAGCTTTTATTTTTTACTTTTCTGTTTACATTTATACAAAAATAAACATTAAGTTAATTTAATTTACGAAAGGTTTCTAGTTCAATTACAATGAAAGTAATTGACTAAAGATATTAAATTTTGTAACCTTTTGTGGACCAAAAAAAATTTAGACCAACTAGGACCGCCGCGCGATTTTCACTTCTGAACACTTTATACCCTAACCGAAGTCAGTGATTTTATTTCGTTACCCGTTATTACCATTTGCTGAAGAATTTTTTTTTTTAAACTGTGGTCCAGTTTTTGATTTCATATTTAAATATAAAATACTTGTGTAAAAATAGATTTTTTCCAGTGTAAAGTTAAATACATTACCCTGTCGGAATTTAGGTCTGACAATACCATAAAATGTTGAACTAAAATTTCGAAATTTCATACTAATATTTTGAAAGTTCCGAAGACGACGATGATGAAAATGTCGAACGTAATGATATAGATTTGTTTTAAACGAAGTTCTTTTTAGAGGTCCCAAATAAATCTTGTATGGTTACGAAACAAACTTCTCAAACTTTTTATTCATTTTATAATTCCTAATAAAGTTGGTAGAAACGTTTAAAACGTTAAACCTTGTTAAGAAACGAAATTTTATGTGAAAAGGTAAAATTACACATGCTCTTCTCTCCGTTAGGTTAGTTATCGAAATCCTGATCGAAAAATCTTTGCTAAAAATTAGATCGGGCCATCCAAAAACCTATGAAACGATATCCATAACGTTTTTTTTTTTAAAGAAGTGTCCCTTTAGATTATCCATGAATCGATTAGGTTCGAGTTTGCCCAGATGCATCAGCCCTCGGGACTCATTCCGTATTCCGGCCCACTTACGAGTTTGACTTTTATGTTTCGGGATTAGAGAACAAAAACAAATATTAATCATCGAAAATCACTTCATTGTTTTTCGAAATATTCCCCACGAAGATTTATACACTTTTACATGCGTTTGAACCAATTGTCGAAACACTTTTGCAATTCTGATTGAGGTATCTCCAAAACATCCATTCTGAATGCAGCAACCGCTACTTCATGTGTCGAAAAACGTTGACCTCTCAGTTTTTTTTTTACGTACGGGAATAAAAAGAAGTCATTCGGTGCCACGTAAGGACTATATGGCGGATGACCCATCAAATCGATGTTTTGGGTGCTCAAAAATGCAGTTGTTTCAGCCGATGTGTGGAAGCTCGCATTGTCGTGGTGAAGAGTGATCCGTCTTCGACGGTTGGTTTTCCTGATTTCATTAACAAGCGGAAATGGATGTTGTCGTTGACAAAGTTAACAAACATTCCCTCAACTTTAATAAAAGATGTTCCACTTCTAATTTCAGCCATATCGCGGAGCTAGTCTCTACATAAAGAGGTTAAGTAGTTCTATGTTTTATTGTAAAATCTAAAACGGTCAAAAAGATTTTTGTAAAATTTGCCTCCAATATTTTATATTACACATGTATGTATGTAAATTTAATATCGTATAACCCAAAACCTAATTATTCAGCAGAAACAGCGAAAATCCTTAAACTGTTAGAAACACATATTACTAATTGAATTCTATGAATATTTATTATCCTTACTATGTTGTGACCATATACTTGTACACTAGGGTGGACCTTGTGTCGATATTTTGGTAGATGAGGGCTCTATTTCGTGCCTTTTTGAAAAAAAATGACAATGCCGAAAAAAAAAATTTAAAAAAAAAACATTAGGGGTTGCGCACGAGCCGAGAAAAAGGTCCACTTTGCCAAAATTAGGGGGGAAATTGCCATAGGTCATCAGGGGTCACCCGTAGGGGGGAAGAATGTATGGCCGACCCCCATTAACTTTTTACCGCCAATATTTTCCCCCAAGACACCCACCCCCTATCTCCTCCCCTTAGGGGGGTCACCATACAAAAATGGAGGTTGCTCAGTATTTTCGAAAAACAACATAGGTCATCAGGGGTCACCCCTAGGGGGGCAAAATATATGACCGACCCCCATTAACTTTTCATCCCCAACATCTTTTCCGAACAAACTTACCCTCTATCTCCACTCCTTGAGGGACTCCCCATACAAAAATAAAAGAAGCTGTAATTGAGTAGTACTACTAAGCACTCTTAATATAATATAGTCAAATTAACATATTTTTGTTCGCTGATGGGTATTTCTTGCGGTAAGAATCGATAACATGTAGTAAATACTGTTTCTCTTCTTCGCCTTGACACAGTATTCTATTATAATCTTGTATCATTTTTACTCCTCTTTCGGCAGTGTCGTTCACAACGCGCAAGTTATTTACAATTCTACGACCTTCTTGATAGTCTGCGCGAGATTTCCAGGTTGCTGGATTTGCAAGAATGAAATCTTGCGATATTCCAAATCGTACAAATAAATTTTTGGTATTATGAGAGACGAAGTTGCTCAAGTCTTTAGCCAAGAATTCCTCATTCACATCTTTGAATTTCACCTCGATTTTTTTAACGCTGGTGCTTTTGATTACGACGCGAGGAGCTGGGGGAACCGGGTCGTCTTCTTCATCTTCTTCACCTTCTTCGTCTTCTTCATCTTCTTCACCTTCTTCGTCTTCTTCATCTTCTTCACCTTTTTCGTCTTCTTCATCTTCTTCACCTTCGTCATTCTCATTTTCTAGCAATGCTTGGGCCATTTTGGCCTTCAACTCATTTGAAACCTTGTAATCGAAAAAGGCATCTCATCGGCGAGATACCATAGGTGACCGATAAATTTCTTTATCATTACCCGAGATAAATCCTGGTCAACGGACTTGTACTCGACGATGTCCTTCAAAAACTTCCAATCTTGATTCGGCGCCTCAGCTGCTCGAGAAGAACCAAACCATGCCTTGACGTAAAGTCGCACCACAAAAATACAAACGTGTCGAATACCATTCAATTCACATACAGATAAGTGAAAAGTTCTCCGAAACAAAAACATCTTGAGGCTGTAAATGGCTTTTGCCATCCATCGAGCATGGGAAACGGGTCCTGGAGGTCGGAAATGGTAATTCTCAAGTTTTTCACCCAGAAACAAAAGAATTAATTGTAGCATTTCTTTGTAGTCATCGCGAGGGTGTTTCTCCTTCAATTGATCTAAGCAAAACTTCTTTATGCCGATTTGCATTGCCACAGGAATTTTTCTGACGACTTGATCGTCTATCAAGCCAGAATGGAATGGTTTAACCTTTACAGCGTCCCATTCCTGTTTGAAACGGTCAAAGCAAGGAACGCCTGGTGCACTGGTCTTTCCCATTTTTGTCTCAAAAACTTCCCTTAGCACCAGTTCATATACGTGGTGTCTGCAAGGTAAATATAAGATTTCTCTCTCCAACAGCCGCTCAAGAGCAACTGCGGCTCCGGAGAATGGGCCACTGTTCGTTGATGTCGTGTCGAAAGAAAGTCCTTGTATTCGATGTGTCATATGCCAAGATGCCAACAGTTGATAAACGGCATGTGCTATTCTCCGGCCTTTTCCTTTCCCATCTTCTACTTTGGGAACTCCAAGAAGTTGTTCTTTTTCTCCGTACGAGACAATTACCGGTAGACGGTCCACCTTCTTTGTACCCACAAAATCCAAAAGCATTTTGCCATCCCAATGGACTACGAAGGATTTAGCTGCGACAAGCTGGAGATGAATGAAACGCGTTGAAGAATAAGAATTCTGAATGAGAGCAAATAAATCTATGCGATCTTACTTGTGGATTGTCTTTCACATAACTCAGCATGTTCTCTCGATTTGAACGCCGACATCTCCGAAGCGACGTACGGTTTATTGTGTATTGTTGAGGATCGCGTCCAAATGCTTCTGCCGCCGCTATCATAATGCCGACCGCGTCTCGGTCAGTCACTTTGCACTTGTCCAAAGCTGATAGGACTCGTTCAGTAAAACATTGTTTGTAACCTCTTCTGTCACCAACATTTGACGGGCCAGCTTCTGCCGGGAAGTTTTCGTCCTGTCTCCCATTATCATCGCTTGAATCACTGCTTGAAAATTTAACCACTGCAATTGAACGAATTTCATTTGAATATAAACATTGGACGAACACACAAAGCGCGAAATAGCTTACCGCCTTTAGCGAACCGATCTCTACTAGATTCCGTTGCACGTTTGCGTCGCAACTCTTCTTGTTCTTCGCGCTCAGCTTTTCTTTTCCTCGTTCGAGTATCAGTGGCGTCCACACCTCCCATAGTTCCTGGCCGGCCATCTTCTCTTTGCTTTAGCAGAAACTCAATGTCTTCGGTATTTGTCATTTTCTCAAGGGCGTTGGCGTGTGCGATGTCGAAAAGATTATCCAAGCTATCAGAAAACGTATTCTCTTTTTCTCTAGTGGACTCAGTCTTTCTGTGAGATGACTTTCTTAAAGCATCCCACTCATCGTGCAGCGCAGCTATTTTTCTTGTAACATCTCTCCTGGCTTTCGTCGGAATAGCTGCTTGGCGCCAAAAAATCATCACTGCGTCCGCGACTATAACCGCACTATTTTTCTTCGACATGTTTCGTTTGCGAATGTTGAAGAAATGCATTCTTAGCACTTGCTTCTTCGACGGTAATTTGTTCCCCGTAATATTCATGCTTGGATAACCAATCAAAAAAATATCGTCGCGCGATCTAAGTCGTGTTGTCATCTTAACTTTTAAAAAACGGGAGAAAAATCAATTTACTTTTCGCGGTCGTCGGCACTTGTTGAATGACAACAATCGATGAATGAACTGCTATTTATAACTACTACGTATTTTGCAATATTTTACTGCCAGGTACTGATGAATGGGGGCATCTGCTAAGGGTGCCTATGTCCCTGATTCAGCACGTGTGCGTTTCAAATTCTTCAAGACTTTCCAAACAATGACCACTCTTGAATATTGGTGGAATTTCTGTAAAAAAATCAAAAAAAATCAAAAAAATCTCGATATTGTGCAACTGTAAATACATAGATTTTCAGTATTTTTGTATGGGGAGTCCCTCAAGGAGTGGAGATAGAGGGTAAGTTTGTTCGGAAAAGATGTTGGGGATGAAAAGTTAATGGGGGTCGGTCATATATTTTGCCCCCCTAGGGGTGACCCCTGATGACCTATGGTGTTTTTCGAAAATACTGAGCAACCTCCATTTTTGTATGGTGACCCCCCTAAGGGGAGGAGATAGGGGGTGGGTGTCTTGGGGGAAAATGTTGGCGGTAAAAAGTTAATGGGGGTCGGCCATACATTCCTCCCCCCTACGGGTGACCCCTGATGACCTATGGCAATTTCCCCCCTAATTTTGGCAAAGTGGACCTTTTTCTCGGCTCGTGCGCAACCCCTAATGTTTTTTTTTTTTAATTTTTTTTTTCGGCATTGTCATTTTTTTTCAAAAAGGCACGGAATAGAGCCCTCATCTACCAAAATATCGCAAAAATTTCATTTCAAGGTCCACCTTATTGTACACAGAAAAAAAAACAGAAAAAGTCTGGCTGAATGCTTGTAGGCATATTTACTACGCTCATTTTAAGATGTTTCTAAGGGCATCAATGTTTCGCCTCAAAATTATGAATGGACCAAGTTATGCCAAAAATAGAGTAAAACGCTTTGAATCATTCGCCAGATATAGCCAGCGCTTCTGAGTCATACAATTCGTTCCATGAGTTCTCTATACTATTCTATACTCTTTGGTGACGACGATCTGCTTGTTTGTTCGCTGCCGCTACATCAACACCATCATACTTATTTGCAGGCAGAGACTATTGTTGTACAACAACCAAGTATGTGATGCTAACGCTGTGTGTTTTTTTGCATGTGTTCACTTTGATAGATTGCCCTACCCGTGCCTATAGATGTTAACACAACAAAAATCTTTTAACAAAATATAAGTAATAAATAAAAACATCGTTCAATTAGAAATGCGACATCGTAAAAATATTTTAGGCAGTTTTAGCATTTATTAACTCATTTATATTTTCCAAACTCAAAACTTACGGGACAGTAGATACCACCCTATACCTGTGCCTAAAATGTAAGGCTAACATGGTTTCATATGCCGATTCATCATAAGAATATTCAAAAAGGGGAAAAATTTAACTCCTCCTTAACCCATTTTAGCCTACTGGGTATTTAAATACCCATGAAAACGTTGACACTTAAAAAATTCTAGCGTTAACCACATGAAAGATATCGGATTTTTTTTTGTAGGAAAGAGGAAAGATGGGCCTACGAAAAAAAAAAATACTACAGAAAATTATTGCTTGGTATAACTCAAGTTACATACCGGTTAATATCGGGTTTTTTTTTTTGTCTGAAAATTCTCTAAAAGAGTGCTGTAAATTATTGAGCAATCGAAAAAAAAGAAAGTGTTGAACCTTTTCAGATGGTTTAAGGTTTCCTTTGTGCAATAAAAAAATCCTATAGTGATATGTCGACACACGTTCCCGTCGCACCTGATTTTTTGAAAATGGGTATTTAAATACCCAACAGTCCATGGTGTATACTAAATATACAATTTCCTGATATATAAAACTATTTGTTTGAAAAGAAAAAATTACACATCTATACCGTAGTTTTATTGTTTTATTGAAATTTGACAATGCTTATAAAAAAATGAGATCATTAAGCCTTAGCAATCTTTTGTTTGTCTGGTTCAACATTGTTGTGGTACTCGAGAAAACAAGGAGCCGGATGCAAGTTCGCTTGGCACTTCAAGCAACCATATTCAGTTTTCCCCCCACATTGCCGACAACGATGACGATTGTCTAGTTTGCCAATAAAATGGTCAATACGATCTGAGCGCATAGCCAGTTGTCCTCCGGATGCCGATAGTCTACCCGGATGATAATAGTTACTTGACTTGACCATTAGAGTTTCGCAAACCTCAACGCGGAATTCGAATTGAGACATCATTCGTTTCTTTTCATACTTGCAGCAAAAGCAGTGTAATTTCCACGCATTTACCATAGCTGCATCCAACGCGTTTGTTATTAACGGCCAATACCACTTCTTTCCTCGAATCTTCGCTCTGGGAACTGTTCGAGATAATTATTCATCGCGTTATCAAAAAGGTCCACACCTCCCATGCGTTGATTGTATTGGTTTACCAAATTGGGTTGTTCAATTGTGACCATTTTTCGTTGCTTGCGGTCATAGCGCTTTGCGTTGGACATTGGTAAGTGGCTCATAAAATTTGAAAGTAAAGTTACGACCTGAAAACGAGGGAATAAATGAGAAACAAACGAATGAAATTACAAATTCTTAGTGTAACTTACTGCATTATCATTCCAACGCACTGCTATTACAGAATTGTTTTTATCGAAGCAAAAGTCCGATGACCCGCGAGGTTTCTTTTTCATCTCTTTGATGTCTATCAGTGGGGCATGATTGGTCCGATTATCTCGAACAGTTCCCAGAGCGAAGATTCCTTCGTTTGATAAACGAGCCATTAGTTTATGACTCGTAAAAAAGTTGTCAAAAGTGACAGTGTGCTTGGCGCGGTCCTCCAAATGCGACATAAGCGAAAGAACAACTCTTTCTCCAAGTCCGAAACCTGGGCTTTCATGTACCGATGCACCAGCGTAGGGAATAAATTGATACAAGTAACCTTCTGATGATGACAAACACCAATACTTGTAGCCAAAGCGAATCGGTTTTCCCTTGATGAACATCTTGCAGGAATGCCGGCCGTAGTAGGCAATCATTTGTTCGTCAATTGCAAGGTTGTGCGCAAATATGCCGAATTGAAGGAATTTTTTATTCAATAGATCATTCAATGGTGCAACCTTTGCAAATTTATTTTGTGTGTCCAATGCAGTGTTGTCACACACGTGGAAAAATTGTTTGATTTTTTTGAATCTGTCTCGAGAAATACAGTCTTTTATTAGCACACATCCTAGCGATTCTTTATTCGACCAATACGAATTTGTTTGCGGCAAATTGTGGTAACCAGTTATGTACAGCACCCCCAAAAAGATTTTCATTTCGCTCTTTGATGTAGAAAACGACGGACAATTATTGATCGTAGCGTATTCATTGGTGGATGTGACCAACAGTTCCAACACTTCGTCATCAATGAACATTTCCCAAAGTTGCATAGGATTCATGTCACCAATCTTATCATACAAGGCTTTGTATGAATTAGCTGTATCGTCGAATGGAGCTTTATCAAATTCATAATTTTGTTTTTTACTCCATTTCGATTTTATTTCTTCATCAGTTCGAAGTCGCTTCTGGGTCTTCTTCGTTTTCGGCTGTGATTTACGACGGCAGCCATCAGAAATTGCGGCCATTACTACATCATCTCCCTCTTCTTCGTCGATCACGGTTTCATTACCGTCTGATGGCATATTTTCGTTTCCATCATTGTAAGTACATTGTAATTCGAACTGCCCGACAATCTCACGAGGTAGTTCCGGTTCATCGTCTAACAACTGGACGTTGTCGTCCAGTTCCTCAGTATCGCTTACAGAATCGACAACATCGGGTGGCGTTATAATAATATCAACGGAGTCTGCGTTTTGTCCAAAGTCATCTTCTCCATCAGACCAATTTTCGAGAATAGCTTCCAGCTCGTTAGCAGTCAGAACTTTTTGTCGACGAATCATTTTGCATACAAAATTTTACAAACAAAATCTTACCAATTTACGAATTGTTATAAATTGCTCAGGTTTCTGTTTATTCAATTTTTTTGGTTTATTTCACTTTTTGGTTCATGCAACGCTCTTATTTTACGTGTGCACTACGCGACGACCACCACTTATATGAACATTTTTCTCTTATTTCTGTACGTACACATTTTCTCGCTTATTTCGGGGAAGAACACTTTTCCTTGTTTTGCGAATAAAGCGGCACACACATGATTCGAACGAAATAGAGTGCTTATTCACCACACACGTGCTTATTCACCATACACACAGAATGAAAAAGAAGTAGCGCGCGGTAGTTTCAAACAAATAAGTTCTAATGAAATTAGTTTACACTAAAGCCTGTCGGGTATTTAAATACCCATGCTATATCTCGGGTGCTAGGGGAGATATCAACAAAATTCTTTTTTCTTTCAACTACTACGATCCCCCTGGCAAACATACTCAAATTTAAAAAAAATCGTACAAGCCAATCTAGGGTCTGTCGTTAATGGGTTAAGAAAAAAAATCAGACGTAAACTCTCTAAACGCCGGTACACGTATTTTTCACCCATTCTACTAGAATCCGTTGTCAGAACCTTGATATTTTCGAAAAAGTTTTATTATGTACCGCAGTGTAGTCATGCGATTCGACTTTTCCCGCCTCTAAGTCTTACCCCACTTGTCACCATTTTAACACCTGTCCATCCTTTTCAAACAATTTCCCCGTATCACCAAATTTTACTATTTGCTGCCCATTTATTTGTGATTCAACCAGAGTAAGGAGAGCCGAGCCATTCATTTTCGATTCGCTGCTCGAAACATTAAAATTCTAATTTTTAATTCTTTGAAAATTTAAATCTTTCAAACTCCCGAGTTTTATTTTTGGCTCGGGAGCCGAATTTTTATTTTCAAAGATTTTAAAATATTTCTCGCTCCAGATTTAATTCAAAAACACTGATTCGCGAGTCAAATTTCATAATATTTTTTAATTAAGGGTTTTCAACAGAGACGCTACAAAAGTAAGTCCATAGGGACAGCAAACGACGCTATATTATTTCCCGCTCTTTTGACATTTCTCTTCAGTAAGGTTTGCCATTTCATCATGGAAAGATATATGAGCCAACAACGAGTCGAAATTGATAAAATTTACTACTACTATTTACTAAAATTTACTAAATTTCAGCTTTATGAGCGCTACGTACAATTTATGGTCGTCATAATCGTCCTACCAGATCAACATTTGAGCGTTTAGTGGAAAAATTTGAATCCACAGGCACAGTACAAAATGTTCCCGTGGCAGTGCGACAAAGAAGTGCCCGTAGTGTCGAGAATATTGCTGCCGCTGAGGCTTCAGTTCAAGAAAGCCCAAATGTGTTTCTCACACGTCGTTCTCAAGCGTTGGGCATCTCTGTGGCGTCGTTGTGGCGAATTTTGCGAAAAGATCTTGGCCTACATCCTTACAAGATCAAATGGACACAAGAACTGAAGCCGCTTGACCACCATAAGCGTCGTATGTTCGTGAATTGGGCTGAGCAACAACTTGAAAATGATTCGGATTTTCATCGGAAAATCATCTTCAGTGATGAGGCTCATTTCTGGCGGAATGGCTTCGTCAATAAGCAAAATATGCGTTATTGGTCAGACAGCAATTCACACGTAATCCATGAGTCATCATTGCATCCCGAAAAACTTACAGTTTAGTGCGGTTTATGGGCCGGCGGCGTCATTGGGCCGTACTTCTTCCGTGATGATCAATATTATCAAAATTGGATAATATGGACTTGGAGGAAATGTGGTTCCAACAGGACGGCGCTACAAGCCACACAGCGAATGCCACAATCAATTTATTGGAAACCAAGTTTGGTGAACGTATTATCTCACGAAATGGCCCAGTCGTTTGTCCGCCTCGGTCGTGCGATTTGACGCCGTTAGATTATTTCCTGTGGGGCTACGTCAAGTCTATGGTCTATGCCAACAAGCCAGTGACGAGTGATGAACTTCGTACGAATATTGAACGTGAAATTGCAGCAGTATCGGCCGATTTATGCTTGAAAACGGTCGAAAATTGGGTTCAGCGTCTGGACTTCTGCAAGCGTGCCCGTGGTGGCCATGCAAAAGAAATTGAGTTCCATACATAATGGCATCGAACGTACTTTCACAGGAATAAAGAATTTCATTAGTATCTAAAACCGGTTTTGTGTTATTCAAAAAAACCTTTTGTAGAAATCCTTATTGAAAAACCAGTTATAGGAAAAATTTACATGTGTGTGAAAAAATACAAAAGCGGGAAACAAATTGTGAAAATTTGATGACACGGGAAAATTGCTTGAAGGATGGGATGGTGTTTAAAATGGGTAGGGTGGGAAGGTGTTTAAAAATGTGACATAAGTGATTACTATGATTAAGTGGGCGAAAAGGGTAAAACTAGAAAAGGCGAGAAAATTGTTTGAAAAGCTTAGGAATGAGGCAAAAATTGTGTATGTGGATAAAAAGAGGGCAAAAGGGGTAAATCTAGAAAATGCGACCAAATCGTTTGGAAAATTGCGAATGAAAAAGTGTATGCTGAGATAAAATTTCAAAATGCACGAAAATAGATTTTTTGCCCACGTGCACTATATTTAACATATTCCAAATCATTCCAAACCGATTTCCTCGCATTATGACCCTTCTACAGCTTTTTACCTACACACATTACTTTTAATCATTTAATCAATTCAAAATAGTTTTGCCATTATTGCAAGTTGTAGCATTTTTACCAATTTATCCCCCTTTCTAGGCACTATTTTTAATCATTCCAAACGATTTTTATTGCATTTTGAAGTCTTACCCTTTCCCCCAATTTTTGCCCCTTTTCAACCACGTACACTATAAATAATATATCTCCAGTCATTGTCCAAAACAAATTTTGGTCAGCCTTTATTAGCTTTATTTAAACTTATATACTAATTATTAGTCGACTTCTAGACCCAATCATTCCATACTCATGATCTCGTTATTTGTAGTTTTTCACCACATATACTATTTAATTAATATATGTATTCCCCATTGTTTCATTCGATTTTTTAGTCGTTTTATAATTCTTCCCTGTCTGATAGACGTTTATTATTTTTTGCACCTTCCACAATATTACAATTTATTTTTGTCGAGGCCGCCTCTTATGTATCTAAATTCAAAAAAAAAATTCATTCGCGAGTCTTAACTATAAAGCTCTCACTCCCTGTAAAATAAAAATTAAACTCCGAATCGAATTTTTATTTATTTTATTTGATTCGTTCGGGAGCGATTCAGATAAAAAAAAAATTTTAAAATTAAATTCCCTCAAGATTTTTATTTATTTAATCTCGGAGTGAGAGCTTTATATTGAGGAGGAGATGAATTTTTCGGCTCGCGACCGGAATTTGTACGTACTCTGGATTTAACATATACTTTTGTACATCTTTCGTATATTATTTAAAAATTGAATAATATACTGAAATTTTGGCTCTCGAATCATTCTTTTTTAATTAAATTGGGAGCAAGCAATATTTTCAAATCTTTGAAATTAAAAATTCGATTCCGGAGCTAAAAAAAAAAAATAAAAAAAATAATTTTTAAGAAACGCTTTTCTTTACTTTAATATATTGATCAGTTGTGAACACAAAATGAAAAAGATACTAAAAAATCAACTAAAAGGTAAAAAATAAGAACATTTCAAACAACATAAACTTTTAAATCAAAATGGAAAAAATCTTACACATTCCTTAAAGAAAAGCGTGGGGCGCGTTGTTGTGCAACAAAATGCTCAATTAGTGAAAATTCGTAGCTTTAAACTAATATGAAAAATTTTCAATAGATTTCACACTAAGCTTTATATTTAGCCGTGATGATTTATATGACATTCGCGTTTTCTTTTATCAAACGGTTCAAGTAGTTAACAGAGTAATTTAGTTCTATAAGAACTGATGATGTTACGGAAAGCGTTCGAAAATTAGGATTCAGTCACATTTTTTTTTAAACGTTATAAGTGAAAACATGGAGAAGCTTTTATATTCACTAAGTAACGAAAAATGCCAAGATTTAAATTATCAATTTTTTTTAAAGAAAAATTTTCAAGTTTTGATTGAAAGTATTTGACAAGAAACTAGAGTCGACAATTAGATTGAGTCGGAATCTCATGTACGTACATTGAATTATTTTTTTAATTGGAATTCCTGTTTTTATGTTGTATAAAATTCGTCCGAAACAATTTTTGTTTTTTTTTTACGATTGGTTAACTAAATTTATCAATGTGGCTGCGACAAAGGTACATTGAAACCAACATGATTGGTTGTGTTTCTTTCGGTCTGAAATGTTAAAATGTACTCACGGCAGTCATGATTTTTTTTAAGTTCAGGTTGGTATGGGCGCCCCACGCTTTTCTTTAAGGAATGTGAAAGACTTTTTTCATTCTGATTTAAAAGTTTATGTTGTTTGAAATGTTCTTATTTTTTACCTTTTAGTTGATTTTTTTAGTATTTTTTTTTTCATTTTGTGTTCACAACTGATCAATATATTAAGGTAAAGGAAAAGCGTTTCTTAAAAATAATTTTTTTTATTTTTTTTATTTTTTGCTTTTTAGTAACGAATAGCGTAAATTAATACATTACAATTCCCAAACTTTCAAATAGATTATCATGTTAAATAAGAAAACTTTTTACATGTTTTGTATGTGTTTCTTTACAACAGTTGTAAAGCTAATAAATTTTGTATTCAATTCACATTCCTTGTAATTTTCTTATACAATTTCAAAAAATGTATATTCATATAATAAAACTTTACACATGTGGATTAGTATTTACTCTTATGGTAAATTTCGCAGTCTCCCCATCTCTTCTAATACTTTAATATTGCACGGTTTAGACCCTGTTAATTTTTCGCATTGTAGTTCTTCGATTCGTAATCCGTCCACTGATCGTACACAGCTCAATGCAACGTAAGCCGTTTAAAATACATTTTCACCTAAGAACATTTACAAAACTTGTACGAAATCAATCGACAAATTAAAAGGAATTAAATATTTTTCGATTAAATTTATAATCATCTGTGATAAAAATTTTATTTCATTTTAAAAAGGATTGAAAATAATGGAAATTGAAATTGTGAACGTTAGTTAAAAAGACGGGGTTTTCATTAAATTAATTTTTTGTTGTCTAAATAGTTTTTCAATAGTTGCGGAAAACAGGCACATGAAGAAAATCGGGGCTGCTGAAAAGAGAAAGTGACACAACGGGGCACGCGCAACACAATAGACCGTGACTATTTTCAGCGGAACAAATCTTGCTCGAAATTGGCAAAAATGTTGTAACTCGTTCGTTTATTTACAAAGGAAATATGCGAAAATTGAACGTGGAATGATCAATTATGTTTAGTTGTCATCGGAAATACACGTGTCTGTTAATTTTTACCAATTTTTATTGAAGGGAAGTGAATTTTAAGACTCTACATTGAGTAGAACGAACAATTCCGAGCATTTTTTTTTATTAAAAATCGTTTTTTGTTACTCAACAACAAAACCAACAACAAAAAATGTTTAAAAATGTCACATTCGTGTATTGTCATCGGGAATATGTATGTCTGCAAAGTTTCATCCATTTTCATTGAGTAAAAGGCGGTTAAATTAACGTTACAAGATTTGATGCTCCGAAGTGAAGGTAATGAAAAGCATTTAATAAAACTCGGGAGTTGAAAAGATTTGAATCTTCATAGAATTTAAAATTAAACTCCCTTACTGTTTTAAATTTTTCGAGCGATTCGAAAATGAATGGTTCTCTTTACTCTGTTAAAATCATTATTTATATTCATTGTGTTCATTACTTATACATAGATTCTCTGTTTTTCTAAAATTCCTTTACAACTTTTGCTACAAGTACTTATAATATATCCTCATACGAGTACATATCCTCGCATTAATTTTGCTAAAAGACACTCATACTTTTACGCATATCTATCGAGTACCTAATTATTCATATGAACTCGTACAAATATTCATGCATAGATAGATGGCATGAATCCATTATCAGATTAATCAATGCAACCAACGCCCTTTATACATTTGCATCGACCAACTTGCTGTTGGAAATTCTACTTATTGCTTGAAAATACTTAAAAAATCCCTATTAAAATACAATTCTCATGCAACATCACGTATGAAATGTGATGTGATATGATGAATTACACACAGAGCAGATGATGGGAATTGTATTATGCCATTGTTACCTATATATAAAAACGAGCATGTGTGTGTATTCTAGGACTACATGTAGAGTGTAAGGCGAACGCGATGTGGGATTAAAGCCAGTGGTTAATGTTGGACAGGGAGCAAATGTAAAAAAACGAACTGTTAAATACTGTGGTGGTGCATTACTATGTTAATGCGAAGTGGATCACTCACCAAAATACAAGAGGTAAAATCTCAAATATTTAAAAAGTTTTGCATCTGTTTTGAATTCAGCGATAGAAGTATAAATATGAGATCACTTATAACATAATCTCAAGCTTAATGGATGAACGACTTAAACCAATTCTAACTTAGCACAAACTTATCCCGGACCACCCACAAATATACGCTAGGCCAAATCGAGCAACCAGCAACAAATCAAAACTTATGCTGCATTCACACTTCAGCAGGATTCTCTCAATTGGAGATTTTGGGTAAATTAACAGCTGATTACACTGTGCGTAATTTTTTAAGTCATGGAAATATAAACATATACGGACACCACTACATGACAAAAGACAAAAAAAAAAGACTCGTGTCTCCCAGTTTTGCCCAAAGTCATGAACTGTTTTTTTATGGGCCCCCAAAGATTTGAGGCCTCGGTGGCATTCTTGCAAAAAAGTGATAATTTTCTCAGGCTCATATCTTACAAATAGTTCGGAATTTTGATTTACTCTCTGAGGGAAAGTTGTAGCTCTTGTCATAAACTACGAATATATAAGATCAAAACAACTTCATCTTCAAGATCAAAATCGCAAAAAATTTAAGAAATTTGATATTTTTTACGTTTTTTCCCCTGTTCAAATCCACACGTAGCAAACGGTTCAAAATTCAAGGAAACAATCAGCAACAAAAATTTACCTAAGATATCAGTACACAACTTTCTAGAACATATGAACTTCCTAGGAATGACTCTTAACACCGTTTACTTCAACATTGGGATACTATGCTACTTCACCGACTGCAGCAGCACAGGGAAAGCAGTAAGCTCAGCACCCGTAACAAGGGACGCAGCACACAATATAAGAATCCTTCCTAGGAAGTTCATATGTTCTAGAAAGTTGTTTATTGAGATCTTAGGTACAGTATTGAACTTGATTGTTTCCCTGAATTTTGAACGGTTTGCTACCTATGGACCGGAGGAGGGGAGAAAAGGTAAAAAATGGAATTTTCGATGAAGTTTTTTGATTTTAGTTTTAGTTCATATGTTCTAGAAAGTTCTTTATTGAGATCCTAGGTACATTATTGAACTTGATTGTTTCCCTGAATTTTGAACGGTTTGCTGCCTATGGACCGGAAGAGGGGCGTAAAAGGTAAAAAAATCGAATTTTTTAAATTTTTTTTGCGATTTTGACCTTGAAGATGAAGTTTTTTTGATTTTTTACGTTCACAAATTTGACAAATTTGACATGAGCTACAACTTTCCCTCACAGAGTAAATCAAAATTCCGAACTATTTGCAAGATATGAGCCTGACAAAATGATCACTTTTTTGTAATAATGACACCGAGGCCCCAAATCTTTGGGGGCACATATAAAAAAAGTGCTTGACTTTGGGCAAAACTGGGAGAAAAGGGTCTTTTTTTTGGTCTTTTATCACGTAGTGGTGTCCGTATATGGTTATATTTTTTCGTGTTGCACTGTGTTATTGTATTGAAAAACATATGTTTGGTTAAACGAAATCTCCAAACCCGGGATTTCGACTGCATTGTGTTCAGGGCAAAGTTCGTATTTAAACCCCATGTGTAACCATACAAATTGTCGTGGGGAATGCGTAATGAACGTTTACCCATTACCCTCTGGGTAATGGGGAAAATAATGGGTAGCAACCCACGACAATGAAGAATTACCCATCACGATTACCAATTACCCTCAGGCTAATGGGGAAAATAATGGGTAGCTACCCATGACAATGGTGAATTATCCACACCATTACACATTACCCTTAGGGTAATGAGGAAAATAGCGATGAGTAATGTGTTACCTAGGATAAGTCATCCCAATTTTTTACGAGAAAATTAGAAAAAGTTTCTGTATCTCGGAATCGGATCGTCCAATCGGAAAAATAACCATTTTTTGACGGTTTCTAAGGGGTTTTCCTAAAGTGGTCCAATTCGTATGGAAGAATTTTTTTTAAAAAATCAACAAAATAAGCAAATTGCTAAAATAAAAAAGTGGGTATAACTCGGAAACGGTGAGTCCACTCAAAAAAATAATAAAATTTGTACCTCCGTAGGATGCCATCCCTTTTTTTAAATCGCTAAAACTAAATTTTTCAAATAAAAAATCGCTAAAACGCCCTCATGTCTATATCCCAGAAACGGAGCGTCCAATCGAAAAAATTAAATATTTTTCCGAAGTTTCCTTTTTTAAAATCGCTAAAACTAAATTTTTGAAAAAAAAAATCGCTAAAACGCCTTCCAATCGGAAAAAGAAAAGAAATCGCTAAAAGTAAAATTTTTCAAATAAAAATCGCTAAAACGTCTTTATGTCTATATTCCAGAAACGGAGCGTCCAAACGAAAAAATTAAAAATTGTTCCGGGTTTTCTAAGGGGTTTTCATAAACTGGTCCATTTCGTATGGTAGAATCTTTTTTTAAAAAATCGCCAAAATAAAAGAGTCGCTAAAATAACAAAGTGGCTATAACTCGGAAACGGTGCGTTGAATCAAAAAATATTAAGTTTTTTGGCTTTAACCAATGGATGTCTGCTGTATGTCATCACTTAAAGAAAAACAAAATCGCTAAAACTAAAATTTTTCCAAAAAAAACAAATCGCTAAAACGCCCTCATGTCTATATCTCGAAAACGGAGCATCTAATCAAAAAAATAAACAATTTCTTCTACTCTCTAGGGTGTTTCATACACTGGTCCAAGTCGTATGGAAGAATTTTTTTTTTTAAAAATCGCCAAAATATGAAATTCGCTAAAATAAAAAAGTGGCTATAACTCGGAAACGGTGCGTTGAATCGAAAAATAATAAATATTTGACTTCCGTACGAGGCTTTAGCCAATGGATGTCTGCCGTATGGCAACACTAAAAAAAAAAACAAAATCGCTAAAACTAAAATTTTTCCAAAAAAAAAAAAATCGCTAAAACGCCCTCATGTCTATATCTCGAAAATGGTGCATCCAGTCGCAAACATAATACATTTTAAATTTTTTAAAAATTTGCTAACACATATGAGTGTTTCACCGAGTCATTATTCGAAAAAATTTAGATTTCGAGATTTTTTAAAAAAAAGTGATGCCATATAGAAGACATCCATTTTTCGATTGGACGCACCATTTCCGAGTTATAGCCACTTGTATAATTTAGCGATTTTCTTACTTTGGCTATTGTTTGATAAAAAAAATTTTTCATACGAATTGGACCAATTTATGAAAAACCCTTATAAATCCGGAAAAATTGTTTATTTTCTCGATTGGACGCTCCGTTTTCGAGATATAGATATGAGGGTGTTTTAGCGGTTTTTTGTTGGAAAAGTTTTATTTAACCATAGTGAAGAGATTCATTGGTTCAAGCTTCCTACGGAGATAAAATATTTATTATTTTTACGATTTGAAGCACCGTTTCCAAGTTATATCCACTTTTTTATTTTAGCGATTTTCTTATTTGGCGATTTTTTTTAAAAAAAATTCATGTATTTGAATTGGACCAGTGTATGAAAATCCTTAGTAAAAAAATTGTTTATTTATTCGATTGGACGCTCCGTTTCCAAGATATAGACATGAAGGAGTTTTAGCGGTTTTTTTTGGAAAAAAATTATTTAGCGATTTTTTTAAAATAAAAGTGATGCCATATTGAAGACATCCATTGGTAAAAGCCTCCATTAAAGGTAAAAAAATTATTATTTTTGATTTTCGACACACCGTTTCCGAGTTATATCCACTTTTTTATTTTAGAGTTTTTTTATTTTGGCTTTTGTTTGATAAAAATATCCTCCTTATGAATATTTTTGCGATTGAACGCTTCGTTCCCGAGATATAGACTTGAGGACGTTTTATCGATTTTTTACTGGAAAAGTTTTAGTTTTTGCGATTTTTAAAACAAAAAGTCATGCCATATTGAAGACATCCATTGGTTAAAGCCTCCATTGGAGGTAAAAAAATTATAATTTTATTTTTTTACACCGTTGCCGAGTTATTGCCACTTTTTTATTTTAGTGAATTTTATATTTTGGCGATTTTTTGAACAAAATTCTTCGTGGAAAAATTCGTTATTTTTTAAGGTAGACGCTCCATTTCCAAGATAAAGAAATTTCTTCTAAATTTTTTCATATTTTCGATCAAAAATGGGAATGGGTTACCCTGGGTTATCAATTACATATCGCCGTGGGTAACTACACATTAGTTCCCCCATTACCATGTGGGTAATGGGTAATCGTGATGAGTACTTCCCCATCGTAGTGGGTGACTACTCGTTATTTTCCCCTTTACCCTGAGGGTAATGGATATTCGTGATGGGTAATTCCCCATTGGCGTGGGTAGTTATCCATTATTTTCTCCCTACCCTGAGGGTAACGATCGCTACCCATTAACCACGGCAATAATTATTGGTTTTTAATGCAGTTAGCAATGAAAAATAATTTTAGTACCACGAGTAGGTGAAATACATTGGTGTATGTGAATAAGTTAGTTGGTTTGACTGTGGCCATACGTTCTGATGCATTCTACTGACATGTAAAAGCGCTACAGGGATACATATTATACAGCTCGAGGTTCATCCGTCGTCGATATTATTGGTTCATGTGGTTGGTAAGGATACTATTTAGCACCAATTATTATCTTGAGACACCGTTTTGCATACCATATCACTCCTAATGTATAAGTACAGTGTATATTTCCAACCTGCTAATCGGAAATACCTCATTAGATCCCCTAGATCTAACTCGTGTAGCTCAGTGTAGGAACAGTGTCGGACAACTGCAGAGGAGATGCTCCACCGTCTCCTCCTATTCTGCGTCTTCGTAGGAATGGCAGTGGTCATTATATGGAAGATGCAGCTGTCTTGCGTGATTACCGATTGTCCAGTGCCCGGTCAGCACGGCAATTTGTCTTGATATGTTCCCCCGATTTTGGCTAATCAGGGAGTTAGTCCGGTGAATGTTAGGTTAGGTTAGGTTTAGCACACGTAACATCAAGAGAGAGTATAAGTATGCAACTTATTGTCACTACACTCGGAGGTCGGTTGACCCATTGTGTTGTCCAGATATGAAGAGGAGATAGAGAAGGACAGAAGAGAGGGCTGATAGTTAAAATTGTAAAAGATAGATAGGACAGGCGGAAGAACCACACAATGTTCCCAGTGTATATATACATGCATCACCTGATAAGCCCTGATAAATACATACAATACCATCTGAGATGAGGATCCATTTGTGCAGGTCAAGGTTTACCATTCCAGGTTCCCAGTGGGATAGAAATAGACAAATCATCAGATGATGGTATCGCTTGCCTGGATCCATGGTAGACTCCGCGAGAATTCCATCAAATCTTCAATGGCCACATTCCGCAAAGAGGCCAGGCCCTCAGCCTGAAACCAACCAAAACAACGGCGACGTCTACGCTACAAGGCTGGACACTGACACAGAAGGTGCTTAATGGTTTCGACCTCTTCTACACCACCACAAGCACGGCAGTAATCAGCTCCATTCACAGTCCAGTTGCGAGTGAAGCCTCCGACATGACAGTGATTCTCAATCCACTCCTGGAGAATGTTGGCATGTCCCTCAGGGGAATGCCACCAAAAGCTTAATTCTCTTATGCGAAGGGCGCTTCTGACAGCACACCGTCTCGTATAGACATCAATAGTAGTAAAATTCAGGATTACATCCAGCGCAGCCTGCGGATGCTTCTCCTCGCCCCACTAATACACATCGACGCAGTGCGCTGAACCTTACTGAGCATTTTCAACTGGTAGCTGTTCCTCAGTGCGTTCCACCAGACTACGCAGCCATAGGTGATAATTGGGCGAGCAATAGACGAAAAAAGCCAATGCACGATTTTTGGACAAAGACCCCAGCTTTTGCCAATCGAATTCCTACAGGCGTAAAGTACATTCAATCCCTTTTTCATTCGCTCCTCAGTATTTCGCTTCCAGTTCAATTTTTGATCAATAACAATACCGAGATATTTCCCCTCAGAAGAGAAAGATAGCTCAACGCCTTGCAACATTGCTTTCCTAAAAAATCCAATCTTTCGCCTACGCGTAAAAAGAACCAGCTCCGTCTTTGCCGAGTTAACACCCAGGCCACAGTGCCTGGCCCAAATTGACAACTTACCCAGGACATCCTGCATGAGGTCACTGATCGTAGGCAGAGATTTTCCACCGACAAGAATAACAACGTCGTCCGCATAGGGACTTTTCTACTTCCACTCAAATCAAAGTCCCTAAGAATGCCGTCAACCACTAAACGCCCTGCGGCGCGCTCCTTATAGTTAGCTTCCGAACTGAGTACGAATTAACAATGGGATCTCTAAGGATGTTCGCAATCCAAGTGAAGGCACCCCAGCGGATTCCAGAGATTCCCTGATAGCGCTGGATGACATATTGTTATAAGCACCTTCAATATCCAGGAAGGCAGCAAAAGTGAAATCCCCAAACTTCAAGTGGCGCTCAAGATAACCCACAACATTGTGCAGAGCAGTTTCCACAGATTTACCCTTGAGGTAGGCATGTTGTCTACCACTCAAGAAGCATGGGCCTATTCGATTCCTAATGTACAGGTCAAACATTCTCTCCAAGACTTTCAATAGAAAGGATGAGAGGCTGATTGGTCTGTAGTCCTTAGGTGAGACATGACTAGACTTTCCCGACTTGGGAATAAAAACGACTAGTACCTCCTTTCATTAGTCTGGTATCAGGGTCCTGCGCTGGCTAGTTCGTCTGCCCTTTCGTTCTCTAGGAGACCCTTGTGATCTGGTATCCAAGTAGGAACCACATTCGGCGGTCGCCTAGCTCGACAAGTTTTCCCCTACATTCACTAACGAGTGTAAATGCAGTGTTGTTAGATTTAAGTGATAGCACAGCCGCCGTTGAGGTACTCGTATAAGTTCAGCGCAGGATTCCTATATGGCCAGTACTTCCGATTGGAAACCACTGCACTTGTCTGGGAGTTTGAATGATAAATTGAGGCTTGCCTCTTCGGAGAAGACAACCGAGCCGGTTCCACTTTCCATATTGGATCCGTCTGTAAATGCTTTGGTGTCAATACGTGTCGGTGGTTCCCCTTTTCCCACTCTATTCTTCTCGGAAACCTGACATCGAATAGGTTATCGAACGTCAATTAGGGGGGACCACATTATAGGAGCATATATATTTAGGAGAAGTTTTCCCTCGAAGACCCACAGTGATGTCTGAGAGTCTTTTATAGTTGTACACAATTTATATCACCTAAGGAAAAACTAGTGACATGTCACGATCATGTCTTATATAAAGTGTCAGTACCTATTTATATTGTCCTAAGGAATTTCTGTTGACACTATATTCAAGACAAATTTTCCAACTCGGAATGTCTTAACTGTGTAGTGTTTTCCCTATATGTGACGTACGGTGTAACTGTTAGCAGCATCGCCATAAATAGTGTGCCCTTTTTTAGTTGAGTATCCCTACACGTCCTGCACTCTGATCGCTTTTCAACATCGCCATGGGAGCTGCTTTCTTCTTTTATATTTCTTCTACGATATTCGTCTTGCCACTGATTGCAGCGTCACCATAAATGTTAAACTCTGTTTATAGTTACCTGACAGGTTTGCTTACCATAACCTTATTGACCAGTGTTCTTTGTCGCAGTTATTTTTGTTTGCTTAAGGACACTGCCAGGACTATGTGGTGTAGGGTATCAACATTATCAACTTTATACAGAATTCCTGAAATTTTTGACATATTCTTCCTGAAGCATTTTACATGCTCCCAATTTACTACCTCTGCTTTGATATTTCATTAGGGCTCGATTAGAATTAGACATAATTCCATTGGCTGCCTCATAAATAACTCTCAAATGCCACAAATTGTGGTCCTGTCTGTGTCGGTTTAAATGAGTTAAACGTATTTCGTGACACACATTCCATTGCACATAGTGTGTGTTGTTGCACACTCTAATGTGTTGTACTTTACATGTGCAACACATGATGTTGCCATGTAATATTGTCAGTTTGTTTTTTTTGCATTTGTTAGACAACAAATATTTCAAAGATGTAAATTTAACACTCTAGAATGCAATTTGTTAAACATGATGATATTTGTGGTGTTGCAGCAGCAACTGCTGCTGCCGCCACTGTTGCATGCTGGTGATGTTGCGCGTATTTTGGCCAACATTATATGCAACACTAGTTTGCATAGTGTGCCACCATTGCATATCATCATTACATCAGCGACAGACAGTTGGGGTTGGAGCAACGTTTTGTATGTACTTATGTATCTGTATGCATGTATGTGGGATTCTGTTGGTGCCACAAGTTTTTGGGGGCCCAACAAACCCATTTTTTATTGTTGTTATTGCTGTTGTTACTTGCTTTTCCTGCCATTGACCGCATATAACAGCGGCAACAGCCGTAGTGGAAAATATATCTCTTTCTGCCACATGTGGGATAATTTATGCTGAAAAATTCTTGGGCAACAACAAAAATGACAACAACAATTGAGAGCAACAATGACAAAGGCAACAACAGCAACAACCCGGGATAAAGTAATAAGAAATCATGCATAATTTTATGTGTGGAAATTATGTTGTTGGTGCATAATTTGCATCTTGTACCAGCTTCTCTTAGAGGCACAGTGGTCAAAGTCATAGCAATTTTTTCGTGTGTTATAAATAGATTTTTACTTTTCCGGTACGTATGTCAACTCTTCTTCGTTTCTTCGTAAATTTTTTCCGAAACAGACATCCCTTACGGATACATAACGAATCCGTTTGCGTATGAAATTCCACTCGAAAAAGCGGAGTGGAATCCGTCACAGACTCGCCACGGACTTCATATTCGAATCCGTATCGTGTTAGTTTTTTGAAATGAAATGGATTCGTGACGGATCGGGTTAGTTTTTTGAAATAAAATGGATTCGAGACGGATTCATGTTTGTCAATTTTTGCGGGTTCGAAACCGTACCGCTAATTCGAAATTTCACTGATTTGCTTTTTGTTTTTTTACGGACTTGTAACTGGTTCGAAACGGTTCCGCCAAATTGCAATTTCACTGATTCGCTCTTTTATGTTTTCACGGACTCGTAACGGGTACGTGAACTCACGTTTTGATTACAGGTTCGATGCAGATCCGCATCCGTTTTTGTCCACATTGGGGTGTTGATCTTTAGTCCAAGGGCATTGCAACATCTTTAGAGTTGACGCATAATTTTCAGAGAAACAATTTTCACACCAACTGAAAGCTTTTTAGTTCCATACCTCAAGATTCAACAGCCATTCAGGGAGGATATCTGAATGATTACTGACTCCTGAGGTTTGAAATTAACACCTTTCAAATTGGTTAACTTCAAAACGACGGCAGATGCTAGGTCATGTCTTCTACACTCAAAAAGATCACACAGGAGAGTAAACTCACAGAAAAATTCGCTTGAGGTTGTTACAAACGAATTAGAGGTTGCCACAAACGAATTAGGGGTTGTCACAACGGAATTAGAGATTGCCACAACTATACTATAGGTCATCACAAACGAATTAAAGGTTGTCACAACCGAATTAGAGGTTGTCACAACTGACGTAGAGGTTGTCACAACCGAATTAGGGGTTGTCACAACGGAATTCGAGATTGCCACAACCGAAAACGAGGTTGTCACAACCGAATTAGCTGCTGTCACAACCGAATAATAGGTTTTCACAAACGAATTATAGGTTGTCTCAACCGAATTAGAGGTTTTCACAACCGAGTAAGAGGTTCTTACAAACTAATTTGAAGTTTTCACAACTGAATTTTAAAATTTTTGGTGTTAAATTATTGATGATTTATTTTCCTTTATTTATATGGGATAACAAATTTATTTTACATTCACTCCCGCTCGTGTTTTGAAGTTGCGGCCATTAGGGTCAGGACACCAATTCTGACGAATTATGTCTGTCGATTTAGATCCGAAACCTTTCTATAAAACGACGAATGCAGCACATCTCGACCGACCTTGAAAAACTTAACTTTTGACATCTACTTGGATTGCCGCTGGTAAAAACCATTTCCCCTTACACTCCATGAACGATCTCATATACAAGAGCCACGCACACTAACCGTTGTACCACCGATTGCCGCACGCTGGACGAAAACAGGAGGATTAAATGCAGAAACAGAAATTGCAATATTTTACTAAAATAAATAAATGCTTACATCGCATGAAGGAACTGGAGAGAGTTTCTCACAACCATTGAGCCGGCGATTTCTAGTTTTATACTCACTGCTAGGGACCTACGGTTTTACACCGGTTTCGAACGCCAGTTTGAGAATCTATTTTATGGCTAAACACTCGATAGTGTCGCCGGCACTAAGCGAGGTGACCGCCGTCGAAAAAATTTAAGGACGTCAGAACAGGGATCGACCTCACGTACTCATGTATTAGAAGCGCGCACACTTACCATTGCACCACCGCTATAACAATATTTTTTACTTACCTTGCCTAATAACTACAAAAAAAATTGAGATCACGGCGAACGCGCCATTTGGGGTTTAGTATTTCAAACGTCATGATTGAAATATATAGAAATATATTGTGGTGACCGTATTGAAAATGAATTGACTCCAAATTTGGACGTTGCAACCGACCTAAGGCCAATTTCGGTTGTTGCTAACGAATTTTTAGCAAATTCGATAGTTGCAACCGAATTTATGCCAAAGTTGGTTCCGAATTGCTGTTGCCAATACTGAGTTGAAGTTGTCACGACTGAATTTAGTCCGTACAACTGAAATTCGGCTTCGGACACAGTGACACTCTTAACATAGTGCCTCACCTTTCGGGTATTAATGATTAAACTTTAGCCGAACCACCCAGAATGGAATAGTCGCATCACTGTAAAGTACATAAGACATTCGTGAACTTCTGTACAGATAATTCAAACCTTGACGATAACATATAATTTAATGTCCTTTCTAAGGACGTAGGGTTATCTATTGCAGAAATATTGCCGTATTTACCAGGCAAAACCCTTCGGGATTAGGGAAATATCAGAAAGGCTGAGAGGTAATATTGTGAGTAAAATCTGCATCAATATTTTCTCTGATAATCAAGCTACCATTACGAGCCTGAAAATTGACTTCCTGAATTCAAGAACTGCCCTCGACCGTAGCAGATCTCTTAATGAGATGGCTGAACAGTTTAATATTCATCTGATTTGGGTGCCGGGTCATACGAACATATCAGGGAACTGAAAAGCAGCTGCAGTTCCTAGAATGGGAACTACATGAACTAGATCATGTGTCCATGCCTGTAGCAACTTGCAAGCTTTTCTTGAGAAATTGTGCCCTTATGGTAACTAACGATAGGTGGCTACTAGCAGACAATTGCGTATTTTCCAAGCTAGGGTGGCCCACTTAAAATGTTATACTGTCGTCAACGAGACTGGACGTCTCAGTTATCGTGTTTGCCATGACGGGTCACTGTGTCAATGGACGGCATGCCAAGAGACTGAAAGGCTTGAGAAATTACTTTTGCAGAAGCTGTGGTGAAGAAGATGCCATGATGGCTCTCTGACTCATTGGACGGCAATCAGCGAAACTGATATTCTTCAGAAATTAAATTTGCAGAAGCTGCGGAGACGAAGAGGAGGTGGAGTTAACAGAACACCTTCTAATCCTGTGCCAGAAAAGCTGTAGGCTATACTATGCTTACATTTTTTTTTTGGGAGTTACCAAATCTAGCTGACGATAGAATGTAGTACCCATTCCAGCAACTACCCCGTGAGCTTTTAACGCGATTAAACTTTTTCGGAGGGAGGGACTAGGAAGTCCCATCTTTTTTCTTCTGTCCCAGTTCCTGAGTTTAATAGATTTCGCTAATGGTAGTGATGTTTCAGATATGATATAGCGCTGATCTGAAAAAGAATGTTGATCTAAAACGAGGAGTTCTTCTATATTTCCTATATTTTATCATGAATTCTTCTTTAGTTTGAATATTTTGAAATCAGTTGGTTATTTTGACTGCCTATTTATGTGGGTAGGCCCCTAATAGGGCGAGGTTACTACACCTACTTAAAATATCAAACCCTTTAAAGAGTGAAAAATTTTTCCTATATACCAATCATTATATCTGACATCAGAAACTGCTCAAGATATCTTTAATCCATTTTCAAAACGATGGTAGGAAACTTTTTCTTTATATTTTTAATTTAAACTCCTTTTTTCACTTTCATTCCACTGTGCGATTCGAGGTCTTTGTGGTTTCCCCCAAAACAACGAAACAAAAGTGCGTATAAAACAGAAATGTGTTGACATTTTCGTAGCAATAAAATTAACCACAAGAAAAAAACTTTCCTAGGACGAAATATTGCATGCGAGCAAATGTTGTTACTCTATGGACACAAACGCGCTCCTTTTATGTTTCCTGGATGATGTGTGTGGTTTTTAATTTCATTGGTAGTGGTGATGCTAGTGCTGGTGCTGGTGCTGGTGATGATGGTAATGTTGTTTCTCTTAGTGTTGGTTTTTGTTTCTTTTTTGGATTTTTGTCCTGGGAAGGACAACAAAGAGTTTATAGAATTCATATAATTGAAAATACCATGTGGTCATGAATGCGCATAATTATTATTTTAAAAGAAGACATATTTGAAATTGTGAAGATTGAAATAGTGAATTTATACATATTTGAAATGGAAAAAGAGGAAATTGTGAAGAGGAATGATGTCTGACTACAGGAAATTCAAGAATATTTGAAATGAAAGTTTCTCGCCATGAAACTATTCTTCCTTACATTCAATAGTGCAGCATAATAATTATTAATTATACATATAATAACCGTATACAACAGTTTATTCCTGAATAGCTTTATTATACCTTCCCGCAATATAGAACACTCGCACGACATTTACCATCCCTATACACTGACAGACGATAACATACCATTTTGCGAAAAATTGCGAATTTCGGTGTTCCCTAGTTTCTAAAATATCTACTAAATTCTCATTTGGTTGATAGTAGTTATTGTATATTTTTCCTTTGTTTCTACAAAGCTCTTTGTTCTTTGCCTCTGTTATTACCGTCATTTATAGCAGAACCCGAGTCCGTTCTCCACCAATTATATCCACTTACTTTACTGCTATTCAAATGCCGAGATCCATGTGAAAACCGATACCTACAACCTTCGTGCCAGTAGCCGATCCTGACGGCTTAGCATAATGCCGGTTCTTGATTCACTGACACCGAGCTACTAACCCTAATCCGTTCACCCCTGATCATGGCCGTCCAAATGTCGACGGTAATTTAGAAACTGACTGTTTAAAGTGTTCGGTTATTAGATACAAGCTTGGTATCTATTCCCGACTATCGCCATTTATGTCCTAATTCGGATGCCAAAGTTGAAGGAGATAACTCAATCTTATAAGCAATTATCTACAACCGAACCTATTCTCAGACACCGTCTAAGTCTGGTTCGTTCCCAGCCAGCCGAGTACCGACGTTCGGCCAAACACGGATACTGATTATTTACCCATTGAAGGGATCTGGAATAGTTTTCGTCAAAATAAATAATTAATTATTCAAAACTGTAAGACAAAAATAGCTGGCCAGGCTTTCAAATCATATGAGATGATGATCCTGAAACTGCAATTTTTATCACTTAGTGAGGGAGTTCGTATTATAGCTCGCTCCCGAGTCAAATCTGGTTCCCGGCTCTCAAGATGAATGCCAAAGTTCAACATGTCGGTTACCAGCTCGTAAGCTGGCTCAACAATTTCAACATTTTGCTTTTCGGCATGCGACACCAGGCTTCCAAATTTGCGAATCAAGTCAGAAAAGCCTGACTTTGCCTCCCGGCTCGCGAGCCAGTTTTTGGGTCGGGATCGGCCCCTCTATCCCTTCATGGGATGTAATGGGAAAATATTTTAACCAACCTAAAGAATTGAATGTATAGAAACTCAAAAAAAAAAAAAAAACTACAGCAGACAGTTGTCCGAGGCCTTCGGCCACGGACTGTCCCTGCAGGCTGTGTCAGAGACACGGCCATTAAGTTTAACGTAGAATACGCCATCCGATAAGACAGAAAACATTCATTTGCTTATATTATTTATCATTTATTGTTATATATGTTTTCTGTCTTATCGGATGGAGTATTCTACGTTAAACTTAATGGCCGTGTCTCTGACACAGCCTGCAGGGACAGTCCGTGGCCGGAGGCCTCGGACAACTGTCTGCTGTAATTTTTATATTTACCAACGGCATTTGATTCAAGTGCGTTTAAAAAAAAATATTATGTTCAATTTTTTTAAACTTAATTTAATTTATGTATTTTAATTAATATTTTTATTGAAATAAGTTCTGCGAATGTTGACAGGGCCGCCCTAATATTAAAAAAGGTTTACCTTATCGAGTCTTCGCATTAGCATTCGAGCGTTGTGTGACAGCTTTACGCTTTACAATTCAAAATTAATGTTACAACAGCTTTATTGAAGCTTTCGAAAAAAAGCTTTATTACGTTAGCTTACTGTTTGTTTCACTTTTTACTAGATACATGTTGCCAAGCAACATTAGCTTGCTGTTTGTTTCACTTTTTACTAGATACATGTTCCTAAGCAATGTTGAGCAACCAAAAACACTCAACCAAACACCACACATATGTTTGAGTGTATGTGTTTAAACAATTTTCATTTGAGAAATTAAAATACTAGAAATATATCAACCAATATGAAATGTATATCAAACGAAAGATAACATCTTCATTTACCTACAAAAAAAAATTTAAAAAAAATTCATCTAGTCGTTTCCTCAAATTCAATGAAATAAAGATTACAACAATAAAAACCTGACATGACTCCTCATACCGTAAGGTAAGACGTATTCTACGTCAAAAAATGAAAAAAAATCGGAAAAATTTAAAACTTATCTTCATAACTGTTTTATTTCAATTATTCAAGCTCAAGTCCATTCTATATCTCTATTAATAGAGATTTAGTTTTTTTTTAAACGTATTATTACAAAAATTTTCAGTACAGGTATTTCAGATCTAGCAACAGATCTTCATCATTTTTTTCCACATATATTCTGCAGGAACCACTTCAGAGATACATATGTTTGCAAGTCCCAAACTATCTTGTATTAAAATGCAAACAGTAGCACTTTACTGGCAAACATGTATGCTTTTACGTTCTTCATCCCATTTCTTCACATTTACGTTCTTCATCCCAAACATCCATATACTTGCGTAGAAGCATTCGTGCGTTTCCTCCCAAACCTCCATGTACTTACATTGAAACATGTGCGTATTTCCTCCCAAACATAATACTATTCAGAAAGGTATTATTATTTGATTTCAATATATATTTATTATAATTAATTTTATCAACATAAATCCACATTTATAAATAATAAATAGAAAAATTTAAAAGATTTGAAACGGCCCTTTTTACATTTACTTGCACTGAATGTATTATTTGTTTTTTTTCTTTCATGAAATTAGAATCAACTGCTCTTTTGCTTCTCCTTTCTTTGTTGTCTCTCACGTTTTTGTTTGCAGAAGGTTTCAACTATGCGTTTGAAACAATATACTTTAGGGCGGGTCGAATTCTAGGGGGCCGAAAAAATGTAAAAATTTTCATCGCGGTTCTTGTTCTATGGGTCATTTGAAAAAAGTTTGCCTAGTTCTAAAATGAGTATCGAGCCCCCGGATTTTTCGAAATAGGGTTTTTTAACTATTCAAAAATCGAGTTAGATATTGGACTAAAAAGGCAAAAAGGCAAATGTGTATTTGGGTTTTTTTTTTTGTCGACGAACCCATTTTTGACATTTATTTTTATATTTGAGTACCGCCCAGGGGGCGCTTTCGCCCATTTTTTCGAATTTTACTGCCTTTTTTGGGGAAAATCAGTTATCACTCAAAGTGAGGCTATAAATGGCAACCAATGTTTTTGGAGCCTTTTAGCTTATGAATTAAACATTATACATATTTGTATAGATATGTATAATTTCGGGACCAGTAATATAAAAAAATCACATGAGGCGTCAGGGGACACCCTGTTGGAACGAAGTTCCTTTCGCTATATATTATGTACTAGTTAGTTCCAACACATGTAAGGTGCCCGTTAAAAAATACGATAATTTAAATGGATCTATCACTTAACCCACTTAAAACCGAGCTTATCTTGTTCTCTCGGAAATATAAAATACCCTCATTTGAACTGGCGTCAGTTTATGGGGTGGAATTACAGTTGACGGAAAAGGTCAAGTATCTGGGAATAATTCTCGACAGAAAACTCTCTTGGCATCTATTGCCCTTTTTATGATATAAAGGGGTGATAGTAAAGCGCTGGGGGCTATCTCCTAAGACCACCATGTGGCTTTATACGGCAATAGTTAGACCAATACTTCTCCATGGCACCGTAGTTTGGTGGAGGTCCCTCCAAAAGACATATATTCTGAATTCCTTGAATTCAAAGATCAGCACTGAGTAGCGTTAGTGGGGCAACGGGCACGATGTCAGGCACTGCACTTAGTGCTATCCTGAACATCTGTACCCCTGCTATCATGGCCGAATCGGCAGCCGCTACATCCCTGGTGAGAATCAGAAATTATGGCGTTTTGATATAGGGGCATTCCAGACACACTGATTTACTACACCGGATCAACTCTATTCCCGTAAAAACGGACTACTGTATCCCCTACCTTCTACCAGCGACAAATCTAAGGACTTCTATTCCAAATTGGAATACCCGGGAAAAGTCACTGGAGGGCACACCAGTAGTATCAGACTTTTCACGGATGGATCAAAGTTGTACGAGCAACTAGGCTATGGGGTCCGTTCACCGAACCTAAATATAAATATCTCCTTCAAGCTGCCTGATCACTGTAGAGTATTTCAGGCGGAAATTACCGCCACACTGGAGGTTGCTTAACTACTGAAAAGTAGTGTCACAACCTTCCGGAGAATATGTATCTACACATACAGCCAGGCTGCTATAAAATCCCTGGAAGCCATGTTTGCTACGTCCCTAACGGTGAAAGAATGCCACTCATCACTTAGGGTGATGGCAGAGTATTTTGGCATCAGGCTCATCTGGGTACCGGGACACAGAAACATTCCAGGCAATTGGGCAGCGGATGTGTTAGCTAGACAGGGTACTATGGCACAGGTTCTTCCGGCAAAAGAAGGTGTTAGTATGCCAATCTCTATCTGCCGTTTGCAGATCAGGCAGTGGGCCGATAATATGTTCAAGGACAAGTGGAGACTTACTTCCACTTGCAAACAAGCCAGGGTCCTCTGGCCACAGGTGGACAGGAAGAGGACTAGGCAACTACTTAACTTGCCGAGGAATGGGAACACTTACGGAACATTGTCTTGTAGGAAAACACGCCCCAATATTGGGACATAGAAACTCCACTCTCTGTAGATGCTGCATGGAAGAGGACGAGCAAAAGACGAAACACCTTCTCTTGCATTGCCCTGCTCTGGTACGACTAAGAAGTATTATATTCGGAACACATCTAGTTAGCACCGTAGTCCTACAGAATATTCCTGTAGGTCTTATAGACAAATTCATTGAAAAGGCAAATTGCCTAGACGACTAGTCAATAGTTGCTATAGCAGAAACTACAGGTATCACAATAGCCTAAGTGTGCTAGACAGCGTGCTGTCTTGCAGCGTTTTCAACCAACCAACCAAATGGATCTTTAAGAAAAGATACTTTTTGTCAAATGACAAACGTTTTTTTACGACTTTTTTATAGAATGTATTTTTTTAATAAAAAAAGTATATTTTTATAGTCCTTTTTGTAAGGATGTGTATTATATTTCCTCGAAAAGGTCGTTTTTTAAAGAGAGGTACTTATTTTATTAAAGCTAATATTTTTTTTAAGAAAAGGGTACTATTTTTAAGAAGAAGTACTTTCTGTACGAAAAAGCCATAAGAGTATGAATTTTGTTTACACAGAAGTACTTTTTATAAGAACAGATACTTCTTCATGAAGTGGTACTCTTTTTAAGAATGGTTATTTTTTTTAAGAAAATTTACTTATTTTCAGAAAGGCTACTTATCTCAAGAAAAGAAAAGATAAGGTATTTTTTTTATTTTTAAGAAAAGATACTTTTACGAAAAGAAATTTTTGTAAGAAAATATATTTTTTTAAGAGAAGGTATTTTTTGTTGAAGAAAAGGTTTGTTTTAAGAAAAGAGAAGAATGATTAATTTTAATTACATTTTGAGATAACACAGAGCACGCCCAAGTTTTTCCGCAGGCTTATGTCAGCTGATTTGTCCTTCTCTTGAATTTATCAATTGTGTGCCTATACACATGCGCACATCTTATCTGTATCTCGTTTGAAACTAAGCCTTTTCTCCGATGGAACGTCAATTATATGCAGCATTTCCTGGAAGAGGCGTCTCGAGTAATTTTTCTCTTCAGTCAGAATTTCCACTTCGCCAAAATTTGGTTTGTGTCCAGTTAAAGTACAGTGGGCTGCGAGTGCTGTCTTTTGTTCTATCGGCTTATAATGAACTTTTTCGTCCGACTTATGAGCAGATATTCTAGTATTCAATTTAATCATTGTAGTTCCAACATTTACTTTCCGGAATATGTTGGACTTGTCACCATTACATGGAATTTTGTACACAGCGTTTGGCTTGTAATTTTTGTCAATAATGGACTTTGCCTACTAAATAAACTATTCACGGTTAAATTTCAACGCCAATTCATATTTTCCGTTGTCATATATATTGGAATGTTTCAATCTTTCAGAGAAACCTAGAACATACGTTGTGGTTTTATAAATTCTGTCAGATTTAGTACGGCGTTCAGTCGGATTGCTCGTCTCTGCCCGTGATATCAGATTGTCTATAATTTTCCTGGGGAAACTATTCAATTTAAGGATCTCCACCATTTTCCCCTTATTCGTCTTGTGGAATTCAGCGTAACTTAGCTTCATAACTCTCTTACTGAAGTTGCTCGCAGTGTTAATAATTGTCCTTCTCGGGTGTTTGGAATGATAATTTATCAATCGTCCCGACGCTGTAGGTTTTTGGTACCAGTCCATTTTGAGAGGATTTCCTTGTCTGATAACCAAACTGTCCAAATATGGTAGCCTACTGTCCCTTTCCTTTTCGAACGTGAATTGTAGTTGTCCATTAAAAGAATTCAATGCTGTCGTCATGTTGGCCACTTATTAAAAAAAAAATACTTTTTTTAAAAATTAAGTAATTATTTATTTACTTTTTTAATCAAATGCACTTGTTTAAGATAAGGAATTTTTTTAAGAAAAGGTACTTTGTTTAAGAATATGAATAGGTATTTTTTTTTGGCAAAATTAACATTTCTTAAGAAAAATAACTTATTTCAGAAAATTTTCTTTTTTTAAACTTCTTTCACTTTGGCTTTTCTAAATTTACCATTTATTGGGTTGAAATCTACAATATATACTAAATATTGGTTACACGCTCCACCTAGAAAACTTCCCCTTTAAACAAGAAATTTCACAACATATGTTAGTCTAGACACAAACCAAAGCAAAAGTACACAATATAGTTGATAGCATAATAGCATAATAGTGTTAAAAAAAATTGTTTAATTTTTTTCATTTAGCCCCCATCTCGCAATGTGTGATAAGGAACTGGGTTCCAAGAATTATTTATCTTTGGAAACGCTTTTGTTGTGTTTCAAAATATTCTCCGTGAAGATCAGTACACTTTTGCATGCGGTCAAACCAATTTTCGAAGCACTTTTTCCACTCCGATTGAGACACCACCAAAACATGGTTTTTGAACGCTTCAATTGCTGCTTCGGGCGTCGAAAAACGTTGACCATGCAGTAAAAAGAAGTCGATGGGTGCCAAATCAGGACTATACGTGCCAAATCACGACTCAAATAGCCCACTGTTTCAGCTTATGTGCGAGAGCTCGCATTGTCCTGATGCAACATGATCCGTCTTCTCTTGGTGTTTTTCCTTATTTATTCGTATACTGTTAGCAGACAGACGGTGTTATACTACTCAGAATTGACCGTCCCATGTTCCACTGAAGGCACTGTGGCGACATGACCGTTATAACGAAAAAAGCGATCATTTGCTTCGATGTGCTTCTTCCACGAACAATTTTTGTTGTTCGTCTTGACATACTCATAGGTCGATTGCTGTTTTGTGTCGAGTTCGTTGGCACAGATCCATGATTCGTCATCTGTGACAATGTTATACACTGCATTTGAGTTACTGCGGTAGGATTTTTCCAACATTTCTTTGCTACAATGGACACGAGTCTTTTGTTGAGCATTGGTCAAATTATGTGGGATCCAATGAGGCGAAATCTTTTTCACGGCCAAATGAACATGCAATATCTATTGATGCTTGTCATACTAATTTCAAAGGATGCCTGAATCGCATAGTATCGATTGTTTCCGGCAAAACGACCGAAGTTGGACGACCGTCACGAAATTCATTCTGGACCGAATGGTGTCCGAGACTGAACTCTTGGTATCACCGATTTACAGTGGTTTTTGATTGTGCTTCATCACCAAAAGTCGAAACATGTTAATTGAGGCATTCTTGCCTCGAAAACCGTAAAAAATCATAGCACGAAAATTTTCACGGGTTAATTCTATTTTTTGACTGAGATTCATTTTCAACACACTTCAAAATACAACAAATAGTGCTCGGAGGCGAAACTTTCTATGTGTGTTTAGGCTAAAAATTTCAAACCTTCCAATGAAAGTTCAAGTTTGCATCTGGCAACACTAGTATTGCCAGGACCAAAAATATAAATAGCAAACTTCGTATAGATACATTTTTGCAAAAGTATACTAATTTTATACAATTTATATGAAAATAATATAAGATATGTATGCAACATTCTGGCACATAGTTGACAACATTGACACATCTGACACATATCTGAGAGTCGGACATATTTTTGAACTCTAAAATACATGAACTTGAAGATTCCGTTTTAAAAGTGGGGTTTTGGATCGATAAAAATGATAAACACTGAAACACTCTTACACTGCACAAGAAAGAACGTCTCAAAGTTCCAAGTTGATATCAATATAGTTTTTTCACCTAGTATTGTAGTTGTAGTACCAACAGCTAATTCAAAATCTTAATTTTAAAAATTCAAATTGCAACGAAAAGTATTCACAGATATTGTGCGACAGAACGTGGCTTCGATCCCTGCTAAAATTTTTCTCGACGATGGTCATCTCGCTTACACACTGAAAAATCTGTCTTTTTTTGTTTTTTGGATGCAAATATAACGTGTTTGTATATTGTCACAAATATACTATACTTGTGTCCAAACACATTGGGTTTGCTATTCAATATAACATGTTTCACACACAATGATTAATAGGCTAAATATATGTTTTTGAAAAAATGTGGCTTTGTTTGTGGAAAACTGCTGAGACCAAAAACGAGACAGACAACAAAAAGATGGCAGAACTTCAATTCATGAAAATAATGCTTGCGAACATGTACATGTTTCCAGAAATATGCTGCTGGGGCCGATATTTTTCTCGATTATTTTAGCGTGTAGTGACGGCGACACTATCTGGTAATTACCCATGAAGTAGTTCCTGAAAAAACGGTTCGGAACCGGTGAACAAATGTAGGTTCCAGTAAGTGAGTGAATTCTATAAAGTGAACAGCTCACACGCTGGAAAATATGTGTTTTTTTATTTTTTGGATGCAAATATAACGCGTTTGTAGCTAGCTGTAAATATAGCATACTTGTGTTCAAACACATTGTGTTTGCTATTCAATATAACGTGTTTTGTGTCACAATGATAAATCGATTATAAGATATGTTTTTTGATTTGTTTATTGAAAACTTCTGAACACACTGCTGTCTGTCACAATAAAGACTCAACAAGCAGCGTATCTTCAATTCACGAAAACAATACTTGCAAACATATACATGCTTCCTGCAATATGCTACTGGGGCTGATATTTTTAAACGTGCAGTGATTGTGAGACGCTCTCTCCTATCATTTCATGGGATGTACTGGGAAAAATTTATTTTTATTTAATAAATATTTATTATATTTAAACATTTATGCTGCGTGTCCACAGGGCGGTTTTCTTCTTTTTCGCACTTTTAACGTGACGTGGGCTTTATTCAAAAAGTTGCTTTATCATAAACCAAGGATTGCAAGAAAATCTCCCCCATTCCCTTATGTTATCTAAAATGTTTGAGGCTTTATCTTTCTATGTTATACATCTGCTATGTTCGATAGGCAAAAGCTTCCATCACTTCCCCCTCATCCATTATTTTTGTGAAAAACCTCATTTTAAAATTATTTATCATTTGATTGGCCAAATTACAATCTGTAATAATGAAATGCATTTTCATGATTATAATCATTTGGTAGCCGAACGAACGCTGCAATTTGTTGTGGTCAAATTCGGCAGAAGAGAATCGAACAAAAAAAAAACAGAAACTATATTAGTTTCTAAACAATTAAATCGAGTCTGTTTTTGATATTGCAATTCGTTGATTAACATTCGTTTATGTGGGTTATTTGATAAAAATCCAGGTTATGTGGGTTGTTATGTATGTACAAGGGTGGCTCGAAATGGGAAATTTGTTTATATTTCATTGTTATGGTATCACACGTTAGACGATGAAAAAAATAAAACGTCCCCAGCAACATATTACAGAAACCATATATGTGACCTGGTCTACGGAAAGGGGGCTTAGGTGTCAAAAAATCAATTTTCAATTTTTTTTTTGGTTGATTCAGATGGAAGATGAGATGCTTTTTCACGTGGTGAAAAGCAGAAAATCCTAACTTGCTTAGAAGTGTACTAAAAATGTAGAGAAAGAAGAGTAAAAATACGACAAAATATAATTTATTGGTAATGAACAAAATACATTGAATTATATGCTATAAAGACATGATTATACAGTAGAAAAACGTATTATGGGCCAAAAATAATAATGCTGAGTAGTTTATGTATTTTTCTTTGTTGTCGTTTTCCTTGAGATCTTTTTACGTGTTGATCCTGAGGAAGATGGACCTGGTCCTCGTCTGGTTTGACAACATCTTCACTAGTTTTTGCCTTCCATTTCTTCGATGGCAAATCTTTCAGCAATGGAGCCACAATATCTACTTTAAATATATCCGAAACTAAACTGCGAAGATTGTGATAGATGTACCACTGACGTTCCAAAGATAAACCGGCTGGTTGTATAACTTTCGGCATTTCAGGATCGATAGGTTTTAACAGAAGCTTAAAGGACTGCACTTCTTCACTGTCTGCGAATTTCTTTGTTTTTACACAATCTGTAGAGATTATGAAATGATGGAATTGCGTTATTCCAACAAGTGACTTGTACAGTGGTTTAAAATAGCTGACCCATTCATACCAGACGACTTTTTCAGCCGATACAGCTTTATTATAACCCCCAGGTGATGATGCCTCGACACACTGCAGAAAATCTGCATACGTGTCGATGTTACTGACGGCATACATACTTTTGAAAATACCGAAGTAACGATCAGGCGCGAACTTAGTGTGCCCGGTAAGTAGAAAATTGAATAAAATAGTTTTGTTAAGACCCCGAGCCAAACACCATTGCAGATATGATAGTACAGTGTTATTCTTATTCCGCCCAACACAATTGTCACAGAAAAGAACGAGTGTTTCAATGTCTTTATAGTAGGTTTGCAGGTGATAATGCAGGATGCTCACAACACAGTTAGGTCCTTTACCAACGTCATCTTTTTCGTCTATCATGTAATTGTACTGTAAAAAAAAAAATATAAGTAAGATCCTGTAAAAGCGAGAAATTTGAGTTCCTATGATACAGTTTGAAATTCTAACCTGAACTAATTCCGAAGACTCCGCACTTCTTGGTTGCTTTGAAGTATGCTATACCAGGTTGTTGTGGACTGACAGGGTAGTGAACGGTTTGGGCAAAATCAAATGACAGAACGACTGTTGTAGGGTCAGTATTTCTACACCAACTTTGATAATATTCTCGTTGATTTCGGGCTCGGTGGAGGTGATCAAGAAATTGATTAAGCTTCTGTTCGCGTTCAATGTCAGTAACACCTTTGCCTTGCGCAATCGATATTGTGTTTCCTATTAAAAGAAAAAATACTGAATTCAATCTCAACGTTTGATACAACTATAAAATGAGAAAATAATGAGCTACTTACCACGGCAGACATCGCAGAGATCATCCGCTGGTTTCATAACTGTAACATGGTGTATGCATTTGGACCATATCCGTCGAAAACTGCAATTACTCATCTTCAATTCGTCATCACTGAGTGAAGAAATGTATTTTCGATAAATTGAGGACTTCGTCTCGCTGGATGGCAGTTTCATTATCCGAAAATCCTTAAATTTTGGAAGTTGTCCGGGCAGTGGCCGGTTTAAATGAATTTGGATGTGTACTCGGTTTATTTGCCAGTCCGTGTTGGCGCACTGTTACACCCTGTGCGTGAAAATGACGTACTAAATTTTCGTAACGCTTCGTCGTACAGGCATGTACAAAAAGGAAAAACGAACGACAAACAGGTACTCTGTAGAAGGTAAATATTATATATTATTTCTTCCGCCCAGCAAGCTTTGCGTATACACTTTATAGCTTTTCGTTACTCATAATTCCAGCTTCGATGTGACTTAGTATCACTAAATCCAGTTCATTTTTCGACATGTCTAAACAATTGTTCCGCGTACTCTCGATCATTTCCCGTGGTATCAGTGTATGGCATTCATTATTACAACAATCTTTTGACAGAAATTTTGTTACCAGCTCTTCCTCCTTTACATCAACAACATACAGGTCCATCTTAACAAAAGTTTGTTCGGTATCATCTTCTGCCTGAGATACACATACTTCGTCTTCATCATCATCGCTCTCTTCATAGTTTTCATCATCCTTTTTATGGAAATATTGTCCGTATACGGCACTGAACTCCTCATCAACACTCATGTTTCATTTCATGCGAAATGCGAAGACGATAATCAACAGAAACAGTAAACGTCACTTCTTCAGTGTTACTTTTTTAAATGTTCCACATTAGCAACTATAATAATATTCCGACCAACAACAACACTTACTGGACGTCCGGCGTGGAGAACAATTAACGAGATAATGAGAAACTGACGAAACGAGTTGCTTACTTTTAACAGCTTTTTCACAGAAAACTAGTTTTCGCACGTAAGCTCCCTTTTCGTAGACCAGGTCACATATATGTTTACAAGCATTGTTTGCATGAATTGAAGATCTGCTGTATTTTTGTTCCTTTGTTGTCAGCAACTTTTTTTCCAGCAGTTTTCAACAAACAAAGCCACGTTTGGGTCACAAAAACATATAATTAGAGAGTCCAAAAAACCGTAATTTTTTAAAACCCGGTTTCCAATTTGTTCGAAAAATCAATTTTTCAAGAAACCGGTTATCGGTTTGTTCGAAAAATCAATTTTTCAAGAAACCGGTTTTTGGTTTTGAATTTTGGCAAACACCGGTGGAACCGGATTTTTTTGCTTTAAATTAAATTAAACATGTAGCACTAACAATACTTTGTTTAGCGACCATTTCATATACTTATTCGTGTTGAAAACTGAAATAACCCGGTTTACCGGTTTCACCGAATTTTCGTTTTCGGTTTTGGACACTCTATATATAATATAACATATTAACTTTTTTGTCTCCAACATGTAATATTGAATACCAAACACAGTGTGTTTGGACATGAATATATTATATTTCCCACAAGCTACAAACCCGATTTATTTATATCCAAACAATATGTAGTAAAATGTGTGTACTCTAATGCAATGATATGACCACTACCTGCGCTCTTTTACTTCTAGTATTTATTACCAACTAGATGCTGAGGACATTGCAAGACATGGCCCAAGGATATCGGTTGATTATAGTCAACACATACACGAGTAGTACGTGGCTATTAGTTGTGTTCTTTAGGGTAATTTTCAGTGCATATTTCCTCATTTGTATCATTATAAATATGTTGATGATCTATTATATGATTTTTCAAACTTGAGGTCTTTGTTTTTATATTTATTCGATTGCAATATTTCGCCATCCATATGAACTTCCTAGGAATGATTCTTATATTGTGGGCTGCGTCCCTTGTTGCGTGTGCTGAGATTACTGCTTTGCCTGTGCTGCTGCGGTCGGTGAGATAGCATAGTATCTCAATGTTAAAGTAAACGGTGTTAAGAATCATTCCTAGGAAATTCATATGTTTTAGAAAGTTGTTTACTGAGATCTTAGGTACATTCTTGTAGATGATTATTTCCTTGAATTTTGAACCTATGGACCCGAACAGGGTAAAAAATTCAATTTTTAAAGTTTTTTTTTTTTTTTTTTTTGCGATTTTGACCTTGAAGGTGAAGTTTTTTTTGATTTTTTTTGTTCTTTATGGCAAGAGCTACAACTTTCCCTCAGAGAGTACATCAAAATTCCGAACTATTAGCAAGATATGGGTTAGGTCCATAGGTAGCAAACCGTTCAGAATTCAAGGGAACACTCAAGTACAAAAATATACCTAAGATCCCAATAAACAACATTCTAGAACATATGAACTTCCTAGCTAGTTAAAAAAAATCGAATTTTTTAAAGCTTTGAGAATTGTTTTGAGCTTGTAGATGAAGTTTTGAAGTCTTTATATATAATGACAAGAGCTACAACTTTCCCTCAGAGAGTAAATCAAAATTTCGAACGGTTTGCAAGATACGAGCCTGAAAAAATTATCACTTTTTTGCAAAAATTACACCGAGGCTCCAAATCTTTGGGGGTTCATAGAAAAAAAGTTCATGACTTTGGGCAAAACTGGGAGACACGGGTCTTTTTTTTTGGTCTTTTATCACGTTGTGGTGTCCGTATATGGTTATATTTCCATGACTTAAAAAATTACACACAGTGTAATACTTGTTTCGAAACCATTGAATTTTTGAATCTTTTCAAACAGTAAATTTTAGTTAAAGCCCGAGTTTTTAAATTTATTGTGAAAATGATTCTGAATCTAGAGCGGCTATCTCAAGAGATCAGCCGCATTACACCGAAAATCAATCACCAAATTATAATTTTAGTCAATCTTTTTATGAAGGACGAAAATATATATGAATAATTTTCTTTTAATTAAATTTTGACAGGTATGGGCAGCGAGTTTATAATTATTTAATATCTAGTATTTTCTCGAAAAGGTTGGCCGGCTTCTAAGTTATGGTATGATGTGTAGTCTAGGTATCTATGCTTGTAGCATTCTCCTAGACTTTCTGATCATTGTAGCATGTATTAGACAATAATTTTGGCATTTGGGGTAGTATCTGGATAGTTGAGGGCCAAGATCCCAGAAGTGTTGTGGGTCAAAGTCTACTCTGCTAGTCTGGGTGTTATAAAGTCTCTGGAATTAGAATTCCCGAAATTAGCATCTACCTAAAATACTTTTGGGTACGCCAATCCTCCATAAGGTATGAACCAGTTCATTGTGTGAGATTCAGCGCATTTGTGCCGCCTACTCACTAAGTCGCCTTCCCAAGTTTTCAACACTCTCCCCTCGGAACTGCCTCAGGGTATTACTTTGCGGGGCTGGTGGTCCCTTAAGGCTACTTCATTTTGCGCTTCGGCTCTCTTTTCGTAGTTCTTCTGGGTGTTGTCAAGTCTCTGGAATCAGTATTCCCGAAATCAACATCTATCTAGGATTTGTACGCAAATCGTCCAAAAAGTATGAACAAGTTCATTATGTGAGATTCAGCCGCCTTTTCACTAAATTGCTTTCCCAAGATTCCACCACTATCCCCTCAGAACTGCCTTAGTGTATTACTTTGAGTGTCTGGTATGCCATTTCCTCTCTCGTTTCGTACTTTTTCTTCTTCTTCGTTTATCGCAGCTTCTTCATAACGGAGGATATATAGCTGTGGAGCAACTTCCACTTCTCCTCTGAGTTCAACATTATTTATATAACGTGCTGCGGGATAATGTTATGCCGTAGCTCGGTGATTGTGTTCATCGGATTGTGGGCAACTAAAGATAACATGCTCTGCATCTTCTTCAATATCAGGGCAACTTATACACATTGGTACTTCCTAAATCTTCCATGGTCTGTTAAAAATTGGATTAGATGGTAGTCCACATTCCTGTGTTTTCTTTTGATCCACGTTTCCACCTTCGGAATTAGTTTGTACGTCCATCTAAAATTTTGCGAGTTATCCCACCTATATTGCCATTGTCTTATTGAGGCCTCTCTTTTGGTTCCACGAATTCTCGCTATTATTTCCTGTTCCCGTATTTATTTTGGCTCGTACAACCTCTTTGACTCCTCCGCCTTAATATCAATGGGTATCATTCCTGCAACTGTACTTGCCGTAAGCTCAGCAGTCACTTAAGGCACTCAACCTCAGCACCGATGAGGTTTTCCTCCTGAAAGCAGCACTTAGGGAACTTAACCATTCTGGTGCTGCATATAGCAGTGAGGAACTGACCACACTGGATATCAGAGTCCTCCTATTCTACGTAGGACCTCCTGCATTCTTCATCATTCTCGCTAACAGGCTCAACTAAGATTTACCGATTTGTCTCGGACATACTCTATATGTTTATTAAATGATAGTCTCGAGTCTATCACTACTCCTAGATATTTTAATTCATCGTTAGATGGTATCCGCTGGTGCTTTATATTTATGTTTAGCGTTCCTTCCTTCAGTGGCAGTCGGAGGTGCGATGGCTAGTCTGCTCGGATTTGTATATGTGAACGTGGGTTCGATCCCTGCTCCGACCACTTCACATTTGTTTCGAGCATGGTCACCTCGCTTCGTGATGGCGACACTATCGAGTATGTAGCCATGAAAAGGCTTTTCAAAATAGCGTTCGGAACAGGCGTAAAACTGTAGGTCCCAATCAGTGAGTGTAAGACTAGAAAGCGCACAGCTCACAGATTGTGAGAAGCTCTCGCCAATCCCTTCATGGGATGTAATGGGAAACCATGTTTTTGTATTTTATGATATTTCTTTCCCTCTACGACTACTTGTCAGTCAGTACAACTTCCGTCGTTTGCTCTGCCAGCTGCAGTCCGGCGTTAATCATCCAGGACCTAATAGCATTTATCGTCTCACGTACATGTAGTTCCACTATATCGTCCGCAAACCTGTTTATATTATACTCGTCTGGTATTTCTAGTGTTAGGACCCCATTGTACATAATGTTCCAGAACAGTGCTCCGATAAGCGACTCCTGAGGGACCCCCTGAGGGACATCATACGCTACAGGTCCATCCTCCATTTCATAGCATAGTTTTTTATTACTAAAATAGCTTGCAATTTTTTTCGTAAGGAATGCTGGGACTCCCAGCCCATAGAGTGTGTCAATTATACATTGCCAGTTTGCAGAATTGAAAGCATTCTTCACATCTAGTGTGATAACCGCACTGTACTTAATTTGTGCTCCCTTCCTTGAATAGCGCTTTTCGCGTTCTGAGTCACCATCTGAATGAAATCAACCGTCGACCTTCATTTTTGGATGCCGGATTATTTCTCGGACAAGCCAACCACAAATAATAGTCTGTTGTAAATAATTCTCTCTCGTAGTTTGCTGCCCATAGCAACCAGGAGACATATTGGCCGATACGACGAAGGGTTTTCTAGGCGTTTGCCCGGTTTCGGAAGCAACATTAATTTTTGTAATTTCCACGGTCCTGGAAATGTGCACCCTCTAAGACACTGATTTAGGAGTAATAAAAATATATCCAGATTATTCTCCACTGCCGCTTTAACCGTCTCCAATTTTACGAATAACTCTTCAAAGTTCCTCTGAGGTCGCCAATAGTATTTCCTTTTATATGCCTTTTTAATAGAAGTGCCATTCGGTCTTTCTCACATTACGGGGAAGTAATCCTCTCCAGTATTTTGCCCATTGTATCCAGGAGACATATTGGCCGATATGAAGTAGGGTCTCTGCATTCCCTAAGACACTGATTTAGGAGTAACAAAAATACATCCGAATTGTTCTCCACTGCTGCTTTAAGCGCCTTATTTGATACCGCATCTAGACCTGGCGCGTTGCCGTCTCCAATTTGACATATAAATCTCACAAGTTCCTCTGAGGGCGCCAATGGTATTTGATCCGTCGGTTGTAATTCCGAAGAATCGTTTTCACCCACAGTGTGCCTAGGAAACAGTATGGATAGAATTTTGTATAGAAGTACCGGGTATGTTAATCGCGATGACTTTTTGCATTATAGTCGTGCTGTTACATCTTTATATGCAGTTTCCTTTCGGATTCGATTCGGCTTCTTGGGATATTTGCATGGAACGCTGTCTTTTACTTTTCCTGATTGCCTTTTGTACTTCATCACTAGCTGTTTTGTATACCTGTTGCCTTTCTTCTAAATCCGGCTTACCTTTACCACGTTGGCTACGACGTCTAGCCATTAAAAATTTTTTCTCGTTTATCTCGTCATTCCACCAGTAGTTTGGTGGTCTGCATTGTACCAGCTTTCTACGCGGCATTGAGGCTTCATCTGCAATATTCAACCCGGAAGCCATCTGGACCGCAATGTCCTTCACTGTGCCATTTGTGGCTTGTGTTTGAAATGCTTGCAGAAACCATCCCTCGTTCATCTCTGCCTTGACGCTCAACCATTGGATCTGGTTTTATTTCTCCTCGGTGCATTTAGGCCACTTTTCTCCTTGCGGATCCCAAAGTAGTTTGCCTGGTGGTTGCTGTGGGTGTAATGTTCACTAATCCTCCAGCCATCTATTCTTCTCATCGGGGAACTGCTCATGAATGTAAGATCAATTACAGATCCTCTATATTGGGCCCTGAAGGTAAACATAAGATCAATAATATAAGATCAATAACTGATCCCCTACTTTGGGCCCTGAAGGTAAACGTGTATCGTTCATTAGCCAGTACTAAGTTACCCTTTGAAATGGCTTCGAAAAGAGCGTGTCCTCTATTGTTTACTCTTCTACTTCCCGATTCAAGTGCCATAACATTAATGTCATCGGGTGTGATATCTGGTTTGTGTTCTGCAGTATCTCTGATTATTTTGTCCAACATGCCCTCTTATTCCTCTAGAGATAATCTAGTTGGACTGTAACAGCTGTACGTATACAGGTATATTCCCCCGATTTTCGCGCTGACAAAACCATCATCCAAGTTTTCAGCCACACCTTCCATTGCACGATTTCCACATGCCCATTTCACCACCTTTCCCGTTTATTAGTTACCCACACGCTGGTACACAAGTTCCTATAGAAATGGTTTCCCATTACATCCCATGAAGGGACTGGGGAGAACTTCTGACAGTGAGTGAAAACTGGAAAGCGCACAGCTCAGTGATTGTGAGAAGTTCTCCCCAGTCCCTTCTCCCCACACAAGTTCCTATACTGATCACATATGTTGGCGCCATCAAAACCAGTCTCAAAGATTGTCTTGTGAGAGAAGGTCATGTGCCGCCTGACAGTGGTTTAGGTTAAGTTGTACGACCTTAATCATCATGCTGTGTTCATTGCCCTCCTATATATAGGACACCTTTCACTTCCTGCCGCATGGTTCGAGTCCCTATATATTGCGACTTCCCTTACAGAAGAAACACTCAGTGACACTGGTGCAATTCTTCGCGATGTATCCATCCTTTCCGCATCTTCTACACGTTTTTGATCTATCCTGCAAGCTGGTACATACGTACATCTACCTAGGACTGGCATGAATTTCTTACGGATATGACCTAGCTATTCAATGTTCACATCAGGTGGGTGCTGGAACATAGAGGCATTCCAAAGAACTACAGCGCGAATTCAACTACCCTTAAGGTTTGAAAGGAATTTAAATACGTTGCCATGCTACCAGCGACTTCCATGCTTATGCTGGAAGAACACTCCCATATGATGATGCTGGATAAATGGATGGGGGGAAAAGTTTGCCAGACGACCGACGTATAAATATTTTTCGGGTTTGACGAGACACTGTTCTATTGGTAGACATGCGGCGAGACTAAAGATCAGGTTCAATGATGTCTGTATAAGTACAAGGTGTTTCAAAAAAAGTCATCCGATGTTGTTTGGCTCTCATTTTTTTCCTAAATGAAAAACTTCGATTCTGTTTTTTGATTATGTTTATTTCAACCTTTAGAATTTTACTGGTTAAGGTGAGAAGATAATATCGGTTAAATGGGCGCCGTCACAATTGATTACCATACGGGCTCGTTATATGGCATTTTTCATCACTTCGGCGAGAACTTCGGGCGACAGATTCACGCACTCGTGTCGCATGTTGACCTTGAGGGCTTCCAGAATATCGGGCTTGTTCACGTAAGCACGGGACTTCAAAAAACCTTACGAAAAAAGCCTGGAACGGTTAAATCGGGGGATCTTAAGGGCCAGTCCAAATCGTTAAAACGAGAGATGAGGCGACCCGGGAACGCCGCCTTTAGAATATCGGTTGTGGCTCGCGCAGTGTGTGCCGTTGCTCCGTCCTGTTGGAGCCACATGTCCTCCAGTTCCAATTCGTCGAATTGCGGCAGAAAAAACTCGGTTAACATGGCCCTATAACGCGCACCGTCCACTGTTGTCGTTTAAACAGCGGCGTTCTCGAAAAAAAATGGCCCGATGACTCCTCCAGCGTGAACAGCGCACCATGTAGTCACTTCGAGCGGGTGTAATGCATCACTCGTGGATGTTCGGTGCCACAGAAGCGATAGTTTTGCTTGTTCACGTACCCGCTGAGGTGGAAATGAGCCTCATCGCGCATTATGATTTTGGTGGAAAAATAGTCTACTTCGTCCACGAGAGTGAGGCTGGCTTGGGCGTAGGTTACACGCGTTTGGCGGTCGACCGGCAGTAGCTGATGCACGGACTGGACTTTGTATGGGAACCTGCGCAGATCTTTGACCAAAATTCGCCATAGGGATGACCGGCTGATGGCTAATTGCGAGCCCCGGCATCTGGTCGATTTTTCCGCCGACAGGTCGACATCCTCGGCAACAGCGGCGATATTCTCTGCAGAACTCCGGGGACGGCGAATGCTGGTAACGTCTCGTGTGGTTCAAGGTTAGTGGCCAAACGGCACAGTGTTTGCGCAGTCGGTGTCGGACGGCCGGGGAATCGGCGACGGTATTCGCGCTGCGCCAACACCACAGACGAGTTGTTACGCAAAAAAATAGACACGATTATTCCGCGTTCTTGGGGAGTGTATCGCTCCATGGCTTGTTTACTTGTATTCTACATCTGTCTAGTCCACAAATGTCAAAACAGATTTGACATTGACGGCCATTTTCAAAAAGAACAGCATCTTCCAATAGGGTGGTCACTTTTGAAATACCCTGTATAAGCTGAACATGTTCTCTGCATTGGACGCATTTAAGCATCATGTGGTGATGCTGGTGAAGTGTATGGGAGAACAAGTTTGCCAGACCCAAGTTATCAATGATTGTTCCGGGTTTGACGAGTTAACGTTATATTGTTAAACATGCGGCGAGACTAAACATCAGGTTAAATGACGTGTGTATAATCTGAACATCTTCTCTGCTTAAGAACAGCTCTAGTCAGCAAGAGAATGCATACTATGAAATCCTACGTACGTATAAACTAGGGAGAATTGTTTCAGTTAGACCTTGTCAGGGTCTTGAATTTGTAGGAGCTAGCCAAAGGGTTTTCTGGAGGGTTTGACGAGATACTGTCTTATTGGTCGCGACTAAACATCAGGTTAGGTGACTTCTGTAGAAACTGAACATCTTCTCTGCTCGAAACCAACTCTAGTCAGCAAGAGAATGCATACTACAGGATCCTAACTATATGGATACCTGGCAGAATTGTGTCAAATAAGCGTTGTCAGGATCTTGAGGTTGTTGCAACAAGTTAAATGGTTCTGTGGTGGGGTAGGCATTCAATCTGGGTGGCGGCTGGTATCACATTAGTCTAACAGAGTCGTTCGTCATCTGCCACCAATTCAAACACCCCTCACAACATAATCAAAACTGACACGTTCTCCGCCGCCTTGTATTATTGCAGAGAGTTGTTTCTGCCATAAATATAAAATTGAATCACCCTAATTTTGTATATAGATGTAAACGTGTATTTGCTGGGCAAATATTTCAACATAATTATCAAAATTATCTGCGAATTCTGTGAAAATTGATTGTACATTGTTCGTAATTAAATTTGAGATTAAACATCAAACAGAATAGTATTGAGTGTGATTTTAAAATTAATTTACAAATTGAAAAAAATAATCGATGTTTAAGAGATGTAAACGAAACTATTTCTATGGAATGAAGTATTGATAATACATATGAGAAAAATGAGTGTCATTAATGAGATTTTAGTTGAAAGTAGACTTTATAAAAATGTTGATGTCATGTATCATGATGTCATGATCTATGTAACACTAACAATATGCACTTTTTGGATATTGATGTGGTCCTATTGAATTTGATAATCAGAGTATTTGAATCAATTTGGAACAGCACGGAACCTAAGATCCACATAATTTAAAAGATCTAATAATGCCCCACTATACAGTCCTTGATTTAGTGATCAAATATTTTCCAATATATTTTCCTCTGCAACGGATTCCATTACTTCCATTAAGCTATATTTTTTTTGTTAAACTCGGAAATATTTTCAAATGTCCACCACTACTATATTGCAATTTTGCTGAATATCCGTGAAATTTATGTTCATTATTTGTTTCGCTTTAGGTTTCCTCGAAATACTCTTTACTATTGCTGGTACTGCAGTGGGCGATTGATGTTTAGGCCACCCGTTACCCTCATTTATTTGATCCATTTAGAATGCAATCATAAAAATAAAATCCATTAAGACAACCGCCAACTAAATAATATTATATCATATTAGACAGACAGATACATACGTCCATAGATATTCACATAGAAAAATAATGGAGAAATGTTTCAAATGTTACAGTTTATATTTGTACTGCAACCCAGTTAAGAAAGTGGGTACACGACGGTCATATAATAAAATTATGTACTTTATATGGCTGCCATAGATTTTTTTAAATTCAAAACTTCTTATAAATAACGTCATTATTTCTAAAGCCAATCCATGTACTTACTTTTATTGACTATTTTATAACCTCATGAGGTCAAATGTCTAACAGATATTAATTAAACAAATTTCAACATATTCTTCCAACTGGCTCTATCCTTCGTCTTTTCTCGCCAGTTGGTAACACCACGGATACGGAGGGATTCTTCTGCCTGGTGTTTCCAGGGGAGTCTAGGTCGTCTTCTTTTCCTGCTTCCATTGGGTAGGTTATCGCTAAACCTTTCACGCTGGCTCATCTTCATCCATTCTGATAACATGGCCTAGCCAACGCAATTGGCCCACTTTGATTCGTCTATCTATGTCCACGTCAGAATTAAGATTATATAGCTCTGGGTTCCAGCGACATCGGTACTTGCCGTTTTCTCTAACTGGACCATATATTTTACGGAGAATTTTTCTCTCGAATACTCCCAGGTGTTTTTCATACGTTTGCAATATGACGCAAATTTCCAGCCATATGTCAAGACAGGTAAAATTAAAGTCTGATATAGCTGGACTTTTGTCTGCCGAGAGAGGGATTTGTTCCTAAACTGCTCGCTAAGCCCAAAATGGCATCTATTTGCAAATACAATTTTCCTATTTCTGTCCAGGCTGACGTTGTTGTTCTTGTTCACGGCGGATCCAAGGTAGAACAATTCATCTACCACTTCAAAATTAAATCGTTTGTCGACGCTCAAGTTCGAACCAAGTCTAGAGGTTTCTCTAGTCGTTGACACCATCAATTTTGCCTTGCCCTCATTAACAGCAAGACCCACATTCGCTGATTCTGTTTCGATTCTTAACCTCTCGCAAATTTCGCCCAATGATGTCTATGTCTACGCCAGCAACCAATGGCTTTTCGTGTTGATGGTCGTGTTCATTTTATCAACATCTTAATGGAGATAATAATGAGGAAAGCTGCAGTGAATAGCTTTTCTCATTATCCCTTTTCAGCTCAGATGTTGAAGAGATTACACGAGAGTGTGTCGCCTTATCTCAGTCCTCGCTTGGTACATAATTCTTCGGTGAGGTCTTTCCCCATCTTTTAGTTTTGATCAGTTTTGACGGAATCCCAAGTTCAGAAATAGCTTCATACAATTTAACCCGTATGGGGCTATCGAAGAAGCTTTGTAACTCGGGGATCACACGCGGGAATTTTACTTGCGCAAGTCTTGAGTTTATAGGAGAGAGAAGGGAAGCGAACGGCAGCTCCTGCTCGGACCATATTCGGCAATTCTGTTTATTAACGTACCCAATGATTCAAAAATGAGTCGCTTCACTGAGGGCAATATTTCGATAAAAATAAAGGGGATCTTCTTTCAGCTCTCTCAGGCCCATTCACCGAAAAGACGACGTTGTGTTAAGTCGGAGGTCCATACGTAAAATATTTTAGGACGTCGAATAAATCAAAATTGCTGTGTTTGATCCCCAAGTAACCGGCAAAAAGATGATATGTATCGATTTGCTTTCGTCGACTTACCTGGACTAAAACCACACTGGTAAGGTCCAATCAGCTTTTCAACCATAGGCTTTAGTGTTTCACATAATACGCTCGACAAGACCTTATACGCTATGGATTAAAGACTGATACCGCGACAGTAGATCACTCTTTTTGAATACAGGACATAATTCACGGATACTTCAATCGTTAGGCATAGATTCCCCCAACAATATACCGCATATAAGATGGTGCATGTCGGCCAGCAATCCTTCTGCCACCTGCCTTAAGAAGTTCAGTGGGCAGCCCATCTGCAACACCGGCTTTATTATTCTTAAGCCGGGAGGTCGCCGTTCTAATCTCGTCTTGGTTGGTGGGGGAATGGGGTACAATCTACACTATCTTCCACTATCATTACCTCCTGAGAATCTGAGAGGAGTAGTGCTGACATTTTAAGCACACAGTCACCAGATTCCCTCTCCCTCTGATCGCACTGCCATTTTCCGCCAAAAATAATTGGTTTCCCTCCCTTCTCAGCCCCTTGTACCGCTCACTCGCAGCACACGTTGTAGCTGACTGTTTCGTTGACATACGTGCAGCGTCTTATCGGTTGCAATGCGACAGCTGCAATCAGTTGCAATGCGAGATTCTTTGTCGTACCATGGCTTATCCTTCTGCGGTTGTTGATAGCCAAGTTCAGTCATTGCAGCGGTTTCCAAAGAATGTGAGATGTGCATCCACTACGCATCTGGGTCCTCAGGAGGGTGGTATTCTGCCCTAGCAGGAGAGAGAGCTTTTGTTGATAGGAATTTGATATCTCCGATTCGTATAAGTAATATTAATATAATTCACGTACTTGGCGGATGAGTAATATTGGTACACGCTAAGTACTAGTAAGATGTAGTGCGCAGTGTTTCGATATTTTTACGCCAATTTCAAGATGTTGGTCTCCTGGATGTAATCTAAGAGGACGAAACATTCCCTAATCGATTTATGAGTAGATGATTGAACCGATTATAGCCATTATAGCGCAACAGGAAAACTCGATATATACATCACCCTTATTGGCTTGCTGACGGAAATTGTGCAATAGGAAGTCATGCATATGATAAAGAGTAGTTTTTAAACACTCCGAAGTTGATTACGTCAATCTGAAAAGGCTTGGTTTCCAATTCCCTCCAGGGTATACATAGGAGGCAGTACTTCGCATCGATTTCTTTTGCCGGACTCACTGATCAGGACCTACAGTTTTACGCCAACTCTGATAGAATGTTTCAATTATTCGATCGATAAGGCTGGCTCTAACCTAATGAAAGGTGGCAAGTTTAGGGCCAGGCATACAGTTAGACATTACGGTACCCATTAGGGCAAGAGTATTTTCTCGTAAGGGATTTAGCATGATCTTATTTCCTAACACCTTGAAAATTGTACCCACACCGTAAACGTTATATTAATATCATGTTTTAGTAACCTTGCGTATAAGTAATATTTATAGTTGTTATTAAGTATTTGTCTTTGATTATAAAATTTGTGTATTTTTGTATCTTAATGAAGACTTCTTGGCATATGTCTGACTCAATTCGAAAGACGGCATGTTATACGAGGGTTGCTTATAAACTACAACTTATATTGGAAAGTTTGACATTTATCAGCTCAAATATGTATAGAACATTTTCACTTACGAGCACTATTTGTTGTATTTACAGTGCAAAATTCATCTCGGTCAAAAATTGGAATTAACCCCTGAACATTTTCGTGCGATTATTTTTTACGATTTTCTGCGTGGATTATCGAGACAAAAATGTCTCAATCAATTTGTTTCGACCTTTGGTGATGAAGCACTACTAAAACCCACTGTAAATCGCTGGTATCAAGAGTTCAGTTTCAGACGCCGTTAGCTGAAGGTCGTCCAATTTCGGTTGTTTTGCCAGAAATCATCGATGCTTTTCATGAACTGATAAAGCAAGAGCAACACACCGTGAGATTGGGGCATTAGTATTATAAGAATCAATATGATATTGTATGTTCATCTGGCCGTGAAAAATATTTGTTCTCACATAATTTGACGAATGTTTAAAGAAAGGCTCGTATCGATTGGAGCAAAGAAATGTTGAAATAAATATAACCACGGTAACCCAGATGCATTGTCCATGAGCGCAAAACAAAACAGCAATCGACCGTATGGGTCCGTTGTTCGTAGAAGAAGCACATCGAAGCGAATGATCGCGGTATAACCGGTCATGTGGCCACAGTGACTTCAGTTGAATGTAGGTCAGTCAATTTTGAGTGGTATGCCACTATCTATTTGCCAGCAGTCTTCGAAGAAATAAGGACAAACAGCAAGAGAAGACGAATCGTTTTGAATCAGGACAATGCGAGTTTTCACACATCAGCTGAAAAACAAGTTGACTTGATGGATCATCCACCGTACAGCCCTGAGTTGGCACGCAATGACTTCTTTTAATGCGTGGTCAACGTTTTCCGCCGTCGGAAATTCAAAAACCATATTTTGGAGGTGTGTCAGTCGGAGTGGAAAAAGTCATTTCGAAAATTAGTTTGAGCGCATGTAAAAGTGTACTGATCTTCACGGAGAATATTTTGAAAAACAATAAGGCCAGTTCCAATCATAAATGATTGATTTTATATTGCTGGACCGGAAATATAAATAGACAGTATATTTTCTGGTACCACGATAGAAGTAGATGCCATAAAAATCAGCGCTCAGCCATTCTGTTAAAAGTTAAATTAAAGATGCTCCGCGGTAAAGATACACTGCATGTCTGATATATTCGTAAAACTATCAAGACGCATTGGTAATATAAACACCATGTTTATATTAATCATACGCCTTTACTGGAAATATTGCCTGGTTTATGAATATCCTATCGATGTAAAACTACGTCCAAATAATAGTTGTTAAAATTAATATTAATCGCACGTGGTTCCTGTATACATTCTATTGTTTGTGAACAACCTGTATATGTTAAACTACGTACAAGTAAATCTTGTTCAAATTAATATTCATCATACGTCGTAGATGTAAATGTTACATTTTTTACGAACAACCGCTAGATGCAGACCGAGCAGGGATGTACAATTACAAAATGTACCACACGGCTCATATATCCCACTAGGCAGCAAATTGAAGTGAAAAAATGCTAATACGCATAAACTCGACAGATATTAAAACAATAATCTTCACTGGGTTATCAAACCCCCTACCATACAATTAGTATTCAACCAAAATAAATGTGCACGGGGGAGTGTGTGCGTGTGTGTGTGTGTGTTGACGAGTGAGTACAATGTTATGCAACTGTATTGCAAATGTGTGTGAGTTTCGCAATTGCGTGTTTCTCCACTACAACTACAGATATTTGTGTTTATGCGCTGTCACTTTGGCTGTCATGTAAAACTTATGTTTGTTTTACAGTACAAAGGCGAGTGTGACACAAACAGTGATACAACATCACACACACAAACGCATTTGTACATAAATAGTGTACGTATCCTTCGAACTCCGGAAAATTACTGGAAACTAAAACACCAGCCAACTGTTCGTGATGGTTGCCTGGTACAAAAATTTAATTTACAAATACTAACGCATCGTTAGATTTATATACATCATATCCATACATCATACAGGATGCGATTGTGTGTGATAGAAATACTGTTAATGTATTGCACACAACAAGACGTATGCGAATATTAGTATTGAAGTGATATAGTGTACACGTAGTCCGCAATTCTCATATGTTTCATTGGCGAAAGCGATGAATGAATGTGAGAAATTGGGGAAAACACATTGTTGTTTTTCTGGCAACCTTGGGCTATCATAGTTGTATGCATTTTTCTTAATTTCTATGTTGACGCTTTTCATTAAAAAATTCATGCGAGGGTTTATGGCTCAGAATTAATCGTGGTTTTTATTGGAAACTGTGTAAGCACATTTGTGTATTTTGAACATTTCCAAGCTTCTTGGTGAGTATGAGGACTTTTCTTTAAGTCAAATTGCCTCTGTGAATCTTTTAATAATTATCTTTGGATTTAAACATTCCTGTGACTAAACTCCTGTAACTCTTACTTATAGCTTAAATTTTGAGGTACTACTAATATCAAATTCAAAGAGGATATATCCATTTAATGGGTGTTATGGCAGTTCAAAATTGAATTTTCGATCAACTGTATTTTTCATTTAAGTCATGATTAGCAAGCAGCATTATGTTGTAATGGGGTTTCCAATAAAGACATGACAAGTTTTTTTTAAATAAAACGCAAACCATTTGAGATATTTCCAAAGTTTATGATCGACTTGAAATACAATCAAAACATTTATGAATGGAACTCGACTTCGTTCATATGGCCACCGCGGGTACGTCGGCAGCGGTCGATTCGTTGGACCCAATTTTCGATGACTCGGCCACATATTTCGGCCGTAACGGCCGCTATTTCGCGTTCAATGTTGGCTCTGAGTTCTTCGAACATCGTCGGCTTACTGGGATACACAAATGATTTGACGTAGCTTCAAAGAAAAAAGTATAGAGGCGTTAAATCGTACGAACGTGGCGGCCAATTGACTGGTCCGTTTCTTGAGATAACACGCTCACTAAACTTACTCTTCAATAAATCGATTGTAACGTGTGCTGTGTGGCTTGTGGCACCGTCCTCTTGAAACCACATGTCGTCCAAGTCCATGTTTTCCAATTCGCGCCAAAAATAATCGGTAATCATGGCGCGATAACGATTGCCATTCACAGTAACCTGACGATCGTTATTGTCGGCAAAACAATATGGCCCAATGACGCCGCCGACATGCAAACCGCACCAATCACTTTTTTTGTGGATGAAGCACATGTGGATTTTCACCAAACCAATTACGCATCTTTTGCTTATTGACGAACCCATTGAGCCAAAAGTGAGTTTCGCCACTGAAGATGATTTTGCAATGAAATTCATCATCTTGCCGCATCTTCTCCAGAGCCAAATCGGAGGACGTACGTCGCGTCAAATGGTCCATCGGCTTCAATTCTTGAGTCAACTTGATCTTGTATGGGTGTAAACTAAGATCTTTACGCAAAATTCGCCATAAAGTGGTCTTGGCGATGTTCAGTTCTTGAGAACGCCGCAGAATCGACTGATTTGGATGGTTTGCTACGGACGCCTGAACGGCAGCGATATTTTCGTCACTTCGACCAAACCGTTGTCTCACTGGCACGGCAGAATCACACAATGAATATGTAGACTCAAATTTTTGCACTAAACTTGTTATTGCTTGTCTACTTGGAGTTAAGGCTCTTAAAGTTGAGGTCACCGACTCCGAATTTCGGTAGTACATTTTTATAATTTGCATACGTTGCTCGTTCGTGTACTTTACCATGATGAAAATATAATTGGTAAAAGGAAACTAACAGTTAGATGATCATTGAAATAGTGCGTTCACAAATTAAATTCAAAGTTGTCAAGTACCTATTGGAAAACCCTTTATATATTTTTTCATTAAATTTAAAAAGTTCTTTACTGAACTTCTATATTGTGCTCCTTCTTGAAGTTCAACCTGCCTGCGTTCGTGTACTTTACCATGATGAAAATATTATTGGTAAAAGGAAACTAACAGTTAGATGATCATTGAAATAGTGCGTTCACAAATTAAATTCAAAGTTGTCAAGTACCTATTGGAAAACCCTTTATATATTTTTTCATTAAATTTAAAAAGTTCTTTACTGAACTTCTATATTGTGCTCCTTCTTGAAGTTCAACCTGCCTGCGACTGAAGACGTATGATAAATATTAACAGTTAATATTCGAAGTGTTGTATACTTGTAATCATATTTGGGGCATTTAAATCGATTAACTGTTTCATAGAAACGTCGTTAATAGCGCGGAGAAATGGTCTCTCCATATTCCCAAACATTCTCTGCACATCTACAATGACATTTCCGTCCATGCCTTTACAGAAGAGGGGCCCTGAACCATGTCCATTCGTTCCGCTTTTGACTTTTCGATAGAATTTTCGGGCTTCGTTCTTCCTTCTCTATGTCTCAATTTTTTCACTCTCGCGTTTTCTCCACTGGCGTTTCTTACGCCGAAAGAGATGGTTTACCTCCTTTCTTTTCTTCCTATATCGCTCAGTCGCAGCTCGCGTTGCAATCGACTGCCGCATTGCCATGCGTGCAGCGTTCTTTTCATCGTTTGCCATGCGACACTTTCCATCGAACCATGGTTTGTTGCAAAGCGGTTTTCAAAACCAAGTACGGTTGTTGCGGCAGTTTTTATAGAGTCAAAATGGGTGTCCACTACGATTCAGGATCGTCATCGGGAAGCTGTGGCTTCTGTGCCCACAGTTGCGAGAGTGCCCTTGAGTAGACCTCTGGTAATAGCTAGCTCTGGTAATTGCAGCTTTCTGATGTCAAGCTTTCTTATGTGTCTGGTTTCGTACGATTTTCGCTATATTTAATCTTGTGTGATCATTTGCTGCTACCAGGTAGTGATCAGAATCAATGTTAGCTCCTTAGATCACTCGCACGCCCATTACACTGGATGAGTGCCTTAGTACAATTACTACGTAATCAATTGGGGTCCTTCGTTCTTTGTTCAGGGGATACCCAAGTAGCTTTGTGGATGTATTTATGCTGGTATCTTGTACCATTAATTACCTTGTTTTTTTCCCCCGGGGCAAAGTCAATCACTCTCATATCGGTGTCGGAACTGTCAGCATGTAGACAGAAATTGCCAATTGTTAGATTATTCTCCCTTCCGACTTTTGTATTAAAATTTCCTAGTACACTCTTAATGTAATGGCCAGGGCAGCAGTCTCACATTTCCTCTAAGAGCTCATAGAATATATAATAGAAATTAAGATTAACAAATCGAAGCAAAAGTTAATTTTATTTTTAAATCTATTTTAAACTATTTTTATTTTATTTAAATGTTAATTCCTTTTTTAAATGTAACAAAATTCCGTTTTCAGGTGAAAATCGTGCTTTTCGATTTACGATCCGGTGACGTATACGTAATATTTATCGCTTGTTTTTGGAAAGTTTGATTCGCGTTGTAGTTATCAAATGTGATATTTCTAGTTAACTCCGACGTATGATTAATATTTAATTAACTGCTACTGGGAAACTCGATACTAACATTTACTACCTCAGTTTCGGGCAATCAGTGGATGATTAATACGGTGACCAGCAATCGGGCGTTCTTTCCGATAAATGCAGTCGATTGTGTTGGATTAGGAAGTAGGGATAGCTGTAGAAGGAGAAAGAAATAGTATTATTTTTGTATATATTTTAATTATTTCACATACCGTATTCTCTGCTGCGGAACGAATTCTGTCAAGCAAACGTATTTGAATTTCTGATAAACCATGTTGTACAGTTATATGGTCTCAACTTCTGCATGAGTTCATTTGTCTACAACAACAACAAGTACAACAATCTCGTAACGTATTTATTGACGAACTTCACAATAGTTAAAACTAAATATTGAAATTTAAAAAAAAAAAAAACACACTCCAACTCAACGAAGTTCTCGTTAATCACAGGGCTTATATATATAACTTTCATCCAAGAAATGCATTGGACAGGGGCATTGCTGCACAAGGAGGACCAATTTCGATATCTAGCCCAGTTTCCATCAGTAAAATTAGGAATGAAGTTCCATGGCCATGTTTGTAAGGCATGTTCTGTCTAGATTTCATCCAAGGAAGATAATCATCTGGAAGAGCTGCCCTGAATTTATTCAAGTCTTTAGATTAGGTAGAAAAGAATGCCACTATTGACCGTTGTGGTACTTTTAATGTGTGTGTGACATTTTTCTCACCAGAAACCTGGGCTGAGTATATACATATATCAATATATCCTTCATTTACTTAAATAACACTGTGATAGTTTTTGACCCGAAAAAAATTAACTTTGATGAATCCTTTTCGAACTATTAGGGGGGAGTCCCCTGAGTGCGAAAGTACATTTGGAAGTGTCAGATTGGGTCCAGTTTTTGAGAAATCGGTATATATGGATATAGCTAAGTCTGCGCTATTTAAACAAATTTTACCGGCCACAGGCCAATTTTTTTTTGGCCTTAAAGGGCTTAAAAAGCTTATTAAAATAGAAAATACAACCGTTTGCGCTTGGTCCAACTTCTTGAGATATGGGCCTTTAAAGATTGAGTATATAATTGGCCATATCTCACACATTTATGGTCCGATCTTGTTCCGGTGAATATCATTACAAAGCCCATTAAAAACTCTTTAGATCTGCGTATAAATATATTACATGTTATTAACCCATTGGGGACAAATTTAAAAAATACGATTTTTTAACCTCACTTTTATGCTAAAAATCTGATTTTCTCAAAAAAGAGCCCTAGTAAACCTATTTTCTACCTAGACTCAGGTTGTAGCCAACACTTCAGGCTTTGTTTTAAGGTATAATACTTCGTATTAGCCCTTCCAGGACCTGAGATATTTATGTTCAAAGTTTGAAATACAAGAAATTAACTTATAAATTATGGTTAATTAACTTAATGGTTAATTAACTTAAAAAAAAAACGAAAAAAATATATAAAAGTTCAATAATTTGATTTTGAAGTTTAACTTGAGGCCTATGCTAGGAAAATAAATAAAATTTTGGAAAAAAGTAAAAAAAACTTTCATTTTTTCTTGTATTTCAAACTTTGAACATAAATATCTCCGGTCTTAGAAGGGTTAATACGAAGTATTGTACCTTAAAACAAAGCCTGAAGTGTTGCCTATAACCTGAGTCTAGGTATAAAATAGGTTTACTGGGGCTGTTTTTTGAGAAAATCCGATTTTTAGCAAAAAAAGTGAGGTTATAAAATCGTATTTTTTAAATTTGTCCCCAATGGGTTAATAAAATGTAATATATTTATATGCAGATTTAAAGAGTTTTTAATGGTCTTTGTAATAATATTCACCGGAACCAGATGGGACCATAAATATGTGAGATATGGTGAATTATATACTCAAGCTTTAAAGGCCCATATCTCAAGAAGTTGGACCGAGCGGAAACATTTGGTTTTTCTATTTTAATAAGCTTTTTAAGCCCTTTTAGGCCAAAAAAAAAATTGGCCTATGGCCGGTAAAATTTGTTTAAATAGCGCAGACTTAGCTATATCCATATATACCGATTTCTCAAAAACTGGAGCCAATCTGACACTTCCAAATGTACTTTCGCACTCAGGGGACTCCCCCCTAATAGTTCGAAAAGGTTTCATCGAAGTTCATTTTTTCGACTATCACAGTGTAATCTAATAATTTAAAACAATATTACACACAACGTTTAATCAAAAGGTTTAGGAAGAACATGGGGTGTCAACGAATTCTTTCCATCAATTTCTATCTCAGGCAAGTAATTTAAATTGGTTCCATGATAGCGGACTATGGGTACCGCTTGCATGTAGCCGGTTGGACGCCTAAGTATATTGATGATCCAAGTCCATGTTTCGTACGGTGCGGATGGGGGCTAAATTAAAAAAAATTTAACACAATTATGTTACAACCCACTATTATAACTATTTTATGTACTTTTGCTTTGGTTTGTGTCTAGTCTAACATATGTTGTGAAATTTCGTGTTTAATGGGAAATTTTCTAGGTGGAGCCTGTGCAAACATTTATTATATATTGTAAAATTTGAACCTAATAAAAAGTTAATTTAGAAAAGCCAAAGTGAAAAAAGTTAAAAAAAACATTTTCTTGAATAAGTGAATTTTCTTAAAAAAAGTAAATTTTCTCAAAAAAATACCTATTCATATTCTTAAACAAAGTACCTTTTCTTAAAAATATAATTTATCTTAAAGAAATACCTTTGCTTAGAAAAGTAAATTTTCTTACCAAAAGTACCTTTTTGTTTTTAAATGTACTCTTATTTTTGAAACAAAATAACTTTTCTTGAGATAAGTGCCTACTCTCAAAAATTTACCTATTCTTGAAAAAATTACCAATTCTAAAACAAAAAAAAAAAACTTTTCGTCCAAAAAATAACTTTTCTTAAAAAAAACCTTTTCTCACAAAAATTCCGTTTCTTAAAAATAAAATAATTCCTATTTTTTTTCTTGAGATAAGTAACCGTAGTAGCCATTTCTTAAAAAAACAACCTTTTCCTAAAAAGAGAGAACCTCTTCTTAAAAAAGTACTTCTTTGTAAACAAAAAATCATACTCTTATGGCATTTCTCTTACAGAAAGTACTTCTTCTTAAAAAGAGTAAATTAGCGTTTAATGAAAGAAGTACCTTTCTTTAAAAAGGACCATTTCGGGAAAATATAATACATATTCTTACAAAAAGAACATAAAAATATACTTAAAAAATACATTCTATAAAAAAATTTCTTTAAAAAATTTATCATTTTACAAAAAGTATCTTTTCTTAAAGATCCATTTAAATTATCATATTTTTCAACGGGCGTCCAGTACATAATATATAGGGAGAGGAACTTCGTTCCAACCGGGTGTCCCTCACACCTTATGTGATCTTTTCGTGTTGTTTGTATTGTTTCCGCAAACCGTTGCATACTTTTTGGCGCTATCGAAAAAATTTTTAAATACAAATTATTGTATACTTTTTAGCCCAAATTATTGCATACATTTTAGTGCTATCGACAAATTATTTAAATATTTGCCTGGAATAATATATTTTTAATCTAATATCCATTGTAAGAGATGACTGACGGATAAGATCGCCACATACATTTATGTAGTAACATTTATATTTTAGTATCAAATAATTATTGCTTTTGTTTGGGTTTTGTTCATATTCCTGATGTTCATGATATTATATTATTATTTTTACTTAGAATTTATAGCGTCAAATTTAGCATGAACGTCTAAATACAAATCAATATTTTGATTGTGATTTTAATACAAAGTAAAATTACAGCATATAGAATATCATACATCAAATGACAAATGATGTGGAAAAACTGTAATGAAAAACATTTGTATATAATGCCTTTTGAAAAATGCAAAATACAACCAGGACATACTTTGTTTTGCGCCGAGTACAATGATGTCACATGTAATAATTTTTCACTCTGGTGTGGCAGGAGAGTTGAAGTTGTGATACAAAAATTTATGGTTTCAATTTTATCCTTATAATGGTTGACATGTATAGTGAAAGTTAGAAATTTAAAACTTAAATGCTGTAAAAGTTGTGTCGTTGTACAATATTTGCTTGATTAATCGGTAACCATATTTGTAGTTTCTGTTGCATTTCTCATAATTACGAATGAGTAATATTAAATGCTCCTTAGAATAAGATAGCGTATGAGTATTATTAATTTATCTAATAATAATGCCTACTATCTTACGAACTGAACTTGAATATTGTACTTTAAATCTCCCTTTCATGCAAAATCAATCGGTGACACTAAATCAATGACTAAACAGCTCGAAATATATATTATGATTAAATATTCTCAACAGACTGTTTTTAAAATCAAGAGTCAAGAGATTGCAAAATCACCCAATAAATTATATAGGCTTCTCTATATACAAACAAATTCTTCACACCCAGTACCCCTCTATTCGAAGATTCGATGACAAAGCATTTGATCAAAATAACATTAGTGGCGCTACAATTAAATAGCTCGTTCAATCAAATTCATGTGTAAACCTTCACGTATCAAGTGCAAAAAAATCCCATGTGCAAATTTATACCGCCATGCCTTCTAATCCTCGTGTTAACTCTCAATTAGCATATGCCAGTTGTAATTCTCAGAATGAATACAAAAAAAGTTGCCTCGTAACAAACTCTCCTCAAACCCAGTTTGAATACAACACATCTCAAAACGTATCCAAAAATCTTCATTCTCGAATAAACCGTGGGAATTCTAACTCAAATGTAACCTTAGAAATGCTTAATGACCTCAGGGGTCAAATTACCAGCCATCTTATGAACATCATGTCCAAATTTGCCCAAAACTCAAACTAATAGGTTCCTGACTTAGGGCGGGTCGATTTAATTGCCAAAGTGACAGGGAAAATCGTATTTTAGGGATCAAAATACTGATGTCCCGACTTTTGAATAATCCAAAATTTGTTCGAATTTTTAAAAATCCCACTTTGACCCATTTAGAATGGTCCAATCGAGTCCAAATGTATGACCGATCCCCACGTACTTCGGAGGGCCGACCCACCCATGCCAGTGGCACACCCCCTGGAACTACCCTGGGGATTCCACAATTGAAGCATTTCAAAAAATCACAATTTTTGCACACTCATTTCACGACCAAGAACTACTTTAGTATTCCCAACTATAAATTTTATCAAGTCATGCACCCCCCCGATAGCACATTTCATGGTGGACCGGCTATTCTTATAATGAATAATGTTAAACATCAAGAAGGACAGCACTTTTGTGCCCAAGAAATTCAGGCCACGAACGTAGTTATTGATGACAGGTCTGGCCCCATCACTATATCTCCTGAACGGTGTCTCAGTAAGGATGCACTTTTTAATTTTAAATTAAAACACGTATGTTTTGAGATTAGTTGTGATTATTTTATTCGATTGTAACGACTACATGTTCCGATTAGGTAGTTAGTTAGTTTGAAAACAGCGGTGCGATGTGGAGTGTTCAAAATGAAAGCACTCTAATCCCTCCCATGCCAGTAGACATATTCCCTACTAATTCACTATACCTCTCACAGGAATTCGGTGCTATTCACGAAATTCCTTAGGTTCTTCCAGTCCATTCCCACTAGTTTGGTTATAGCCGGTATTACACTGTCCGCGAGATACCTGGATCTAGCTGGTGTGAAGACGGGGCAGTGGCATAGGAAATACTCCATGCATGCCCTGCACTCCCCAGTTGGAAAATTTGTCTTGAAGACATTGTCAGTAGAATTTCCTTAGGACAATGTCAGCAGGTGCTGACACTTTCTAGAAGACATGTGCATTATATGTCACTAGTTTTGCCTTGGGTGACATAAATTGTGAACGAGTTGACAATCTATGTAAGACCGTCCTATTGACTCGTCAGCATTATGTCATGACTGCCTCTTTCTAAAGCCAATGCTGAATATCGATAGAGGAAGTCTTTAGCTTTTGTCAACAGCGAGTCATGCGCATAAAATTTCAAGTTATTCAGAAATCATAAAACTGAAAAATTTATGTCATAAATTTTCAGAAATAATTTCCAAATTATTTGAAAATTTATTCCAGAATATGCACATTTTCAGAGAATTGTATGCATGCATGTGTTTTAGGGTGGGTAAAATCCCATACAAATAAAAAATCACTTTTAGGTCACCACCTAAAAATGAAGTTCAGAGTGTTTAATGACTATTTGCAAAATATTGCGATTCTGGGTTCGGCAAATTGTGAGATATTTTGCTTTAAAAACACCTCTAATTATCATTTTTTTTGGGTGTAACTTTTAAGATGTTGCAGATATTTGGAAAATGTATTATGGATACGTAGAACTTTATGAGTTCTTGCATTGCACGTATTGTTTTTATTTGTATTTTTGAAATTACACTCTCTATCGCAATGACCGAATTAGCAGAAGAGGCGGCGGTGTGGCTCTTATGGTGCATAAATCTCTTAAACACAAACTGCTACCTTTAACAAAAACATCACACATTGAAAATTTGTCTATTGAAATAACTATTAACAGAACAAATGTTATAGTCACTACAGCATACTCTCCCAAACACAATCAAAATTTCTGTAACGACATCACAGCTCTTACACCATGCAACAAAGATTTCATAACCCTCGGGGACTTTAATGCTAAGCATCAATCTTGGAACTGTTCCCATGCCAATTCTTCTGGTCTAGCTCTCAACAATCTCCAATATGCTCGAAACTTCTTTATATATTATCCTGCTAACCACACTTTGTTTCCTCACCAAGTAAATAGAATGCCGTCAACTGTCGATATCGTTCTTAGCAATATCACTATGCCACTGAGGCTAAAGTCATTAGATTACTTATTGCCGTCTGATCACCGGCCAATTTTATGCTCAATACAATGTTCATCATTTCAAACTGTCGACACTGGTTATATATCATACAAAAATACTAACTGGGGGCTATATCGAAGTACACTAAACAGAAGCATCAATCCCTCAACCGAACAATTAAGATCAAAAGAGGCAATTGAAAGGGAAATTCAATCCTTTATAAACCTCATTATATCCGCTCGAAACATTTCTACCAAAATAAATAACACATTTCCACTGACAAGAAGCAATTGTCTACCTGACAATATTATCCAGCTTATTGGACAGCGAAATAGATATAAAAGGAAGGAACAGAGGTCGAACAGCTCACAACAACAAAATTTTTATAAAAATTGTGTTAATTTTTTAAACAACGCTATTGATATAATGGTTAAAAAGGTCATCAATAACAAGTGGACCAATCTTTTACAAAGCTTAAAACCTGGTGACAAAAAATTTTGGAAGTTAAGTCGATCGTTATGAAACAAAGGCAAACGCAGCACATCTCACCTGAAACAACATGGCTCAAAAATCATAACGGACATTGAAAAAGCAGAGATACTAGCGAACACATTTGCTAAATCAAACACCTTGACCGCAGATTATAAGCACTCCATCGATTCGCTAGTGAACTCGGCTGTTTCAAATCTAAACAGCGAACCCCCTAGTGCAGACGGAAGCATTTTAACTACATCACCTGAAATCTCATCTCTATTATCAACGTTAAAGACGACAAAAGCTCCTGGATTCGATGGTGTACCCAACATTCTCTTAAAAAATCTTCCCATCAAAGCAGTATAACTAATTACATGCATTTTTAACAGTTGCATCCTCTTAAACTACTTCCCAAAAGCCTTTAAATAAGCCAAAGTTATTCCCATACAAAAACCAAAAAAACCTGCGGATATTCCTTCCAGTTACAGACCCATCAGTCTCTTGAGCAACCTGGGAAAGATATATGAAAAGGTTATCTACACCAGGCTAAGGGACTTCACATCAGACCAAAACATTATATGCCAAAAACAATTCGGCTTCAAACCAGGTCACAATACAGTCCACCAAGTGAGCAGAATCAACAACATTATTATTAAAAACAAACGGCACAAAAAGTCCACAGGGTTAGTACTGCTGGATATCGAGAAAGCATTTGACACCGTCTGGCATAACGGTCTTCTTTACAAATTAATGGCCGCAAATGCCCCAACATACATCTGCAACATTATAGCGGATTTTCTGAACAATAGAACATTTGCAGTATCAGTCAACAATAGTTTATCTTCATTTAAAATCCTTCCAGCAGGACTTCCTCAGGGTTCTATTCTGTCCCCTATTTTGTATTCAATTTATATTTCTGACTTTAAACCTCCAAACGACATAGACATTGCACTGTACGCTGATGATACAGCCCTTATAACATCGAGTAAATTAACCAAGGCTCTCCTCAAGAAGATGGAACGCAGCCTTGTGGCGTGCAACAGTTATTTCCGAAAGTGGAAAATAAAAATTAACGAGCAAAAGACGCAAAGCATTATATTCCCTTGGAATAAATCACCCAAGAGGGCACCACTGAGGCCGTTGTATTTCGGAACCAGCTCCTTACATATCAACAATGAAGTCAAATACCTCGGTGTCATTTTAGACAAAAAGTTAACGTTCAGGGCACATATTGAATTTTCACGCGAAAAGGCTGTAAAATCACTAAGGGCACTGTGGCCTTTGCTTAATAAACGTTCTGTCCTTACACACCACAATAAGAACCTATTATAAAAATGTATTATTCGACCAATAATATCATACGCATCGCTAATATGGTATAAAGCAGCAAAGTCTCACACCAAACGACTACAAATCATCCAAAACAAATGTCTTAAGTTGATAAATAGAAAACACTGGCGTTACCCCACAATAATGCTTCACGAAGAGACTGGATATGAACTCATCGGCGATTTCATAAATCGGTTGAATGCAAACTATTTTCAAAAAGTTGCAGACTCTCCTTATGAGATTCTAAGAGAGTGGAACCAACTATCATAACTAAACCCAAGAAATTTACCAAACCCATAATATTAATAAATAGAAAATTATTTTAACAAATAATGACCCTATCATTAATATTTTGTACCCTATGTTTGAATCCTAGCTTTAAGTATATCAGATAAGGTTTTTGATCCTTTTTCCTTAAAAACATAATAAATAAAAACAAATCAAAATATAAAGAAAAATTCCATCAAATGTAAATATACATATACTAAGTTTCAGTTGCTGAAATATCAAAATGATAAAACTCACAATTTTGTATCATGTCTTTGTAAGATTCAATTGTATTATTTGGATTAATAAATATTTTTTGAATTGAAAAATGAATTTGTATTTTTGCAGTTGATTGAGTTGTAGAAGTTTAAATGCCGTTTTTAGTGGATGTTGAGGCCTGGTCGTGAACCGGTAGGCCTAACGTTATTTTCTTATAAATTGATTAGTGAAAGTCAAGGGAATTCCACATGAATTCAAACAAGGTATTTGTGAACCTTCTTTATTGAAGTTTGAAATGAACTTAAAACTATAAGAATATACAAAGGCAGCATTAACCTGCAAATACTGAGAGAGAGAGAGAGAGAGAGAGAGAAATGTATGTATGCTTTCAATTTTACTCAAACAAAATACTCAAATGACAGAGAAGATTTAACGGACTTTTTCTTAAGTGATTTTAAAGTTTGATAATTAAAGGCTCTTGTAACAAGAGATTAACAGATTCAAAAGGTAAATATTATATAAAAAATCAAAGCACATTAGTACCTGGTTGAACGGAGCGTTCAACAGTGGATTTTCGTGGAGTCCTAAGAAAGATCAAAATAACGCCGTCATTTTTACTCGTACATTAACACTGAATATGTCATTGTGAAGGTTATAAACTCAGCTTCGTAGCTCGGTACGATTCTTTGGAACATAACGTTAAATTATACAGCTTATTTTTATTTTTGTCGGTGGTATTTCAAAATTTATCATCAAAGTTATCATTTAAAACTACATTGATCGCTAAAAATCTTCCAAATTTTTACACGCAGTAAAAAGCGCTATTTAATACCTTTGAAATGATATATAAATTATGTATATCCGAAAAGAAATGGTCGTAATATTTGCATTTTTGTAAAACAACTTTGTAGCTTTCAGGTCTATAAAACAGTTCAATATTGAATGTGAATGCATTAAATGTCTCAATGAAATCGGAAAAATAAGAGAAATACAATGGTTTGGTAGTTCAATTGATTATGTTTCTTTAAAAACCACAATATTTACGAGACTTTTTCGGCCTTGCGGCTCTTTATATTCTTTTAATTATAACAGTGCAAACAATAGTATGTAAAGAACATTTGACACACCAAATAACTAAAGCGAATCCCATAAGCTACTGCGTCCACCTAGTCGCTCCTTATGTTCCAAAGAATCATGCCGAGCTACAAAGCTGAGTTTATTACCTTCACAATGACATCTTGAGTGTAAATGACGGAGTTATTTTGATTTTTTCTTACGACTCCACGAAAATCCACTATAAAACGGCATTTAAACTTCTAAAGGGTTTTTCAACAGAGACGCTACAAAAGTAAATCGATAGGGACAGCAAACGACGCCATATTTTTTCCCGCTCTGTTGACATTTCTCTTCAGGAAGGTTTGCCATTTCATCGTGGAAAGATATACGACACAACAACGAGTCGAAATTATTAAAATTTACTACCGAAATTTGAAGTCAGTGGCCTCAACTTTAAAAGCGCTACGTCCAATTTATGGTCGTCATAATCGTCCTACCAGATCAACAATTGAGCGTCTAGTGGAAAAATTTGAATCCACAGGCACAGTACAAAATGTTCCCGTGCCAGTGAGACAAAGAAGTGCCAGTAGTGTCGGGAATATTGCTGCCGCTGAGGCTTCAGTTCACGAAAGCCCAAATGTGTCTCTCACACGTCGTTCTCAAGCGTTGGGCATCTCTGTGACGTCGTTGTGGCGAATTTTGCGAAAAGATGATGGCCTACATCCTCACAAGATCTAATTGACGCAAGAACTGAAGCCGCTTGACCACCATAAGCGTCATATGTTCGTGAATTGGACTGAGCAACAACTTGAAAATGATTCGGATTTTCATCGGAAAATCATCTTCAGCGATGAGGCTCATTTCTGGCTGAATGGCTTCGTCAATGAGCAAAATATTCGTTATTGGTCAGACAGCAATCCATACGTAATCCATGAGTCATCATTGCATCCCGAAAAAATTACAGTTTGGTGAGGTTTATGGGCCGGCGGAGTCATTGGGCCGTACTTCTTCCGTGATGATCAAGACCGGCACATTACTGTGAATGCGAATCGCTACCGTTCAATGATAACCGAATAGTTTTGGCCCCAAACGGATAATATGGACTTGGAGGACATGTGGTTCCAACTGGACGGCGCCACAAGCCACACAGCGTATACCACAATCAATTTATTGGAAACCAAGTTTGGTGAACGTGTTATCTCACGAAATGGCCCAGTCGATTGGCTGCCTCGGTCGTGCGATTTGACGCCGTTAGATTACTTCCTGTGGGGCCACGTCTATGTCTATGGTCTATGCCAACAAGCCAGCGACGATTGATGAACTTCGTACGAATATTGAACGTGAAATTGCAGCAGTATCGGCCGATTTATGCTTGAAAACCGTCGAAAATTGGGTTCAGCGTCTGGACTTCTGCAAGCGTGCCCGTGGTGGCCATGCGAAAGAAATCGAGTTCCATACATTTTGGCATCGAACGTACTTTCACATGAATAAAGAATTTCATTGGTATCTAAAACCGGTTTTGTTTTATTTAAAAAAACTTTTGTAGCGCTCTTATGGAAAAACCCGTTACAACTCAATCAACTTCAAAAATACAAATAAGAACAATGCGTGCAATGCAAGAACTCATAAAGGTCTATGTACCCATAATACATTCTCCAAATATCTGCAACATCTTGAAAGTTACACCCAAAAAACCTGATAATTAGAGGTGTTTTTAAAGCAAAATAGCTCACAATTTGCCGAACCCAGAATCTCAATACTTTGCAAATAGTCATTAAACACTCTGAACTTCAGCAGCAGCAATTTTTTTTTACCCACCCTAATGTGTATATATACATGAATGTACACATTTCTTATTACACTGTAAGTAAAATTTGAAGTTTTCAAATGACACACAAAAACACCGAGACACCCCAACTAATTTTTGGGTCATAGAATCCAGTGGTATACTCCGTTTTAAAAAGTTAGCTCAAAATAAGGAGATATTTCGATTTGAAATTTGTAGGAGATTTAAGGTGATTTTTGATTTTATTTGAGGCGAAAACCTCCAGTATTTTTTGGTTACCCCCGCTGAAGAAATGCGAAATGTTGGTCATGCACCCACCTGAATTTACGTGCATCACATGTTTTAGTGCATTAAACAAATGGTGGAAATTACGGCGATATTCGATGCCATTTGGACTTCCAATGATATGGACCGATCCAGTTCAATATGATACAGAAAATTGCTACGCGTGCAAGAACGATGTAAATGGTCTCAATTGAAACAGTAAGTTCACTTAGACAGACTATATATGGAATACAAAATAATTTATTCTTATAGATCGATCCGGTTTTATATACAAAGGTGTGCCAAGTGCACACGTACCAGTTCCAAACAGTGATGAATTGCCTGCCCCAGTACATCCATCGGCATACCAATATGATACTGCGTCCTATGAAGTACAATCACAAACTTCAGCAACATCATTACTGCATCATGCTGATTCTGATTAGCTTCAGCCAGTTATAAAATATCCATCATTAATTTCGCAGGAACATTTAGATAGAATCGTTCGAAATCTGAAGCTATCTCAAAATAATGCAATGACTTTTGCTTCGGAATTAAGAAGCGTCAACGTGCTGGCACTAGATGTAAAAGTTACATCTTACAAATACCGGCAAGAACCATATATGTCTTTTTTCATGCTTTCCGGAGACGCAGCTTATGCATATTGTCAAGATATTCCCGGTTTAATGAATGAAATGGGAATCTGCAACTATAATCCATCTTTATGGCGTGTTTTAATAGACTCTTTAACCATATGCTTCAAAGTAGTCTTGCTATTTGAAAACATCAGCGTTAAACCAGTGCCATTGATGTATGCTCTCTTGGAATGCATGAGTCGTATGATACTATGAAACTAATTCTGGAACGCATCAGCTATGACGAATGGGACAGCCGTGCAAAATGCAACCAGTACGAAAAGAGAGATTGGCCAAAACGCGATTCACAAGTTGTTGAAGAATTTAATGTAATTCGTCCACCATTGATCCCCCTTCAGAAAATAATGCTTCCCCGATCTTCATATCACGCTGGGAGTTGTTGTAAAGAATTTTTTAAAGCGTTTGGTTCGCATTAACGAAAATGCATTACCATACTTGAAAAACAACGCTTTTCCAAAATTATCAATTGAAAAATTAAAAGAGGGTAATTTTGTGTAACTAAAAGTGTGTGACTGCAATATATTTTATATCAATTCTTTTGACAGGTGTAGTTAACGGTCCAGATATACGGAAACTTTTGAGGGAAACGAGTTTTTCTGAAATGTTAGATGAAACTGAACTAAACGCATGTAACTCATTTCGTGCGGTAATTGAAAACATTCTTTGCAAAAATCGCTCACCACAGTACCGTGATTATATTGACAACATGATGAAGTCTTTCGACAAACTTGGCGTTAATATATCGCACCCTAAATACAAAAGCGTCACAACTCAAAATTTCGAGATTTTAATTTTTTGCTTAAAAACAATCACCGAGGACTATTTCTATCTGCTGTGAAAATCTGGGGTCAGTTTCTCTTCCCTTTCGTCAAACAAATCCAGTATTAATATGTCTATGTTTGGGACATCACATATTTTTTTTTACTTTCCACCTCAGTTTTTTGCCTCTACTGAAAATTTGTCAATTTTGAGTTGTGACACTTTTGTATTTAGGGTGCGATATCGTTGAAAATCAACATGTTACATATTTTTACGAACAACAATTGTCCACAGAAACAGACGAAACTGGCGAAAGATTTCATCAAACTATAATGGCATTCGAAGGCCATTTCGCTGAAAAAAGAATAGAGTCAAAGCTTGCTGGTCGATTGCAAACAAAGAGTAAATATTGAATAAATCCGAAAAGATTTATAAAATCATCAAAATAAGAGCAAATTTAGTTCCATGTCCGCTTGAAAATGGACGCCCATTTCTAGATATAAATTTTGACAAATAAATAATAAACAAATTGATTTTAAACAAGTTTTTTCATTCAAATAAAATCAAAAATCGCCTTAAATCTACTACAAATTTAAAATCGAAATATCTTGTGATTTCGAGCTAACTTTTCAAAACGGGGTACACCACTGAATTCTACGATCCAAAATTAGGTCGACGTGTCTCAGCGTTTTGGTGTGTCATTTTCACCTACTTACAGTGTTATCAATATTTATCAATATATTTATTTAAGATTTTTTTTAAATTATAGTTCATCCAGCTCATAGACTCTAATATGTATAATAATTATATATACATATAGGAAATGACACAAGGTCACCACATTTGGAGACGTCGTGGCCAACTGACTCTCTGATGAATTGTGACTTAAGGACGACTTGTAGGAAAATTCCTGCTGACTTTTTAGCAAATGTATGAAAATGTCTGGGGGTGTCATAAAGTTTTTTATATGGGAGCGGATCGGTAAGCCAGCAGTGACTCTGACATGTCACATCTTAGTCACTGATAATGTCTTTAGGAAATCTCCAACTAGGTCACTATCCACCACTAGTCCAATGCGGTACAGGAATGTCCCGATTAAGTATGCAATAAAATATCCGTTAAATGTCCCCCACGGCTCCGATGATAGGCTATTAGTCTTTTCATGAAATTTTCCATGACATTTTCACAGATGTGTGGCTGTATCTCACCAATGATGCGTTGGATCTCGGATTTGAGCTCAGGAATTATTTCTGGGGTATTCGCATAAACCTGAGATTAAACAAAAACCCAAAAAAAGAAATCGCGCGGAGTTAAATCGCATAATCTTGGTGGCCAGTTGACATCAGAATTTCTTGAGATAATTTGTTCTGGAAATCGTTGCTGCAATAAATCGATTGTTTCGTACGCGGTGTGGCAGGTGGCGCCGTTTTGCTGAAAACACACGTCGTCCAGATCAATGCAGTCCAGTGGAGGCCACAAGAACTCCACAAGAATTTATCACGTTCCTGTAAGGAATGCCGTTCCCAGTCACTGCAATTTCGGCATCATCTTCAAAAAAGTAATGTCCAATCACGCCGCCTGACCAAAATCCGCACCAGACAGTTGCTCGTTTTGGGTGCATTTGTTTCTCATGGATTGCATGAGGATTTTCTGAGCCGTACATTCTACAATTTTGTATATTCACGAAGCCATTCAGATGGAAACGCGTCACATGGGAGAATATGATTTTTTTTTGAAAAATTGACATTGACTTCACTTTGCTGCATTACCCATTGAATTAGTTGCCGGCGTTTTCTATGGTCTGCTGGTTTGAGCACGAGAGTAACCTGCATTTTAAACGCATGAAGGTGGAGATCTTGTGTCAAAATTCGCTGCGTAATGCTTCGTGAAATTTGAAGTTGTTGGGAACGATGCCGAATTGAAGCTTTCGGGGTTTCGGCGACACTCTCATTTACAGCCGAAATGTTTTCAAGAGACCGACCGGTACGTTGACACACAGGAGACCTACTTTCCATAGCCCACCCAGTTTCTTCAAATTTTTTGACCACTCTTCGAATGGTAGAGACATTAGATGCACTTTCTCGATTGAACATTCTTCGAAGTTTGCGAGCGGTCTCAGCATAACTTTCCAAATTTTTGTAATAAGTTTTCGCAATTATGACGCGTTAGTCTTTCGAAATAAGTATATCCGACAGCTATCAAATTTTAGGGTTGCCACTTGCACACAAACAAAATACCATAAATTTAAAAATTGCATTCTTACTGAGATTGAAATTTTCAAATTCTGTCACAGCCTGCAGTCAGAATTGTGGGGTGCAAATTTGTAAGGTGAGTTCGTTATTGAGGTTTCACAATACTTATGGCATCACCCAAAAACGTGTTAGCTGAAAATATTAGAAATTCTTCGCCACATAAAATGACTTTAATAACATTGATAATAATAATTTTGTATGTCATTCATATTGTACAAAACCCCAAGCAGATGTGTTTCCCTTCAAATCTGACCTCTGAACAGAATACAAAAGGAACGAAGAAAACTTGATGCTGTGTTCTATTTCAAGGCCAAGAGTGACAATTATATTAAAATTATTAAAATTCTTGTAATTTACTCGTGGTGGACGCTTGGGTTTTAATGAATATTGACACATTGTCTATTACAAGTTTTATTGGCATCTGGACATTGAGGCATTCGGTGCGATCCTGTGGCAGTGGTTGTACAATAAATGTAGCTGGAAAAGGGAATTTCAAAGAGAAAGTAGAAACTGTCATCTAAGGCATGACATAAACATCACTAAGCTTTTGTACTTAAAGCATTTGCATGTCATCGCGAAACAGAGAATTTTTTTATGAACTTAATTCGTTTGCATTTTATCATTTTTAATATTTAATGTGTAACTTATCTTCTGTTTACCAATTTGTATTATGATAATTTTAATTTTTGATACTAATGACTTTGTGATAATGAAAATCGTGTCACCTTTTGTTTTGCTAAACTGACATATTGACATATCTAATTTCAAGGTATCAGGAAACGGACGTGACTCTAGATGGCTCAGAGATATATACATCATTGCTTTGTTCCAAGAAAATACAAGAATTCAAAATTTGAAAAATGGTTTATGGACAAGAGAGGGTGTGAACGAATTCTAGCCAAAGATTTCTCTTTCTAGGAAGTGGATTGGCTTAATTTGGTTTTATGATGGTATCATTTACTTGCGAAGCTCTTGTGAGTTATATTCAAGCTTGTCGCTAGAGATATCTTACGCCGGTGACCAAAGTGTACACGGTATCATCTAATAAACGTTGAACTCTCTTAAACCTTCTTCAGTTTTCACAACCCAGTTTTGTGAGATTTTCTCAGTAAGTTAGATTTTTCACAGATTTAGGAATGATATCGAATGTCAAATTTTTTGGTTTATGAAAATATTTGAAACAGGCGAAATGTGTGAAAAATTAACGAGTTTATGTAAAATTCTAAATTTTTTGTCTCTTAATGGCGAACTTCACGTCTGTACGTATGATTGATATTAATTGTGAGGTGTATTATTAATTTCGATTATTATTCTGATTAATCAGGTGCAATTATAAATCAATTGATTTTGGAAATTATAATCGAATTTTCGTTTAAGGGCATTTGCAAACGTGTACTTCTGATTGATTATACTATAATAGAGTATGAGTGATATTTATTATTGTAAATATTACTCATACGTTGTAGTTTATATTGCACCACCTATGCTGCAGATTTATCTTCATAATTGGTGTCTAATAAAAATATCTGCGCCCATTCACAAGGTCAATGAAATGACAAAAAGGGAAAAGGAATATAGAGAAATATCAGAGGCGCAGGGTCCCATCTGCAAACATAAGGATGAAAATCTAATGGCAGATGCTCAGTGTATCTTGAGGAAATGCAGACACCATTTCTCTGCATTACTTGTCTCAGCAGTTCCCAATGCACAGCATGGAGTTTTGCAAGTATAAGGCGATTTTATCGATGACCCCTCATGTCAAAGTAGGCATTCTTGGGCATAAAAAAAATAAATGGTTTCCCATTACATCCCTAGAAGGAATCGGGGAGAGCTTCTCACAACCAGTGAGCTGTGCGCTTTCTAGTTTTACACTCACTGATTTGGAGCTACACTTTTACACAGGTTCCGAACGGTATTTTTGAGAAGCATTTTCATGGCTAAATACTCGATAGTGTCGCCGTCACTATGCGAGGTGACCGCCGTCGAAAGAAATTTTAAGGTGGTCAGAGCAGGGATCGAAGCCAGGATCTCAAGTACAAGAGGCGCGCATACTACCCATTGCACCACCGACGGCGACTTGGGCATAATAAGAACAAAATTGCTAACATGTTTAAGCTGTTAAAGCTGGCGGTGATGCACTGGCGAGGTACATGCACCAGCTCATATGCAACCTTTGGTTTGTCCACAGTAGCAAATATTAGCCGAGTTTTTGTGGCAACTGACCCGGAGTAAACCTTTTGTCCATTGCATACAAGGTTATGTCAAACGTAGTGTACAAAAGTCTAAACCTAATCATTGCAGATCTATTTGAGCCTTATCAGTGCCTGGATAATATTCAACACTCCAAGATGCTCACATTAGGTCAAGTCTTGGGGAAAACCCACGAATAACAAATCGACACCTTCCATGTCTCTGGTGATTTCAAATCTACCCCGATAGGCAGAAAACTTTACGAGGGTTTGATTGAGTTTAGTATCCTTGCTAAGGTGATAAACATCTACTGAATGACACTGATGTACCCCAATTTTGCTGTGACGGCTGGTACAGATTTTACTGAACCATTTGATGGCAATTGAGATCCCAGATAAAGCAACACGCTATCGTGCTAACTCGTTATTATCTTAATGGAATAAAATCATCACTAGCAAGATCCGCTTGCTGGTCGTTGATTATATAAAAACCATTACGAGGACTCTGGGGGAAGTTTCTTACGTACTTATTTAGTTAGGTGGCTCCAAACAATTCATAGCCTTAGAATATGAGGATATCATGTTTCTCCAACCGGCTGGACATTTAGCTTTTCTCTTCCATTTGGTAACACCAAGATGTCACAGGAAATCTACCACCTGATCTTTCAAGCGAAGTCTCGGTCATCCTAGTACGATAATGTCTTCGAATATCTTTAGCTCTCATTGGTTCTGATCCATTCTCCTGACATAGCATATCCAGCGCAAACTCGTAATTCGAATTCCCGTAACTACGTAGATGTGGGGGAACAGTTTATATATCTCGTGGTTCATCCATCGTCGATACTCGCTATTCTCGACTATGGGACTATACTTATATATTTTTCGGAATATTTTTCTCTCGAAGACTCCCATTGTTGTTTGAGCAGCGTGCGATATAATGGAAAAGCATTGTCCCAGGGATGAAAATGTTTATCACCCCAACAACTTTTGTAATCGATATTGAGCTAACGTACAGTTTCATTCCTGCTACGAAAATGTGTTCATCAACTGCAAATTGTTCGTCACTGTGACGAAAGTATGGTTGCTGCTGCAATAAATTTGATTCATTATTCCAAAAAATTTGTTTCCTTGCTGCAATGTAGTTGTTTCGTTGCTGCAATTAATTTGTTTCATTGTTGCAATCACGAAGTATCGTTGTTTCAATGAATTTATTTTATTGCCTCAATGAATTTGTTTCATTACAGCAATGTAGTTGCTTCAGATTAACCAAATATCAGTAGTTTAAATTTCATGCACTTACTTTTTTTTAATGTTTAACCCAGTTTTCTAAAAATTTGAAATATAAAAATTGAAATTAAAAAAAATTGAAATTAAATTGTTGCAGGAACGAAATGAAAAATTGTCAATGAAATCATGCATGCAATTTTTCGTTTGCAGCGACTACCAAATTGTTGGATATACCAGGCTGTTCATTGTAGCAACGTAAAAACATTAACGAAAAGTTTCATCCATGCGACGAAGCGTTATTCTGTCAGTGTATGCCATAAATTATAACAAGCGGTCACCTCGCTTAGTAATGGCGACACATTCGAGTAAGCACACATGAAAACGCGTATCAAAACTATTTACAGAACATGTGTACACCTTTACGTACTTGATTGTAAAAAGCCCTTTCCTGTATGGTCATGGGATGTAATGGGAAATCTTTATTTATAATTGACAACGGGGATTATCGACGTCATGTGAATAACGGTCTGTAGATAATATTTCCCGAAATCGCCGTGGTTAAGCGCATCAAAACAACTCGGTTATGTTGGCTAGCCGAGCCAGTAGATTGGACAATTATGAACCAGAGCAGAAGATATGTGATGGCGTGCACTAAGGAAGCCGTAAAATACCATGACCAAAAAGCATCAGGTGGACGATTCCAACGAATTCATGGTTTTGAAAGGCAAGAGATCGAGTCGGTGGGAGAAAGTTGTTATCGTTATTTTACAAAGCGCCTAACCCCCGGGTTGTCTGAAGCTTATTAATTTAATAACTAAATTCTAGACATCAGAAGACGGTTCATTAATATCAATTTACTTTGGCGTCAGCACAAATCATGTGCATCTCTATTTAATATTGTTTTAAAAATTATAACGTATTATTACTAATAATGTGATATCTTATCAAAGCTGTGTATAAACAAGTCATTTGTAATTATAATAATTGAAGTCCCTGATGGAAGAAAGTATTAACTCACTTATTTCAAAAACAATATTTTCATTCTTTTAATGTTCCATGGTATCTGATTAAAAAAAAAAATAAAAAAATTTTTTTAAATTTACTTTCAATAATTTAAATATCAGTTGTTCACTTTTTTCTTATCTAAAATAAAATTAGATACCATGGAAACATTAACAGAAGGAAAATATTGTTTTTGAGAAAAGTGAGTTAGAACCTTCTTCCACCAGGGGCTTCAATTGTAGGCATTTAGTTGATTTTTTTATAAATAATTATACATATATTTTTAAAAATGTACAAGGAATAAAAATGAAATGTAATGATTTCATTCATATCGTACATCAAAGTCAATTACAGTTCATCGTTGACTTGTGACCGTGTAGTATTTACACAAAGTTATCTACAGTTCGCAGATGACTTGTCACTTAACTTTTAGAAATGTCTCCTACAATTCGTCGATGACATGTGTGCCTTAATCGCTGTAGGGAGAGAAAATTTTGGGTTATGTATGTAATAGGGTTGCAAAAGGGACGTTTGTAATTGTGTCAAGTAAATGCCAATTTATTTGACCAGTATTCTGAGCGCCACTTGTCCAGTCTTGTAATGTATAACAATACACATCTTCCAGCGGGGTTCAATAAAGCGCAAACAAAGCCGCTGGTGAACTAGCGTGATTGCAAGCCCTTTAAGAATGGTGTGTAACGCGATGGATCTCCACTTCCACCAAGAGGCAGAAAATAAACTGGACACAACTAACTACCTGCCGCATATTGAGGGGCACTTAGCCCAGACATGACGTAAAACAACCGAGTTCTTGACGACTCGGAACAGAAATATAATGGCCGGAATGAAAAAAAAATTAATGGTGTTGCATAACATCCCATAAGGGTTAGGGGAGAGCTTTTCGCAATCAGTGAGATGTGCGCTTTCTAGTTTTATACTTACTGATTGGGACATGCGGTTTTACAACGGTTCCGAATGGTATTTTGAGAAGCTTTTTCATGGCTAAGTGTTCGATAGTGTCGCCGTCACTATGCGAGGTGACCGCCGTCGAAAGGAATGTAAGGTAGTCTGAGGAGGGATGGAACCTACGTTCTTATGTACAAGAGACTGGTACACTACCATTGCTATACCGGGGCCAGAATGACAGCTTCCTGAATCGGTCACCGGATAAATTGTACACGTGCTGTTAACATTGGAATGTAATACAAACGCTACTATCGTAGTTGCTTATAAAATACATTAACAGTATTAATTGGGTATAATCGGGAACCTTAGTTTACTACCGGCACACTATTTTGCTTCCTATTTTCTCTTCAGGATAGCGTGGCTTTTCATAAAGCCTTCAGTGGTACTTTGAGGAGCATCACATTCACTCTAACCTAACATAACCATATCATATTATTGGACATAAGGACTTCCAATTGTTTAGTCTATCGCCATTTCACATCGAAACCTTGCAGAGATTACTCGATAGCTGTTGTTAGGACAAACATTGATCATAGGCAACTGTATAATCAAGGCTTACATGGAGACGCATTTCACCAAGCTTAAAGGTCAACTGACCTCCGTAGATTTGTTAGCAGAAGGAGGTGTTCTGTCGCATCTGCTATGGAATCACTCCTTGAACAGTATTCTGTTTTCTCTGGAGACGGTGAGTGTTAATGCTGTTGCCTACGCAGATGGCATTACAATAGCGATTAGAGGGAACTTTCCATGTACTAGTAGTGGCAGTACTATTAGGGGCAGATGGGCTTCAGATAATGGTCTTGGAGTGAACCCAACCCAGACAGAACTGGTTCTTTCCACCAGATTGCACTCACTAAGATTGTACTTTTTACCTTTATTGTAATTGCAAGTAGCAACTCTGAAATTTGGCAGCTGTCACATTTGTTTATTCCGATTATTATAATAAATAAAATAAATGGTTTCCCATTACATTCCATGAAGGCATTGGGGAGAGCTTCTCACAACCAATAAGCTGTGCGCTTTCCAGTTTTATATTACTGATTGGGACCTACAGTTTTTACACCGGTTTCGAACTGTATTTTGAGCAGCTTTTTCATGGCTAAATTCACGATAGTATCGCCGTCACTATGCGAGGTGACCGCCGCCGAAAAAAATTTTAAGGTGGTCAGTGCAGGAATCGAACCCTGGATTCCGAAATTATTAAAATTGAGTTCTTTACGAAAGAACATCGCGTTATAATTGTGAAAACGTATTACAGAAATTTTAAATGTTATGCTTAGAACGCTCATAAACTTCGAAGGATTTTCAGTCGGGAGTCGGAAGTGCACCTAATGTGTCAACCAGTTGAAGAGTGGGCAAAAAATTTTAAGAAACTGGATCGGTTATGGACAGTGAGACACCTGTGCGTCAACGTACTGGATGGTCTCTTGAAAACATTGTTGGTGTAAACGAGATTGTCGTCGAGAACCCGAAAACACCAACTCGGCATCGTTCGCAGCAACTTCAAATTTCACGAAGCACTACGTAGCGAATTTTGACAAAAGCCTTCTTCCTTCATGCATACAAAATTCAACTTACAGGAGCTCAAACCAGCAGACCATGGAAAGCGATGGCAAATTAGAGTTCAGTGCAATAAAGTGATGTCAATGTCGATTTTTCAAAAAAAGTTACCTTCTCCTATGAAACGCATTTCAATTTGAATGGCTTCGTGAATACACAAAATTGTCAAATTTGGGGCTCGGAAAATCCTCATGCAATCCAATTCTTCATGCAATTAATTCTTTGAAGGTGAGGCCGTCATTGCAGTGACTGTGAACGGCATTCGTTATAGGACCACGACAACGGAGTTCTTGTGACCTCAACTGGAAGGCGTGGATCTAGACGTCATGTGGTTTCAGCAAGACGGCGCTACCTGCCATACCGCGCATGGAATAATCGATTTATTGCAGCAACGATTTTCAGAACAAATTATCTGAAGGAACTCTGATTTTAACTGGCTACCAAGATCATGCGATTTAACGCTGTGCGATTTCTTTCTTCAGGGTTTTGTGAAATCTCGGTTTTATGCGAATACTTCGGAAACAATTCCTGACCTCAAATCCGAGATACAACTCATGATCGGTGAGATACAGCCACCTCTCTGTATAAAAGTCATGGAAAATTTCACTAAAAGAGTCATGGCCTGCCGTCAAAGCCCTGGGGACCATTTTATTATTCCATGCTTAATGGGAATATGGTTTCTTTATAATCCAATAAAAAAATTACAACAATCTCAAAAATATACGTGATCTTATTTTAAAATGAAAAAGTGCATTCTTACAGAGACACCCTTTATAAAGTATTAACTGTTGAATTTTCCTCTTTAAAGGTGTTGAGATTCACTTCCCTGAAAGCGCCAGATACGTGGGTGTTTCGTGTGACCGGAAGTTAAGCTTCAAACCCAAAATTCTGGAAAGAGCCGAAAATGCTGTGATTGAACTTCACAACCGACATTTGGGAAGGACCCTAAAAGGCTCTTATAGAGCGGTGTATCTGGAAAAGGACAAAAGGACAATGCTGGGGTCTTAACCTGCGTATTGTTCATTGGAAGTATACGGCAGTACCTAGACCAATAGTGGTTTATGGCGATATCATCTGGTGGACGGCTCTACTGCCCCCTACTAAATAAAGTTCAGCAGATGACTGGTATGTGTATCTCTGGTGTGTTGAGTATAATGCCAACTGACGCACTAAATGTCATACGATATTTAATATCACTAGATATTATAGCTAGACTTCCGGAATTGTTGCTTTGGTTTTTTGTTTGTTTTGCTTGCTTAAGACATTGTCGATTACACTTCGACCAAACCGCCCTTCGACAATAAGTACCACACTCTTATTCCTGATAGATCACAATGGAACATGTTTCATCCCTGCACATAAGAGATACGTGAGCTTCTAGACAGACGGTCCAAAATCTTATTCAAGACTTTGGCCGTCCATTCCAGTATTTTCTGGCCGTCGGTTGGTAGTGTGCGCGGCTTTTGTACGTGACAACGTTGGTTCGGTATCTGCTTTGACCACCTACAATATTTGTTCGATGGCAGCCACCTGACTTAGTGACGGCGACGATTCTATAGCGCGAAAAAGTTTTCAAAATATTGTTCGGAACCAGTATAAAACTGTAGGTCTCAATCACTGAGTATAAAAGTAGAAACCACACAGATCATTGGTTGTGCGAAGCTATCCCCAGTCTCTTCATGGGATGTCTCTTCTGTCTTTTCTAAGGACATAAGGTCATCCATTGCCAAAAGGTTGCGTGATCATTGTAGTGTCTACCAAACATAAAACTTATCTATTAGAGATGTAGCGGAATGGCTGAAAAGTAATGTTGTGACTAAAGTAGTCGGAATCAATATTTCTCTCTGACAGTTAAGCCGCCATCTTTCTTTCATCACCTTGCAACTGTCTTTCTGAGTTCGAGATCTGTCGTCGACTGTTGCAGATCTCTTAATGAAATGGCTAAACAGATTAATATTGAGTGTCGGACCTCAGGATCAAACTACGGAACTGTAAAGCAGACGAATTTGCTGGATTAGGGAATACTTAAATGCTCAACGGGAACTATAACATGTATAAGAAGTAGACATACCTCTAGAAACTTGTAAGCTTTTCTGGAAAAATCGCGCCCTTATGGCAACTAACGGTATGTGGCAACTAGTTGGGAACTGTGTACATTCCAAGCTGATGTGGCCTCGCCTAAACTTCAAACGCACTAACACCCAACTGTCTATTGAGACCGAGTCTCTAACTTATCGTGTTTGTCATGACGGGTTTCTGTCTCGTTAAAAGGGATGGCGAGGAACTAAATGTTTTGAGAATTGATTTTTGTAGAAACTGTTTTGACGAAGTGGAGATGTGCTCATTAGAAAATCTTCGGAACACCCTCGCTCTTTCTATAAAGCGGCAGTCGTGACTAGGGTATCATTTTTTAGGGATTCAGCAAATCTGACAGATGTTAACATCCGCCAACTTTTGAGCATTTGAAAGCTAACAAACGATGTAGGGGCTTAGGAAATCGGATTTTTGTCCTTCTGTCCCTGTGGCAGTACAATGGACCACATGGCTGCTACTCTAACCTAACCGAACCAAATACATATGTCGATGTCAATATCCTTGAACAAGAACTGTGATATTTCTTTCCAAAAATGTTGAAAAAGGAACTTCAATATTCTTCCTAAAACCATCGAAATAGTATATAGGATTTTATTATCCATAAGGTCCGAAATATAAATGCAATTGTCCTTTCTAAATTGCTGAGAGAGGCAGACATATAACCGAACCATAACATACACCTAACCTAACTCTACCATGTCATATTATTAATATTAATCATACGGCAGACAGACAGCCAAACACTGAACCTAACCTATCCAGGTAATGTTATTAATGTTAATCATACGGTTGGTGGTACAAACCCTTATTTTCATGTGTTCCAACGATCGCAATGTTTTCCCCACATATCATCTGTTTTACACGAGTATAAGAAGAGCAGATTGTTGATTACAACGTTTGAGCGCCTGTCATATTTAACGTTTAAGAAACTACGGGCTTGATAAATGAAATTTTTTTACATATTCGACAGCGGTAATTTGTGGCGACATTCTGTCAGGTTATCAAACCAAAAACAGACAATCATAATTTTTATTCATCGCAAGGATGCTAATACAATTTATTTTCTTATCTTGCTACTGAAATATGAAATTAAATAAATACATACTAATGTGATACTATAGTCTACGTGTATGCTAAGAAATATATGTTAATTTGCTTGATGATGTGTGTGTAGAAATCCGGACTAGGGTGACCATTTTTTAAGTCAAACTTGAGATTTATTTTCCAAATCCATATTGATATCCAACGTGGTAATTCTAGAGCATTATGACTTTAATTGCGGCTAGCCTCATGAACGCCCAAACTTCCTCCGCACCGTTTGAAGTAGAACGCAAGAGAGCCACCGCTTATCAATTAACGTCTCAAACGTATATACCTAACTAAGAACTACTAGAACTACTAACTACTAGAACTCCAAAATATTAAAAAAAAAATTTTAAGCTCAAGTTAGCAACATTTTGCACCTTCCGATATGGTTGGAAATTGCGGAAAAACTACATAAATGTTATGAATTTCATTATAGAAAACAACGGGGTTCTTATTACAAATGAAGCTCCAGGCAGAATTCAGAAATATGTTTCTCCTGAAAAATTTAGTAAAGTGGATTTGAGTCCTTCTTGATAAGCACGGCAGCATAGGATTGTTGTATATATCATTTAATACGCAGGAAAACGTATCGCATAGAAGAAGTCATATTACATTTTTTAAGACGATTGTGTCACGCCAGTCAGCGTGTTTGTCTGGCTGGCTGGCAGGCTGACTAGGCAAAAGGATAACAGCCATAAATCTTTACCGATCATAATGAATTTTTTTCAGGATGTGGGTAACGAAGAGTCATACATTGATCCCAGGCGCACCAATTCGTAGTCTGCAGAAATATCCTAAGATCATACAGTTCGAATTCCTGAATGTCTGTTAGATCCAACATAATTAAAATCCTTGATATTTCCTTCTACTTATACAAAAGGCCGCGAAGCAATATATGAGATGTTCGACGCTCCCTTCCTCCTCTTCATCTCCACCGCTTCTGCAGTAATCATGAGCATAGAGACGTAGACACTTATCTCTCACGGTGCTCCAGAGATAGTAGTGCAATCGATTCAAATCACAGCTTCGAGCCGGCCTATGAACTTCCGAGTTTCGGCTGATTATGTGGTCTTCGAACACACTGCGCAAAAGATCGATTGAACGTTGGCTGTATGACACGTAGCGCTGTCCTCTTATCTTACATCGACGACGCACAGTGGGCCAAAGGTAGTGGTTTTGTGCGATAAATTATTTTGGAAAGTCTCAAGTGACTTTTTGTGTCTCAAAGGTTTGCATTGGAGTAAAAATGAGTTCAAATTTAATTTATATTAAGAAAAGACAAAATTGGAATGTTGCTGATAGATAAACTTGCGTGTTTACATCTATACAATCGTTGGCTTTCATTTTGGTGTTTATTATCAAGGATGATTAAGGTTTTTTCAATTACGTTTTTTGCAATTGTATTTGTGTTGTTGCAATTGGAATTGTGTTGCTATTAATAAATATACAAAGAATGAAATAAGTATGAAAATTTAGTATCTAGAATTTTTAATTTTTGAACTAAAAGCTTGTATTTATTTATTATTGTAATTATTCTTATATTCTTAATATATATACTATATTTTAATTATTCTCATAATTTACACTTAATACTACATAATAATAAAATTATGTTTATTAATATTGAAACGAAATATTCTTCAAATCAAACATATTAATTGCATCTGAATGAAATCCTATTTATTAACAAAAAGATTCTGACTTCTGAGACTTGATAACACAGGATCTGACGAATTCATCATTCTATTGAAAATATCTGTTAAATTGTCTTTTCTTGACGTTGTTCGGCTGAATTGTTCTCTGAAAATTTTAAAATCTTTGTTTCGTGATTCTATATCTTCTTCACTTAACTGACCAATCGGTACGAGGCAGGTAGAAGCAATTAAATGCCCATGAATTAAGATCTTGTGCACTGTTGTGTAATGAAATATCGGGCTGTATCTTCACAAGTGTGTTGGTTTTTTTTTTAAAAACTCTCTGTGAATTAGATTTTTATTTTCATTAACAGGAACTTCTGTTGTTTTGCTTGTTCTCCCCTCCTGGACTGGAAGCTTACATATATGCAACGTGCAGAAGACATTCGAGAAGTCGAATCCATGCATGTAAAACTGAAAGGCCAAATGATAAATATTGTTCCGATACCGGCAACTGAATCAATTTGTCTACATTGTTGAACTCTTTGCATGAACCATTGCATAAATAACATCTCATGGAAGATTTTGTGGCGGATATACTGTTGCAAAGCTTGCCACCAATCATTGATAGTACCAATTCATGATTCACAACAAAGTTTTTGCTATTTATAGTTATATTTGACCCATGAGGATTTTGGATTTGTGTTTCGGTTATATCCTTTTCGATCCTTACAAGTTCAGCCAATTTTTAATGGACGGCAATATCGCGGATATGAAGGACAGGGGTCTTTTCCAACGAACTTTTTGGTTAACACTTCATAAAAATAAACTTATCATCACTCTCATGGCTCTCTAAATATTTTTTAATGACATTGCCTATGACCTGAACTGCCATCAAAACCCCACTTTGTTACTAACTTCAATTCGTTTTCTGTATCTGATTGAAAAGATTCCAAAACGTATATTTGATTGATCAGTATTTTGTCGCTAGTGTGATCAAGTACATCAGCACTACTATCTGTTATTTTAATTTCAGTAGGCTAACAAGCTTTCTTTTCTTTTTGAACCTCTTTATGAGAAGGGAACATATTTTTGGCAAAGGTTCTTGTAATGTTTTACTGGTGCCTTGACAATTTTGCTTCTAAAATACTTCAACTAGTTGTTTTCTTAAACACTCATAATTTTGTGCTTTAGAACTATAAAAAAATCGAACATTTATTGATTCTGAGCTTAATACAATAAAAAAAACAGCAACCGACACTCTTGAAAAGTCACTATCACTATTTTCTAAAATAAAAAAAAATATTTCCAGCAAAAGTTTAGCACTTCTGCTTTCACATTTATATTAAGTAAATATGTCTTAATTATGGACAATTGATAGATCTGCTTAACTTTCGGCGGAACAGAAGATATTATGCAAAAATGAAAACAAAGTAAAAAAAAAAATACTAGCTGTTCAAACCACTTAATTAATTATAAGAATATATTTTTTGCACACTTGAGATAAACAAATAAAATGTACACATTTTTACCTTCTCCGGACATATAGTACATTTTTAATCGCACAGTAAATAACAAAGATATTGAAAAAATAGTTGGAGGTACTTTTTTTTACACTTTCCCAATTGAAAATTTCACAATGAAGTTGTCAACTTTGATCATTTGACTTTCTTAGTGCCAAACTTAATACAAAAGAAAATTAATTTTTCTTATCCCAAATTTCGTACATTTTGTGAAAAATGACAGTTTTTTCTTGTTTACGCAACATTTCAAAGTGAACTTTTGCGCACTGGTCTTTATGGAGCTGCCCCAGTGTGCGACGGCCAGAACGCTTAGTGATGGCGACACTATCGAGTATTTAGCCATGAAAAAGCTCCTCAAACGGGTATAAAATTGTGAGTAAAAATTTAGGAAGCGCACAGCTCACTGGTTTGGAAAAGCTCTCCCAATCCTTTCATTTGATGTAATGGGAAACGGGGTTTTTTTTCAGTTAGGCGTAAATATTCCCTTCGACGTTTTGCACTTCTTTCTGGATAGTGAATATTGTTTACTGATTTTTAGGTAGTATGTTACCTGTGTTGTCATTAGTTGCTTGCCATGGACAACTTATTTCAGAAAAGTATCGGCGAAATAATTCGTAAGAAAATTCTTTTATGTTTGTCTTATAGGGCCAGTAACCATTGTGAGCTATGAAGAAGGATTTATATTTATAATTCTGCGGTATGAATTCGGTTAACCAGTTTCGGTTTGACCTTGCATGCAGAAAGGGGCATACCCACATCCTCCATATCCACTATAACCTGTAAGATAGTTCCTAGTTTTTTTCAATCGAGCGAACCCATCGCCGCCCCTACCGACCGAGAGGGCCACGTCCTCATAACGTGAGGACAGCGTACACATTATAGACCGGTCTATAACGGGAGAGCAAGGATCGTAAGGTCACACGTTCCAACCAACTACAGAAATTCTTCACCAGTTGGTACTACACTAACATACATAAGTATAAAAGCACATCACGAGATATTAATATAACAAAGACTTCATAATATATAATAATTACGAGCAAAACCAAAACCAAATTATAAATCAGACCAGATAGTAAGGAGAAAGTAAATTTACGAATGTAAAGGAATATCGGTTCAAATGACAAATTGTCCTAGCCTTTGTAGTTTCCCAACTACCAGTGAACTCCATAAACTGATATATCTCATTACCATGATAAACTCTATTACAGTTTTGAAGATATTTGATGGATGTCAAATATGGATGTCAAATATCTTCAAAACTGTAATAGAGTTTATCATGGTACGTCTACTACTAAATCTGATCAATGCTAGTCTACTGCTATACGAAGGAAGATTATGGTTCGGGTTCCATTGAAGGTTTCTGAGACAAAAATGAGAAACTGTTTCTTTACCGATTCAATCATATTAACATACAAATTGTACTGGGGGTCCCAAACAACTGATCCATATTCGAGAATAGGGCGGACTAGTGAAGTAAAAAGATTTTTCGTAACGTAGGGATATGCAAATTCATCTACCCAACGTTTAACAAAGTTCAGAACGCCAGAAGCCTTGTTTACCATCGTAATTATGTGGGGGATCAAATTCAATTTTCTGTCCAAGAGAACACCAAGATCAGCAAATGAGTCCACCGATTCAAGAAAATTTTTTGCGAAAAGGATGATGTCCTAGAGAACAGCATATGCTTACATTTCGCAAAATTAAGCTCCATAAAATTGGCTTCGCACCACGTTTGGAAACATTAACATTAACATTAACATTAACATTAACATTAACATTAACATTAACATTAACATTAACATTAACATTAACATTAACATTAACATTAACATTAACATTAACATTAACATTAACATTAACATTAACATTAACATTAACATTAACATTAACATTAACATTAACATTAACATTAACATTAACATTAACATTAACATTAACATTAACATTAACATTAACATTAACATTAACATTAACATTAACATTAACATTAACATTAACATTAACATTAACATTAACATTAACATTAACATTAACATTAACATTAACATTAACATTAACAGTAACATTAACATTAACATTAACATTAACATTAACATTAACATTAACATTAACATTAACATTAACATTAACATTAACATTAACATAACATTAACATTAACATTAACATTAACATTAACATTAACATTAACATTAACATTAACATTAACATTAACATTAACATTAACATTAACATTAACATTAACATTAACATTAACATTAACATTAACATTAACATTAACATTAACATTAACATAACATTAACATTAACATTAACATTAACATTAACATTAACATTAACATTAACATTAACATTAACATTAACATTAACATTAACATTAACATTAACATAACATTAACATTAACATTAACATTAACATTAACATTAACATTAACATTAACATTAACATTAACATTAACATTAACATTAACATTAACATTAACAAATAACATTAACATTAACATTAACATTAACATTAACATTAACATTAACATTAACATTAACATTAACATTAACATTAACATTAACATTAACATAACATTAACATTAACATTAACATTAACATTAACATTAACATTAACATTAACATTAACATTAACATTAACATTAACATTAACATTAACATTAACATTAACATTAACATTAACATTAACATTAACATTAACATTAACATTAACATTAACATTAACATTAACATTAACATTAACATTAACATTAACATTAACATTAACATTAACATTAACATTAACATTAACATAACATTAACATTAACATTAACATTAACATTAACATTAACATTAACATAACATTAACATTAACATTAACATTAACATTAACATTAACATTAACATTAACATTAACATTAACATTAACATTAACATTAACATTAACATTAACATTAACATTAACATTAACATTAACATTAACATTAACATTAACATTAACATTAACATTAACATTAACATTAACATTAACATTAACATTAACATTAACATTAACATTAACATTAACATTAACATTAACATTAACATTAACATTAACATTAACATTAACATTAACATTAACATTAACATTAACATTAACATTAACATTAACATTAACATTAACATTAACATTAACATTAACATTAACATTAACATTAACATTAACATTAACATTAACATTAACATTAACATTAACATTAACATTAACATTAACATTAACATTAACATTAACATTAACATTAACATTAACATTAACATTAACATTAACATTAACATTAACATTAACATTAACATTAACATTAACATTAACATTAACATTAACATTAACATTAACATTAACATTAACATTAACATTAACATTAACATTAACATTAACATTAACATTAACATTAACATTAACATTAACATTAACATTAACATAACATTAACATTAACATTAACATTAACATTAACATTAACATTAACATTAACATTACATTAACATTAACATTAACATTAACATTAACATTACATTAACATTAACATTAACATAACATTAACATTAACATTAACATTAACATTAACATTAACATTAACATTAACATTAACATTAACATTAACATTAACATTAACATTAACATTAACATTAACATTAACATTAACATTAACATTAACATTAACATTAACATTAACATTAACATTAACATTAACATTAACATTAACATTAACATTAACATTAACATTAACATTAACATTAACATTAACATTAACATTAACATTAACATTAACATTAACATTAACATTAACATTAACATTAACATTAACATTAACATTAACATTAACATTAACATTAACATTAACATTAACATTAACATTAACATTAACATTACATTAACATTAACATTAACATTAACATTAACATTAACATTAACATAACATTAACATTAACATTAACATTAACATTAACATTAACATTAACATTAACATTAACATTAACATTAACATTAACATTAACATTAACATTAACATTAACATTAACATTAACATTAACATTAACATTAACATTAACATTAACATTAACATTAACATAACATTAACATTAACATTAACATTAACATTAACATTAACATTAACATTAACATTAACATTAACATTAACATTAACATTAACATTAACATTAACATTAACATTAACATTAACATTAACATTAACATTAACATTACATTAACATTAACATTAACATTAACATTAACATAACATTAACATTAACATTAACATTAACATTAACATTAACATTAACATTAACATTAACATTAACATTAACATTAACATTAACATTAACATTAACATTAACATTAACATTAACATTAACATTAACATTAACATAACATTAACATTAACATTAACATTAACATTAACATTAACATTAACATTAACATTAACATTAACATTAACATTAACATTAACATTAACATTAACATTAACATTAACATTAACATTAACATTAACATTAACATTAACATTAACATTAACATTAACATTAACATTAACATTAACATTAACATTAACATTAACATTAACATTAACATTAACATTAACATTAACATTAACATTAACATTAACATTAACATTAACATTAACATTAACATTAACATTAACATTAACATTAACATTAACATTAACATTAACATTAACATTAACATTAACATTAACATTAACATTAACTTAACATTAACATTAACATTAACATTAACATTAACATTAACATTAACATTAACATTAACATTAACATTAACATTAACATTAACATTAACATTAACATTAACATTAACATTAACATTAACATTAACATTAACATTAACATTAACATTAACATTAACATTAACATTAACATTAACATTAACATTAACATTAACATAACATTAACATTAACATTAACATTAACATTAACATTAACATTAACATTAACATTAACATTAACATTAACATTAACATTAACATTAACATTAACATTAACATTAACATTAACATTAACATTAACATTAACATTAACATTAACATTAACATTAACATTAACATTAACATTAACATTAACATTAACATTAACATTAACATTAACATTAACATTAACATTAACATTAACATTAACATTAACAATTAAGTGTGCATTATGGAAACGGGTAAGCCGTTAATGAATAACAAGAATAGGAGCGGGCCAAGATGAAATGGGCCAAGATGACCTGAGTCACCCCAGATGCACAAAAATAGATCTTGATAATGATCTACCAAATGATACCGTCTGTTCTCGGTTCATTAAGTAATAACTAATAATTGTGGTTAAATTTATCAAAGGCCTTATTAAAATCGGTAAAAATCGCATCAATTTGATCTCTATTAATAAAGCCGTCAATAACACTAGGTCACAAATGACAAAATTTTCTCTGTTATTTGTTTCTAGCATACTTTTTCTCATTGATTTTGACCTACTAAACACGAAAATGAGTTTTAAAAATTTTTCTGTTGATTGGTTTTCGAGATACAAATTTTTGAACTTTTTTTTTAAATTTTTGGAGGTACACTTACAATTTTGAGCATATCTTTCGTCTTCTTTGACGTATTTGATCCTACTACTACTTAAATTAAAGCAAATTGAGCCGTCTACAACTCATTCTCAGAATTTTCAAATCGGGTGAGTAGTTTTGATGTTGGCGGCTTAAAAAGGTTAAAAAACTGCGTTTTTTTAGTAAAAATGTGGCAGAAAAATTCATATAAAATATAAAACGCGATGCTAACAGCGATTTTGGTTTTTTACGTATAGCTGGCATTTTTCCAAAGAAAATAAGCACTTACTTAACAAAATCTGACAACAAATGGCGGACTTATAATTTTTTTGGTAAAACACCGAAATTCCGCTATTTCACGATATTTTGATTTTCATTATTTGCACAGCTTACCTACTAGGAGGGATCGAAAAAGCAAGTTTTTTATAATCCTTTTGGAATAGAACGGAACAGTTGCTCCTATACATAAGTTACTTCTGTTCAAAATTTCACCACCCTGGGTTAATGTCTTCTGTTCTGGCAAGGGACGTGAAATTTCAAAAATTTAGTGAAATCAGCAATTTTTTTTTTTGGAAATTTTTTTCAAATGTCACAGCACTTAGCAGTTTTGATAAAATTTTTAAATTAATATTAATAACACAAATATTTCATAATTGTAAAAAACCTATTTACAATACCGTAGGGACGTTTCGTCGATGTTTTTAAGAAAATGGTATAATGAAAATGCAGAACATAGAAACACAGGTGCATTTTACGATACGAATTTTGGCAAACCCACTTTACATGTACAAAATTGTTTGGAAAAAACGTTTACGTAATTTTTATGATTCTCAGAAGTAAAAAAAATAAGTAATACACAAATAGTTATTTAATTTTTATGATTGTGGTTGCAGAGTAATATACGCTTCTGAATGTGCGTGGACGCTCTTCGTGTTCCTTTATGACTGCTACTCCGTTCACAGTCAATTAAAGGGAATTACACTTTTTTATTGATGTGTGTTTTCCCGATGGCTACCTGTATCGGATTTTTTTACAGAAATTCCCCCCACATTTGTGAGTGGTCATTATTTGGAAACTTTTCCACAATTTGAAACGCACACTTGCTGAATCAGGTATATAGCCAGGTATAGTATTTATAGGTGTTCATTTATCGTTTTTTGTCATTCAACAAGTGTCTACGAACGCGAGTAGTACGAGTAAAAAGTGAAACAAATTGAATTTAAGTGCATATAATACCTACCCAACAAGTAAGACAATGAGTAAAAGACTACGTGTGTTCGAGTGTTTGAACAATCCAGACAATTTCTGCAATGTTTGTGGCGAGTTTATAAAGAATAATCACGCACACACGTTTACTCCAGCAGTGCAATTGCACTATTTGAATTATTTTGGTATTTCACCAAATATCACAGAATCATGGACACCTAAGTCGCTATGTGATCTTTGCTATATAATCCTAACCAACTGGGCAGCTGGCGGAAGGTAAGAATTTTTATTTAAACACACTAAGCAAAGCAAATATAGTAATTTATTTTAATTTTAGGCGCCATATGAAATTCGATACACCCCAATGATGTGGAAAAAGCCGCTATGCCATTCCACAGACTGTTATTTTTGCCTCACCACAAACAGTGGGGTAGGGAGATTTTTAAAATGGAACTACGCTCAAGTGGGATCGTTTGCACTTCCAGTACCACATTCGAATGCTGTACCATATCCAGTGTGCCCTGGTGCATCTCTTCAAAAAGCAGAATCGTCAGATCAAGAGTCCGAGTCAAGTGCAAGCGAATTTGGGGCGTGCAGAAAGCGAAAATTACTGTCACAGGCCGAACTAAACGATTGGGTGCGCGATTTTGGTCTCACTAAGGAGAAATCCGAACTTTTTGCGTCTCGGATGGTACAGTGTGGATTTGCGGATTCAGAAGTGAAAGTAACAGCGTACAGGAAGCGTCACCAGCAGTCACCCCAATACGTGAGACCAATTGCAGCGAATACAAAAAACAAAGAAGAAGTCAGCTGTTTTTCCACATGGCATAAAATGTACAGTTATATCTTTGTTTCTACTCATTTTTTATGGGCGTTGATTTGGTTAATTTCGTTAGTTTAGCTAACCTGGCACATCCATTTCTAATTGTGCCATACATTGAGTATGTAGTGCTCTAAATAAATTAAAAATAATATACTAAGACTAATTTGTTTATTTTAAATTAAGTTCAAATGTATTTATTCGTTTGCGTTGGGTAGGTAAGCTGTGCAAATAATGAAAATCAAAATATCGTGAAATAGCGGAATTTCGGTGTTTTACCAAAAAAATTATAAGTCCGCCATTTGTTGTCAGATTTTGTTAAGTAAGTGCTTGATTTCTTTGGAAAAATGCCAGGTATACGTAAAAAAACCAAAATCGCGTTTTATATTTTATATGAATTTTTATATGAATTTTTCTGCCACATTTTTACTAAAAAAACGCAGTTTTTTAACCTTTTTAAGCCGCCAACATCAAAACTACTCACCCGATTTGAAGATTTTCTGAGAATGAGTTGTAGACGGCTCAATTTGCTTTAATTTGAGTAGTAGTAGGATCAAATACGTCAAAGAAGACGAAAGATATGCTCAAAATTGTAAGTGTACCTCCAAAATTTAAAAAAAAAAGTTAAAAAATTTGTATCTCGAAAACCAATCAACAGAAAAATGTTTAAAACTCATTTTCGTGTTTAGTAGGTCAAAATCAATGAGAAAAACTATGCTAGAACCAAATAACAAAACGACTGTTGGCTAGTGTAATAGAAGAGGAAAACTGAAGCAAATTAGTCACGGTGGAACGACCCATCCGCAAGCGGATCTAAAATAGAGGAAGCATGATGAGAAATTACCTCTGTGACTAACTTCTCAAAAAGTTTAGGAATGACACTCAATTTTGCAATTCCCCTAAAATTTGCAACATTTACTAAACTACCAGATTTGTGGACTGGGATTATATAAGAGCTCTTCCACTGTGCAAAAAACTGACCGAACTTTAATGAAGTATTAGATAGGAGAGTCAAGGGTAAGCTGAGAGAATTCGAGCAGTATTTCAACAATGAGTCCGGGATACCATGAGGACCAGCTTTATTCTAGCAACCACGAAGAACTTACGACAGGTGAATCAAACGGTGGCCGTCGGTGGTGCAATGGTTAGTGTGCGCGGCTCTTGTACATGAGATCCTGGGTTCGAACCCTGCTCTGACCACCTTCAAATTTCTTTCGGCGGCGGTCACCTCGCATAGTGACGGCGACACTATCGAGTATATAGTATATAGCCATAAAACTGTAGGTCCCAATCAGTGAGTGAAAACTGGAAAGCGCACAGCTCAGTGATTGTGAAAAGTTCTCCCTTGTCCCTTCATGGGATGTAATGAGAAACCATTTATTTTTTTTGATGAAACGGAATGGTAGAGCGGACAGTGTACGGGTATGATTTGGAAACATCATAGGCTTGGGTGAAATAAATAGATGCGTAAAATTCGGCGAAACAATTAGCAATACGCTCCTTATCTGAAAAATCACTACCGTTCATTTTAATCCTATAAGGTGTGGAAGACAAATTACGCTTCAAGTTAACAAATCTAAAGAATGATTTGGGATTCCGTTTAAAATTAGCCTTCAACTTATCCAAATATAATCTATAACTCTCACGTGATTTAGAGTTGTATTTACTCCTAGAAACAATATACCTACCTTGCCAGCGTATCTGCTCCACGGTTCCCTGGAATTTTCAAATGTCCCCGCCTCCCATATAAGGTGAATGTCGAACTGCTTGGCCATCCCATTTAGAGATGTGCGACAGTTATAGGCAGTTACTGAAGTCAGAACAACAGATTATAGAGATTTTATGGCAGCCTATATATATTGATACCCCAGTTGGCGATGACGTTTCATCCCAGCCAGAAAACATTTTCCTGCGGGAAACTTCCAAATTCATAACCCACTAACAGCATGTGTAGAAAAAGTAACCGTAGAATGAATAAAAAAACTAATGACAGATTGGCACAATGACTTAGTTGATTTCATTTGTAAGCCGATGATATTATATTGTCTACACGCTGAAAAGAAACGGCCTCTGTAACATATTCTCCCAAACATATTCTATGTTTGGAACACATTTCAAACAATTATATGTTTGTAAGTCCCAAACTCAGGTGCATTTAAATGCAAACATTAGCATGTTTACTGACAAATATGTATGCTTTTATGTGGAAACACATTCGTGCTTCATTCCAAACATAAATATACTTATGTGGAAGCATTCGCGTATTTTCCCCAAAACTCCATATACTTACGTGGAAACATATGAGTATTTTCTCCCAAACATAATAATATTTAGAAACGAATTATTCTTTCTTTCTTTATTTATTATAATGAAAATAAATTTTTAATACAAAAAACTAAAATATTTAAAAATACCCCTTTTACATTTACTAGCTTAATGTATTACTTTTTTATGAAATCAGAATCTGCTGCTCTTTTGCTTCTCCTTTCTTTGATGTCTCTCACGTTTTTGTTTTCAGAAGGTTTCAACTATGCCTTTGTTATCACAATGCGTTGGTACACAAACAATATACTTATATACAAATCAAGTTCATGCAAGACAAGCATGTATTAATTACTTGTAATTTTTTTTTATTATATTTCACAAATGGTCTGCCATTCCGATATTTTCGGTAGAGGCTCGGGCTGAAAAAGGGATTCACGTTGTTGCCCTTTCCACTTTCTTTCCTCAAAATCATTTCTCACTTTGGTAGCACACATATATATTACGAAACACATACACAAAATCCGAAGCAACATCACAAACCATTTAACCATACGAGCGTTGGTTTATTCTTGTTTCACTGATAAAGCGCTTTTGATATCCTCTATTCGATGAACCATTGACGACATGAAATTAGAACGCTATACCTTAAGCACATTCAGGAATATTCATGAGCCACTCACTGCGAGAATAATGCAAACATACAGATCCACACTTACAAGATATACACACTCGTTGCCCCTCTTTTATTCTCTTGCTCTCGAGTGAGCATAAACAGTGCAACAAACACGTCTGTATTTGTATCAGAAACACATATATATTTGGGTCGCAAACTCATATGTTATAACATATTTATCATTGTGTCTCAATCTTATAATATTGAATAGCAAAAACAATACGTTTGGGCACAACTATATTATATTTGCGATAAGCTCCAAACACATGCTATATTTGCACCCAAACAACAAATAACGACGGATTTTCCAGCATGTAGATTATTTGTTATTTGTCTAAGTTTTTTCGACATACTATTGAGGTTCCCCCTTGTGCCACTTAGAACGAGATATGACAAAATAAAAATTTATGAGATATGTGAGATCATACAGATGCAAATAAAATGGGCATACACCATGTTATATTAGAACGTAATGGTAAAGGATGGAAACCTTATCTAATAAATACATTGACAGATAGTTTGTTGAAATCCCAAAACGAAAGGACACCCTCATATTTTCGTAAATATACATATGTATGTGTATTATATACTAAAGTGTGAATTTGGTTAGCCACAAGTACTCGCATTACTTGCGGATGTTAATGCCGGTAACGATAAAAATTGTTATGCTACATATATACAAAAGTACACACACAGATACATGCACACAAAAACAAATTTACATATATATAAATATTGGTACTGAGCGTCACTAACCGGCTAACAAATTTGGCTCATTAACGCTTAGGTATCATATCATATCAGACTGGTGGTTTACATAATGTTACTCATACGCCCGGGGGGATTACATATCACAGACGTATCCTTGTAGCATAATTAGAATTCATTATTTGAATGTATTTTGGCAATTCTAAGGAAATGTCTCTGACTTGACTTGGATGCTTCTCTGATTGGCAGAACTCTAATAAAGGGTTTTTCAACAGAGACGCTACAAAAGTAAGTCGATAGGGACAGCAAACGAAGCCATATTTTTTCCCGCTCTTTTGACATTTCTCTTCAGTAAGGTTTGCCATTTCTTCATGGAAAGATATACGAGCCAACACCGAGTCGAAATTATTAAAATTTACTACCGAAATTTGGAGTCAGTGGCTTCAACTTTAAGAGCGCTGCGTCCAATTTATGGTCGTCATAATCATCCTACCAGATAGACAATTGTGCGTCTAGTGGAAAAATTTGAATCCACAGGCACAGTACAAAATGTTCCCGTGCCAGTGAGACAAAGAAGTGCCCGTAGTGTCGAGAATATTCCTGCCGCTGAGACTTCAGTTCATGAAAGCCCAAATGTGTCTCTCACACGTCGTTCTCACGCGTTGGGCATCTCTGTGACGTCGTTGTGGCGAATTTTGCGAAAAGATCTTGGCCTGCATCCTTACAAGATCAAATTGACGCAAGAACTGAAGCCCCTTGACCACCATAAGCGTCGAATGTTCGTGAATTGGGCTGAGCAACAACTTGAAAATGATTCGGATTTTCATCGGAAAATCATCTTCAGCGATGAGACTCATTTCTGGCTGAATGGCTTCGTCAATAAGCAAAATATGCGTTATTGGTCAGACAGCAATCCACACGTAATCCATGAGTCATCATTGCATCCCGGAAAAATTACGGTTTGGTGCGGTTTATGGTAACCGGTTCAATGATAACCGAATATTTTTGGTCCCATTTGGATAATATGGACTTGGAGGACATGTGTTTCCAACAGGACGGCGCCACAAGCCACACAGCGAATGCCACAATCAAGTTATTGGAAACCTGTTATCTAACGAAATGGCCCAGTCGATTGACAGTCTCGGTCCTGCGATTTGACGCCGTTAGATTATTTCTTGTGGGGTACGTCAAGTCTATGGTCAATGCCAACAAGCCAGCGATGATTGATGACCTTCGTACGAATATCGAATGTGAAATTGCAGCAGTATCGGCCGATTTATGCTTGAAAACTGTCGAAAATTGGGTTCAGCGCCTGGACTTCTGCAAGCGTGCCCGTGGTGGCCATAGAAAAGAAATCGAGTTCCATACATAATGGCAGCGAACGTACTTTCACGGGAATGAAGAATTTCATTGGCATCTAAAACCGGTTGTGTTTTATTTAAAAAAACTTTTGTAGCGCTCTTATTGAAAAACCCGTTAGGTCTGGGCAAATGTGTCACTATGAAGATTTTGCTATAAAAGATACGACAAATTTCGCACAGTGTTACAAATGGGAAAACTTTTTGAATTTGTGAATAAAAAGTTTTTGCATTCAAGTCGCCACATTTAGTAACTTAAGTGTAATAAGATTCCCAAATTAAAGGAATTTAAAGGATTAATAATTTCGTAGGATATTTCTTGTTCTATATTTTAAGGTTGTCTCAGTAAGAATGCACTTTTTCATTTTAAAATAAATAAACGTATTTTTTAAGACAGTTGTGATTTTTTATGGGATTGTAAAGAAGATAGGAACGCCTATCGCGGGCGTCTAAGGAAACTCTTAGGTAACCATCCGAATATTCCGACTAATGTGCCAGAGCTGGAAGAACTAGTTGGCAAATTTACTGATGCGTACAGGAACGCGCTCAATGAGCACTGTAAGACCAGTGGTTATAATTCTGCCAAGGGTAACAAAAATCCTCATTGGTGGAACGCTGAGCTTCAGGATCTAAGATCGTCCATTAGCCTGCTTTTTAACAAGGCCAAAAAGAGTGGCGACCAAAGGGATTGGGACGTTTACAAGATTAGTCTTAATCTATATAAAGGTGAAATCAAGAAGGCCAAACGGAAATCCTGGCGAAACTTCTGTGAATCCATTGAGGGAACCAACCAGACTGCACGCTTAATATGCATGCTCGCCATAAACCCACAGTGTGCGGGGTCGTTAATAAAAGACGATGGAACGTGGACGTATCTGTCTGAAGAGTCTCGTGGGATTCTCCTGGATACCCACATTCCCAACGATGACCGGAATGCTGGTCATCAGCCAGAAGAGCTAGGCGGAAACTCACCTAGCTTAGAAAAAGTTCGCTTAATAGTGAGCAGAAAGAATCTGATATGGGGAATTAGTTGCTTTAAGCCCTATGAATCAGCCGGACCTGACAGGATAATTCCCGCGCAACGGCAGGAGGCACTATACCTATCTTGTAATTGGTAGGAGGCAATCTTCAGGGGCTGCCTTACACTGGGAGTCATTCCTAGCATTTGGAAGCAAACCAAAGTGGTTTTGGTCCCGAAAGCGGGCAAATGCTTTCATGTCAAACCAAAGGACTTTAGACCAATCAATCTATCATCCTTTGTTCTTAAGGCACTTGAAAGGTTACTGGACATTCACGTTCGAGGTAATCTTCCACAGAATCTACTATCGAGTTCTCAGCATGCCTATATCAAGTGTAGGTCAAGTGAGACGGCTCTCCACTCTATCAGCCTAACAGAATACTGTCTTGAGAATAAGGTCTTCGCTCTAGGGACCTTCCCGGACATCGAGGGAGCCATCAATAACATTCAACCTTCGTTACAGAATCTAGGAGTCGACAGCTTAGTGACACGCCTAATTGGGAAGCTTCTGGTGGATAGATCCGTCAAGCTGAATGGGGCGGTGTTACAATTGCTATGACCGTTAACAAGGGGACACTTCCGGGGGAGTTATGTCTCCACTATTATGGTTAACTTCTGTCAATGAACTGCTTTTTTAATTGGACAGAACCGAATGCCAGGTTTTTGACTATGCCGATGATATTGCTATCATCTGTACGGGTAGAAACCTCAATCTACTTAGCATTCGTACAACCAAACTACTTAGTCTAATTTCGAACTGGACGGGTAACAACGGACTATCACTTAACCCACTTAAAACCGAGCTTATCCTGTTCTCAGGGAAATATAAAATACCCGCATTTAAACTACCGTCAGTTAATGGGGTGCAATTACAGTTGACGGAAATGGTCAAGTACCTGGGAATAATTCTCGACAGAAAACTGTCTTGGAAACCGAATGTGACGGAGAGGGTGAAAAAGGCGTCTGTTGCTCTTTATTGCTGTAAAGGGGCGATATGACTGTCTGCTCGGGACTGTCTCCTAAGATCACCATGTGGATTTATACGGCAATAATCAGACCAATATTTCTCTATGGCATCGTAGTTTGGTGGAGGTCTCTCCAAAATAAATATATTCTGAATTCCTTGATGAAAATTAAAAGATCAGCACTGATTAGCGTTAGTGGGGCAATTGGCGCGACGTCAGGCACTGCACTTAATGTTATCCTGAACATCTGTACTCCTGATATCATGGCCGAATCGGCATCCGCTACATCCCTGGTGAGAATCAGAGATTGTGGCGTTTTGATATCGGGGCATTCCGGACACGCTGAATTACTACACCGGCTCAATTCTATGCCCGTAAAACCCTCCCCTCCCCTACCTTCTACCAGCAAGAATTCTAAGGACTTCTATTCCGAACAGGAATACCTGGGAAAAGTCACTGGAAGGGGACACCAGTAGTATCAGATTTTTCAAGGATGGATCAATGTTGGACGAGCAAGTAGGTTATGGGGTCCATTCACTGGACCTAAATGTAAATATCTCCTTCAAGCTGCCTGTTCACTGTAGCGTATTTCAGGCGGAAATTACCGCCATACTCGAGGTTGCTGAACTACTGAAAAGTAGTGTCACAACCCTCCGGAGAATATGTATCTACACGGACAGCCAGGCTGCCATAAAATACCTGGAAGCCATGTTTGCTACGTCCCTGATGGTGAAAGAATGCCACTCATCACGTAGGGTGGTGGCAGAGTATTTTGACATTAGGATCATCTGGATACCGGGAAACAGCGACATTGCAGGCAATTGCATAGCGGATGCGTTAGCTAGACAGGGCACTACGGCACAGGTTCTTCCTGCAAAATAAGGTGTTAGTATGCCAATCTCTACCTGCCGTTTGCAGATCAGGCAGTGGGCCGATAATATCTTCCAGGACAAGTGGAGACTTACTTCTACTTGCAAACAAGCCAGGGTCCTCTGGCCACAGGTGGACAGGAAGAGGACTAGGCAACTACTTAACTTGCCGAGGAATGGGAACACTTACGGGACATTGTCTTGTAGGAAAACACGCCCTCATATTGGGACATAGAAACTCCACTCTCTGAAGATGCTGCATGGAAGAGGACAAGCAAACGACGAAACACCTTCTCTTGGATTGCCCTGCTCTGGCTGGACTAAGAAGTAGGATATTCGGAACACATCTAGTTAGCACCGTAGCCCTACAGAATATTCCTGTAGGTTTTATAGACAAATTTATTGAAAGAGCAAATTGGCTAGACGACTAGTCAATAGCTGCTATGGATGAAACTGCAGGTATCACAATGGGCTTCTATAGCCTAAGTGTGCTAGACAGCGTGCTCTCTTGCAGCCTTTTTCTACCAATCAAACAACCAAAGAAGACATGTTCCGCTTAAGAATGGAATACAATATCCGTCAGGTGGCGCCCACGGCTCTGATGGCAGGCCATTACTCTTTCATGCAATTTTCCATGAATTTTTCACACAAATGTGGCTGTATTTCACCAATGACGCGTTGGATCTCGGATTTGAGCTCAGGAATTGTTTCTGGTTTATTCGCATAAACCCTAGATTTCCCAAAACACCAAAGAAAGAAATAGCACGGCGGTAAATCCCATGATCTTGGTGGCCAGTTGACATCAAAATTTCTTGGGATAATTTGTTCTAGAAATCGATTGTTTCATGCGCGGTGTGGCTTGCTGAAACCACATGTCGTCCAGATCCATACCGTGCAGTTGAGGCCACAAGAACACCGTTATCATGATCCTGTAACGAATGCCGTTCACAGTCACTGCTATTTCGGCCTCATCTTCCAAATTGTGAGGCCCAATCACGCCGCCTAATCAAAATCCTTACCAAACAGTTGCTCGTTGTGGGCGCATTTGCTTCTCACGGATGGCACGAGGATTTTCGGATCCTTAAATTCGATAGTTTGTTGTATTCACGAAGCCATTCAGAAGGAAATGCGCTTCATCGGAGAAGATGATATTTTTTTGAAAAATTGACATTAAATTCACTATACTCCATTACACATTGAAGGAAATGCCGGGGCTTTCCTTGGTCTGCTGGTTTCAGCCCCTGAGTAAGCTGAATTTTGTGCGCATGAAGGTAGAGGTCTTTTGTCAAAATTCAACTTTTCTCGTCCAGTTGATACCACCAAGCTCTCGCAGGCAATATTCCATCTGGTCTTTCCAGCAAAGTCTTGGTCATCCTACTTTACGAAATTCTACTCTAGGGGGGTAGTTTACGACTGTAAAACATTGTAGCAGAGCTTAAAGGAGTGTGTAGGAGCTGCCAAGACGAATACGGTAGTGGTCGACCAATTGAGGTGTCCGTGCTAGACACGGTTAAGAAAATCCACAAAATGGTATTGGATGATCGTCGGCTGAATGTGCGAAATGATAGGCATTTTAAAAAGTTCTATACGTCGTCTATTGGCCGGCGTTTTGAAGATGAGGAACCTGTGCACAAGATAGGTGCACAAGATTGCTTTCCATTTAGCAAAAACAGCGAGTGTTTGGCGATGTTTCCCGCAATAAAGCCGAATTTTTGAGCCGATTTATAGTCATGGATGAGACATGGGTCAACAACTTCACACCTGAGAGAAAGGAATAGTAAAAGCAGTGTACTGGAATGGTAGAATCGTGTGCAAAGAATGCGGAGACGGTTCCATCTGCAGGCAAGGTCATGGTGTTTATTTTTTTGGAATGCGCATGGGACAATTTTTGTTTATTTTCTTCGGAAGGAAAATCCATCAACGGCGAATATTATGCCAATTCATTGCAGCGTTTAAGTGATGAAATTAAAGGGAAATTGAATTGAAAAATAAAGTGTTATTTCATCAAGACAATGCTCCACTTCACACCTCAATTATTGCGATGACCAAAATTAATGAATTAAAGTTCGAAAAGCTTCATTACACACCTTTTTCGCCAGATTGAGCTCCCTCGGACTATTTTCTATTTCCAAAGTGGAAATAATATTTCGGTGGTAAAAGATTTGCCAACAATAAAGAGGTGGAGTCTGCGGTTGATGGCTATTATAAGGAGTTTGACAGTTCTTGCTATAAAGTGGGGATGAAATCTATTGAATATCGCGGTAAAAAGTGTATCGACCTAAAAGGAGATAATGTTGGGAAATAAAGAACATTTTCCCCAACTTTTTTGTGGCTCTTTGTTAGTTTTTGGACCGCCCTTGAAGCATCAAAGATGAAATTAAACGAACGTGGAGTACAACGAAACTGCAAGCAATTATATTGCCTGTATGAATTGTTGTTGTATTTTTGGGCAACAATAAAACCGGTTCTATTGGGGAACGATGGTCCTCTGGACATGTAAAAAGTTTTGCAAATGTTTTCTTGTGTGTTTGTTCTAGCGATATATTTCGACCATTTACATTATAAGGGATTCCGTTCGGAACCGGTGTAGAACTGTAGTTCCCCATCAGGGAGTATAAAACTAGAGAGCGTACAGCTCACTGAATATGAGAAGCTCTCCCCAATTCCTTCATGGGATGTAATGGGAAACCATTTATTTATTTTTTATCATTCCCAAAACCACTGATGAAGATCTGTGGCTAGATTTGAAATAGCTATGCGGTTTGCCCGGGGTCATGAGGATGTATTTTGAAAAACTTTTTTAATAACAATAACTCTATTTAGAGAGATATGGAAGGGTTTGGAACTAGAATAAATAAAAATAAATAATTTTTTTTGCAAGCATAATATTTAAATCCTTCAAAACCGAACTACTAACTAAGAGCTTTCTTTCCAAAAATTTTATTTAAAAATGTATTTTCCTTTGCATTCAGTTTGATGCATTTCTCAATGGCATCATTCCCAAAACCGTGGCCGCCGGTGGTGCAATGGTTTGCACCCTGCTCTGACCACCTTAAATTTCACTAAGCCATGAAAAAGCATCTCAGAATACGGTTCGCAACCGGTGTAGAACTGTAAAGTCCCAATCAGTGTGTATAAAACTAGAAAGCGCACACCTCACTGGTTGTCAGAAGCTCTTCACAATTCCTTCATGGGATGTAATGGCCATGTATTTATTAGTTATCATTTCCAAAACCACTGGTGAAGATCTGTGGCTAGGTCTGGTTTACCCGGAGTCATGAGGATGTTGAAAAACTTTTCTAATTAACGGGTCCGCCAAATAACTTTTTTTTTTAAACTGCTATAAAAAAAAACTCCTGAATATTTTCTCAAATTTCTTTTTTTATTTGAAAGTAAAATCCTTCCGGTTAATAACGGAAAATAATTTCATTCAAATGGCTGCCTCGGCTGGCCATGCAGTAGCCTACACGATTGGATAAATTTTTAAGCACATTATCGATTGTGTGCAGCTGTATTTCACCAATGACTTCACGAATATTGTCCTTCAAAGCGTCAATTGTCTCTGGATTGTCGGCGTAAAACTTATCTTTGAGGCCACCCCACAAATAATAGTCCAACGGTGTCAAATCGCAGCTCCGAGGTGGCCAAACGACATCAGCTCTGCGACTGATAATGCGATCTTCAAAAACAGGGCGCAAAACATCGAGTGTAGCTTCGGCAGTATGGCACGGAGCGCCGTCCTGTTGAAACCAAATGTTGCCAATATCCTCCTCTTCAATTTTTGTGAACAAAATTTTGTTCAACATGGCCCCATAACGATCGCCATTGACTGTAAGGGCTACTCCTTGCTCATTTGCGAAGTAAAATGGCCCAATTATGCGTCTGGACCAAAATCCGCACCAAACAGTAACTCGTTTTGGGTGCATCGGCTTTTCAATGTATGCGTGCGGGTTTTCTGTGCCCCAAATGCGACAATTTTGCCTGTTTACATACTCGCCAATATCAAAATGAGCTTCATCTGAAAAAATGATTTTTTTTTGGCAAAATCGGCATCTTCTGTAAGTCGATCGCACGCCCATTTTTCCCATATTTCCCAGCGTTATTCAAGCGTATACACAACCATATTCGTTCAGCGGAAGGATATAACTAATTATCTGTCAAATCAGACATGAGCTATGTCAGTGTTACCATTCACGAAATAAGCAATAGTTGAAAAAAAAAACGTTAGATGGCGCACCCTTTATAATAACTATATCTGTATTAAGAGAGATATGGAAAGGGCTTGAACCCGAATACTTAAAAATAAAGATTTTTTTAAAGAATAGTATTTTAGTCCTTAAAAACGAACTACTAACTAAGAGCTTCCTTTCCAAAAGTTTGATATAAAAATGTATTTGAAAATAATATTCGATTGCCCCGTTCAAGATAGTCACTAAAGAACTGCGAAACTTTTGCACACAATTCTTTGAAGGAACTTCGAATTTGCACATAAGTCCATACCTGTTCAGAATGCGCTGCTTTTAACATCAATATCTTCATTGAGATGTTCCAGAGACCGCGCCGCGTCTGTCTATCGCCCTCGTCCAATATCACATTTTATATGATTAAGCCATAACACATTTCCAGACATGGCTGTATACACAGGCATCATTATACCTACCATGTACGTCTATGCATGTGATTTTGTGTGAGTATTGTGCATATGCATGTGTGGGTTTCACAGAGTTTGCCTGCTTGCCACCATATCCTTTGTAAGATGATGTTTCAGGCTTTTCTATTTACCTCAAAATGCCTCAATTAAAGATTCTCTTTATGACCGTTACAGAGGTTTTCCATGATGGTGACAGTTTTCACACACACACGTACACACACACACACATACTCCCACACACATGAATACAGAACCAATTAGAGATTAATACCTACAAGCTGGTATTAGTTGAGCTGATATTTTGGTAAAACACAATAACTCTATAGGTGTGTTAGTGCGAGGTGTGTATCGATCTGTGTATTAGTGTGGACGCCATTAATGTTAAGTGAAAACCACATCTAGCGAATGAAACTGTGTCACTTTTGGGTGTCAACTGGTAAACAAATTCCATTAATTGAAACGAATTTTAAAGTGATCGAATAGAAGATTGATGAACTAGGCAATTCACAATCAATTTACACGAAAATGTATTAGTTATCAAGGCATTGATTGAAATTTAATACTAAAACCAAATCAGAATTTGAACAGCTTTTAATTTGTTGGCCGTCGGTGGTGCAATGGTAGTGTGCATGAGGACGTGGGTTCGAACCCTACTTTGACCAACTTAAATTTCTTTTGACGGCGGTCACCTCGCTTAGTGACGGCGATACTATCGAGTATTTAGCCATGAAAAAGCTTCTCAAAATACCGTTCGGAACCGGTGTAAAACTGAAGGTCCCAATCATTGAGTGTAAAACTAGAACGCGCTCAATGATTGTGAGAAGCTCTCCCTACTCCCTTCATGGGATGTAACGGGAAACCTTTTTTTTTAATTTGTTATCTTTCCTAAATTATCTAAACTCTTGTATAAAAAATCAATGAGTGTTGGAACTCACGGGCGATGTGTTAACACCTTTTGTTACACGGTACCTCTTCCAAGTCTATGAACACATTAGCAAATGTTACATTGGAAAATAAAAAAAGAATAGTTTTTGTGCTGGAGGCTCTTTCCCTATTGCACTTTCTTTTTTCTTACATCTGCTTTAACATTAGATGTAATATTTTTGAAATAAAAAAAGGAATATTTAGCTGACTGAAATAAATGTTTTTATTTTGTCATAAACACAGCGATGACAAAAAGTATTGAACAGTATAGAGAACTTATTGCACTCTTTTGCCGCTCTGATGGAGAGTCTGAGTAAAAGAGCATAAACGAGTCTTATTCTCTTTATAGAATATTTCAATATAAATAAATCCATTTCAACAATGTTATTACATGAAACAATACAAAATGCATAAATGTTTCAAAAGGCATCATTGTTTCACATCAAAATTATGAATGGATCAAGTTATGACAAAAAGAGAGTAATACGTTTTGAATCATTCTCCAGATGTTGCCAGTGATTGTGAGTTGTACAATTCGTTCCACGAGTTCTCTATACTATTCAATACTCTTTCGCGACGACGACCTGCTTGTTTGTTCGCTGCTGCTACATCAACACCATCATACTTATTTTCAGGCAGAGACTATTGTTGTACAACAACCACGTACGTGATGCTAAGCCTGTGTATTGTTTGCATGTGTTCACTTTGATATATTACCCTACCAGTGCCTATAGATGATAACATATCAAAAAGAATCTGTGGAGTTATGGTTTAAATGTTTCGGTCCAAATCGCTTGCAAAAACTACAACTTTGGATTTTACTTGCTTTCGTAATATCTATAATCTTTTAATCCGAAGCTACTTTTGTTCTTGTATTCTTGCCAAACTTCGTCGTAATTTCTGACCTTGTGAGCTTGTAAAGGGTGTCTCAGTAAGGTTGCGCTTATTTTTTGTGTACCAGTCGTAACTTTGAAATTTGGCAGCTGTCACACATGTTTATTCCGATTATTAAAACTGGAGCGCTTTACAAAAGAACAACGCTTTATAATTGTGAAAACGTTATTACAAAAATTTGGAGATATATGGTGAGACCGCTCTCAATTTTCGAAGAAGTTTCAGTCGAGAAAGCGCAACTAATGTGACAACCATTCGAAGAGTGACCAACAAATTTAAAGAAACTGGGTTGGTTATGGACAGTAAGGCTCCTGTGAGTCAAGGTACCGCTAGGTTCCTTGAACACATTGCTGCTGTAAATGAGAGTGTCGCCGATACTTCAAATCAACAACTTCAAAACAAAAGACCTCCTCTTTCATGCGTTACAAAATTCAAATCAACTCAGGAGCTCAAACCAGCAAACCATGGAATTCGCCGGCAATTCCTTCACTGGGTAATGGAGCAATGAGAAGTGAATGCCAATTTGTCAAAAAAAGTCATCTTCTCCAATGAAGCCCATTTCCACCTGAATGGCTTGGTGAAAAAAGCTACGCAAATTCCCGAATTTGGGACTCAGAAAATCCTCATGCAATCCATGAGAAACAAATACAACCACAACGAGAAACTATCTGATGCTGATTTTGTTCAGGTGTCGGTGTTGGGCCTAACTTTTTGTAAGATGAGGCCGAAATTGCAGTGACTGTGAACGGTATTTGTAACAGGAACATGATAATGGAGTTCTTGTGGCGTCAATTGGACGGCATAGATATGGACGCCATGTGGTTCATCCAGACGGCATCACTTGCCACACCGCGCATGAAACAATCAAGTTATTGCAGCAACGATTTCCAGGAAAAATTATCTCATGAAAATTTTGATGTCAACTGGATCATGCGGGTTAACGCGAGTTAAGACTATGCGAGTTAACGCCGTGCGATTTTTTTCTTTGGAGTTTTTGTAGAATCTCGGATTTATTCGAATAAACCAGATACAATTTCTGAGGTTAAATCCGATACAATCACATCTCTACGGATATTTCATGAAAAGATTAATGAGCTTTTATCAGAGCAGTGGGGGCCAATTGACGGATATTTTATTCCATACTTAATCGGAATATGTCTTCTTTATAATCCAATAAAAAAATCACAACTGTCTCAAAAAGTACTTGTTTTCATTTTAAAATGAAAAAATGCATACTTGCTGAGACATCTTTTCGCCAGAAACTGTGATACAACTACGACTGCACTGTACAAGAGCAGTGATAACTTTTTCTTCGAATAATTTAAACAAATCGAATAAATTATAAAAATTTTATTTCAAATATTTAAAAAATACACCTTAAAAACAATTACTGTTCCTTTTAAACTCGTTCAAAAAATACTGCAGTTACTAAAATAACTAAACTGATTTAAAATAACTTGGGCAATGTTTTCCACAATTTTTAAACAATCTACGATAGTCCAGTCTAAAATATTTGCGAGACCACTATCACTTTTCTGTTAAAACTTCTCAAAAATTAACTATGAGGGTTGCCATTTATATTTCGGGTCCTTGCAATACTAGTGTTGCCAGATCCAAACTGCAACTTCAATTATAAAGTTTGACATCTTTTTAGCATAAACAGACATAGAACGTTTTCACTTACAAGGACTATTTGTTGTAAAGGGTTTTTCAACAGAGACGCTACAAAAGTAAATCGATAGGGACAGCAAACGACGCCATATTTTTTCCCGCTCTTTTGACTTTTCTCTTCAGTAAGGTTTGCCATTTCATCATGGAAAGATATACGAGCTAACAACGAGTCGAAATTATTAAAATTTACTACCGAAATTTGGAGTCAGTGTCCTCAACTTAATGGTCGTCATAATCGTCCTACCAGATCAAGTCTAGTGGAAAAATTTGAATCCACAGGCACAGGACAAAATGTTCCCGTGCCAGTGAGATAAAGAAGTGCCCGTACTGTCGAGAATATTGCTGCCGCTGAGACTTCAGTTCCAGAAAGCCCAAATGTGTCTCTCACACGTCGTTCTCAAGCGTTGGGCATCTCTGTGACGTCGTTGTGGCGAATTTTTCGAAAAGATCTTGGCCTACATCCTTACAAGATCAAATTGACGCAAGAACTGAAGCCGCCTGACCACCATAAGCGTCGTATGTTCGTGAATTGGGCTGAGCAACAACTTGAAAATGATTCGGATTTTCATCGGAAAATCATCTTCAGCGATGAGGCTCATTTCAGGCTGAATGGCTTCGTCAATAAGCAAAATATGCGTTATTGGTCAGACAGCAATCCACACGTAAGCCATGAGTCATCATTGCATCCCGAAAAAATTACGGTTTGGTGCGGTTTATGGGCCGGCGGCGTCATTGGGCCGTACTTCTTCCGTGATGATCAAGACCGGCACATTACTGTGAATCTGAATCGCTACCGTTCAATGATAACCGAATATTCTTGGCCCCAATTGGATATGGACTTGGAGGACATGTGGTTCCAACAGAATGGCGCCACAAGCCACACAGCGAATGCCACAATCAATTTATTGGAAACCAAGTTTGGTGAACGTGTTATCTCACGAAATGGCCGAGTCGATTGGCCGCCTCAGTCGTGCGACTTGACGCCGTTGGATTATTTCCTGTGGGGCTACGTCAAGTCTATGGTCTATGCCAACAAGCCAGCGACGATTGATGAACTTCGTACGAATATCGAACGTGAAATTGCAGCGGTATCTGCCGATTTATGCTTGAAAACCGTCGAAAATTGGGTTCAGCGTCTGGGCTTCTACAAGCGTGCCCGTGGTGGCCATGCAAAAGAAATCGAGTTCCATACATAATGGCATCGAACGTACTTTCACAGGAACAAAGAATTTCATTGGTATCTAAAACCGGTTTTGTTAACTTTTGTAGCGCTCTTATTGAAAACCCCGTTATTTTTTCTTGTGTTGCAAAATTAAACTCGGTCAAAAAATTGAATTAACCCGTGAAAATTTTCACGCGGTGATTTTTTACGATTTTCGGCTTGGATTAGCGGGACAAGAGTGTCTCAGTCAACTTGTTTCGACTTTTGGCAATGAAGCACCATCAAAATCCACTGTAAATCGCTGGTACCAAGAGTTCAGTTTCGGGAGCCATTCGATCCAGGATGAATATTGTGAAGGTCGTCCAATTTCGGTCGTTTGGCCGGAAACCGTCGGTGACGTGCGTGAACTGGTAAAGCAAGACCGACATGTGACATACCGTGAGATTGAGGTATCCTTGGGCATTAGTATGAGAAGCAGCAATAAGATATTGAATGTTCATTTAGCCGTGCAAAAAAAACTGTTGTCGTTGGCTCCCTCACAATTGGACGAATGCTCAAAAAAAGACTCGTGTCGATTAGAGCAAATGCAGTGTATAGCATCGCCACAGGTGGCAAATCATGGATTTATGTACATGAGACTGAAACAAAACAGCAATCCATAGTCTTGCTCAAATAGCCCATTGTCGCACTGTCCTGATCCAAAATTACCCGTTTTCTCTTGTTGCTTTTCCTTATCTCTTGGAACACTGTTGGCAAACAGATGGTGGCATACCACTCAAAATTGAATGTCCTACGTTCTACTAAAGGCACTGTGGCCACAAAGCCGACCATTATGAAAAAAAACCCAATCGTTTGCTTCGTTGTGCTTCTTCCACGAACTACTTTTGAGCTCGTCTTGAAAGAGCAAGAGCAAAGAGTATTATTTTTAAAAACACTAACACCATTTCCAAATATAAATGATTATGTTTTTTATTGCTGGACTCGAAATATAAATAACAACCTTGTATTATTGTTCTGTTCAAAATTCATGAATATTAATGTAAATTGTATTTTCCGGGACCCTTGAAAATTAACTACAATTGGGATTTTTGAAATCCTTGAATATAGTTCCGGTTGTGTTTTCTAAAAGCCTTAATTAAGACCAGTGGCTGTATTTCCAAAATTATTGAAATTGGCCTATGAGATTTCTTGAAATATAATCACGACTGTTCCCTTCAAAATCCTAGAACATGAGTGTAATTGTCCATTTCGAAATGCTTGGAAAAAATCTTCATAACTCTAGTAGGGACTAATTGGATGTAAAAGTGACAAGGACTACCCGAGCAGTGGTAAAGTCATTCAAATATAGCTGTCCACTTCGAGAAAGGAAAACGGCCTAAGAGAAACCTCCTACGAAATTTGGGAAAAAAGTCCACAGACAGGAATATGCGTTACACATTTCCATTATACTCGTACTGTGTAGACTATAAAAGTAGACTCAGTGAATACAACACGACATTGAGAAAGGCGAGGTGAAACTCCTTGAGTCTTTTCTGTGAACAGGTGGAAGGCGTCAGTGAACGACACAGGGAAGTAGATGGAGATAATGGAACAAACGCTAAAACACCTGATGAATACACACTTTCCGAATGCAAAGACGGAACCCACTGGGGAACGGCGACTGTACGTAAATGGGTTAGGTCAGGCGCAAATCATTACAGACTAAATGTTTAAATGAGGTATAAAGACCATCTCTCCATATAAAGCGGCGGAAGCGGATGGGATTTTCCTGGCAATCCAAAAACATGAGGTTGACCTTATAACTACTCATTTGGTGGGAATCTTCACAGCAAGCTAAAAATTCACCTATGCCACCGAGAATTGACAGGAGCCTAGGGTAGTATTCATACCCAAACCTGGAATGGAAAGCTATGCGACCGCAAATGCTTACAACCAATTAACCTCACCTCGTTTCTACTAAAGACCTTGGAGAGGATAGTAGACGAAATGGTGAAAGTGGAATCCCGGATGATATGCTGAAATTACAGGCAACACGTATATGCCATAGGGCAATCGGTGTAGACCTCAATTCATGGGGTATGTCAAAGGACATTCGGTGTAAACCGCAATTAATGAGGTAACCCACTACATAGAGGAATCTCTTAATAATAACTTGTGTACTCTTTCAGTGTGCATTGTTATTGAGGGTGTGTTCAAGAATGTCCAGACCGAAATACTCATGCAATCCATAGATCAGTTTGCAGTAGACCGGGAATAGAGAGACTGAACCGGGCATATGCTAAGGAATATATGGATAAACTGCGGTTCTCGTAATATATATGTGGGAGCGAAAAAATGAGTATACACACGCAACGCACTTGCGTTCCGAAGTAGTTCACTCTCCGACGCGAAACTGTAAAGACGTGCTTCGACGACACTCTCTAATAACCATTCTAACATATCTCTTTTTTAACTTTTATTATTATTAACTTTTAAATATTAAACCCCTAGAACTTTAATTAAATAACTAAAAAACGACGATATAGTGTTTTTCTTGTTGAGCTAATCGGTGACTAGACCTGGATCACCATATATATACATAAGAGACGGGGAGTAACGTGGAACACCACCAGGAGGATTTTATCACCACTCGTGTGGGTCATCACACTTCACAGCCTTCCTAAGAATTCTTACCGACGAAAAGCTTAGGCCGGTCTATGCAAAGGATGTTGTAATACTTCTAAGAGAGAAAGGATCCTTATCGTTTAACAAAAGCCAGGACACTTCATACGGTGAGACTGGAGACCAATGAGCAAAATCGGCCCACAAAGCCCTGTGAAACCAGGAAACAGTGGGCTGGATGCCACCGATCCTATGGAGAGCCGTGGTGGCCTGGGAAAGTCTGAAATGAGCAAAAAAGCAAACGGGCTTATGAGCCCACTTATACCGTATTGTGCAAGTGGCAAATGATGAGAATGGATCATGAGAAGGTGGAGCATTTTCTGTGCTAATGCCCGGTTTTCACACTAGCCAGATACAGGTACCTCTCGGACAATATATTACCGGATATAACCGATCTTATAGGAATAGACTGGAACATTTTGGGGAACTTCTGGGATAGTACGGAGTACCTATGAGGTTATAATAAGAGCTCAGAATAGGCGGATTAAGCGGTTTCTTTATGGCACCCCATTAACTGGGAGTATCCATTTCATAGTGTTGGGCGTAGATGTGAATCTTATCTTACCAAAATTGTTGGAAATTAAGTGAAGTTACCCTATTCAAAGTCCTTGGATAAGAACAATAACTGCCCTTGTAAAATTCGTGAAAAACAATTCAATTCAATTCAAGTCAATTCAATTAAATTCAGTTCAATTCAATGCAATTCTATTCAGTTCAATTCAATTCAATTGAATTCAATTCAATTATTTTCAATTCAATTCATTTCAATTCAGTTCAATTGAATTCAATTCAATTATTTTCAATTCAAGTCAATTCAATTCAAGTCAATTCAATTCAATTCAATTCAATTCAATGCAATTCTATTCAGTTCAATTCAATTCAATTGAATTCAATTCAATTATTTGCAATTGAATTCAATTCAATTATTTTCAATTCAATTCATTTCAATTCAGTTCAATTGAATTCAATTCAATTATTTTCAATTCAAGTCAATTCAATTCAAGTCAATTCAATTAAATTCAATTCAATTTAATTCAATTATATTCAGTTCAATTCAATTCAATTCAATTCAATTCAATTCAATTCAATTCAATTCAATTCAATTCAATTCAATTCAATTCAATTCAATTCAATTCAATTCAATTCAATTCAATTCAATTCAATTCAATTCAATTCAATTCAATTCAATTCAATTCAATTCAATTCAATTCAATTCAATTCAATTCAATTCAATTCAATTCAATTCAATTCAATTCAATTCAATTCAATTCAATTCAATTCAATTCAATTCAATTCAATTCAATTCAATTCAATTCAATTCAATTCAATTCAATTCAATTCAATTCAATTCAATTCAATTCAATTCAATTCAATTCAATTCAATTCAATTCAATTCAATTCAATTCAATTCAATTCAATTCAATTCAATTCAATTCAATTCAATTCAATTCAATTCAATTCAATTCAATTCAATTCAATCAATTCATTCAATTCAATTCAATTCAATTCAATTCAATTCAATTCAATTCAATTCAATTCAATTCAATTCAATTCAATTCAATCAATTCAATTCAATTCAATTCAATTCAATTCAATTCAATTCAATTCAATCAATTCAATTCAATTCAATTCAATTCAATTCAATTCAATTCAATTCAATTCAATTCAATTCAATTCAATTCAATTCAATTCAATTCAATTCAATTCAATTCAATTCAATTCAATTCAATTCAATTCAATTCAATTCAATTCAATTCAATTCAATTCAATTCAATTCAATTCAATTCAATTCAATTCAATTCAATTCAATTCAATTCAATCAATTCAATTCAATTCAATTCAATTCAATTCAATTCAATTCAATTCAATTCAATTCAATTCAATTCAATTCAATTCAATTCAATTCAATTCAATTCAATTCAATTCAATTCAATTCAATTCAATTCAATTCAATTCAATTCAATTCAATTCAATTCAATTCAATTCAATTCAATTCAATTCAATTCAATTCAATTCAATTCAATTCAATTCAATTCAATTCAATTCAATTCAATTCAATTCAATTCAATTCAATTCAATTCAATTCAATTCAATTCAATTCAATTCAATTCAATTCAATTCAATTCAATTCAATTCAATTCAATTCAATTCAATTCAATTCAATTCAATTCAATTCAATTCAATTCAATTCAATTCAATTCAATTCAATTCAATTCAATTCAATTCAATTCAATTCAATTCAATTCAATTCAATTCAATTCAATTCAATTCAATTCAATTCAATTCAATTCAATTCAATTCAATTCAATTCAATTCAATTCAATTCAATTCAATTCAATTCAATTCAATTCAATTCAATTCAATTCAATTCAATTCAATTCAATTCAATTCAATTCAATTCAATTCAATTCAATTCAATTCAATTCAATTCAATTCAATTCAATTCAATTCAATTCAATTCAATTCAATTCAATTCAATTCAATTCAATTCAATTCAATTCATTCAATTCAATTCAATTCAATTCAATTCAATTCAATTCAATTCAATTCAATTCAATTCAATTCAATTCAATTCAATTCAATTCAATTCAATTCAATTCAATTCAATTCAATTCAATTCAATTCAATTCAATTCAATTCAATTCAATTCAATTCAATTCAATTCAATTCAATTCAATTCAATTCAATTCAATTCAATTCAATTCAATTCAATCAATTCAATTCAATTCAATTCAATTCAATTCAATTCAATTCAATTCAATTCAATTCAATTCAATTCAATTCAATTCAATTCAATTCAATTCAATTCAATTCAATTCAATTCAATTCAATTCAATTCAATTCAATTCAATTCAATTCAATTCAATTCAATTCAATTCAATTCAATTCAATTCAATTCAATTCAATTCAATTCAATTCAATTCAATTCAATTCAATTCAATTCAATTCAATTCAATTCAATTCAATTCAATTCAATTCAATTCAATTCAATTCAATTCAATTATCAATATTCAATTCAATTCAATTCAATTCAATTCAATTCAATTCAATTCAATTCAATTCAATTCAATTCAATTCAATTCAATTCAATTCAATTCAATTCAATTCAATTCAATTCAATTCAATCAATTCAATTCAATTCAATTCAATTCAATTCAATTCAATTCAATTCAATTCAATTCAATTCAATTCAATTCAATTCAATTCAATTCAATTCAATTCAATTCAATCATTCAATTCAATTCAATTCAATTCAATTCAATTCAATTCAATTCAATTCAATTCAATTCAGTTCAATTCAGTTCTAGCCTTCGTTGCGAACGGTCGTGGTCAGTTGTGCGCATAGCTAATTACACAAACACAAAATTATCACTCAAATTTATTTTTCGGTCGTTGTGTGATATGTCTCAAGAAAATTTATGTGGACAATGCAATTTGCAAATCACTGCAAAAAAATTTATGAAATGCAGTATATGTAATTCATCATACCACCTTTCTCCTTGCTGCTCTATCCAAATATCAACATTTGGTGGAATGAACGCTGAGAAAAAGGCAGTTTGGAAATGCCAAAAATGTAAAGATCGTAAAGGATCGAATACATCTTATGAGATAGTCGTGGAAAAAGACTTAAATCTGCAAAAACAAAAAAGAAACGAGGCAGATGAAGATGAAGAGTTTAGCGATTCTAACAAACGTTTTAAAGACCAAAACGCAGAACCCTCTCAAAACCAAGCATCTTTTATGGAAATGCAGAAGCAACAGCATGTAAACACATCCATACAACAACAACCCTCAATAACAGAATTAAATAAAGGTATGCATATGATGATGCAAAGCATGGCTCAAATAACAACGCAGCTAGCGTCCATTAGTGCGCAGATTCAAAACCAGCAAAGCACACTAATGCAAATAAATGAGAATGTGTCAAACCTCAGTAATCAAGTCATCGAACTTCAAAACCATAATAAGGAGAAAGACCAACAATTATGTGAAATGAATGCAAAAATAAACAAACTGGAGCAAAAACTAATAGAAAAAAATTTGGAAATAAACAATGTCACCAATGATGTACTGAGTGCTACTGATATTGTGAAAAAAATTGCAACGAGTGTCAATGTGGAGTTAAACGAAACTGATATAGAAAACGCATACAAAATAAAGAGAAACAATAAAGTAGTTGTGGAACTTTGCTCTCTTCGAAAAAAGAGAGAAATAATGAACAATTTGATCCGGCACAGAATAGATGCAAAAGAAATAAACGAGGAAAATAACAATAGTGGCAATGACAATAACAACAAAAAATACATATACGTCAACGATCAGCTAACACAAAATAACCGCCGATTATTATGGTTAGCTAAAAACAAATCAAAAGAGGCAAATTGGAAATTTGTGTGGGTACGCAATGGTGAAATTCATGCCCGTAAAATTGAAAATTCCCAAGTTGTCAATATTTGCTCTGAGATCGATTTGGAGATGATTATGTAAATAACTCAAACTTACAAAAAATATATGTCATATAAAATATTCGAGAAAGAAACTCAATTTTAAATACACTTAGAGAAAGGGAAAGAAAGAATAACAAATTTAAACCCGTATGTGAATAAATTTCAAAAAATCATTAAAATTCAAAAAATTCTTAATAAAGAAAACATATAAAATGGATCAAACAAATGAAATAAAGAAAGTAAATATAATAAACAATTTTAATCAAATTGATAGTAAATTAGTGAATAATTCATCATCATTTATTTATATGAATATTAGGTCATTAAGAAAAAATTTCACAATATTTCTGGCAAACATTAATAAAATAATTGAAAGTATAAAAATAATTATTCTAGTGGAGACAAATATAGTGGACGACGAAAATCAATTCTTCACAATTAACAATTTTAACAGTGTATTCCTCAACAGAGAAGGTAACGGCGGAGGAATCGCTGTATACATAAAGGAAAACATAAATTTTACAACAACACATCTTAATACAATCTACTTCGAAACAATACAAATTGAGCTCTCAATAAACAACAACACAATTACTCTTTTACCCGTATACCGTCCCCCGCGCTTAAACACAAATATGTTCATAAAGGAATTGGAGCTAATCATAAACTCAATCCACAAAAATAAAGTGATGTTAGTTGTTGGTGACATGAATGTTGACGTTGTCAACGAAGCAGTCAAAACAACAAGAACATATATTGATATGATGTCTTCAAATGGATTGCAATGTGTAGTTAATGAAATAACCAGAGAAGATGTAAACAAAAACAAAGGAACGTGCATTGATCACTTGTTTGTGCGCAGCAACAAAACAATAACTGATGTGCATGCAGCCGTTGTCATGACTACTATCTCAGACCATTACTCTTTGTTTGGGTGCGTAGAAGAAAACAAAACAGACGTAAACAACAAAGCTCTAAGTCAGGGTTCGGAAAATCCACAATTTAAAATTAATTATAAAAAAGTAAATAAATTAATAAAAGAAGCGAATTGGAACGATCTGTCAAACACAAACTATTGCTGTGATGATAATTTTAATAATATATACAATAAATTTAATGAAATATATAGCAAGTCAAAACATCCCGTCCGAGAAACTAAAAAGAGAAACGACTATCCTTGGTTGAACGAAACTATAATACAGTATTGTGATGTAAGAGATAGATTGTATCAAAGATTTCGAAAAAGTAGACAAAATGCGTGCAAAGAAAGAGAGTACAAACTTTTTAATAACAAATTAAATGAAATAATAACACATGCAAAAAACGAATATCGTCGTAGAGAATTTATAAAAAATCGGTACAACATTCGAGGAACTTGGCTTTTAATAAATGAGATTATTGGCAAAAAGGTGAACAATGTAGATGATGTGATCAAGAAAAACTTTAAAAATGAGTGTATGAAAACGGTAATGGAAAACTTCGCGATTAAGTTTAAGGAAAATGTTTTAAATCTGATTCACGACTGCAATATAAGAACGTTGGTAACGCCTGAGAAAAGAATTCAAAACTCAATATTTATAGAACATACTAATGAACTGGAAATCTTTAATATATTGAAGTCTCTAAATTTAAAAAAAGGGCCAGGTGTGGATGGAATTCGACCTAAAGATATCCGAAACAACGCTAAGGAACTTTCTATAGCCATTACATCCTTAATAAATTCAAGTCTAGATGAATGTACATTGCCTAATCTTCTCAAGACCTCGTTAGTGAGACCGATATTTAAAAGCGGAGTCAAAAATGACTATAACAACTATAGGCCCATATCGATTTTACCGGTAATGGAAAAGGTGTTAGAAGAGATTATGGCGAGAAGATTAAACAATTTTCTCGAAAAGTTTTCCATAATAAATAAAAACCAGTATGGTTTTCAAAAAGGTAGAAATATCAACAAACTGCTTGGACATTTTTCAACTCACATCAATCAATGTTTAGACGGTAATGTGCAATGTTTGGCACTTTTCATTGATTTTAGCAAGGCATTTGATACGCTGTCTCACAAAAATTTAATATCGATGATGGAAAGATGTGGAATCCGTGGTAAATGCCTGAATTGGTTCAAAAATTACCTAGAATGCAGATCATATCGTGTTAAAATCGATGGAGTTTTGAGCCAACAAATAATGCAAAACAATGGTGTTCCACAAGGGTCGAAACTGGGACCAATTTTATATTTGATTTATGCCAACGAGTTAATAAGCATTTTAAAAAATAGCACGGCTTTCGCATACGCAGATGACACGGCAATTATTGTGTCAAATGAGAACATAGATGTAGCTGCCCAAATAATGCAATCTGAACTAAATCTGATCACTAGATGGTGTCATGACAATGGCCTAATAATAAACGCATCGAAGACAAAAATAATGCACATACGGTTACCCCACATTAAAAATTCGTCGATATCTATTAAGTTCCATGACAATAATTGCCTTCATAAAAACGTTCAAACATACAATGATAATGATAACTGCCAAACATATATTGAACAAGTTAACAATTATAAATACTTAGGAGTTATTGTGGATAACAAATTTACATGGAAGGATCATATAATATCGCTGAATAAGAAACTCCGCAAAGCTTCATATGTTATGTACCACTTAAGTAACTGTGCACCATTATCAGTAACTATTCAGGCATACTTTTCTCTCGCTGAGTCGTATCTACGCCATGGAATATCAGCGTTCGGAAACGTGTCTTACTGCAAAATATTACAGCAAACCCAAAATCGACTAATTAAAATATTGATGAGAACTCGATTAAACACCATGCAACGCGAACTCTCAATTAATATGCAAGACAACACCCGCCAAATCAACAATGTCAACACAAACTCCAATTTAAGTAACGCTCATGTCATTAATAATCTCGCATACGCAAACAACTCACTAAATCATATATCTGTTAACCACTCGCGACATACAATTAAACATTTCTCTAAACTAAACAAAATTTTAAATGTAAAAAACATATATACATCAACAATAATAAATGAATTTCTGGATGAACACTACCTGGAACCAGTAAATCATGCATACAATACTAGGAGAAGAGCTGAAGGAAAATTCAAAGTACCATGGCACAATAATAAGCATGGAAAGAACACTTTAAATGTACAAATGCCAACCGTCCTAAATACAATACCACAGAATATCTTACATATAAGAAATTTAATTTAAGCGTAAAAAAATTATCAAAAATCATCTTATAAACTCGCAATGAAGCGGAGATAAAAAAAAAAAAAAAAAAAAATTAATGTTAAATTGCTTTAATAGATTCAATTGTCTTTTTTATGAAACATATTAATTTTATACTTAATTAAATATCCTTGCATACAAGCCTTTGGCTTCGCGGGGGAAATAATGAAATGTAAACGAAACAATATTGTAAATCAATAAAGAAAGAAAGAAAGAAAAAAAAAAAAAAAAAAAAAAAAATTCAATTCAATTCAATTCAATTCAATTCAATTCAATTCAATTCAATTCAATTCAATTCAATTCAATTCAATTCAATTCAATTCAATTCAATTCAATTCAATTCAATTCAATTCAATTCAATTCAATTCAATTCAATTCAATTCAATTCAATTCAATTCAATTCAATTCAATTCAATTCAATTCAATTCAATTCAATTCAATTCAATTCAATTCAATTCAATTCAATTCAATTCAATTCAATTCAATTCAATTCAATTCAATTCAATTCAATTCAATTCAATTCAATTCAATTCAATTCAATTCAATTCAATTCAATTCAATTCAATTCAATTCAATTCAATTCAATTCAATTCAATTCAATTCAATTCAATTCAATTCAATTCAATTCAATTCAATTCAATTCAATTCAATTCAATTCAATTCAATTCAATTCAATTCAATTCAATTCAATTCAATTCAATTCAATTCAATTCAATTCAATTCAATTCAATACAATACAATTCAATTCAATTCAATTCAATTCAATTCAATTCAATTCAATTCAATTCAATTCAATTCAATTCAATTCAATTCAATTCAATTCAATTCAATTCAATTCAATTCAATTCAATTCAATTCAATTCAATTCAATTCAATTCAATTCAATTCAATTCAATTCAATTCAATTCAATTCAATTCAATTCAATTCAATTCAATTCAATTCAATTCAATTCAATTCAATTCAATTCAATTCAATTCAATTCAATTCAATTCAATTCAATTCAATTCAATTCAATTCAATTCAATTCAATTCAATTCAATTCAATTCAATTCAATTCAATTCAATTCAATTCAATTCAATTCAATTCAATTCAATTCAATTCAATTCAATTCAATTCAATTCAATTCAATTCAATTCAATTCAATTCAATTCAATTCAATTCAATTCAATTCAATTCAATTCAATTCAATTCAATTCAATTCAATTCAATTCAATTCAATTCAATTCAATTCAATTCAATTCAATTCAATTCAATTCAATTCAATTCAATTCAATTCAATTCAATTCAATTCAATTCAATTCAATTCAATTCAATTCAATTCAATTCAATTCAATTCAATTCAATTCAATTCAATTCAATTCAATTCAATTCAATTCAATTCAATTCAATTCAATTCAATTCAATTCAATTCAATTCAATTCAATTCAATTCAATTCAATTCAATTCAATTCAATTCAATTCAATTCAATTCAATTCAATTCAATTCAATTCAATTCAATTCAATTCAATTCAATTCAATTCAATTCAATTCAATTCAATTCAATTCAATTCAATTCAATTCAATTCAATTCAATTCAATTCAATTCAATTCAATTCAATTCAATTCAATTCAATTCAATTCAATTCAATTCAATTCAATTCAATTCAATTCAATTCAATTCAATTCAATTCAATTCAATTCAATTCAATTCAATTCAATTCAATTCAATTCAATTCAATTCAATTCAATTCAATTCAATTCAATTCAATACAATTCAATTCAATTCAATTCAATTCAATTCAATTCAATTCAATTCCATTCAATTCAACTCAATTCAATTCAATGCAATTCAATTCAATTCAATTCAATTTAATTCAATCATATTCAGTTCAGTTCAATTCAATTCAATTCAAGTCATATCAATTCAATTCAATTCAATTTTTTTTTTTTTTTTTTTTTTATTAGTTTGAAAATTCTTTAATATAATATCATTTACATTTATCTTATTCCCCGCGAAGCCCATGACTTGTAGGCAAGGTATATATAATATAAATATTTCATTAAATTAATTTCATTCATTCTACATATGTAAGTTAACATTCTCCATGTATAAATATCTTTATATAAATCCCGCTTCATTGCGATTGTATAAAATACTTTTTGACCATTCTTTTGCGTTTATACTTATCTCTAATATTTAAGAAATTTTGTGGCAATGTGTTTAATGTTGTTGGCAGTTGGACATTCAGTGTGCTTTTCCCGTGTTTATTTTTATGCCTCGATACTTTAAATCTTCCTTCGGATCTTCTTCTGGTGTTGTATTGATGATCGACTGGTTCAAGATATTGGTCATCATGAAACTCATTTATAATTGTTGTTTTATATATGTTTTTTACATTTAATATGTTGTTTTGTTTTGCGAAGAGTTTATGTCTTTCTTGCGAGGTATTGCTTGAATTGTTGTTATTATGAATGTTGTTTTGAGTGTTTATGCCGTATAAGATGTTACTATGTATATTTGTTGAGTTTTCGGTTTGTGTAGTGTTTGTTCGGTTTTTCATTAATATTTTGATTAGGCGACTTTGTTTTTGCTGCAGGATTCTGCAGTGTGACGCGTTTCCAAAAGCAGATATTCCATGACGAATATACGACTCCGCCAGAGAAAAATATGCTTGCTTTGTGACCGATTCAATTCAATTCAATTCAATTCAATTCAATTCAATTCAATTCAATTCAATTCAATTCAATTCAATTCAATTCAATTCAATCCAATCCAATTCAATTCAATTTAATTCAATTCAATTCAATTCAATTCAATTCAATTCAATTCAATTCAATTCAATTCAATTCAATTCAATTCAATTCAATTCAATTCAATTCAATTCAATTCAATTCAATTCAATTCAATTCAATTCAATTCAATTCAATTCAATTCAATTCAATTCAATTCAATTCAATTCAATTCAATTCAATTCAATTCAATTCAATTCAATTCAATTCAATTCAATTCAATTCAATTCAATTCAATTCAATTCAATTCAATTCAATTCAATTCAATTCAATTCAATTCAATTCAATTCAATTCAATTCAATTCAATTCAATTCAATTCAATTCAATTCAATTCAATTCAATTCAATTCAATTCAATTCAATTCAATTCAATTCAATTCAATTCAATTCAATTCAATTCAATTCAATTCAATTCAATTCAATTCAATTCAATTCAATTCAATTCAATTCAATTCAATTCAATTCAATTCAATTCAATTCAATTCAATTCAATTCAATTCAATTCAATTCAATTCAATTCAATTCAATTCAATTCAATTCAATTCAATTCAATTCAATTCAATTCAATTCAATTCAATTCAATTCAATTCAATTCAATTCAATTCAATTCAATTCAATTCAATTCAATTCAATTCAATTCAATTCAATTCAATTCAATTCAATTCAATTCAATTCAATTCAATTCAATTCAATTCAATTCAATTCAATTCAATTCAATTCAATTCAATTCAATTCAATTCAATTCAATTCAATTCAATTCAATTCAATTCAATTCAATTCAATTCAATTCAATTCAATTCAATTCAATTCAATTCAATTCAATTCAATTCAATTCAATTCAATTCAATTCAATTCAATTCAATTCAATTCAATTCAATTCAATTCAATTCAATTCAATTCAATTCAATTCAATTCAATTCAATTCAATTCAATTCAATTCAATTCAATTCAATTCAATTCAATTCAATTCAATTCAATTCAATTCAATTCAATTCAATTCAATTCAATTCAATTCAATTCAATTCAATTCAATTCAATTCAATTCAATTCAATTCAATTCAATTCAATTCAATTCAATTCAATTCAATTCAATTCAATTCAATTCAATTCAATTCAATTCAATTCAATTCAATTCAATTCAATTCAATTCAATTCAATTCAATTCAATTCAATTCAATTCAATTCAATTCAATTCAATTCAATTCAATTCAATTCAATTCAATTCAATTCAATTCAATTCAATTCAATTCAATTCAATTCAATTCAATTCAATTCAATTCAATTCAATTCAATTCAATTCAATTCAATTCAATTCAATTCAATTCAATTCAATTCAATTCAATTCAATTCAATTCAATTCAATTCAATTCAATTCAATTCAATTCAATTCAATTCAATTCAATTCAATTCAATTCAATTCAATTCAATTCAATTCAATTCAATTCAATTCAATTCAATTCAATTCAATTCAATTCAATTCAATTCAATTCAATTCAATTCAATTCAATTCAATTCAATTCAATTCAATTCAATTCAATTCAATTCAATTCAATTCAATTCAATTCAATTCAATTCAATTCAATTCAATTCAATTCAATTCAATTCAATTCAATTCAATTCAATTCAATTCAATTCAATTCAATTCAATTCAATTCAATTCAATTCAATTCAATTCAATTCAATTCAATTCAATACAATTCAATTCAATTCAATTCAATTCAATTCAATTCAATTCCATTCAATTCAACTCAATTCAATTCAATGCAATTCAATTCAATTCAATTTAATTCAATCATATTCAGTTCAGTTCAATTCAATTCAATTCAATTCAAGTCATATCAATTCAATTCAATTCAATTTTTTTTTTTTTTTTTTTTTATTAGTTTGAAAATTCTTTAATATAATATCATTTACATTTATCTTATTCCCCGCGAAGCCCATGACTTGTAGGCAAGGTATATATAATATAAATATTTCATTAAATTAATTTCATTCATTCTACATATGTAAGTTAACATTCTCCATGTATAAATATCTTTATATAAATCCCGCTTCATTGCGATTGTATAAAATACTTTTTGACCATTCTTTTGCGTTTATACTTATCTCTAATATTTAAGAAATTTTGTGGCAATGTGTTTAATGTTGTTGGCAGTTGGACATTCAGTGTGCTTTTCCCGTGTTTATTTTTATGCCTCGATACTTTAAATCTTCCTTCGGATCTTCTTCTGGTGTTGTATTGATGATCGACTGGTTCAAGATATTGGTCATCATGAAACTCATTTATAATTGTTGTTTTATATATGTTTTTTACATTTAATATGTTGTTTTGTTTTGCGAAGAGTTTATGTCTTTCTTGCGAGGTATTGCTTGAATTGTTGTTATTATGAATGTTGTTTTGAGTGTTTATGCCGTATAAGATGTTACTATGTATATTTGTTGAGTTTTCGGTTTGTGTAGTGTTTGTTCGGTTTTTCATTAATATTTTGATTAGGCGACTTTGTTTTTGCTGCAGGATTCTGCAGTGTGACGCGTTTCCAAAAGCAGATATTCCATGACGAATATACGACTCCGCCAGAGAAAAATATGCTTGCTTTGTGACCGATTCAATTCAATTCAATTCAATTCAATTCAATTCAATTCAATTCAATTCAATTCAATTCAATTCAATTCAATTCAATTCAATTCAATTCAATTCAATTCAATTCAATTCAATTCAATTCAATTCAATTCAATTCAATTCAATTCAATTCAATTCAATTCAATTCAATTCAATTCAATTCAATTCAATTCAATTCAATTCAATTCAATTCAATTCAATTCAATTCAATTCAATTCAATTCAATTCAATTCAATTCAATTCAATTCAATTCAATTCAATTCAATTCAATTCAATTCAATTCAATTCAATTCAATTCAATTCAATTCAATTCAATTCAATTCAATTCAATTCAATTCAATTCAATTCAATTCAATTCAATTCAATTCAATTCAATTCAATTCAATTCAATTCAATTCAATTCAATTCAATTCAATTCAATTCAATTCAATTCAATTCAATTCAATTCAATTCAATTCAATTCAATTCAATTCAATTCAATTCAATTCAATTCAATTCAATTCAATTCAATTCAATTCAATTCAATTCAATTCAATTCAATTCAATTCAATTCAATTCAATTCAATTCAATTCAATTCAATTCAATTCAATTCAATTCAATTCAATTCAATTCAATTCAATTCAATTCAATTCAATTCAATTCAATTCAATTCAATTCAATTCAATTCAATTCAATTCAATTCAATTCAATTCAATTCAATTCAATTCAATTCAATTCAATTCAATTCAATTCAATTCAATTCAATTCAATTCAATTCAATTCAATTCAATTCAATTCAATTCAATTCAATTCAATTCAATTCAATTCAATTCAATTCAATTCAATTCAATTCAATTCAATTCAATTCAATTCAATTCAATTCAATTCAATTCAATTCAATTCAATTCAATTCAATTCAATTCAATTCAATTCAATTCAATTCAATTCAATTCAATTCAATTCAATTCAATTCAATTCAATTCAATTCAATTCAATTCAATTCAATTCAATTCAATTCAATTCAATTCAATTCAATTCAATTCAATTCAATTCAATTCAATTCAATTCAATTCAATTCAATTCAATTCAATTCAATTCAATTCAATTCAATTCAATTCAATTCAATTCAATTCAATTTAATTCAATTCAATTCAATTCAATTCAATTCAATTCAATTCAATTCAATTCCATTCAATTCAACTCAATTCAATTCAATGCAATTCAATTCAATTCAATTTAATTCAATCATATTCAGTTCAGTTCAATTCAATTCAATTCAAGTCATATCAATTCAATTCAATTTTTTTTTTTTTTTTTTTTTTATTAGTTTGAAAATTCTTTAATATAATATCATTTACATTTATCTTATTCCCCGCGAAGCCCATGACTTGTAGGCAAGGTATATATAATATAAATATTTCATTAAATTAATTTCATTCATTCTACATATGTAAGTTAACATTCTCCATGTATAAATATCTTTATATAAATCCCGCTTCATTGCGATTGTATAAAATACTTTTTGACCATTCTTTTGCGTTTATACTTATCTCTAATATTTAAGAAATTTTGTGGCAATGTGTTTAATGTTGTTGGCAGTTGGACATTCAGTGTGCTTTTCCCGTGTTTATTTTTATGCCTCGATACTTTAAATCTTCCTTCGGATCTTCTTCTGGTGTTGTATTGATGATCGACTGGTTCAAGATATTGGTCATCATGAAACTCATTTATAATTGTTGTTTTATATATGTTTTTTACATTTAATATGTTGTTTTGTTTTGCGAAGAGTTTATGTCTTTCTTGCGAGGTATTGCTTGAATTGTTGTTATTATGAATGTTGTTTTGAGTGTTTATGCCGTATAAGATGTTACTATGTATATTTGTTGAGTTTTCGGTTTGTGTAGTGTTTGTTCGGTTTTTCATTAATATTTTGATTAGGCGACTTTGTTTTTGCTGCAGGATTCTGCAGTGTGACGCGTTTCCAAAAGCAGATATTCCATGACGAATATACGACTCCGCCAGAGAAAAATATGCTTGCTTTGTGACCGATAGTGTAGCGCAATTATTTAAATGGTATAGGACATACGATGCTTTACGGAGTTTTATATTCAGGGATATTATATGTTCCTTCCAGCTGAATTTGTTGTCCACAATGACTCCTAAGTATTTATAGGTGGTGACGAGTTCAATATTTGTAGTGCAGTTGTCATAAGTGTCAGGCGAGGTAATCCGGTTTTTATGAAGGCACTCAGTATTATGGAATTTTATTGGAATAGGGGTATTTACTATGTGGGGCAGTTTTATGTGCATCAGCTTCGTTTTGGCCGCATTAATTATTAACCCGTTGTCATGGCACCATCTTGCGATTAAATTAAGTTCTGATTGCATTATCTGAACAGCTGTGTCTAAATCCTTATGTGGTACTATGATAGCGGTATCATCTGCATAGGCGAAAGTCTTACTATTGCTCATCATTTCGTTAGCATAAATCAGGTACAGAATTGGTCCAAGTTTGGAACCTTGCGGTACTCCGTTACTTAGCATTACTTCCTGACTAATGTGGCCTTCAATTTTCACGCGAAAAGATCTACATTCCAAGTAGTTTTTAAACCAATAGAGACAATGGCCGCGAATTCCACATCTTTCCAACATTTCTATTAAATTTTTATGCGAAAGCGTGTCAAATGCCTTGCTGAAATCAACGAAGAGTACCAGGCAGTGTATATTCTCGTTCAAGCATTGGTTGATATAGGTGGAAAAGTGTCCTAATAATTTGCTAATCTTTTTCCCTTTTTGGAAACCATATTGATTTTTGCTAATTATGCTGTATTTAGCTAGGAAGTTGTTCAGCCTTCTTACCATAATCTCTTCCAAGACCTTCTCTAGTATTGGTAGAATGGATATTGGCCTATAGTTATTATAGTCGGTTTTAGCACCATTTTTAAATATAGGTCTAACAAGCGCAGTTTTAAATAGTTTCGGCAGTACACATTCATTCAAACTTGAGTTTATCAAAGACGTAATTTCTGGTGCAAGTTTTTCAGAATTGTTACGGATATCTCTCGGCCGTATACCATCCGATCCAGCTCCTTTTTTTAAGTTTATAGTTTTTAATATGTCTGTAATTTCTATTTCAGTAGTTTTTTCTATAAAAATCGTATTTGTTTTTCTTTTTTCGCTCGTAATTAAAGTTTTAATGTCACAGTCATGTATAATATTGGAAACATTTTCTTTGAATTAAAATTTTCCGTTACAGATTTTAAGCATTCATTTTTAAAGTTTATCTTAATTACTTCATCTACATTGTTCACCTTTTTGCCAATAATTTCATTTATTAATAGCCATGTTCCACGTATGTTGTATCTGTTTTTTATAAATTCAATCCGACGATATTCGTTTTTTGCATATGCAATAATTTCATTCAATTTGTTGTTGAAAAGTTTGTATTCAGTTTCTTTTATTCAATTCAATTCAATTCAATTCAATTCAATTCAATTCAATTCAATTCAATCCAATTCAATTCAATTCAATTCAATTCAATTCAATTCAATTCAATTCAATTCAATTCAATTCAATTCAATTCAATTCAATTCAATTCAATTCAATTCAATTCAATTCAATTCAATTCAATTCAGTTCAATTCAATTCAATTCAATTCAATTCAATTCAATTCAATTCAATTCAATTCAATTCAATTCAATTCAATTCAATTCAATTCAATTCAATTCAATTCAATTCAATTCAATTCAATTCAATTCAATTCAATTCAATTCAATTCAATTCAATTCAATTCAATTCAATTCAATTCAATTCAATTCAATTCAATTCAATTCCATTCAATTCAATTCAATTCAATTCAATTCAATTCAATTCATTCAATTCAATTCAATTCAATTCAATTCAATTCAATTCAATTCAATTCAATTCAATTCAATTCAATTCAATTCAATTCAATTCAATTCAATTCAATTCAATTCAATTCAATTCAATTCAATTCAATTCAATTCAATTCAATTCAATTCAATTCAATTCAATTCAATTCAATTCAATTCAATTCAATTCAATTCAATTCAATTCAATTCAATTCAATTCAATTCAATTCAATTCAATTCAATTCAATTCAATTCAATTCAATTCAATTCAATTCAATTCAATTCAATTCAATTCAATTCAATTCAATTCAATTCAATTCAATTCAATTCAATTCAATTCAATTCAATTCAATTCAATTCAATTCAATTCAATTCAATTCAATTCAATTCAATTCAATTCAATTCAATTCAATTCAATTCAATTCAATTCAATTCAATTCAATTCAATTCAATTCAATTCAATTCAATTCAATTCAATTCAATTCAATTCAATTCAATTCAATTCAATTCAATTCAATTCAATTCAATTCAATTCAATTCAATTCAATTCAATTCAATTCAATTCAATTCAATTCAATTCAATTCAATTCAATTCAATTCAATTCAATTCAATTCAATTCAATTCAATTCAATTCAATTCAATTCAATTCAATTCAATTCAATTCAATTCAATTCAATTCAATTCAATTCAATTCAATTCAATTCAATTCAATTCAATTCAATTCAATTCAATTCAATTCAATTCAATTCAATTCAATTCAATTCAATTCAATTCAATTCAATTCAATTCAATTCAATTCAATTCAATTCAATTCAATTCAATTCAATTCAATTCAATTCAATTCAATTCAATTCAATTCAATTCAATTCAATTCAATTCAATTCAATTCAATTCAATTCAATTCAATTCAATTCAATTCAATTCAATTCAATTCAATTCAATTCAATTCAATTCAATTCAATTCAATTCAATTCAATTCAATTCAATTCAATTCAATTCAATTCAATTCAATTCAATTCAATTCAATTCAATTCAATTCAATTCAATTCAATCCAATTCAATTCAATTCAATTCAATTCAATTCAATTCAATTCAATTCAATTCAATTCAATTCAATTCAATTCAATTCAATTCAATTCAATTCAATTCAATTCAATTCAATTCAATTCAATTCAATTCAATTCAATTCAATTCAATTCAATTCAATTCAATTCAATTCAATTCAATTCAATTGTCCTTCCCATAACCCGGGAAATAGAATTACTATATTAATTTATAAAATCCTGTAGTACAACTGTTTAATATGAACTACATTTTAATTTCTTGGAACTCGTATAAAGGCTAACTACAAGTGTCGTTCACAATCTTAAAGAGAACTAAACTTCTTGAGATTTTCGCCATCTTTAAAACCGATGTATTGTTAGTGTTTTAAAAAGTAACTGGAAATTACTGCGATTATTCTTTCCAAAATCGATAAAATATCCAAAATAATAAAATCTATAATTATCGGAACCAAACCCGCTGAAAAATGATTTTTTTTGCCTTTGCGACTTAGCTTTGGTGTGTTTTCAAATCTATTGAAAGCGAACTGCGTTTAATTCTGTAGGGAGTAACTATTTTCCCTAAAAATATCTTGCCATTAATACCTTGTACTCCTATTGTCATTGTGACTTGCCCATGTTTCTAATTTTAGTTTGTTATCCGTGGACAACAGTAAATTCAGATATTACAGAACCGGGCAGTTATATTCTGAATTATGATCCTTGCAATTAGCTGTGAATGCAATTGCCATTTAGGAACTTTTAAAATTATAATAAGGATATATCCAAAATCACCTCTTTCTCGGGATTCAAATTCACGACCAATACCAGTTGTCATAAATTCTATGACATCCATAAGTGTTGCATATCTACTTGTTGCGGCATAACTATAAATGTGTTTCCTCTTTGAAATCAAAGGGATAATACTTTAATTTCCGAGAAATTCAAAAATTCATCAATGCTGTAATGTTAGTAGCCTTTTTACATCCATTGATAGATAATTTGCGTATGATTAATATTGATTAAATTCATAAAGGGACACCAGCACGTATGATTTGCATTAATAAGGAACTACACTAATGGGAGTTGGGAAAGCTGCTTGCAATTAGCTCTGATGAATTGAACTAAAGAGTTTGCGTCAAATTTCTTGCAATCAGATCTGAATGCAACGTCATTTCGGCTAAACTTTAGAATTCAAAATAAAATGTGTTACAAAGTCTCCCCTACCTCACGATTGCAATTCGCGCCCACTACTAGTTTCAATGGCTGCAAGAATGCTATACAATTCCATAGCTGTATACAATTCTATATAATTCTATAAGTGCGTGTCTCCTTTGATATCAAAAGAGACAATAATAAGATTTTCAAGGATACTTGTAATTGCTATGATACCCTAATGATAGTAATTAGAACCTTATTACATACATTGACGCACAACTTGCGTATGACTAATATTGATTAAATATTTGGGACAGCTTCTTGGATTTAACTATGAATGCAATTGTCATGTAGGATCTTTTAGACTGTTAATAACAATATATATAAGTACAACATCTAGTTTATCAGGCGTATCAAATTCGCGCCCACCACTGGGTTTTTATGGCAGCAAGAATGCTATGAAATTGCACCAGCGTTCCTGCAATTGAACGTGTAATTTCTGTCACATAACTATAAATCTGCAACATTTTTCCAGCTGATATCAAAGGAATTATTCGCTTTAAAAATAAATATGTCTCCTTTGGATTCAAGAGAGGTAGAATTACACTTTCAAGAAATGTATGATACCCCAATGTTAATAAAGGGAATCTTGTTAGACCATTCCTTGAAATATAGCTAATATTTCATCAGTTATAAAAATTATGTGTACATTGAAACCAGTTGGTAATCATTGTCATTGCCAGTTAATATGATACTTCATAGCTGGGAAAATTATATACAAGTAGTATATGAGTGAAAACATAAGCTTAGTATTTATTACACCCCCGGGAGTAACCTAAGAATCGATCTCATATTTCCACAAAGTATGGACATAACTTTATTGCATTATTGGTTGTTGCTTCCATAGAAGTTGGTTATGAAAGCTGAATAAATGAAATTCACAGGAAGCTGAAAGCGAATGTCGTCATGTGATGCTGTCATGCTGCTAAAGATTTTCATGTCCTAAGCAGCTTATCATGAATATAGCAGGCACACACACACACACACACACATGGAATGTGTCATGATTGGTGTTTAGTGTGGTCAGGGATGTCTTGGAGATGGAGGTGTTGGTGTAGTCATTAGGTTAGGCATTAGGGTTGGCTAACATTTTAATGTATTTGATTTTATGTATTATTTACTAAGGAGCTGAAAAAAAGTAGTTATAACGTCTACATAAAATACATTGGTTTGTATCATATAATCTAATCAGGATTTGGTAACACTGGAGAATTAAATGTCTGCAGCTTTGACTTTTATGGGATGACTTGATAGTGCTTTAAACTCTTATGGTTTTAAATATTGGAGGGTTTTATTTTCTCCAACTCCAAAAGGACTCTTTTGGAAAATATGACTTTATGACGCAGATGATCCCATACCCTCTTGATCCGATTTTAAGCATATATGAGACATTCCATTAACAACTGCGGTCTTTGGATCCCCTATAATGTTTGAGATTACACGATTATTAATTTTTGACAATTCTAAAAGGATTCTTTCTGGAAATACTATTATTTTTGAACAAGAATATGTACAATCTTTAAGACAAGCATTGCAAATATGTAAATCGCAGATTGGTATTTGGTATTTCCAACGATTTTGGAATTCGAAATTTTTAAATTTGGGTTTGAAAATCTTTGAGAAGTTAGAGTCAAAACTATATTTTTTTGCAGTTAATGTGCAAGGAAATTGTCCAATATTAAACCCGTAAAGTTAATATTTGTGTTAATACACTGAGATTGGTCAGGTTTTGTGTTGTCTTGTGTGTTAAGAAAACTGCTGTCAAATATCAAATTCTCCGCCTAAATAGCTTAGTTCATGATTGCTGCATAAGCTACAATACTCGTATGATTGTGTGGCTCATTATACTCTTCGCTAAGATGCTAAGATGGCCGTCGGTGGTGAAATGGTTAGTGTGAGCGCCTCTTGTATAGGAGATCCTGGGTTCGATTCCTGCTCCGACCACCTTAAAATTTCTTTCGACGACGGTCACCTCGCTTAGTGACGGCGACACTAACGAGTACTTATCCATGAAAAAGTTTCTCAAAATACCGTTCGGAACCGGTGTAAAACTGTAGGTCCCAATCAGTGAGCATAAAACTATAAAGCGCACAGCTCACTGGTTGTGAGAAGCTCTCCCCAATTCCTACATGGGATGTATTGGGAGACCATTTTTTTTAAGATGCTGAAGGGACCGTATGTCTGGCGGTAGAGTATTTCGATTTGAACCCATTGATGTTTTTATTATACCAAAACTACTTCGCGCAACCAGGACAGTCAGTCGGCTTGTGATTAAGAATTTTGCTGCAGGATATTGATATATTATCTACATGAGGGCGGATCAATAAGTCCGTGACTTTTCGAACTTCCCTCGTAGTTATATGAAATGACACACTCTTCCCATCAAGTACCACCTGTTAGTAGACTACTGTAAAATTTTGAGAAAGTTCGGTCATTTACTTTGCGTTTAATAGCTGCCCAAAACCTACAACCTCGAGCATTTTTTAAAAAATAGAAAATTCAGTGCTCATTCAACATTATTTTTTTCAAAAAAACCCAATAGTCAAACCAAGGAAAAGCTTGATAAATTCTATGGTGACTCTTCACCATCGATTTCAATGGTAAAAAAGTGGTTTACTGACTTTCGTTGTGGTCGCACAAGTACAAATGACGCTGAACGTTCTGGACGGCCAATTGATGTCAATACACCCGAAAATGGCAACACAGCCACGATATGGTGTTGACCGATCGAAGAGTAAAAGTGCGTGAGATTGTTGATGCCATAGACATTTCATATAGCAGTGTGGTTTCGATTTTAAATGATCAGTTGGGTTTAAGAAAGCTGTCTGCAAGATGGGTGCCGCGTTTGCTCTCAATTGACAATAAACGTAAACGTGTGACAACTTCAAAGGATTGTTTGGAGATGTTTCAGCGCAATTCGAAGGAGTTTTAGCGGCTTTTTGTAACTGTGGATGAAACATGCATCCATTACAACACTCCGGAGACCAGGTAGCAGTCTAAACAATGGGTTTCTCCGGGTGAACCGCCTCCGAAGAAGGCCAAGGTAAGTTTTTCGGCCAATAAGGTGATGGCAACAGTATTTTGGGATGCACGTGATATAATCCAAATCGATTATCTTCAAAAGGGTAAAACAATAAAAGGCGAATATTATGCTAACTTGTTGGACCGATTGAACGAAGATTTCAAAGAAACGACTTCATATGGCCAAGAAAAACATATTTTTCATCCAGATAATGCACGGGTGCACATGTGTGTATTCCTGATGGCAAAGTTCCACGAATTGGGCTATGAAATGCCTATTTCAAAACCTAAAGAAATGGTTTAGTGGAAAGAGATTTAGCTCCAACGTTGATACAAAAATTGTGAGAAATTTTGGCCTAAGTGTAGCAGGAGATGTTGAAAATACATTCATTGCGAAAATTCAGACATACAGGAGGATGAATGAAGCCCGAAGATTCTACCAAAAAATCAAGAAATAATTAATGGACATGGTTCAGGGACTTCCTTCTGTAAAGACTACGACGGAAATCTCATCGCAGATGTGCAGAATATGGAGAGATCATAGCACCGCGGTACTGCTACCTGAGATATCTAATGACGATGAGACGATTGCTCACAATTTGCACGACGAAGCCGATTGTCCCCTTTTAACCAAGACGAGTGCAGATCAGCTATTGCCCGGCTTAAGAACGATGGATTACCGGTGGAACTGTTTAATGCTGACGGTGATTAGCTATTATGGTGCATGCATGATCTCATTAGCAAAATTTGGTTACATGAATGCATGCCCGGCGATTGGAGGCTCAGTGTACTATATCCCATATTTAAAAAATGTCACCCGAGTCTCTGGGCCAACTACCGTGGAATAAGCCTTTTATACATAGCATTTAAAGTACTATCAAGTCTAAAGACTAAACCCAATTATCGCTGAACCGATTGAAAACTGACCAGATTTTCATGCTACACCAAATCCTGGAGAAAACCCACGAAAATCAAATCGACACCTATCATATATTTGTCGATTATAAAGCGGCCTTCGATAGCCCGACCTGGGAGAACCTCAACAAGAACCTCTACGTTGGTATTCCTGCAAAACTCATGCGCCTATGTAGGATGAACTTGACGAACACCAAATCCGCAGTGAAGGTTTGTAGGAATCTTATCGTACCTTTCGAGACTAAGGAAAGTCTCAGGCAAGGCGACATCCTATCGTACGATCTCTTTAACATCTTAATGGGGATCACTATGAAGAAAGCTGCAGTCAACATGAATAAAACTATTCGTAGCAAAAGTCACATGCTGACGATATAAATATCATTGGGCTTACAATGGGAGGAGTTACGGCGGTGTTATCGAGAATTGAGAAGGAGTCAGCAAAAGTGGGTCTGAAGTAAATGAGGACAAGACAAAATTAATGGTTTCACCGAGCAGGGTCTCCACGCGATTAGATCAAAGCGTGAAAGTTGATAACCGATAGAATTTCGAGGTAGTGGACGAATTTATATAACTCGGATCTACCGTAAACAAAAGCAACAACGTCAGCCTTGAGATCAAGCAGAGAATTGTGCTTGCGAGTAGATGGTATTTTGGGCTAAGCAAGCATTTTAGAGATAAAGCCGTCGTATCAAAAGCCCAGCTATACCAAACCCTCATACAACCTCTCTTACTTTATGGCGCAGAATCCTGGTTCTTATCGCAAGTAGACGAAACACCTGTAGGAGTCTCCGGGAGAAAAACACTGCGAAATCTGAATGATCCTATAGTGCACAACGGCGAGTACCGGCGGCGTAGGAACCATGAGCTGTGTGGGCTATATCCCTACATTGACATACTTAAGCGGATCAAAATAACACGATTGCGATGGCTAAGCCATGCCAGTAGAATAAATGAAGACGAACCTGCATGAAGGGGTTTCGAAACCGAACTTGAAGGAAGACAAAAGACAGCTTGACCAAGACTTAGCTGGAGGGATCAGGTTGCCGAATCCCTGCGTAACCTTGGCATTACTAGCTGGATAGATAAGGCCAAAGATCGAACTGATTGGCGAAGTATATTAACTTCGTTTTGTAGGACCCCTGACTATAAGGGGTTATTGGAGTCCGATAAGCAATTTACCCCCGTTTGGATCTGAATATATATTGAGGATAATGGCTTCACAACATATTTCCATTTATCCTTCGGGACAAGTCCGACTTCCTGCGGTCTGTTGTTAGCCAGAATTAAGAGGTTGTTCATTACGACCTAACTAAAGGACTGACGATCAGAGTGACCACATTAGTCCTCTCGGGCTGTGTGTATTCATCATCTGATCGAAGTTTTTGATCCGATTGTTTCGACGTGAAGACGCAGCAATATTTTGGCTCTCAATAACATGAAACCATACATGGGACCAATGAATTGGATGGAAAGTATTAATTGTATAGATTAATTGTAATGATATCGCTAGATTTGAAATTGTTATCAATAGTAACATTAATGTTCTCTATATTTCCGTTAGATTAAACTAAGCTAATTAAACATCCCATAACTTATTTCCGCTATTCGAAATCTACAAATACAAAAATAAAGACAACGAAGGATTCAACTCACTTAAAACCAGAAATAGTACTAAGATGTTCCCCTATTCCTGTCACAAAGTATATAAAAATCAGTTCATAAAGAATGTTCAGAGTTTATTAGTTTAATAACTAATGTCCTTTATTATTAGATGAGAAACAACATAATTTTGTTACAACTGAGCAATGTTTGCAAATGTTCCCCGTTTCCTGTGTCAGCCATCAACTGGCAATTGTTTTTCATTGTTTGTTGGCGCTTCAACTTTCACTTCCGGTTGATGATTCATTTCTCCGGATGGGAAGAAAATACGCTGTGATATTGCAAATTAGTTGTAAAATTCGTTAAATATTTTAATCATCTGCAAAAGACCGATAGTTGGGACGACCATCTGATACTCCAGTTTACGTTTCCGTGCGCAAATTTGTATAATATGAGAACATTGTTAAATCATGTTTTAATTACAAAACTACTGACATGTTGTTGCTGCTGCCATTTGTTGGTTGTAGTAAAATTAATGCTAATTTAATTTCTTTTCTAAACTTTTACGCTTTGTTTCCTGAGCAAGCGCGTGATTTCCTTTCTATTTGTTTGCTACTTATTTTTGGTAAGTGATGTATTAGGATGAGGAAAGGATTAGCTGCAAGTCAAAATTACTATATTCGTCTTCATTTAGGGACTTGGCAGGTTTCTTCATTCCAAAGGGTATCTTTCCAAATTGCCTTTTTTCCGAAAACCATCATCTGTATCCACTGGGCACTACAGCAATACCCAAGTATCTCCTCTGAGTTTTTAAGAACAATATCAGGAAAAAAGAGTTTGTCAAATTCGTCAACACTGTTCGAGATCGTTGTGAAGGCTTAGGAACTATAAAGGTTATGATTAAATTTGATTAAATTCATATACAGAGGCACCAGTGCGTATTCGAGGACAGCGCGTGGTAATCATCTGTAACTATAATTGTCACTTATGAACTTTTAAATTGACAATAAAATGCATTCAAAATGTCCCCTACCGCGCGATCCATCTTCGCGCCCACCGGCGTCTTATGGATACAGGTATTCTGTTGTAAAACATCAGTGTTACAGCAGCTGCACTTAAAATTGCTGCTGCATAACTATAAATCTACAACACTTTTCCACCTGATGTCAAAAGAGTTATTTGGCTTAAAAATAAATGTATGACCTCTGAAACCAAGAAAGGTGTTATTACAATTTCCAAGAAATTCCATTATTGCTATCATACTCCAGTGTTAATCATAAGATTCTTTCTACATATATTTATGGATAATTTGCGTATGATTAATATTGATACATTTCATAAACGAACACCGGTGCGTATGATTTGTGTTAATTACGTAGTGAACTGAAAAGTTTGGGGAAATCTTTTCATTCACTATTTTCACCATTTTATATGTATAATAGAAATATTTCCGAAATCTCATAATTTCGCGCGAGTTAAATACGATCCCGTTAACGGTGTTAGAGGATACAAGAATGCTCTGCAATTGCATAAGTGCTCATGTTCTCAACTGATGTCAATGGAGCTCTTTTGTTTACACACAATAATGTCTCTTTTGACAGCAAGAAGACAGAATAACACTTTCGAGGCAATTTAATAACTGTCATGATTATCCTCGTTACATCAACCCCATTCCAGCAAATCAAGCTAACGTTATATCAGTTTATAGAGAAACGATTTTTTGTAGGAAGCTGAGGAAATATACGAACAGGACGCCTTTGACACAGCATTATCCAACATTTATCCCCTGATCCTTTATGCACATTGCCAGGAAACCCTATTCTCTAAGCAACACTATTTGCAATTGATGTCAAATCTAATATATTGATACAACGTTACTAGTGGATCTTCGATTAGTTAAGTAAAAAAAAGGGGAGGGGGGTTACAGTCAAAATACATTTAGTCAATTAAACTGATAGAAAATCATCAATCAACAAAAAAAAATCGAAAACTCCTCTCCCTCGCGAGTTAAATTCGCACCCACTGTTTTCTTATGATACAAGTATTCTGTTGTATAGTATCAGTTTTCTCGCAGCTGCACTTGTAATTGCTGCTGCATGACTATAATGTGTCAGAACTTTTCCACTTAATGCCAAAGAATGTATTAGAATTTCCAAGGAATTTCATAAGTGCTTTGATCCACACAAGAGATCTTTATGGATGGTCTACGGTATATGAGTTAAAATTTATAGTTCCCATGGGGAAAACTGATTTAAGTCCATAGTTTAGCAGCTATGGGCCGAAAATTATGAAAAAGATAGAAACAATTAAAATTTTTCGAAATTTTTCCAATTTCGCGGCCCCAGCTGCAGTTTTTTGGAATTAGTTTGTTTTACACTTGTTTCCTCCTAGTCTATAGGTACAATTTAGCTGAAGACAGAAAAACAAAATCCGAATTGGTTCCCGAGATATAGCCGTGAGAAAATTTAATGTTCTTCGGAAAAATTAAGCTTTACCCTAAATATACATGAGGCCATTAAATCCGAACAGCAGCTAAACTAGCAAAACCCAAATAGGGTTTTATCATTCACTATAAGTTCTTCGAGAACTTTCACACGAGAAGGAGTTTGCATTTTGTGTGTTGCACTGTGTAATACGAACATTGCTACATACATAGATGAATACTGTGCGTATAATTAATATTAATTAATTTCATAAACGGACACCGGCACGTATGATTTGTATTAATAATGAGGGTAAATGAAAGGTTAGAAGAAAACTTCTTATAATGCCCAGTGACTGTAATTGCCACTTAATAGCTTTTCATAGCAACTTTTACAACAAAATTGCTGTGTAGTTGTGTTAGTGTTTCAAAAATTGAACTTCTAATTTTTGCTGCATTTCTTTAAATCTGAGACAATTTCCTGGCTAACGTCAAAGGAAATCTTTAGTTTAAAAATAAATGTGCCTCCTTTGAAATCAAGAAAGATAGTATTATAATTTCCAAGGAATAATTGATATGATTAACCTTGTTACGCCAACCCCATTCTAAGAAATCAAGAAAATGTTTCAACAGTTGTATAAAGCCACCGTTTGGTAATCATGGACTTTACCAATTAATATGTTACCGTAGGGCTGGCAAAATAGTCCACTGAGTGAATTATTTGTCCTATCATCATTTAATAACATTATTGACTACCTGGTTGCATCAAAGGTACACACAAGTTTTACCAGAGCGAAATTCGTACGAAATCAGATGTATAGAAAGCTGGACATTGGACTGCTGTAATTACCAGAGATAGCTACGGCATATGCAGAGAAGCTCATTCAGTTACCGGCGCAGGACGCACCCTCGCCTTATGATCCTGAAGCGTATGGAAGTACATTTCCCACTCTATGATAGCCGCTGCAGAGACCGTCATTGGATATGAAAAACTGCTAAAAGACAACTCATGGTACGACGAAGGTAGCCGTCGGTGCTGCAGTGGCTAGTGTGCGCGGCTCTTATGCATGAGAACGTGCATTTGATCCCTGCTCTGACCCCACCTCGCTTAGTGATGCCGACACTGTCGAGTACATAGCCATGGAAAGGCTTCTCAAAATACCATTCGGAACCGGCGTAAAACTGTAGGTCCTAATCAGTGAGTGAAAAATTAGAAAGTGCACAACTCACTGGTTGTGAGAAGCTATCCCCAATTCTTTCATGGGATGTAATGGGAAAGGTTTTTGTTGGTACGATGATGAGTGTCGCATGCCTAGTGAAGAAAAGAACGCTGCACATATAGCAACGTCTCAGTCAGTTCCAAAGCGATTAGGAGAAGAGGAACCCCGTTTGTTTAGGAAGAAGAAAAGGGTTGGAGAAAGCGCAAGACTTAAGACATTTAATCTTCCAGAAGGAGTAATGAGACACTTAAATTCTATCGAAAAGTACAAATCTAAAAGTACAAATCTAAATCTAAACAGTGGGGTCCAGAGTTGAACTTCTGGAAAAGCTTCGGAACAATCATACGGCATAGAGAAAAGTGGAAGAACCAATCAACAATGCATGATGTTGACATATACATGTGTACCGAGTGATCTAAGATGGATAGTGGAGTGAGAGCGGGGGTTTACGCAACGTCACTGGGTATAAAACTATCAATAGGACTCCTTGTATTTAGCAGTATCTACTAAACGGAAGAAGTGGTAATATTTGGGGCCTGTAGTCAGTTGTGGAATTACGTTATAGTAAAGAGAGAATGACAATCTTCTTGGATTGCCAAGCGGCGATATGGTTCCTATCCTCAGAGGAGAATAAATCTAAACTGGTTCGCGGAGTATCCTAAATAAGACCAGCGCCACGACAAAGGTTTTACTATGTGGGTCTCGGTTCATACTAATATAGCCAGGAGCGGTTCAAGTGGAAATACGGAAGGACGATACGTGAATGAAAGCCCTCTAAGAGTAGTGGGTAACGGAAGGACGATACGTGATTGAAAGCCCCCTAAGAGTAGTGGGTAACTTAGCTGATCGCCTCTTCCACCAGGAGACAGATAGAAACTGGAGAGTGACGGTAAGAGAACCGAGTTCCTGATGCCTCTGAACAGGAATACAATAGCGAGAATGATAGTCGTCATAATTGGTCACTGGACGATTGATTGGTACACATGCAGATAACGTTGAAGTATAACAAGGTAGTTGCAGCGACGAACTTTTGGCGGAATCCCTGAACACTATCTCCTATAGTGTCCAGCCTTGGAAAACATTTGGAGTATAAATTTGGGAAAGCCCTTTTTGTCGGAATGCAGGACCTGATGTGTATTAAAAATACATTAGCAGTTCTAATTGGGTATAATTGGGTAACCTCAATATATTACGGGCACTTCTGCTTTTTTTTAAACCGTCACCACTGCTACTTCGGTGAGCTTCCCTAAGAGGAACACACAGATATTCTAACCTAACCTAACCTGTCGAAGCTTTGGAGATGAAGATTAGGACGAGGCGATCGAAAATACCTCACCCTGCCACCCGATTTTTTTGGGAATGGTAGACAATGTATAGTGGCTTAATTCTTTCTGGATCTAACAGACATTCAGGGCGTTTAGCTGAATGTTCTAAGAATCTCTTTGTAGGGCACAATTGTTAGGGTTCTCCTATTGAGTCTGTTCTTGCAGCCGCGATTTATGGTGTCATATGGCTTGAGCGGCCCTGAGCCACACCAAACCAATTTACGGTTAAAAAATGGGAAATGAATATGAGTTTTGTTCTTTGTATTAGTTAAGTGAGTCAGTAACAAACCTATTGTAACCTGAAACAGATCGGACGTTATTCACACGTCTTGTTTGAGAACATGTGTCGTCAGAAATCATTCGCTAACACATTAAGGTGAAACAGTTACCGTTTATAGCCAGCTGAGAATGTCTAAGTTAAACAGAAAATCCAAACTTAGGCGAAACAGTGTAGAATATTCTCCTTCTGAGAGGCTGATGAAGATCAATTTCTCGGGTATTTGTTACAATCTGGTACAAAGTGTAAAACTGGCCAGATGTTGTTTACGAAGATAGAGAGTCATACCAAAAAAGGCTCTATCTTGGCGCACAAATTGGGTTTAGTCCTTTGTATTTAACGCATCAATGTCTGGTGCATACAATGAGTAGGCAAGTTTTTGATTCCTTTCTCTGACTTACAGGGAGTGATCCTTTAAAAATAACTACTAGAGCCCCAAGGTAAAAGCTCAAACATCACGTACTATTTAATATAATTGAAGCTTGCTTAGATTCAGACTTCCGCAACTCACTGTTAGAAACTCAGATAGACTTTACGATGAGCTGTTTAGTAATTCCCGCTACGCTATCTATGACGTGTCCAAAACGAGAGGTACTAGTTGTTTCGTTTCCTGTAAGGAATTCAAAAGCAAGATATTTTAAATTAACACTCATCTTTTTTATACAAATACGAAATAACAGGTTCCCTAAAGGAAGTACCTTTGCTTTAAAAAAGTAAATTTCCTTACAAAAAGTAGTTTTTCTTAAAAAAAAGTATTTTTTTTAAATAAGTACCTTTTCTTCAAAAAGTAAATATATATTATTAACAAGGTTAGTATTTCATGGGTAACGATTGGCAATGGGTTACCCAGGGTAACTCATCCCCATTTTTGATCGATAATATGAAAAAATTAGAAAAAAATGTCTATATCTCGGAAAAATAACCAATTTTTGTGAGTTTCTAAGGGGTTTTCATAAAGTGGTCCAATTCGTATGGAAGAATTTTTTTTCGAAAAATCGCCAAAAATAAAAATATCGCTAAAATAAAAAGTGGTTATAACTCGAAAAAATAATAAAAAATTTACCTTCGAAGGAGGCTTTAACCAATATGGCATCACTATTTTTTTGTTAAAAAATCACTAAAAATAAAATTTTTCATACAAAAAATCGCTGAAACGCCCTCATGTTTATATCTCGGAAACGTAGCGTCCAATCGAAAAGTGGTCCAATTCGTATGGAAGAATTTTTTTTTCGAAAAATCGCCAAAATAAAAAAAATCGCTAAAATAAAAAAGTGGGTATAACTTGAAAAAAAGTGATGCCGTATTGGAGACACCCACTGGTTATTTCCCTGAGGGTAATGGGAAATCGTAATGAGTAATTCCCCATTGTCGTGGGTAGCTACCCATTATTTTCCCCATTGCCATGAGGGTAATGGGAAATCGTGATGGGTAATTCCCAATTTCGTGGGTAGTAACGCATTATTTTCCCCATTGCCCTGAGGGTAATGGGTAATCGTGATGGGTAATTTCTCATTTTCGTGGGTAGTTACCCATTATTTTCCCCATACCCTGCGGGTAATGGGTAAACGTTCATTACACATTCCCCACGACGATGTGTATGGGTTACTCATGGGGGGTAAATACGAACTCTGATTCTTACAACATATTGCTTTTTCTTAAAAAAAATACCTTTTCTTTAAAGAGTACCTTTTTTGTGAAACAAAATAACTTTTCTTGAGAGAAGTACCTACTCTTAAAAAAATTTTCATTTCTTAAAAAAACTTCTCTTCAAAAAAATACCTTCTCTTAAAAAAACCTGTTCTTACAAAAATTCTTTTTCCTAAAAGTACCCTTTTTGGCCAATAACTAGATTCATTTTCTTTTCTAGAGATAAGTAGCCTTTCCGAAAATAAGTACATTTTCTTTAAAAAATAAGCTATTCCTGAAAAGAGTACAACTTCTTTAAAAGTAAATGTTCTTAAAAAAGTACTTCTTTGTAAAAAAAATGGGTTTTTTTACGGTATTAAGAACGTAAGGAATTCAACAGCAATATATTTTGAATTATCATTCATGTTTGTTATACAAATTCGAAATGACAGGTTTCCTCATTTCAATTAAACCTTGTCACACTGTTCAACAAATTTAACACATCTTTCAATTACAGCGGAAAAGGAAGTGAGTTCATAATTCACTTGTTGCTTGCGATTTATAATTTGAATAGTCATTCAACTAATTGCATTTGTCAATGTTGACAAGCCGGATTTTATACGTTATAAACCAGAAAAGGAAAAATCGTTAACCAATTTTATATCATTTTTCAAATTCTCCCAACAGATGTTTTACACAGCAGCACTTTGATTTATGTTACAAATCAACAAAACCCAATAAACTACAAATGAGGTGCCCCCTTTTTTTGTTACTTACACGTTTGCGGTAAATTGCTGGAAGGCATTTGGAGGAATATGAAAACATTCAAGCTCTTAGAGATATCACTGACAAATTTTTAACACTTTGTCGGGCTACGGGAGCACCAGCGAGATGACATATATGAATTCCCTTAAGCATTATATTTTACGGAAATTTCCAACAGCTTTCATTCGTGTTGGGGCTTAGCATTTTTAAAAATTTATTTTGTTATGCCTCCTTCCAGCTAAGCAAACACAAATCAATCAGAGTCGGGAATCTCTTCCATTTGGGTGTTAGCACTCAGCTCATTTTTCTTGCCTCCAACTTAACACTTAGGCTTCTTCTTTAGCACAAAATTGAATATATAGAGTCTATCAAGCTGTAACTAAAAGTTGAAGGAAACACTTATAGAGGGAAAATGCCCGAAATGGAAGTGTAACCAATCAGACCAAACATACTACACTTGATAGTCCGTATGAAGGATATTAGGGATAAGTGAGAAAACTGTGCGAAACTTAAAGCAAATTGGTTGAACAGATGGTACATGAATAAGTGTTAACATGTTAGATGGGTGGTGGCACATATTACTCGGCGGATGTAATACATCAAATGGGTATGTGTCTACCCTTAAAGATAACAATATTTGAATAGGGAAAAGCAAAATCATTCGAGGAGTGGGACCAAAGTTTGTAAAATAATCGTAAGATGTAATGCTAGCTTAACAGTTGAAAATATGAAAAAACGAAATAAATAAACCAGAATATAAAAATAATTATCATTTTGAAATAGCATCTCAAATACAGTTCGGAACCGGTGTTAAACTGTAGGTTCCAATCAGTGAGTATAAAACAAGAAAACGCACAGCTCACTGGTTGTGAGGGGCTCTCATGGGATGTAGTGAGAGACCATTTTTTTTTTTTTGGTTTTTTTTGTCATTTTGCGAAAACCTTAAGGCCTTGTTTTAAGGAGTTATCATAGTTTTGTTAAAGGTTTGAAAAGGCAATGCCAAACTATTTTTCAGAATAATTATTCTCATAAACGTTCACTAAAACTATAATTTTTGTAGAACATTCGACCCTTATTTAAGGCTATGTTAGCCGTAATTATATATAGTTGTTTACATTTAACACGTGCCATTCACAATTATTTTTGTACATGCAGTTACTTCGTGCCGATTTCCTGCTTTTTTAAACTACATTCTCCTAAAAAGTCAGCAAACAAGTTCGTGCCAATTTTATTATTGATATGTTAATATCTATAGGCATGTGAGGGGCAATCTATCAAAGTGAAAACATGCAAACAACACACAGCGTTAGCAGCACATAGGTTGTTGTTGTACAACAATAGTCTCTGCCTGAAAATAAGTATGATGGTATTGATTTAGCGGCAGCGAACGACCAAGCAGGTCGTTGTTGTCAAAGAGTATTGAATAGTATAGTACAGAATAGAAAGATTGATGCCTTTTGACACATTTTTGGTTTTTGTATTGTTTTATGTGATAACATTGTTGTAATGGTGCATTTAGATTGACATATTCTATAAAGAGAATAAGACTCGATTATGCTCTTTTACTCAGACCATCTACAGGAGAGCGGAAAAAAGAGCAATAAGTTCTCTATACTATTCAATACTTTTTGTCGTCGCTCTGTTTATGACAAAACAAAAACAAGAGCAATAAGTTCTCTATACTATTCAATACTTTTTGTCGTCGCTCTGTTTATGACAAAACAAAAAATTAATATCAGTGAGCGAAATATTGCTTTTTATTCAGTTGGTCACCTCGCTTAGTGACGGCGACACTATCGAGTATGTAGTCACGAAAGGGCTTCTCAAAATACCGTCCGGAATCCGATCGGAAGCCCACTGGTTTGTGAGAAGCTCTCCCTAATCCCTTCATGGTGGAAACGAATTATTTTTTTTATTTAGTTGTATGCCACCATTCAAACAAGCAGGTCATCGTCGCTCTGTTTATGACAGAAGAAAAACAAGTGAGCTAAATATTGTTTTATTTATTTTAACAATATTTCATCTAATGTGTAGTGGCCGTCGGTGGTGCAATGGTAGTGTGCGGGGCTCTTGTACATGATAACGTGGGTTCGATCCCTGCTCTGACCACCTTAAATTTCTTTCGACGGCGGTCACCTCGCTTAGTGACGGCGACACTATCGAGTATTAAGCCATGAAAAAGCTTCTAAAAATACCGCTCGGAACCGGTGTAAAACTGTAGGTCCCTATCAGTGAGTGTAAAACTAGAACGCGCACAGCTCACCGGTTGGGAGAAGCTCTCCCTAATCCCTACATGGGATGTAACGGGAAACAATTTATTTATTTATTTTATTACTTCTAATGTACGATGTAAGAAAAAAAAAGTGCAATAGCAAAAGAGCCTTCAGCGCAAAAACAATTTTTTTTTCCATGTAACAGTTATTAATGTGTTCTTAGAAATTGAACAGGTACCGTATAACAAAAAGGTGTTAACACATCGCGGCTGAGTTCGAACACTCATTAATTTTTCTTGAAACTAGGCTGTTCCAAAACTAGCCGACCTAATAAAGAAGATACAAAAAAGTTGGGTACAATTTTCTATATTTTTCAACATAATCTCCTTTTAGCTTGATACACTTTTTAATCATTAAATGTAACGCATAGAAGGAGCCATAATAGACCCTCAGTATCTTTGGAGAGACGATTGCGCTATGTCCACGATAGAGCCAACACGATAAATGCCGTAACTCTTTATCGATCACAGCGAAATATTGTCAGTGACTATTATTTTTTCCAAGGTTAGGTTGAGTTTGAAAACGGGCATTTTGACCACGCCCCTTCTGGTACCTCCCGTACAAATCGACACATTTAGTGCGAAATTATGTTTCCTTCTAAAACCTTTTTCGGGTTTTTGTGATTATTAATCCGTAAATATCTACTTAACTGGAGCAAATTGGCGATTTTGTCACGCCCATTCTGGTACCTCCTATACAAAAGCTTGGTGGTATTCCGATCTTAATGAAATTAGGTTATAGGCTTAGTGTCATCAAACACCAGTCACCGATTAAGACGGCTGGCTGTTTGGCAAGTTAACCCCGCAAAATCGGTACTAGATGAAATTTAGTCAAATGCACACAAAAGTTTGGCGGATGACCGATTGGTCGACACAATAGCTCTAGTAAACTTGTGGCGATCGTAATGAAATTTGGTAATATAAGATTAACTAATGTACCACGTCCATTTTCGTACATCCTATACGAGAGTTGGGCGGATGACCGATTGATCGACACGATATCTCCCGTATACTATAACCGATACTATCAAAATTTGGTACTCATTAATATGTTATGTAATACAGTTTAATAACAAATGAACAACTTCGATATATGCCCATTTTTATACCACCCATGTTTGTGAATTTGTCTGAATTTTTGGTGGATAGTTGATTTTCCGGACCTAAAGCCACACTGCTAAGGTTCGATCAGGTATAAAACGAACGGTTTTATTCATTCGCACAGTACGCTCGAGAGGACCTTTTGGGCGATGAAATAAAAGGTTATATACTCGGGTCGCTTTTTTTTTCGAAAACAGAACACAGTATACCAGGACTCCAATCATCTGGTAAGCATTCGCCTAGCCAGATTTTGCATACGATCTGCGGCATGCACCTTTCCAACTGAAAGCCGCAATATTTAAGCAGCTCAGCTGGTAGTCCGTCAGCACCAGCGGCTTTGTTGTTCTTAAGCTGGGAAATTGCAGTTCTAACATCGCGTTGGCTAGGAGGGGGCAGTAGACGCCCTGTAGTTACTCAATACCCTCGTCTATATTGAAATCTGCTGGGACAAGTGGCCGTCGGTGGTGCAATGGCCGGTGTACGCAGCTCTTGGGCATGAGAACATGGGTTCGATCCCAGCTCTGACATCCTTGCATTTCCATGGCCGACGTCTACCACGCTTAGTGATGGCGACACTATGGAGTACTTAGCCATGAAAAAGCTTTCCAATATAAACCGGTGTTCAACTCTTGGTTCAGTGAAGTCAGTGAGTGATAATCTAGAAAGCGCCCAGCTCACTGGTTGTGTGAAAAGGTTTCCTCAGTCTCTTTATGGGAAGTAATGGAAAACGATTTTTTTCCTGGGACAAGTATAGAAAATAAATTACCTCTCCATATCCCCAATGTATTCTGCATATCTGCGACAAGATTCCATTCTTATCTCTACAAAAGGCGGACCCTTATCCATGGCCGTTGGTTTGGCTTTGTAATTTTTGGTAGAATTTACTGGCCTCATTCTTCGTTCAGTAAGATTTAATTTTCTTACTCTCCCACCTTATGCACAACCATTTTTTCTTCTTAAATAAACGGGTTTCGTCTCTCCTCTGCTCCTTATACCATTCCGAAGCGGCTCGCGTTGCCATATGTACAGGGCTCTTTTCATTACTTGCCATGCGACACCCTTCATCGTACCACGGATTGTCTTTAAGGGGATTTTCATAACGAAGTACGGTCTCTGCATCGGTTTACATAGAGTGAGAAATGTTCCTCCACTGCGCTTCAAGATCGTGAGACAGGGATGTGGTCGGCGCCTGTTGCTGAGTGAGCTTCTCTGTGTAGGCAGTGATAATTGCAATTTTCCGATGTCCAGCTTTCTATACGTCTGGTTTCGTAATCTTGAGGAGATCGGTTTGCGGAAGAACTATTGACAGATATGGAGTATTTCTCTAATTTTTAATTTCCATCAACAAATTATGCGATCAGGGTTGCATTTGCAATGAACAAACAAAAACACACTGCACTACAAACTTATATTTTTCTGCTTTTCTCGAATGTTTAATCACAATTTTTTATTTCTTTATTCCATTTTTTTATTTTATAACTGTTGCATTTTGTTTGCCACATTTCTGATAGTGTGCATCGAAAGCAGAATGATCGCACAATTTATTTCAAATGGAAGACAATCTCATTCGATTTCTTTCCTCGCCAGTCGCTCTATTTGCACTGATAGTTTAACACGGGCTTAATTACAATATAATGGGTAGTGTAGTCAAAAAAAGGGGTTCCAAAAATTTCGGTTTTCGGTTTCTTCGAATATTCCCGTTACGGTTGTTGTGACAAAATGGTAAACTATGCCTTCTATAAACATCGTTTATTTTTAATTCCGACTTTTTGAATTTTGAGATCGACTACCGAGTAGATAGTCATGATAAAGCTTTTCAAAATACCGCTCGGAATCGGTGTAAAACTGTAGGCCGCAATCAGAGAGTGCAAGCCTATGCCTTCGTGGTGTGTGATGGGAAACTAAAGTGTGGGCCTTGTACAATTCAGAATTTAATTTTGCTTTAACAAAATACTTTTAGCCATTTGTTCAAAATTATTATATTACTAGTAAGGCCCATTATTGATATTTATAAGTATGAATGAACACAACATAGTTCGAATGGCTTCCATGACTTGTTTTAGAGTACCCCATTCCATCTATGCAATTGCTCAGTACATTGTCGATTGTTTGGGCCACTATTTCGTATTTTATGACCTCAGTGGACTTGGGATTGTTGGCGTAACACTTATCATTCACGGCGCTCCAGAGATAGTAGTCTAACGGTTTCATATCTCAGCGGTGAGTCGGCTAATGGACTCCCGAGTTTCGGCTGATTGTGCGGTTTTCGAATAAAGGACGCAAACGACCGATTGTAACGTTGGCTGTATGGCACGTAGCACCGTCTTGTTGAAACTATACTTTTTCCATGTCATTCTCTTCAACTTTTTGGAACAAAAACCCGCAGAGCAGGGCACGTTAACGCTCGCCATTGACGGGCGAATCACGCGTGACACGACAAAATTACGTCACGCGCACACCTCTAGTTTGAATACACTAATAGTGGGTAATAAAGAGTATGAGAAATATTTATTTAAAATTAAAAATATTCATACGCTTTCACGTAGATTAGGTTTTATTCAGAAAATACACAAAGTGCTGGTAAATTTGAAGACGTTGAGGTTTCGAAAATCTATTTCCAATATTCCTGATCTCTAGTAACCATAAACTCATTATCCCATTATCTGAAATTATTATATTTATAACTGATTATACTCGTAATACAATAGTCTATGGCATAGTATGAGTAATATTTATTTGAAAAATATTACCCAAAAATCACATTTTGTAATAGAACATTATTAATAGTTTGTAAAGATTATAGAACCCTGCTGGCAATTTTCAATTAATTTTACATTACTGAGGTTCATGTTTTCAATATCTACTTAGAGCTAACTAACAGTAATATTTTTTGAATCCCATGCGTACTGACAGCTAAAACTTTGTAGTTAGCTTTAACTGTATGCTAACTTGAGATGGTGATAATGGGGAATAGTTTAATAACTTTTTGCACCCCACGCATTCTTGTTCACTATATACGTTACATCTGAGGGAACATTATGGTTTCCTTTCGATATGACTGACGACTACCACGTATTGAGTGTAATGCAAAGAATATGTTTTAATATCAGCATGACTTGCAGGCATAAGTGTATGTGTGTGTATGTTGGATGTATATGTTTGCATGGTGTATGTGCATAGTTTGCATGCATGTTTGACTACACAACAAGATATATGCATATGAGTATGAATGCACATGAGTTACATCAATTTTTTACCAGAAATCTAAGCTTGATAAAATGTTCAAATTATATGTATATATTGACATTACTGTGAGTGCAGCGGAAATGCCTCATTGAGAATGTTTAGGATCCTATGAAATATTTAAAATTTCAGCAAATATTTTATATAGAGCATATGCTTATTGACATTGTGCCATAGAGCGATTTTTGAACTTGTACAAAGTTACGGTGTAAAGTTGCAAGGTTTGAAGATTCAGGGGATATGTGCTACTTCGCTGCATTTTGTTGAATATAACGATGATGTTAGATTCAAGGCCTTCATCAGCTACCTTTAAATTTTCTCAGCCACATTATTCGCGATCTAGGGAAAAAGAGTACCAATTGCTCTAAAAATCCTAATCCTAGGTAAAACCTATAAAGGATAATTTTATGTTAGTAGCTGTGCTCACTTGCGACAGCTTCATCGTTATATATGTGTATAAATTTAGTGTCTCAGCTAATAATACCTGCATAAGTTGAGATGGATATATGGAATATATTAAATTATAAATTCAACAATTACCAATACTACGACGTGATCCAAAGATTTTCTTCGAAATTAGTTAGGCAATGAACAGTGTTGAGGTCAACAGAGAGTATGAGTTATATATACAGTAAATACAAAATCATATTCATTATACGTCTTCAGTTAGGTTGTTAGTAGCTGTGCTGACTTGCTGTAGCTTCATCGATGTATGGGCTTTTTCAAAAATTATCGGCATTTTGATATTTTTTTTTTTCAATTTTTTTTTTTGGATGACACGAATGACGCTTTGATCAAGTGAAGGGTAATACTTTAGCATACCAAAACAGTTCGCGTTAATCATTTATTGCAAACGGCGCGAAAGTATATATATATACGAATTATTTTTGAGGTTAGGATTTTTTTTTATCTGTAAAATTTAAAATCATGAACATTTTTTAATGCCTATGCGGTTTTATTATCAAGCTTAAAAAAACCTTTCACTTGGTGTCAATCGCGGCGAAATCTATACATAACTGCAGATGTCACAAAGCAAAACGTGTTTGAAGAAAAATGCCGCTGTACCCGCTAAATATGGACCGAATTGAACCATAGTTATATATGATCTTTAGTTTACCGCCGCACTTCATTTCCAATACTTTACATTGATTTTAATCCACGAAGTAATTAAAAAAAACGCGAAACAAAATCATGAAATTTCGCAAAATTTTTATTTTCTTTATAAAATTTTTGCGTTTCAAAATATGTTAACGCCTTCTGGACGCTGAGGTGCCATTTACTAAGAAGTTTAGATCACGCAATACATAAACCAGTTCTAAATAATATTGCAAATGTCAGGCGCGAAAAACTGTAATTTTTGACAAATTTACGCCAATTCTATAAAAGTTTGAGGTCATCGTTCTCAGCAACTAGCAGCCTGACATCGACATGATATGGCGCAAATTTTAGCAAATTACACCATCTATTAAATACTGTTGCAAAATGCAATTTGCTTGAACGGCGCAAAAACGCAATAGAAAAAACTGCGAAAATTTAAAAATCGTAAAATTTTGGTTTCAAAAATGAACCGCTGTAAAAATTTTTTTCCAAATAGTAGTATGGGCATAAGTTTTATAGTGTAAATATCTACTAAGTCTAGTGACATTATTTTATATCAGTGGGCATCGGAAGTTTAAAAGTAAAAGTAGAAAAGTGATGAAATATGAAAAAACTCTTGTAAATTTCAAGCCTTTTTTTGAGTTTTTCCATATTTGAGTGCCCATAACTTTTAGAGATAAAGAACTGATGGTCTGAAATTTTGAATTTCCGAGTTTTCTAGTGTGCCCTACCTTTTGTACCGTTACCTTTGTACCGTTTTGGTCAATTCGAAAAACTGGAGAAATAATAAGCATCTGAACTCAGTTTCAACAAATGTTGAAAATTATTGAAATAGCCCATATATACACATATATATATATATATATATTTATACATATCTCAGAGTCTCATACAATATCTGTGGTCACAAGGCATAACAGCATATGTCTATTTTTGCGATTTCTTAGGAGATCGTTTTCACCTTTGTGCCTACAACCAAAAAATTATTCATTGACATACACCCAACATACCCGGGTGTGTCATACATTTTGTATGTTTGCTTTCCACGCCACGCCACGCGATTGAGAAAAAATTATTCCAAGATGTGAGCAGTAATAGCAATACAATATACAATGGCTGATGGCGAATGGTTAACTCCCCGGCAAATGCAAGCATTTAGCTTTGAAGATAGAGAACCGTACATAAATTGAAGATTATAGGAACTTTTGGAAGCTGATAGTGAGATGAGCAATATAGTAATAACCGTTTATTGGCAGATGAAGAGGATGATGGCGAATATAGTAATATGAATTTGGAAGATTCAGTTGGAGAGGAATTTCAGTTACCCGAATATGATCCTGGTGATGCAACTGATTCGGATGAACATTTGGAAGTAGATCCAATAGAATCTTCTGCCCTAACACTGAACCAGCACGTACTAAGGTCTTTGTATTATACATGCATTCAAACTGCTGATGTCGGTAGAAATGTGTGATATCATTATTATGAACGTGATCATGAAGATAACCCAGAAAGGCCACTTCGTATATAGAGACCCATTACAACATCTGAGTTTGACGCTTATCTGGGAATACTTTTGTTAGCTGGAGTCACACATTCTAATTACGTACACACAACTGACCTATGGAAAACTAACTCGCATCCGTTATATCTATCGTGCTTTTGGTTATCTGTCATGTTCCTTATATTGAATAGAAACCTGCAAAATAACTAGTAGCAGGAACCAGCGTCACTGTTGATGAAGAAGTGACGATGTATGGAATCAAAGTTTGGTGAGTATATGTCGCTACTACTTCTTATCCAGTCAAAGGACAAATTTATACTGGCATGGCACCTTCCGGAGAGAGAGAAAGTTATCAAGGTGAACGTGTGCTCAAAGATTAGTGTTGCAATCTTTTCCGTGGAAGTGCGCGAAATATTGTATGTGACAACTTTTTTACAAGCTATAATTTAGCTTCTACTTTGATGTTAGACTACATTTTACCAATATTGGGTACTGTCAACAAAAGACGTAGTTTTATACCAGCAACATTTTCGAACCCAAGAGGAATAGGTATTGAATCATCTATTTTGGATTTAGGTTGTGCTGCTTTCAATTTACCATTAAAACATCGAAACTGAAGGCCCCAAAAGAAAGCCAATACTGGATACTGGATTACAATAGAAGCAAAGAAGGCGTTGACAATATCGACAAAAGTCTTGGGGAATATTCAGCGAAGAGAAGAACGAAAGATTGCCTTTGGTTTTTTATTTATAACATCATAGATGTGGCTGTATTTGCGGCTTTCGTCATCTACATGGAAGTAGCCGCAGACGGTTGGTCATACAACAGTTGAGTGAAAATTTAGTCTTGGCAGAAATACAGAATCGTTCACAAAATGGACAAATCACAGAAACTGTCCACCTCGTAGTGGAATTTAAAGTATTTTAGGCCGCGCCATAAAACAAACTGTTAAATATCGTTCAGTACGCGCTCAAGGCGCTCAAGAAGAACGTGACAGTCTCAAGCAGAAGTTAAATTTTTTCCTGTGCTCCAAAACAAGACCAACACGAAAGACCTGCGAAGAATGTCAAATGCCTGTTTGCTCTGAATATTCGGTGGATATAACTCAATGTGATACATGCGCAACCTAAAATTCTAGATTGATTTTATTGTTTTTTTTCATTATTTCATACAATGTAAAACATACTGCCATATAAAATAAAACTTCTGAAAATATAAAAAAAATCATATTTTTTTTAATATTTCTTCCTTTTCTTGTTTATTTCATACAAGGTAAAAAATCTAAAAAAGGGGTAAAAAGAGCAAACACCCTGATTTGTATAGGTCAAAGAAAATCGAAAAATATTCTTCTAAGACAAAATTTCAGAAAGAATAATATATGTAGTAAAAAATTATGATGTATAACGAACCAAAAAAATTTGTTCTTTATTTCTACCTAAATATTTTCATACATTTTCTATACACACCTGGGTGTGTTGGCTGTATATAAAAGGGGTAACTCGCAAAAACCTACTTCTAAATTTTATATTTTTTATTTATATTATATAGACAACAGTATTTTAGGAGGCTACCCAAAATTTCAAGTCGATACGGCACAAAGAACTCAAAATATATCTGCTTGAAAATTGGAAACACACCCGGGTGTGTGGGTGTAGACACAAAGGTTAAGGGTTCAAATTTCATTTGTAATATAGTGATTGATTGAGATTTGCTAATAAATCTTTTCCAATATCTTGTGAACTACAAATTGGATTATAGTATAGTGTGCAGTAAGATATATACAGCTCGATTCTCGAAAAATTTAGTTTGAGCATAACTCGAGTTATGCTGTTATGCCTTGTCACCACAGATATTTCCTGCCTCACCTGAGATGGATATTTGGAACATTTTAAATTATAAATTCAACAATTACCAACACGATGCGATTCACCGATTTTCTCAAAAATTGGTTGCCAATGAACAGTGTCGGGGTCAATAGAAAGTATGAGTTATATTTATTACAATTAAAAATACATATTCATTACACAGTGCAATACGAAAAAATATAACCACCGCTACGTGATAGAAGACCAAAAAAAAAAAAGACCCGTGTCTCCCAGTTTTGCTCAAACTCATACACCTTTTTTTATGGGCCTCCAAAGATTTGGTGCACCGGTGTCACTTTTGCAATTGTGAACATATAAAATCAAAAAAATTCATCTTCAAGGTCAAAATCCCAAAAAACTGTAAAAAATTCGATTTTTTTTACCTTTTTGCCCTCTTCAGGTCCATAGGTAGCAAACCGTTCAAAATTCAAGGAAACAGTCAACAACAAGAATGTATCTAAGATCTCCGTAAACAACTTTCCAGAACATATGAACTTCCTAGGAATAATTCTTAGCACCGTTTAGGTAGCGCTTATGTAGCGTTTATGTAGCCGCAAAAGTGAAAAATTTCCCGAGAATTTTTTAATTTCACTGTGTGTAATTTTTTAAGTCATGGAAATATAACCATATACGGACACCACTACGTGATAATAGACCAAAAAAAAGGACCCGTGTCTCCCACTTTTGCCCAAAGTCATCGAATTTTTTGATGCACCCCCAAAGATTTGGGGACTCGGTGTCATTCTTGCAAAAAAGTGATCATTTTGTCAGGCTCATATCTTCCAAATCGTTCGGAATTTTGATTTACTCTCTGAGGGAAAGTTGTAGTTGTTATCACAAAGAACAAAAATTGTGAACATGTAAGATCAAAAACGCCTCATCTTCAAGGTCAAAATTGCAAATAAATTTAAAAAAATCAGTTTTTTACCTTTTTTCCCTTGTTCAGGTCCATAGGTAGCAAACCGTTCAAAATTCAAGGAAACCAGTAAGGGACGTAGCACACAATATAAGAATCATTCCTAGGAAGTTCATATGTTACCAAGATCTTAGGTACATTCTTGTAGTTGATTGTTTCCTTGAATTTTGAACGGTTTGCTACCTATGGACCTGAACAGGGGAAAAGATAAAACAAATCAAATTTTTTAAAGTTTTTTTTTAGCGATTTTGACCTTGAAGATGAACTCTTTTTGATTTTATATGTTACCCTCAGAGAGTAAATCAAAATTCCGAACGAATTGCAAGATATGACAAAATGATCACTTTTTTCCAAAAATGACACCGAGGCCCATAAAAAAAATCCATGACTTTGGGCAAAACTGGGAGGCACGTGTTTTTTTTTTGGTCTTTTATCACATAGTGGTGTCCGTATATCAATCAAACTTCCGAGCGGTTTGCAAGATGTGAGCTTGAGAAAATGATCACTTTTTTGCAAAAATGACACCGATGCCCCACTTCTTTGGGGGCCCATAAAAAAACCCTGGAGGACTTTGGGCAAAACTGGGAGACAGGGGTCTTTTTTTTTTTGGTCTTTTATCACGTAGTGGTGTAATAAGTAACGAGAGGTTTAAGGTTTTGTGAGCGACTGCTCTTTATTTTCATTATATTATCTTAAGAGCTACTTATTTACTAATACATTGAAGAGAGCGTAGTATGCACACGTATTAGACCGTGTGAATAGCAACTTCAGCAAAAGTGCATGGCATTGGACAACAGCATACCGTTCACCGTGGGAACAGGTAAAAGTGTCTTTATTTCTAGACATGATCGCATTACTACACGTGTGTGCATTGGCGGTGCTGTGCATACTACAGTATGCATGGTCAACAGTATTATGCATACTACACCTCCCCTTTTTTGAGATTAAATTTATATTTAATTTTTATTTAATTTAATTTAATTTACTTATTTACTTATTAAATAATCTTATTCTATTTTTATGAACTGTCGCTGACTTTCCATTGTCGTCATGCAACACTACATTATTCTTATCATCTATCCCTATGACCTCAAAAGGGCCTAGATATATATTATCTAACTTATGTCCGGTTTCATTACGGACTAAAACAAAATCACCGATTCGTGGGTCTAAACTGTTAGACCCTTCCTCAGATCTTGTCCTTCTCGTGAATTTTGCCTTGTCAAGTAGACTTGCAGCTCTTCGCTGTGCTACCTGTAGTCTGAATTTTACTTCCTTTTGGTATGAGTCAACGTTGTATAGCGGTTCTATACGTTTCTCATCTAGGAAGTCTATGACTGGTGGCATTTTACCAAAAATCAATTCGAATGGACAATAGTCATGCGTACAAGAAGGTGTTGTATTATAGCAATACACGAAGAATTTTAACCATGTGTCCCAGTCGGATTTATCGGAAGATATATATGATCGCAAATATTCATTTAATGTTCTATGAGATCTTTCTACGGTACCGAGAGTCTCATGATGGTACGCGGTAGAGTTCAATTTCTCTATTTTCATCAATGAACATAGTTCTTTTAATACTTGGTTCATATACTCGGTTCCCATATCCGTAAGTATTTTAGTCATTGGTCCATATATCAGAATAATACATGTAATAAGTAACGAGAGGTTTAAGGTTTTGTGAGCGACTGCTCTTTATTTTCATTATATTATCTTAAGAGCTACTTATTTACTAATACATTGAAGAGAGCGTAGTATGCACACGTATTAGACCGTGTGAATAGCAACTTCAGCAAAAGTGCATGGCATTGGACAACAGCATACCGTTCACCGTGGGAACAGGTAAAAGTGTCTTTATTTCTAGACATGATCGCATTACTACACGTGTGTGCATTGGCGGTGCTGTGCATACTACAGTATGCATGGTCAACAGTATTATGCATACTACACCTCCCCTTTTTTTAGATTAAATTTATATTTAATTTTTATTTAATTTAATTTACTTATTTACTTATTAAATAATCTTATTCTATTTTTATGAACTGTCGCTGACTTTCCATTGTCGTCATGCAACACTACATTATTCTTATCATCTATCCCTATGACCTCAAAACGGCCTAGATATATATTATCTAACTTATGTCCGGTTTCATTACGGACTAAAACAAAATCACCGATTCGTGGGTCTAAACTGTTAGACCCTTCCTCAGATCTTGTCCTTCTCGTGAATTTTGCCTTGTCAAGTAGACTTGCAGCTCTTCGCTGTGCTACCTGTAGTCTGAATTTTACTTCCTTTTGGTATGAGTCAACGTTGTATAGCGGTTCTATACGTTTCTCATCTAGGAAGTCTATGACTGGTGGCATTTTACCAAAAATCAATTCGAATGGACAATAGTCATGCGTACAAGAAGGTGTTGTATTATAGCAATACACGAAGAATTTTAACCATGTGTCCCAGTCGGATTTATCGGAAGATATATATGATCGCAAATATTCATTTAATGTTCTATGAGATCTTTCTACGGTACCGAGAGTCTCATGATGGTACGCGGTAGAGTTCAATTTCTCTATTTTCATCAATGAACATAGTTCTTTTAATACTTGGTTCATATACTCGGTTCCCATATCCGTAAGTATTTTAGTCATTGGTCCATATATCAGAATAAATCCTTCAAAAATAGCTTTTGCCACTTTTTTAGCAGATTTATTATCGATTGGGATCGCAATGAGGTACTTCGTCAAATCGCAGACTATTGTGACCGCATATTCATTTCCTGACTCTGATATTGGCAAGGGACCTACCGTATCTATCATAACTATATCGAATGCCTTTGCCGGTGTAGGAGTTATAATGAAAGGTTTTTTAACCTTCAGTCCTGATTTGTTCCGTTGGCATTTATCACATTTTCTCACATAGTTAGATACGTCTCTTGTCATATTTTTCCAAAAATATCTCTGTTTAATCTTTCTAAGCAAACGGGTTGTTCCGGGGTGTCCACCCCATATTGGATCATCGTGATATTTTCGAATGATCTTCTCTTTATCGGAATTTGACTCTATTTTCGTTAGTGCTGGTGTGAGTACTATTTTTAATTTTCTCAAAATTTTACTACCGGTATTTTTAAACAAATTAACGTGCACTTGCGCAAACAATTTATCATTTAATGATAATTGTAATGTTGTGATTCCCATATTATCAGCTATTTTTTCAAGCTTTGGAAAGAATTGATCTAAATCAATAGTTCCATTAATAATAAGGTTTCGCAACTCGGAAAGCTTATTCTTTCCTCGGCGGATTACAAATGTATCCCCTGTAAAATGCAATTGTGGCATTTTACTGTACTCTAGTGTATTAATCGCTTCATACACTTTCACCGTTTCCGATATTGTCTTGTCGTTTATCTTTGTCTTTCCGTTATTGCTTTCCCGTGTGTTCCGTGTCTGTAACCTAGTTGTTACTTTAAAGATATTATTAACCTCTGTATTTCGTATGTCCGAGAATTCTATACGCGACAGCGCATCCGCTACATGATTTTCTTTACCCCTGATATACTCAACCACAAAATCGTACTCTTCTAAGTCGAGTCGCATTCGTGTTAATTTTGATGACGGGTTTTTCATCGAGAACAGATACGTAAGTGGTCTATGATCACTTTTAACCAAAAACTTATTACCATAAATATATGGCTTAAAATATTGTATCGCCCAGTGTATGGCTGCTAGTTCCTGTTCAATTGTGGATTTATTACTTTCTCCTTTCGTGAAGGCTCTAGATGCAAAGGCTACTGGTAACTGAATACCTTGGTAATCTTGGCTTAACACAGCTCCGCAAGCGTGTTGACTTGCATCTGTAGTTATACAAAATTCCTTATCGAAATCAGGATATTGTAATATCGTAGGACGTAATAGTTGATCCTTGAGATATTTAAAAGATTTTTCGCATTCCTGAGTCCATTCAAAATTAACATTCTTCCTGGACAATCGAGTTATATGTCTTGAGGATTCAGCAAAATTTGGTATGAACCTTCTGTAATAATTGCAAAAGGCTACGAAGCGTTTCGCTTCATTTCCATTCTTTGGTACTGGATAGTTCTGTATTATCGAAAATTTGCTGTCATCCGGTAATATACCCTTGTCCGTACACTTATGTCCTAGGAATGTAACTTCACGACGGAAAAACGAACATTTATCAGGATGCAATTTAAGATTGTATTTTCGACATATGTCAAAAACATCTCTCAAATTCTGTAACATGTGGTTAGTTGAGCAACCTATGATGATCAAGTCATCCATATACAAAAATGCTTGGGCTGGTTTTAATCCTGAGAATGCTAATGACATCATTCTCTGGAATGAGTTTGGAGCAATCTTTATACCATATGGTAATCTTTTGAACCGGAAGGAACCTTTTTCGGAAGAAAAGGATGTAATGTCCCTCGAATCTTCTTCTAATTCTACTTGATGAAATCCCGATATTAAATCCAAACATGAAAAAAATTTAGCTCTACCTAGCTGATCCAATATATCATCCATACGTGGTAGTGGATATTTGTCAGCTACTAATTTTTTATTTATCCCCCTATAGTCAACAACTAGTCTCCATCTCTTTTGGTCTGTTCCCGGTAATGGTTTCTTCGGGACCAGTAATATTGGACTGTTGTAGTCTGAAACAGATGGTTCGACTATGTCATCATCTATTAGTTTAGTTATCTGTCGATCAACTTCCGCTTTATGAGTGTGTGGGATTCTATAATTTTTCATATATATAGGATCCTTATCACTTAATTTAAGTTTTTGCTTGTAAAAATTATTTACACTTATCTTCTCCGTTTCCAACGCAAAAATGTCAATGAATTCGGAGCATAATCCCTTCAACTCTTTATTGACAAATTCAGGGAAATTATTACAAAGTATTCTCAATTTCTCCTTATTACTCTGAGGGTTACTGCTCGGTTGGACAATATTGTAGTCGTTTAGACATTCACTTTTGATTCTAACATTTTGAATAACCAAATTATTGTCCGTTGTATTGACAATTCTAACCATAGGTTTATTTTTTGAAGTGATGGTGTTCGCAACATAGACACCATCTTGTAGCATCTGATGTGGAATTAAAATTTCATCCTCTTCAGACTGTACACTGATCAGTCGTATCACTTCTGATCGAGCTGGAAGAGATATAGAGTTTACGTTCGGTGCATTCATCAATGGAATTCCGATGTCTTGAGAGAAATTATGCTGTCGTAGGATAATCAAATCTTGCTCTCCCTGGTAATCCAGAGTGCAATTGTATTTCCTTATAAAATCCATACCTATGATTCCATCTACAGGGATTGGAAAATTATCCCCAACGACGTGAAATTCGTGTCCTATGAGAATATCTTCGATTTTCAAGTCTGTATTGACTTTTCCAATTGTAGTCAGTAAACCCTGACCTACACCACTCAGATTCGTAGTGATGTTATAATCTATTTGTTCGTTTAGAACTTTCCCGAGTTTAATAACTGAAACATCTGCTCCGGTATCAATAAGAAAAGTTGATCTTCCATTATTCAATGTTGATCTGATAGTGAGATAACTGTAGAGACTTATATTCATGTTATAGATTTTGGAAGTTATTGCATATTCAGGGGTGCTTGTCCGTTTCCCGAGTTGTTCTCGGCTACAAGCCTCATATTCTGGTTTGTGTTGTTTCCGTAATTATTGCGGTAATTACCACGGCCTCTGCCATTACCGCGATAGTTATTACCTCTATTATTATTGTATCCTCGTCTATTGTTATTTTGTCCGTATCCATTTCCGCGATTGTTTCCACGATTGTGGAAATTTCCCCGATTTTGGACATTTCCCCGACGGTTGGAGCCATAATACAATACCGAGTTTGGCTGTCCGAATGATTCAGTACAACTATTAACGAACTTGGCCATGACCTCGTTCATATTTAAAAAGTTGCCTGATTCCATTATTAATTTTACTCTCTCATTCGTAGCGTTCTTAGCTATTGCCCTTACTGCCGTTTGTGTGGAGTATTTAGTGGCTAATGAGGAGTGGAGGCCATCTGATATATAGGCACTTTCCAACGATTTCGTTAAGGAATCTATTTCCGCAGCGTAAGCGTTTGCGTTTTTACCACCTTGGCGCACGTTCAACAACTTAGCTGTGAGTACCTCAACCGAATCACCTTTAACAGATGATTTTAATGTGGCTATTATTGACGCTACTGTGGTCTCATTTGATAATAGATTTCGGGATGTGCCCTTCAATTTAGTTTTTATTAAATTAACTGCCACTTGCTCGTGTGTTTCCATCATTGATTCCACTAGAGTGAGTGCATCTAGGAAACTTTGTAAGTTTTCTGGTTTTCCATCAAAGTCTGGGAGGAGCTTTGAGGCTAAGCCAAGGAATTGTGTCACTGTTTGTGCCATTTTTGCAAGAGGAGTTAAGTTTTCATTAATTTTATCAGTATTGTCTTGGGTCGAGTCTGAACTATTCACAACTTGACCTTCAATTTCACACTTCAATTCCTCGTGAATATTATCAGGGATTTTAACGTCTAAACCCCTTCGTGACAAAACAGTTGCAAGTTTACTGCGAATGTCCAAAAAGAATCCTTCAGCAGCTACTTGGTGGCTATGTGTGAGCCTAGAGTAATTTACATTAATTAACACTCGTACCTGTTCAAATCTTTCAAATAAAACGCTGAGATGTTTTTCCACCGTTTGGTCTTTTGTAGGCGCTTTATTTGTGTTTAAACATTTGTAGGACTTGTCAAATTGTTCCTGTATTAATCGTAATTTAGTTACGATTGTCTGCCAATCCATTTATTAATGGTCAACAAACATTTGGTTTTCAAAAAAAAAAATATTTTTTTTCGTTTGGTCACACATGTATTTCTAATTTTAACAATATTTGTTTTCCTATTTCCTCAATTTATATTATTCATTTCCCCTATGGCAAGTTTATTGCAATCAACTTATCAAGCAATAAACTAAACTTTGTTTAGCTCATTTGCCAACGACATTGACCTCACATAGTTCTTCTTGAGAGATCGCTTGTGCAGTTGGTAAACTGTTGTAAGTAGTTGCAATGCCATTATTGCTATTATGATTATGAGGTAAATTGTTGAAGAGTTTTCCACTTCGACAATTTTCACCTCATTAATTACGTTAGCGTTTGGGTTCGTTATCTTAGACTCTTGTCCGCCCATATTCAAATATTGTCTGCCCTTGCCTTAATTTATCCATTCATTTGACCAACATTCATTTAGATGTTGTCATTAATAGAATTGTTCGTTCAATATTATTCTTCTTAAATTTGCTAAGTTAATAAGGATTATCAATTTATAATTTTTCCTAAATTATTATTTATGAATAATTAATAATTCATTATTTTCCTTGAATATAATTTAAAAGAAATTAATCCATAATTTTCAAAATATATTTAAAAATTTTTTTTTTTTTAAATTTGTCATTCATGAATAATTATTAATTTGTAAATTAGTAATTTGTAAATTCTTACATATAAACTTAAAAGTCTGCAAATTCTCCCGTTGTAGTTGTTGTTGTTGTTGGACTTGTTGATTTGTTTGTTTGTTGTGTATTTCGCAATTGGGGTATACGACGATTTGTTGTTGATTTTGGTTTTCGCAGCCTTGGCAAAATTCGTTGCCAAGTGACTCATTTCCTTCTTTTCATTTCACTTTTCTTTACGGCGGCGGTTTATTGGAATACTTCCGTAAATTTTATTGTCAATTCAAAGGTGCCATCCTCGAACGATGTATCGTGTGGACCTAAAATCACTGCACTCCATTTCATAATATTTTTATCTATTGGTGCTCCATAATCACTGGATGTTTGTTTCTTGTTTTGAAGTCTTTTAACATCTCTCATTAAACGTCTCATTAAAACGTCCAAAGTGCTTCATTTCACTTTTCTTTTCACTTTTCTTGTCGGTTATAAATTATCAACAGACTAACTTTTTTGTCAATTGCATCAGCTGCGGCGAATACAATGATAGCAAAACCACTAGAACGTCTAGTTTGCGGATCATTAATTTCACTATCTCGGCAATTATTATTTTACATCGTTATTATTTGCTTTGTATTATATTTAAACATTGTATTGCTTTATTATAGTTTTGCTCAGGTTGAGCTTTAGTTTATTACTTTTGTAGATAATTTATTGTTGATCTTGAATTCAATTTAAGTTGCGATATACATATATCGAGTCTATGTTTTATTTTAATCGTCTTTCAGTTTTTTTTTTTGTTCATAATCTGTATAGATTTTATAACTTTTTTAAAATTTTTTAAACACTTTAAACTGGCAGGATCGCCATGTAATAAGTAACGAGAGGTTTAAGGTTTTGTGAGCGACTGCTCTTTATTTTCATTATATTATCTTAAGAGCTACTTATTTACTAATACATTGAAGAGAGCGTAGTATGCACACGTATTAGACCGTGTGAATAGCAACTTCAGCAAAAGTGCATGGCATTGGACAACAGCATACCGTTCACCGTGGGAACAGGTAAAAGTGTCTTTATTTCTAGACATGATCGCATTACTACACGTGTGTGCATTGGCGGTGCTGTGCATACTACAGTATGCATGGTCAACAGTATTATGCATACTACAGTGGTGTCCGTATATGGTTATATTATTTCGTGTTGCACTGTGTTATCTTTCCATGAACTAGAAAATTACACACAGTGTTATACATCTTCAGTTCTGTTGTTAGTAGCTGTACTGACTTCATCGGCATATACATACGTGACAAAATTTGGAGTTTTAGCTAATATTTCCTGCTTCAGTTCAGGTGATAAAGAGTAGGATGAGAGCTTAAACTATCTTCAGTGCTTCTGCCCGGAATTGTGGATGAGTACCAGAATAGATTTAGGATGTTGTAGCTTTTTAGAATCTAACCAACATTCAGAGTAATCAAAAACAAAAAGTAAATAAATAGTTTAAAGATTTCCTAGTTTTTCGTTGGTTTAAATACTTGAGATTTGACGTATAAATATCTGATTAATTTGTGACCGCTCCTCTTTCGACTAGTTCTGCGTCCAGTTCAAGCAAATGTCGTTTGCGATGTGGTTCCAATTACAGGGAAGAAAAATTCCAGAGATTCCAGCAAGACGACAGCCATATCACCGGGTGAGGTAGGGTCTGCCAATGGACATAAAATACAAAACCAAATATGGTTTCCGATTACTTCCCATGAAGGGATTGGGGAGAATTTCTCACAACCAGTAAGCTATTCGCTTTCTAGTTTTATACCCATTGAGTGAAGACTTTGTGATTTTTATGGCGCACATAACCGTCCTTCTGACCAAGCTCTCCGTCGAACTGTGGATAGGTTTCATACTACATAGCCTTTAACTGATTCAGTAACACCAACACGTCGAAGGAATGTGCGTACTGAAGAGAATATCGCCGCTGTAAACAAAAGCAGGGATGTAGATCCAAATTTATCGATTTAGCGTCGGACGCAGGAGTTGGGGATCTGTCCGTCCACTATGTGGAAAACGTTGCGCAGAGATATGGAAATGGTTTCCCGTTACATTCCATAAAGGGATTGGGGAGAGATTCTCACAACCAGTGAATTATGCGCTTCCTAGTTTTCTACTCACTGACTGGGACCTAGAGTTTTGCACCGAATCAGAACGATATTTTTGAGAAGCTTTTTCATGGCTAAATTCTCAATAGTGCCGCCGTCACTTAGCGAGGTGACCGCCGTCGAAAGAAATGTAAAGTGGTCAAAGCAAGGATCAAACCCACGTTCTCATGCACAAGAGCCGCGCACACAAACATTGCACCACCGAGAGCCACAGCCGTGTAAAATCCATTTGATGTAGGGGTTGAAGCCATCATAAGACCATCATATGCGTCGTTCTTTTGCCGATTGTGCTCTAGAGGAGTTGGCAACTGACCCGATGTTTAATCGTAAAATTGTGTTCAGCGATGAGGCTCATTTTTGGCTTAACGGGCTTGTTAATAAACACAATTGCCACATATGGAGTGAGGCCAGTCCACAACAGACCCAAAAACTCCATTACATCTACAAAAAAGCAGCTTTTGGTGCAGTTTATACACTGGGGGTACCATCGGGCCCTACTCCTGCAAAACTGAAGCTGGAGCTCGGATTACGTTCAATGGAGATAACAAGATAATGAACAAGATTTTGAAACGAAGTTCCTTATCGCACGTTGCGGGATGGGGGTTGGTTGGGTGGTTGGTTGAAAAGGCTGCAAAACAGCACGCTGTCTAGCACACTTAGAATAAAGAGGCCCGTTGTGATACCTGGGGGATTTCGACGGATTTCGAACGTACTACAAGACTTGCCAAGTTTTAAGGAGGCGGAGACGAACTGTACCTTAGCCACGAGCCATTTCGACAGAGTGTCACCTCTGCCTACTCAGATCGCAGAGCACAGGACGACAGCTCGAGAGCAGAAAATCAAATAGTTTCGAAAATCGTGAACCAGTGTCGTAGCAGAGTCTGTGCCAAAGAGGAAGAAGATCATTTAGAGTTACCCAGGTTGCACCGCGAGGAGGCAATCTTCACTGCAACCCGAGATGAGGGTTAAATGAAACAATTTTAAACAACTTTTTTTTAACCGTATTATGCTATAACCCAGTATACAACCCAGTATTATTCTGCATACTTTTAGGATTTCGTCGTTTACTGTTTGAAAGTTGTACCAATTCGTTTTGTTATTTTATTTTATTGCATACCTTTAGACATAATTGCTCATTATTACTAGATTCGTACAGTCAAGGACGTATATTAGGTTGCCTTCTTTCATGTTGGCTTTGTGATAGTGTGCTGGCCATGTGAAGTGTGCTGGCTTCAATGGAAGGCATTGTGATATAATTACGGCTAAGGCAAGTAGGCTTCGCTGGCCTTGTTGGAAATTCGAAGTTGACTTTTATAAGCTTTTTAAGGAGACAAAGAAAGGATTTCAAACTTTAAATTCTGATTTTGTTTCTATTAGTTTGAAACTTAAATCGTTGGAGGATATGTTTGATAGTTTTAAATGGCCTGAAGACATCTCGTCCTCTCCTCGACGGGAAAAAGGCTTCTAGTGACGTAATTTAATTGTGCCAGTAACTCCTAACTTGGATAATTTGGACAGTCTTTTCTTATCTCCGAAACCGTCGTCGACTGTTAGCGCTTTATTCATTGAAGTCAGGGACCGTAATGATTAATTTTGAGTAATATTACTGTCTCTCTATTACTGTGTTCTCACTGTCGCGGGCGGCAGTGTTAATAATTATTTAAATTATCAAATTAAAAGTATTCTTCTCTCTTTCCTTTCCTTTCTTCGTGTAAAATAAATTATTTCTTCTGGGAGTTCCCCTATTAGTTTCTAAGCTTCCTAACTTTCGCTCCCCCTTCTCCTTCTCTGGAATTTCCCTTCTACTTTCCCTTTTCTCCGCTATTCTTAATGGCCGTGGGCCGTGGCCGTGGCCCCGCCCATTCGAGTCTATTTTTGAAAACGAAATATCTGGAGGACTGTTTCACCAATTGCCTTGAAAGTTTGTGTAGATGCATTTGGCAGCAAAATTCGTGATTCAAAAAAAAATGGGCGGGATCGCAATAGTGGACGTGGCATACAACTTGAAACTTTGTACGGCTGTATCTCATGAGCTACTAGAGGTATGAATATGATATTTGGTATATACGTTGTTTGTACAGTTTGAATTATGCTTCTTGGTTATACTTGGAAAATATTGGTTAAAGTGCCGTGGCACCGGCCAAACAACTTGAGATTTTGTATATATATTTTTGGTGCAGTATGAATTATAGCCAGGATGGAAGTGGACGATGCCACGCCCCCAATTCAAAAATCACTCTGACGGCTTTTCTAATATACCGATTGTTAATGGTATGTACTGATGACCTGCTGATAGTCCCTGGATATACTTGGTAAAAAAAAAAAAAAAATGGTTTCCCATTACATCCCATGAAGGGATCGGGGAGAACTTCTCGCAATCACTGAGCTGTGCGCTTTCCAGTTTTCACTCACTGATTGGGACCTACAGTTTTACTCCGATTCCGAACGGTATTTTGAGAAGCTTTTTCATGGCTATATACTCGATAGTGTCGCCGTCACTATGCGAGGTGACCGCCGTCGAAAGAGATTTGAGGGTGGTCAGAGCAGGGTTCAAACCCAGGATCTCATGTACAAGAGCCGCGCACACTAACCATTGCACCATCGACGGCCACGGATATATTTGGTAGTGATTGGATAAAGGGGCGTGGCACCGCCCATACAATTTGAAATTTAAAGTGGCTATCTCTCATGAACTATCAGAGGAATGAAAGTGAAATTTGGTATATACATATGTTCTTGGTACAGTACGCCTTCTTTTCAAAAATCGCTCTGATGGCTTTTCTAATAGGTCGATTGTTATGGAAATTTTACAATGTGGTTCTGATGATCCACTGATAGTCCTTAGCTATACTTGGTAGTGATTGGATAAAGGGGCGTGGCACCGCCCATACAATTTGAAATTTAAAGTGGCTATATCTCATGAACTATCAGAGGTATGAAGATAACATTTGGTATATATGTTGCAGTACAGTATGAATTACAGCCAGATTGGAAGTGGGATGTGCCACGCCCCTTTTAAAAGAAACCGTTATAACAGTCATAATACTAGACCTACAGATACGAACAGGGTATTTGGAAGCAAGTTGGCAAAAATGGCCGAGGCGCCGCCCACACACGTCAATATGTAACTATTACATATACTATATCAAAACAATTGTCCGTACACCAGGCTCTTAAGAACATAATTAATCGTATCTCAAAAAATATATGGCCGATTCGTTTTAAATATTTTTTTAATGTTCAATGCTTCTAGCTTAAAAAAAATATTTGAATCAAATAGGCCATATATCTTTTGAGATACATTGCAATATGTTCACAACTGCCAGGTGTACGGACAATTGTTTGATGCAGTGTAGGAATGCGAGGTTCGGTACATATACTACTGATATGATGCAAATTACTTCTTGGGGAAACCAATGTAAATACGGCTATTAAAAAGGTCAGACTATGAGGCTAAAAAAGTGACCACAGGTACGAATGAATATGAATATCATCCTAATTATCGTTCCTAAATATCGCTCCTAAATATCGTTATCTAAAAATGAATTTTTTAAAAAAAAAAACCCGAATAAATTTATAGAGGCTACTATAATCACTTGAAATTATAAAGGAACCGGTGCCCTGATTCCACGCATTCCCATGATACCTACAGACCCATCGAGTTCAAAAGATTACAGTTTCCGATTCGGTTGCCATTTAAGACGACCATTAATAAAGCGCAAGTGCAGGTGCTTCAAGTCTGTGGGAAAACCCTCAGACTTATATATAACGGGTCCGCTAAATAACTTTTTTTTTTTGAAAATGCTATAAAAAAACTACTGAATATTTTTTGAAATTTCGTATTTTATTTGAAAGTACAATCCTTCCGGTTAATAATGGAAAATAATTTCATTCAAATGGCTGCCTCGGCTGGCCATGCTAAGTGGTCGCTAAGTGGGCCTGCGATCGACTTACAGAAGATGCCGATTTTGCCAAAAAAATCATCTTTTCAGATGAAGCTCATTTTGATCTTGGCGGGTATGTAAACAAGCAAAATTGTCGCATTTGGGGCACGGAAAACCCGTACGCGTACATTGAAAAGCCGATGCACCCAAAACGAGTCACTGTTTGGTGCGGATTTTGGTCCAGAGGCATGGCGATCGTTATCGGGCCATGTTGAACGAATTTTTGTTCACAAAAATTGAAGAGGAGGATATTGGCAACATTTGGTTTCAACAGGACGGCGCTACGTGCCAGACAGCCGAAGCTACACTCGATGTTTTGCGCCCTGTTTTTGAAGATCGCATTATCAGCCGCAGAGCTGATGTCGTTTGGCCACCTCGGAGCTGCGATATGACACCGTTGGACTATTATTTGTGGGGTGCCCTCAAAGATAAGTGTTACACCGACAAGCCAGAGACAATTGACGCTTGAAAGGATAATATTCGTGAAGCCATTGGTGGAATACAGCTGCACACAATCGATAATGTGCTTAAAAATTGGACCGATCGTGTAGGCTACTGCATGGCCAGCCGAGACAGCCATTTGAATGAAATTTTTATCCATTTTTAACCGGAAGGATTGTATTTTCAAATAAAAAAAGAAATTTGAGAAAATATTCAGTAGTTTTTTTTATAGCATTTCCAAAAAAAAAAAAGTTATTTGGCGGACCCTTTATTTGCACCAGATGACAAAACTAGAAATATTGTAATTATGTAACCTAGAGCACTAGAATAAATAGACACTTGAATAAATAGAAGAAAAAATAGCAAAATTTTGTTTCAATAAAATTACAATTCAGGGGTAGTGAAGCGCAACGGGAACAGCTATTGTAGTATAATGAGAAGCTTTTTAGACAAATCAGCACACGATCGAAATCTAATCAAATTCTTCTAACAAACAGTTATTATACATTCTTCTTCATAATATTCCAGTCAACTACAGTTTTATTTGCCCATTGCCCATTCACCCTTTGGCATTACAAAAACTTTGAAGGCAAAACGGAGTTTGCCGGGTTCAGCTAGATTAGTATGTATTGCAGTTTTGAAACCAATAAAAAGTAAATTTAGAAAAGCCAAAGTGAAAAAAGTTTAAAAAGCGAACATTTTCTTAAATAAGTGAATTTTCTTAAAAAAAAGTAAATTTTCTTAAAAAGTACCTTTTCGTAAGAAAAATACCTTTCTAACAAAAAGTACCTTTTCTCAACAAAATTATTTTGTTTTAAATAAGTAAATTTTCTTAAAAAAGTTTATCATTTTACAAAAAGTATCTTTTCTTAAAGATCCATTTAAATTATCGTATTTTTCAAAGGGCGCCTTAGGCGTGCTGGAGCTAACTAGTACATAATATATAGCGAAAGGAACTTCGTTTCAACCGAGTGTCCCCTGACTGTTTCTAGACAGGGGCTTCGGCTCGCTATTCCTACACAGAGGCTCCGGATAACTATTTCTATGCATCCCACCCCATGATAATCGTTCCCGAACCGTTCTCACCGCACATGTAAAGCACATACTGTGCCATTATCCCGCACATCTGATACCGATCTAGGCACCGAATCCGAATAGTCGAATAAATCGTCTTAAAGGCCCACAGACGAGTATTGTTAAGCCAAGAGAAGTGCTCCCCGAAAAGTTGCCATGCCAAGGCTAATATTTCCAGAAGGGTGTTGTCCACCCAAGACAAGTGCCCCCAGACGAGTGTTGTCAAATCAAGACGAGTGTTCTCAAGTTAAGAGGAGCAGTCGCAACAAGCGAATCAGTTAATGTTACTCCTGTTAATTAAAAATCAATATTCTGTTCTTATTTCAAAAGGTTTCGTGGAAACCATGTCACAAATTGTTCGTGTTATTTGTGTCATGTCATATTCGTCATAGAGGCCAGTAGTGCTTGAAAGTGTCCACAAATTGGACGCCCAGAATGCGCTTCGTCATGAACAGTCGCGGTGGCTGTATACCCAAAATCATTTTCAAATGTTAATGCCATGTGTTGGTCTGAACAAATTTTACACAACTTTTTCTTAAATACTTTATTACAAAACATTGTTATCAACTACATTTGGTACATTTGGTTTGGTTTGGTTTAATGGGAAGTTTTCTCGGTGGAGCCTATTTATTACACATTGTAGTTTTGAACCCAATTATAAGTAAATTTAGAAAAGCCAAAGTGCAATACTGGCAAATCCATGAAATACAACTCTGAGCATGGAATTACATTTGGCAGCACACTTACTCTAACACTCACACTTTTTTTTTGGTTTGTGTCTAGACTTATATATGAGCTGAAATTTCTTGTTTAATGGGAAGTTTTCTAGGTGGAGCCTGTTTATTAAATATAGTAGTTTTGAACCGAATAAAAAGTAAATTTAGAAAAGCCAAAGTGAAGGTAGTTTAAAATAATAACATTTTCTTAAAAAAATTAAATTTTGTTTATTTATTTTACCAATTTTTTTTAAATGTAACCTTTTACTAAAAAGAGTACCACTTCTTTAAAAAGTACCTGTTCTTAAAAAAAAGTACTTCTTTGTAAAAAAATGCATACTCTTAAGCTTTTTGATGTGTTAACATCTATAGCGGCGTATAGGGACTAAATCTATCAAAGTCAAAGATTTTATGCTGCTGCTAAAACCAGATTTTATGCTGCTGCTAAAACCAGATTTTCTGCGACTGCGAAAGAGAATAATGACGTGTTAAACAAAAATGAGCGAGCAGGAAAGCAATGAAAGAGTGGTGTGGCAGGGGTGAGGCAAACGAAATTGTGTCTATAACGTATGTATTAATATAATAATGTATGTATGTACATGTGTCTGTTGCTGTGTTGAACGGAGATATAAAGTATAGACACGCAAAATTTCATTTGCAAGCGCATGCGCTTGCGCAGTCGACGTTATGGTGACACAGTAATACGTCAGCTACTTCGTACAAAGTATGTGTGATGTTGTGTGTTTGGCTGTTTCGTTGCTGTTGATATGGCAAACATGTGGTTATGTGACACACGTATACGTCAGCTACTTCGGACAAAGTAGATATGTGTGATGTTGTGTGTTTGGTTTTTAAATGAAATGTCATCATATGATTGAACGCATTTTTAAATTCTTTATATTAACTTCACCTGTCTGTATGCATGTATGCCAAAAAAATTTTGGATTGATTTTTAACCCTTTTGCCGTTATTCAATCGAGCTGAAACTTCGCAGGCAAACTAATGGCGATGACAAAAATAAACTGTCAAAATATTGGCTGGCTAGGATAAAGGGGCGTGGTACCTCCCATACAAATCACAAATTAAAAATCCATTATTTCTGTTCCTTTTAACAGTATTTGAACAAAATTGGGTATGTTGGTTAGGTTTACATATTCTAAGATCTGCTGCAAATATGGGCAGGATTGGACAAAGGAGCGTGGTCATATATAAAGAATGTATAGTCAAAAACTATGTTTTTTACGGGTTGGTTTTTTATTATTGTCTCCCAGAGCAAAGAGAATAATGACGTGGTTATAAAAAAAAATAAATGGTTTCCCATTACATCCCATGAAGGGACTGGGGAGAACTTCTCACAATCACTGAGCTGTGCGCTTTCCAGTTTTCACTCACTGATTGGGACCTACAGTTTTACACCGATTCCGAACGGTATTTTGAGAAGCTTTTTCATGGCTAGATACTCGATAGTGTCGCCGTCACTATGCCAGGTGACCGCCGCCGAAAGAAATTTTAAGGTGGCCAGAGCCGGGTTCGAACCCAGGATCTCATGTACAAGAGCCGCGCACACTAACCATTGCACCACCGACGGCCACGTGGTTATACGTATATAGCGTATGTACGAATATAACTATGTATGTATGTATATACAAGTGTCTGTTGCTTTGCATTCTTTGCTTTTTGTGGGAATAACGTCATCATATGATTGAACGCTGTTTTTTATTTTCCAATGTATCATTTACTAATGTGTCCGTTCATAGAAATCGAACAGGTACCGTGTAGCAAAAAGGTGTTAACACATTGCCCGTGAGTTCGAACACTCATTGGATTTTTTTCTAACGGAAAGTACTTCTTATTAAATATGGTACCTTTTCTGAAAAAAACATTAGCTTTTAATAAAAGAAGTACATCTCATTAAAGAAAGGACCTTTTCGGGAAAATATAATACATATTCTTACAAAAAGGGCCTAAAAATATACTTTTTTTAAATAAAAAAAGTTTATCATTTTACAAAAAGTATCTTTTCTTAACGGGCGCCTTACGCGTGTTGGAACTAACTAGTACATAATATATAGCGAAAGGAACTTCGTTCCAACCGGGTGTCCCCTGACACCTCATGTAATTTTTTTGATTGAAATTAAATTTTTTGTGTTATTTTTTGTGTTATTTTTTACAATTTATTTTTATATCGGATTTTTACAATCGGATTCAAAAACATAAAACTGCATTAGGAAATCGAAAAGATCGTACCAAAGAATTTCCTGTTGTTTGAGACTTATTATTCAGCTTTACACCTCGATAGCCGTTGTATGGTTCAGAGTAAATTATCCAGTTTTCGTGGTGTATGTCAGTGCCAGCCGGCAAAGATGTATTACAGTTGACAAGTTATATGCCGGTCAAGATATATGATGGTTTGGGTTGTAGTGGATAACATATATGTGACCTGCTCCACGAAAAGGGACCCCTGCGCCGAAAAAATTTTTTTTTTACTTTTTGAGTGATTCTTATAGGAAGAAAAACGCTCTTTCAAATGCCGCAAACCGCAAGTTTCTCTGGCTTTTAGTTTTTTAACACATCACCTGTAAAGATGAACATAATTAATGAAATATATGAAAAAATTAACGAAGCGCTTTTTTTAAACGCGTTTTTCGCAATAACTTCTTTTCGGCGCAGAGATCCCTTTTCGTCGATCACGTCCCATATAGCTCTTGCTCATATGAATGCGACTTCAATCCCCACACTCCGTACCCTACATTACTTTCCTTGACGATGACATTGGTTAGTGATGGTGAGACTATCAGTGCAAATGTGTAGATCCCAATCAGCGAGTCTAAGTATAGAAATGGGAAAATAAGGTATGTATGTTTTTGGTACTGAAATTTAAAGAGAACTTTATAATAAGAAATCAGTAATTGACTTTTTCCAAAAGGTAAAGGAGAAAAAACGTAGAACACCATAATAAATAGTTATGATCTGTAAACATATTAGTTTCAATAACTTCAGCACAAATGCGTGTATGTTATAAAGAAAGACGTGTTTGCAATGGAATACATCCGTCCACACGAAAGATAGAAAATGGAGAGAAAGCCTGAACAAGATGGTCACCTGAACAAGATGGTCACTGGCCTAGAACGCTACGATGCTGGTGACAAGTGTCACAAGTTTCACAACGACCGTCCGGCAATGTGAGCTCCAATCTTGGTTCCAGTTGTGTACTATTTTTCCAAGTGCATGTAAAAAACACTGATCTGTACAGATCAAAAGAAATCGAAAATATTTTGCTCAAATATAATTTCACACCGAATCAAATGTAAGAAAACTTCATATTGTAATATTTTTAAATGCATGTTCATACATTTACTACAAGCACCACTATCGTATCCTGTCACGGCTGAATAAAAGTAAATCACCATATGATTACCAACTCACATCACATCGAACCTCTCCCTATACTCCCAAAATAAATGGTTCTGACTCAAATCTTTATTAGTTTTCAATTTAAATTAGTCAATATTTGTTTTGAACACAAACCAATGCATACATATTATGAACTAATTGCATACATCTATTGTTTATTATACGAAATTCTATTATTATTATTCTATTATTATTGTCATAATTATTTTTATCATAGTCATCATCATCATCATCATCATCATCATCATCATCATCATCGACATCGACATCATCATCAATTGTCGTTAAGCCGTATTTGAATGAGTTGTATACTACAAAAGCGTATACAATATTTGAACACCATAAAATGTTAACTTAGTATTTAGGCCAAAACTACATGTGTAAATACATTTGTCTACCAAAGGATGGCTCGGTTTTATGACAATTTTCTTCGCTTCCATACAAGCGTAGAAATATCGGAAGAGTAGTCTAATTTTAGGTGTTTAAAGAACCTTAGCATAAAATATCAAATTAATTGGATGCTTACGATAATTTGGGGTTTCGTTTTGAACTACCTTAGCAAAAAATATTTAAAATTTTGAAGCAGTACTTGTTTTTGAAAACTCTAATCCGCTTCTTGCTTCAAAAATGCAATGGATTAATGGAGAAAATAGAGATGTTTGGAATGAAATGCTGAAGTGAATCTGAGCAATAGTAAAGAGACTGTGAAATTCACCACAAGTTGTTATAAACTCTTAACAGTGTCACTATCTTAGACAAAAAAATTTCTTCTGACATCACTAAATCACTGCTTAGAAGCAAGGAGTATACTGCTTTCTGAAGACAGTATCAAAAGCTTCTAAGTGGGAGTTTTTTTTTCCAAAAACAAGCGCTTCTATCAGCGCATTGGCAAGTGCTTCTGAGGATTTTGCTGCTTCCAATAGTGCTTTTTGCCAAGCAACATTTTTTTGCTGGGACCTATACAAATTGTTATTAAATTTGAATCAAAATGGCAACAAATACGTATGCTTCCATCGGGTACGTTACCGAAAACCTTTCGCGCTGGCTCATCTTCATCCATACTGATACTATGGCCTAGCCAACGCAATTGGCCTAATTTTATTCGCCTAGCTATGTCCACGTCATAATACAAATGATATAGCTCTTAGTTCCAACGACGTCGGTACTCGCCGTTTTCTTCAACATTGCCGTATATTTCCCAGGTGTTTTTCATCCGCTTGCGATATGACCCAAGTTTCGGAGCCATATGTCAAGACAGGTAAAATGAGAGTCGGGTACAGCTGGGCTTTTGTCTGTCGAGAGCGGGCTTTGTTCCTAAACTGCTTGCTGATCCCAAAATAGCAACTTTGCAAGCCTGTTCATGGCGGATCCAAGGAAGACAAATTCATCTAACACTTCAGAATTAAATCGGTGGTCGACGTTCAAGTGCGTACCAAGTCGAGAACTTTATCTAGACGTTGACACCATAAATTTTGCCTTGCCCTCATTAACAGCAAGACGTGCCTTCGCTGGATCTTTTTGGATTCTTGAAAATACTGCAGTAACCTCTCGCAAATTTCGCCCAATGATGTCTACGTCGTCAGCATACGCGAACAACATACGGCTTTTCGTGAATGATTCGGTGAGGTCTTTCCCCACCTTCACTGCTGATTTGGTGTTGGTCAGCGTCATTCCACAGAGGCGGATCAGTTTTGGCGGAATCCCAAGTTCAGACATAGTTTCTTACCGTTTTCCCCGTATGGGGCTATCAAAAGCAGCTTTGTAATCGACAGAAAGATGGTATGTATCGATTTTCTTTTCGTGGAATTTTTTTTGCAGGATGTGGCGTAGCGTAAATATTTGGTCAGTCACGGACATGCCTGGTATAAAACCACACTGATAAGGTCCAATCAGGTTTTCAACAATTGGCTTCAGTTTCTCACATAATACGCTCGACAAGAACTTATACGCGATGGAGAAAAGCCTGATACCTCGTTAGTTGGAACAGACACACGGATCACCCTTTTTGAATACAGGACTCCAATCGTCAGGCATAGATTTTCCCAAACATATACTGCACATAAGTTAATGCATGAGGGTTAGCTGGCCTTCGCCACCTGCCTTAAAATGTTCAGCGGTTAGCCCATCCGCACCAGCGGCTTTATTAAGCCGGGAGATTGCCGTTCTAATATCGCCTTGGTTGGGGGAGGGGTGGTGTTGGGAGGGGTTTAAATCAACGCTGCCTTCCACAATCATTACCTCCTCATCTTCTGTGGAAGAATCGACATTTTAAGCACACACTGCTTACCAGTCCCTAGATTCCCATTCTCGTCCTGGCAGGAGGGCAGCCCATTATTCAGCCCGTTATTCGATCTTCTTGCCTTCTCTAAAATAAGGAAATTCGGTATTTTCACTCTCCCTCTGCACCCACTGGCCTTTCTTTCCTCCCTTCTCAGCCTCACTTGCAGCACGCGTTGTAACTGACTGTTTCGTTTCTATACTTGCAGCGTCTTCTTCATCAGTTGCAATGCGACATTCATCGTCGTACCATGGCTTATCCTTCTCCACAGTATTCTGCCCTATCAGGAGAGATAACTTTTGTTGATAGTTATCTCTGGTATTTGTAGTTTGTCAATATCTAGCTTTTCCCGTGTTCGGCTTCGTACGTTTTTCGCACTGCTCAATCTTGTGCGAACTTTCGCAGCCACCAGGTAACGATCCGAGTCGATATTGGCACCTCGAATCACACGTACATCCATTACACTAGAAGAGTGCCTGCCATCTATTGCCAAATAATCACTCTGGTTCTTCGTCCTCTGATCAGGAAATAACCAGGTCGCCCAATGTATATCCTTATGCTGGAATCGTGTGCTACTAGCTACCATGTTCTCTGCTGTGGCGAAGTCCATCAGTCCCATTCCACTATCGGAGGTGGTATCATGTAGACTGTGATCACCGATGGTTGGTCGAAAGACACTTTCCTTTCCCAATTTCGCAATAAAATCGCCTAGAATAATCTTAGTGTTGTGGTCAGCACAGCATTCGTATACTTCCTCCAGACGCACATAAAATGATACTTTGACCTCATCGTCTTTAGCCACTGTCGGTGCGTGCACACAAATTACCGAGATGTTGAAATATTTCGCTTTGATGCAAATTGTGGCTTCGCAATCACTCTCTGGGTTGAGGCTTGAAACTAGGTGCCGCAGTCTCTTTCCAACTATAAATACGCATCCGAGTTTTTGCTTTCGCTCATGGCAGCTGTAGTAAATATCGCCGTTTTCTTTATGGTGCAACTATATACTGTCCATCGCAATTCCTGGGTAGCTGTGATATCATCTTTTTTTTCGAGGACATCAGCCAGGTGGAAAGTGGTACCCGTCCTATATATTGTTCGCACTTTCCAGGTACATATCCTTAACTCGTGGTCCTTATAACGTTGTCGGGGTCCGTCAACATATGGGGGTTGTTTACGTTTTCTCTTTCGCAATCGTATATTCACTGTCATTATGAACGTTGGCGGGAGGGAAACCCAGTCCACCGGAATATTTCCTTTTAACTAGTGCCAGGATATTTGGTTGCAGCCGCCTATTGTGGATCCGACGCTCACCAGGATGCAATGTGTCGGACATGGATTTTCTGCTTTTAATTTCTATCCACCGTTGGTCCATATGTTGGCTCATCCGCCTTTTAAGGACAAAAGAATATGACCGATATCTTGATGAGCTTCTGTGACAGGGTCACCTAATAAATCTGTAGCGTATCAGTGATCTCATAACCAAACAGGCTGCTCATTGGTTTCGCCTTCTCACTTTAGCTAGGTAACGGAGGTTTCCGATAAAGCCATTACTCAGTACATACTGCGTGGAAGTAGTGAGCTGCTTGGAGTGCCCAATGAAGGAATCATTTCTTGCCACTCCCAAGTGAATTGCTATCAGAATCTTTCCACTTCCAGGTACAGTTCCATATCCTGGCTTATCTTATTCGTCTGCAATTTACATGACGAGTCGAGTATGAAATCCCTATCAGCATGAAGGGTACCGCATTTGCTTTAACAAAATCCTGTAACAACTTCAAATCGATGTTCAGTGGGGTTCAACTTGCAATTCAAGTGACTTTTTGCGTTGTTTCATAACCGTAGCTACCGTAGATAAACGCAGAGGTGAAGTATAGTAATTTAAATCTGGGTAAATAAATCTGGGTGAGTAAAAACTAGAAACCGCACAGCTCAGTGATTGTGAGAAGTTCTCCCCGGTCCCTTCATGGGATGTAAAGGGAAACCATTTATTGTTTTTTTAAATAAAAACTCCGCTCGCGCACCGAAAAATGCTCCTCCTCAATATATAACACTCCTTGGGAATTTGAAAATATTATACTCAAAATTGAATCTAATTTAAAAAATTGTTCTTTATTTAAATCACTCACAAGCGAGACAAATATAAAAAATAAAAAGTCATTTCGGAGTTGAATTTTTATTAACGACTGTGCAACCTAATCCTTCCAACTCTAGCGAAACCACTAAAAAACCCCCTATCCAGTGCTAAATTTCAGAAAAGTGGAAATATGACATTTATCTTCAGTGATGGTTGCCATTTCATCATGGAAAGATATACGAGCCAACATCGAGTCGAAATTATTAAAATTTACTACAGAAATTTGGAGTCAGTGGCCTCAACTTTAAGAGCGTTACGTCCAATTTATGGTCGTCATAATCGTCCTACCAGATCAACAATTGAGCGTCTAGTGGAAAAATTTGAATCCACAGGCACAGTACAAAATGTTCCCGTGCCAGTGAGACAAATAACTGCCCGTAGTGTCGAGAATATTGCTGCCGCTGAGGCTTCAGTTCAAGAAAGCCCAAATGTGTCTCTCAGACGTCGTTCTCAAAATCATCTTCAGCGATGAGGCTTATTTCAGGCTGAATGGCTTTGTCAATAAGCAAAATATGCGTTATTGGTCAGACAGCAATCCACACGTAATCCATGAGTCATCATTGCATCCCGAAAAAATTACGGTTTGGTGCGGTTTATGGGCCGGCGGCGTCATTGAGCCGTACTTCTTCCGTGATGATCAAGACCGGCACATTACTGTGAATGCGAATCGCTACCGTTCAATGATAACAGTATATTTTTGGCCCCAATTGGATAATATTGACTTGGAGGACATGTGGCGAATGCCACAATCAATAGATTGGAAACCAAGTTTGGTGAACGTGTTATCTCACGAAATGGCCCATTCGATTGGCCGCCTCGGTCGTGCGATTTGACGCCGTTAGATTATTTCCTGTGGAGCTACGTCAAGTCTATGGTCTATGCCAATAAGCCAGCCACGATTGATGAACTTCGTACGAATATCGAACGTGAAATTGCAGCAGTATCGGCCGATTTATGCTTGAGAACCGTCGAAAATTGGGTTCAGCTTCTGGACTTCTGCAAGCGTGCCCGTGGTGGCCATGCAAAAGCAATCGAGTTCCATACATAATGGCGTCGAATGTACTTTCACAGGAATAAAGAATTTCATTGATATCTAAAACTGGATTTGTTTTATTAAAAAAAAACTTTTGCAGCGCTCTTATTGAAAAACCCGTTACCTACCATCGTTCCAGATATGAGTCAATCATCCTCACCAATGCCTTCGGAAGGAAATACGAGGGATTATGATGCATCTCATATATCGTTTCAGAAGCCAGGTGATTTGTAGGGTATACAACTTCGTATTGCCCAGGGTAGTCTTTCTTTTGTCATGATATTTTCCGCAACCTATGAGATGACGTGGTTTTTCGATTTGTCTGACCTTATGGCTTCGGACCAGTTTCCTGGAAAGATTGTGTTAAGCATGAGGTCCACAGATTCATATCTCGGTGTCGTCCATCGTCCGGTTTGCTGCTTCAGATATCCTAGAGATGTGGGAGTCGTCGAGAGGATATCCCAAAGTCTGGACGTTTCAGCCGCGTTCTCAATGCCTTCGCGTGAAATGTTTCCAAGATGTCCTCTTTGAAGATCTTAACTCTTACTTATTTATATTTGTACACAATCCATTCTCACTCCTTCGTGAAGGATGTTGCCTTATTAAAACACTTTCTGCAAGACTTTATCAGGATTTGCACATACTTGTTGCATGACGGAGGTTTCTTCTTGCCCAAGTGGGAAACGGTGGGGCATGCGGACATGCATTGGTAAGATCATCAACCTCAGCGGCATTAGCTGGTTCGGAGTATCTTTTATAATACCCGTCAAACTTTGTTTGTACTTGGTGCAGTTTGCTTTACAAATGTTCTGATGGTCGAGAATCGAATGTTTACTGGAAACCTCTCATATTTTGATCAAGTCGATGAAGTACTGTGATGCTAAGGTGACATCAAGGATCTCTTGTCTATCTATGAAAACAATAGGTTTGAGGATGCATGTGACAAAGTGACCGTTTGTGCCTCGATTCACGCCCCGATACTGGATACTCTTGAGCCAATAAGTAGTCATGTTGTGTGTTCTTTGCATTCCCTGTAGAAACCACAATTTTCGTATAAGATGGAAATTCGAGCTGCGTACAAACTGCCGTAGTGTTCTCTAACCCGTTCCCCTCAGTTTCTCCAAACTGTGTTTAGTATAGTCTGAGAGGTTTTGGATTCCACTGATTCGATTTTCTCATCACATGCCATACATTCATTTGAATCGGCCTGCTCGGGTTTAGGTAAATATGCCCTCAGAATGGAGTGTACTGTTAGGACACCCACCAATCGGCTCAGTTCGAGTTTTTCCATCCTCCACAAGATGTGATTTTGTTCCTACCCATGTCGCCCCACAGGATCATTGCCGTTCTACTACCGCACAGATGTGTGTTCTTGATTTAAATGGGTACTTGCCACGACGGCGTTATTGTCAGTGCTCTCAACACTGGGTGAGTTTAAGCGCGACCAGCGCGGCAAGATGCCATTCACATCTGGATACCAATTTGGACACCATGTAATTGGAGATGCTTACTGCCCTTGTTTAGGAGCAGAGCCTACCTACAACTCCTACCGATAGTCAGGGCATCCGGTTGCAATGAAACCCGTTTCCCCTCGAAGGGCCGAACCACACTCAGGATGGTAACGCCAGTTCCATGGGCATCTGACTCCCGTCGTACTGGCAATTGTCTGGTCAGTCTTCGCAGCCGAAACTACTACCTGTAGAGCTGCTACTGTAGAGCAGATTAATTATATCAACAAAAACCGACAACAACACCAAAGAGACCACCTCCACTATCACGTTCTTGCCCTCCTTCTGCCAGACACTGAAAGAGCAACACACTAAACCTGTCATCCGTCAACGTCCTACTAAAGTCATAGTCCGTCCCACTAGGGGTAACACCCATAGCGTTCAAATCCCTAATGTAGCCATAGTAATGACAGTCCGCCAGTATTTTTTATCAGTTCTCCGGTCCACTCCCACATTCCCAGTCCGCAGTGTCAGTCATTCTGCCACAACTGTATGAGACGCTCATCGTAGAGGGCCTTGATTCATCACATCACATCACCGCCTGCCACATTATCCGTAGACAACCACTTGCCTTCAACAAAAGTCAAACCCTTCCTGACTTTAAAGATCATAGTACGAATAACGACCTCCAAGTCAAGAAGAGGCAGGCCCAGCAGTACCCGCTAAGAATCCGTCGAAATATTACGGTAATCCGGTATTTTAGCATTGTAATCATCTGTCCAGAAAGGACTCTCTCCTTGCCAAGCACAGATATAGCTGTAGCGCTCCATACCGGTGTTTCATACTTTGCGCAAGCTGCGAACAAACCACCATATATATTACGGATAGCCCTCCTTGTTAGTCCTCAATCGCTCCTCAGCATGCATTTCATTATGCAGACCACCGCCGTCATCTTCTCCTTGACATAAGGCACATACTGTATAAAGTTCAGTAGCTCACCGACCACAATGCCAACGTATCTAATACTTATATCTCGACATCTGATCACTGGAGGGCGAGACATTTATAATTTGCCCTTAAGTAAACTTGGTATGGTCTTGTTCAGACCAAGACCATTCCAACATGTCTACCCCACTCACTCACTACACACATGACCCCCCTCTCCAGATCAGCAAGAGACTGTCCTTCGATGACAATGAGTTGGCCATCCGTACACGCACACAGTCTGTATCCACTAACAAGAATACCCCAAGAGGGAATCCATTATCAACTTCCTGAGAAACGGATCGCAGACTGTTGTCGCTGCGGACATCACCGGGTGGCATCTCTGCAGAATGTGTCGGCACCACCTACCGTGCACACTTCTGCCGCTAGAATAGTTGGTCCACAAATTCAACTCTCGACAACCGACATCCTGCAGTTTATGCAGGGTAACTTTCCTACGACAAGTTTGATCACTTAAAAGTCAGTAAATTTGTCGAGGACATATTTGGGTGTGTAAGGGCTTACTTTGTCCCTTCTGTGGCAGTGTGACGATTCTTCTTAGGCGAAGCATACGAATTTTATTTGCAGAAAGGCCTCAATGGCCTCAAGGCCTCAACGAGAATCATGAAGCCAACTGCTTACGTGGAACCAAGCTTCCTTGGAGGTCCATTAAATTTGTCCACTAGGTCAGAGAATGTCCAACATAATCGATATCTTCGTATAGGAGATACAGCAATTTCTCCACTACCGGCAGTCTTGGGTAGTATGAGTTCCAATGCACCGCGGTATCTTGGGAAATGGCAGAGCTTATGAACCAACGGTCAAAGTGTCAATATTGAAATTGGGAAAACTTTAGAGACCATATTAGCGGAACTCCAACAATGGCCACGAATAACACATAAGTACATAAGATTATTGGACGCATAACGCGGTAGCTGTGTGGGCGGCAATCCGAATGCGAACAACTCAAGAGGGCTGATAAAGCTTGGTAAACTCGAACCGAGCCGACTCATGGGTGTCCTAACTAAACACTCCACTCTACTCTCATTGACATAAAACTGAGCTGCCGGCTGTAAATATATATGAAGAGGACATCCAAAGAATTCAATAATTTCATTGCTATTGCCCCTCTTTTTTAGGATACGGACTCCATCACCTATCAGGCGATGCAATACCTAGTTTGTTGGACCGAAGCGAAACAGATTAGAGAACACTACGGAAATTGGTACGCTGCAGGAATTTGCTAGAGGGTATTTGAGGCTTCTCCCGAGAACTCGAAGGGCTAAAATCATACCTAACTTGTTGCTTAACTGTATGTCTAGAAATAGCTCATGCATCGAGGCATAAATACTCAAAATTCATCATAACCTAATGCACCAAAAACTCGCACCTTCCGGTTCTTCGCCTCCTCTTTGTGATACTGCATCGTTCACAGTTGATATGCTATCATTAGTCTGGCATTCCTAATCCAGTTTATAGATCGCACACGCTAACGGATTTTTTCAGAAGTTGCAGTGACTCGTTTTTCAAATTGAACATCGCGTTTTTACGGACATCATCTGCCTCTGCCAGTCGTCCGATTTTTCAGTTGTGCGTTGGAAGTTCGGATTTACTTTTCTTGAGAATATACTAAATGTCCTTCACTGCAGGTGAGCTGGCTGGGATCCAGGCATGTGCTCTGCTCCTGGAAGGGAGGTCCTACCTTCGAAAAAAACATTGTGGTACCACTGGCGACAGCTCACCTACTTTTTTCAAAGCTGCAAGGTAGTAATCGTTTGACCGCTGATCTCGAAATGCCGCTAACTTCCATCGGCCTTGCAACTAGCAGGCGTCGCGACGTCGTGGAGCAGGTCCAGGTATTTCCTTTCCGATCCGAACAAATATTGGACAATTCGTCCAAAATATATTTACATTTAACCTTCGGAGTGCTTCCATTTTCCTCTCCCTGGTCGATAACCGCCATTACCTGGTTGTCTTTTGCAACCTCACTCACGCAGTTATGGGGTCTGAATTCCAACCAACTTCGTTAGCACTCTTCAGCTGTGGATGTTCATCGGGTAAGCGAAGCCTCTTCGTCGCTTGCTCCGATGTGAAATCCACTGTTGTGCCTTGGCTATTAATAACACTACGAACCCATTTTAGAGAGTCTCTCTGTCTAGTGTTGCGACAGAGTGATGCAAGTGTGGTTTCTACCTGCGGCTGGTGCGCCTACATGTGAATCAAACGCTATCTAAATAAGAACTGGCAACGATGGACCTGACATCAGGTTGCGCTTCCATTGCGATCATATTCCTATACTCTGTCATATTGCTAGCGTAGGATTTTCTGCCAACTCTAAGGCTATCGTTCTGCCCTCCATCTCTTTGTGTTATTGTTTTACTAGTTTATTTTGTGTTAGTCTTCATTGTAATTCCCACGTGTGTATTTGAGGTCAACCGCCCCATAGCCCCCTGTATTACGGCAAGAATTTAGCCGACGGCCTCTTACTCATTGAGCAGATACCGCTCAAATACAGTCAGATACCTCCGACTGCAAACTAACCGCAGGCACGATACGCGTGACACACCTGAACAGTAGAACCACTACCACCCTAACATGGAGAACAAACGCTGAACAGATTATGGATTTCCGTTCGGCCGAAGAACCACGGAGGTGTCACTCGCCTGGTTTCACTCCTACGAACTTCGCCTGTGGGAAGATACTCAATAACTTACGGCATCCTTCCATCATGCCGCAGAATCTTTTTCGGAAGTTTGTACGGAAGTTTGTACACACCCTCGGACTCTGCCGGTCTATGTGGGGGCTTCTTATAATCATCGATAAAAAAAACTTAAACCGAAAACGAGCCATCCTACAACACCGACTTTAGTAAATATTTACATATGTGTGTGTATGACCATAACTGTATTTAGTGATTCAACAGGACTTTTGTAAACATTGGTCAGTTTGTTTACACAAACGAGTAAGGTAATTGTAAACTAAATTAATATTTGATATGTAATAATATTTAATTGATTTTTTGAAAGGGAGAAAAAACTAACAAAACATAACATAAATTTTAGCATAACATTTTTTAGTGGAAGTCAGGGGTTTAACAACAATAAAAATTTTGAAAGTAAACTAATAATATGCTATTGATTTAAAAAATGATGTAGCATATTTTTAGGATGAACATATATTTTAAAATATTAAATTGTAGTTCGTTTTATTTTATTATTAACTCTAAATTGTATGTAAATGAGAATGTTATTATTAGGTATTCTATATGTAGGTTAGTCTGGATAAAGAGGAGTCTACGCATTTGGTGCTATGCCTCATTCCCAATTTCTTAAGATGCACCTAAAGGTAGGCCTGTTGTGCGTCATTATTTGGAAAACCTGCATATTACGTGAGGTGTACAAATTTCCTCCATGTTTTGTAATTTGTTCTTATTAGATTTTCTCTCTAGGTCGCTTTATATCCGCCGTCATTGGTCAAGCATTGCATACATTTCATCGGCAAACATTTCTCTATTATTACTCTAATACTATTACTAAGTAGGTTTTGAGGGCAGGCAGAAGTAATAGGAATCTAGATTAAACTTTATCCTGGGGTATCAATATACATATAGTCCCACACTCAGGCTGCCATAAAATCTCTGCAATCTGTACGAGTACTTCCGACTGTATGAACCGCCCACAACTGCTTCGCATCTCCAAATGAGATGGCCAAGTAGTTTAAGATCCTTCTTATATGGGTCCTGCAGTACAGGAATATACCACAGAATCATAGAATGAAATTATAGATATAGAAATGATAGACGGCTTGGAGAAACAAAACGCAGAAGCGCAAGACATCTATGGCCAAGTTATGACCTCAATCATTCGCTAGACTTTATGCTCAGTCCTAGATAGGATATGCACTTTGCTGTATGCAAGCTAATTCTTAAAACCACAGGTCCCAGGTGTCTGATTGGTAAATGGTGCAGGACTAATGTCCGGAGTCATCGAGCATATACGAACAATTTGTGATCGGAATCGTGCGCTTAACTTAATGTCCAGTCCTAGCAGCACATCTCCACGCTAATAGCTGTGTGTTCATCGGTGGTGCAATGATTAGTGTGCGCTAGTCTTGTAAATAGGAACTTGGGTCCGAACCCTGCTCTGGCCACTTTACATTTCATTCTATGATGTTCGCCTCGCATATTGACGGGAACACTATTGAGTACTTAGCCATGAAAAAGCTCCTCAAAATACCGTTAGGAACCGGTGTAAGACTGTAGGTCATATTCAGTGAGTGTACAACTAGAAAGCTTATAACTGTCAGAACCTGAGAAGTTCTCTTCAGTTCTATCATATGTTAATAATTAACATATTTATTTTAGTAACTGTGTCCACTGAATCAAATGGGCAGACACGCGTCGACACTTGGAACTGCAGCTCATTGCTATTCCATAACGTGTGGGTATGAAGAGCATTGAACCAATTACTATATTACTGTCCGAAGTTTTATACGCCATTTTGTATCTTACTTTATGTTGGCTCTAACAGATGTTAGGAGAGTTAAACTGAATGATCTTAGGACTATCGCTGGTTGTGAGAAGCTGTCCCCAATCCCTTAAAGGGATTTAATACCAACGTTCCTTATCCATGACAGGAGAGTTTGCCTGTTCAACGATGGTCACGGATCGTATGCCAACGGTTTTCATTTCTATCTGCAATCATTATCCACTCCGCTCTCTACATAGTCTTTCCAAAGTAGTTGGCGATTCAGGTTTACTTCCAAGAATTTGATGCTTTTATCCGAACGGTTTTTTGAGAAGCATTTTCATGGCTAAGTACTCGATAGTGTCGCCATCACTAAGCGAGGTGGCCGTCGTCGAAGGAAATGTGAGGTGGTCAGAGCAGGGTTCTCATCCACAAAAGCGGCTCACACAATTATTACATACTAATTCTTAATTTCCCTTAAAGTGTGTAATGGTTTTCGAGTTTTAATTTACAACAAATAAAAGAATAATACACTAACATCGGGTTATAAAGTATATAGCATACCCCCTTTGTAGATATGCGGTCGGGAATCGTGTCACCGATGTGCAGAGTATGTTGGGAATATGGATAGGTCACTCCTCTGCCTTATTTGTCTCAGAAGACGTCAATATAAATGACCCACCAGGTCGGTGGTTCGTCTGCCCCCTCCTAGCCAAAGCGAAGTTTGAACTGAAATTTCCTGGCTTAAGAACAATAAACCCGCTGGTGCTGATGGACTACCTGCTGATCTGTTTAAGGCTGGCGGCTGTGACTTGGTAAGGTGCAACAGCTCATATGCTAAATTTGGCTAGACGAATACATGCCCGGCGGTTCGAACCTTAGCATACTGTGTTCTGATATAGATAGTTGTACTAACTATCGTGGAATAAGCCTTTCATCCAAAACACACTAGGTCCTCAACTATCGACCAGATTTTTACATCACGACAAATCTTTCACGTTTGTTCTCCATGAAAACCCACGAAAAACAAATCGACATCTACCACCTCTTATGCCACCACAGTATGCTAAGGTTCGAACCGCCGGGCATGTATTCGTAGATTATATGGCTGACTTCGATAGCCTGATTCGGGGAAAACTGTACCAAATTATGTCGGAACATCACTCCTGCTAAGCCGACACGCTTTTGTAGAGTGACACAGACCTACAGGAAAGCATCAGTAAAGATTGATAAAGATCTCACCGAACCATTTAGAACAAGGCGAGGCCTCAGCCAGAGCGTCACCCTATCATGCGATCTCTTCAACATATTACGAGAAAAGCTACAATCAACACGAGTAGAACTATCAGCAGCAAAAGTTACTTGCTGCTCGCACATACTGATGATTTAGACATCATTGGCCGAAATCTGCGAGAAGTTACTGCAGCATTTTAGACAATTGTGAAGGAATCAAAAAAAGTGGGGTTATCATTAAACGAGGACAATGGTTTCTACAAGCAGAACATCCACCCGATTGGATGAAGTGGTGAACGTTGATAACCGTTATTATTTCGAGGTAGTGGACGAACTAATTTACCTCGGATCTGCCCTGATCAGACGCAATATCGTCTTCCACGGAATCAATCGTAGAATCGTGCTTGCAAACAGGTGTTATTTCGGGCTGAGCAAGCACCTTAGAGATAAGAGCCTCTCTAGAGAAACGAAGATTCAACTATATCAGACTCTTATTCATTCTGTCTAGCTTTATGGCGCAGAATCCTAGGTGATATCGTACCACTGATGAGGCATCATTAGAAGTCTTCGAGTGAGAAATGCTCCGAAAAATATATGGCGATATACCAAAAAAAGGGCTAGCATCGACGACGGACGAATCACGGACTGTATAATCTATATTCCGACAACGGCATAGTTATGCGAATCAGAATAAACCAGGGCGAAAGGTATTCGAAGATGTTCTCGAAGGACTTCGAAAAATGTGACTACCAAGGCTTCGTGGGGAAGACTAGGTTCAATATTGTCTGAAAGGGATTGGTTTTACCAACTGGAGGAGAAAGGCTGAAGATCGAGCCGGTTGGAAAACATGTTGTCCTTATTTTGTAAGGCCCTTGACCCCCCGGGGTTGTTTGAGGTCACCTAAGTTAGCAAGTACTACTCTTCAAGTGTGGAAATTATAGTGAAGTTTCGATATATTTTATTATGAAATAATTTGCTTAAAGTACGAGTATTTTATCAATGGTCAAATAGACAATAACATTTTTGACAAATATTTAAAATAATTAAAAAAAAGTAAATGAATTACTTTGAAAACCCGTAAATAGATATTTCTGGGATTTTTTTGAAACATTTGAGATGTTATTACTAGGACTTTATGGTTCTATAGACGGTATCGTATATTTTAAGAATCTAACTATTTATACAATACAGAAATCTGGGTACATGCTACATGACAGGTTTAATATACGATTTGTGCATGCAAATTTTATATGTTGTATGTAAACTGCACATAGTATTTATAAAGTTATATTATTAGTTGCCAAACATTTTATCTGAAGTGCTGCAATTTTATTATATTCAGGAAAAGCATTGTATATAGGTAGGATGTTCCTTTTTTAATTGATTTATATTATTTTAATGATCAAGATATACTATAAAAGCCTCCATCTTTTTTATTAAAGCTGTTTCATACCAATGTTATTCTAAGAAATATTAATTTATGCTCATATACTAAATAATACGCACAGTGTGCTTTGAGTTTTACATAGATAAACACATTGCATATTTTTAGGAAGTTAAAAATTCGTTATCCACATTTCACATTATTCATGAGTTGTATTGTATTTAAAAGTTTGTACAGAAAACTTTTCATTTTTTCTTCACTAAAGAATATGAGGTCATTCACTCGTTGGATAACAAAAACAGATAATAACCTCCAGATCTGAGAAGAGTTGTGTGGTATTATTCATCTGGCACGGAGTCTTAGTACTGCCTATGTTTCCATTAAAAAACCATTGTGTTTTTAATAGTTCATTCATTAAAATTGTATGATTGTTTTCAATTGACTAATGATAACAAAACATATTTTTGTTGCTTTTCATTCATATAAACTTGTAAAAAAATAATAGTAAATTTTTAATCAGGAAAGTTAAAAGACAATAAGAAGTATGACCACATATAATAATAAATGTACTAATTTTTAAATGCTGGGATTTACTTGGGGTAAAAATCATATTTGCAATCAGGTTAACGTGAAACATTACAAATATGGATAGTATATAAATAGTTTGAATCAAGGTCTATAAATTGTTCATATTTTATGTGAAGCTAGATAAGCTAGAGGATGACAGCAGCCTATATGAAACAACACCGAGTGCTAATAATCAAATGTATCAAATGTAATCACAATTTATTTAGGTCCATTTCATGTGTCTACTACATTTCCCTCAAACCCTACTCGATTTTAAGTAACTAGAATTGCATCAAATTGTATTTAAATAAGAAAAAAACACATTTTTTTTTATTTGTTAAGAAATGCTAATCATTTCCAAATCTATTATACAAAAGAAAAAAACACTTGGACAAAGGACATGTACAAGGTGGCGCAAGAGTAATCCTCCTATCAGAAAATGCTATAAATTTTGCGATTGGCCCCTAATGTCAGTTCTGTTTTGACATTTGTGTAGTAAACACATGCGAAATACACGTTAATAAACAATGTTACACTACACTGCTCTAGAACGCGGAATATTGCTGACTATTTATTTGACCAATAATCGGTTGGTGACTTTGGCACAACGTGAATTTCGTCGCAGATTTCCAGGCCGTCCAACGCCTACTGGTGAAACACTGCGACGTTTAGCCGCTCGCCTCGAAGAGACTGGCACAACACGAGATGCTGCCAGGCGTGGCAGACACCGGAGTAGCCATTCTGCAGAGAATATTGCTGCTGTAGCCGAGGATGTCATGGAAGCGCCGTCGATGTCGTGGAAGCGCCGTGAGCGCTACAGTGCAATGATGAACGAGTTCTTTTTGCCGCAACTTGATGAATTGGGATTGGAAAACATGTGGTTCCAACAGGACGGTGCAACGGCACACACTGCACGTGCCACAAACGATCTCCCGTTTTGGCGATTTGCACTGGCCAGCAAGATCGCCTGATTTGACCGCTCCAGACTTCTTTTGTGGGGCTTTTTGAAGTCGCGGGTTTATGTCAACAAGCCTCAGACTCTTGCAGCTCTTAAAGACAATATCCGTCAAGAATGTGAGGACGTATCGCCGGAAGTTTTGGCCAAAGTGCTGGAAAATGCAATAAAAAGGGCTCAAATGACAATCAACTGTGGCGGCGGCCATTTACATGACATCATATTCTCGACTTGATGTAAAAAAAATTAAAAGACCAAGTAAAAATAATCCACAAGAAGAATCAAAGTTTTTAATTTTTTTTTTAAATTACAGCCAAAAAACATCGGAAGTTTACTTTTGCGCCACCTTGTATATAGACCAACATTAATCTATGCAAAAATATTTGGTAATATTATGATTGAATTTTTGTTTTCAAAAATTGTATACATTAAGTCAGACCTTGTCCAAAGGATAAAGGGATAGACCAAATACAAAAATCCATTAAATTTCAACTAACTTTTTATGTGAATAGGAAATAAGGTGCAAGGGTGATATTATTCAAAATAATTTTACCTTTTTCCTTTTACCTTTCACGTTTTACCTTTTACCTTTTACCTTTTACCTTTTACCTTTTACCTTTTACCTTTTACCTTTTACCTTTTACCTTTTACCTTTTACCTTTTACCTTTTACCTTTTACCTTTTACCTTTTACCTTTTACCTTTTACCTTTACCTTACACTCACTTTTTTGAGAAGCTATTTCATGGCTTATTACTCGATAGTGTAGCCGTCACTAAACGAAGTGGCCGTCATCGAAATAATTGTAAGGTGGTCAGAGCAGGGATCGAACCCACGTTCTTTCGCACAACATCCGTGTACACTAACCGGTGCACCACCGATACGTATCATTGCCGAAATATATAAAGCAGTGCCCATATTGTGCGCCACGATTAAGCCAACGTCCTTCGCTTAAGCATAGGATGTCCATATTCTCGGATTCCATAATCCGTCTACCTGTTCGAGTCTCGATTTTTCGGAGAGAGTTCTTACATTCCATTCTTAAACCGTTGGTTAAAACCAAATATCGTTATCGGGGGAGAATTTTTTTCTTTGAATTTGTATTTATTAATTGAAATAAAAGTCGAGTGATTCATTAGACCAAAAAAAAAAATTTCCGATAATATCCCATGAAGGGATTGGGGAGACTTTTCACAACCAGTGAGCTTTGCGCTTTCTAATTGTTCACTGATTGGGATATACAGTTTTACACCGGTTCCGAACGGTATTTTGAGAAGCTTTTTCATTTCTAAATACTCGATAGTGTCGCCGTCACTATGCGAGGTGACCGTCATCGAAAGAAATTTAAGGTGCTCTGAGCAGAGATCTAACCCACCACCGCCATGCTTGTTCAACCCCATCGCTAATGGAACAATATTTTGACATAAATTAATATCGCACAACAGTATCCCTCCTTGCATTTAAAGTCACCTAATTTTCCATTTAGAATGAAAATATTCAAAATACAAACAAAATACATGAAAACTATTTTTACAACAGTTCACATAACTTCTGACATAACAGTTTTCAAATAAAATGTTACAAATTTAATTAAAATCTAATTGTATAACATTTAAAACATTATAATTACACTATAAGCGACATTGTAAATATGACCTTTGGACAGCCCCTCCATCCGTGTCGCCAGTAATGGCGTTTGGATGTTGCGCTGATTTCTAAATGCATTTACATAATTGTTTGATGCTACAATGTTGAGTTGTTTGAGTCGAATTAAAAAAAATTTAATTTTAAACCAAAATTTCACAACTTAATTTTATGCCATTTGACGTATAAGTAATATTAATAATAGTGCATTTAGTTTTCAGAACATATTTTCTAACGTGCGGAGTCGTATGAGTGTTGTGAATTTTAGTTTGCACTTTTTGTGGGGTATACACGATACATCAGATTGTTGTGAATATTTACATGGCGTAAATGAAAGTAAGAGCCGATTTTGTACTCTACACTAAGTGGTGTATATATATACACGTTTAAAAATATAGTTTTGTATTAGAACACATTAAGCCATCGCTTATGATTTTCTTAAGTAGGACACTAGTTTGACATTTACAAGAAAAATATTGAAACTCAAAAATATGTGGGTACATACAAAAACCGTTTCAAGTCTTGAAAAATAAGCACGAATTAAACACCAATTTTAAAGGAATCAGGTCGAAAATGTTGGAAATCAGATCAAGCGCCTTGAAAGTAAAGGGTTCGCCATCTAACGTTTATTTTCGTCAACTAGTGCTTAACGAATATGGTTGTGTATACGCTTGAACAACGCTGGGAAATATGGAAAAATGGGCCTGCGATCGACTTACAGAAGATGCCGATTTTGCCAAAAAAAATCGTCTTTTCAGATGAAACTCATTTTGATCTTGGCGGCTATGTAATAAGCAAAATTGTCGCATTTGGAGCACCGAAAACCCGCACGCATACATTGAAAAGCCGATGCACCCAAAACGGTCACTGTTTGGTGCGGATTTTGGTCCAGAGGCATAATTGGGCCACTTTTCTTCGAAAATGAGCTAGGAGTGGTCGTTACAGTCAATGGCGATCGTTATCGGGCCATGTTGAACGAATTTTTGCGCCCTGTTTTTGAAGATCGCATTATCAGCCGCAGAGCTAATATCGTTTGGCCACCTCGGAGCTGCGATTTGACACCGTTGGACTATTATTTGTGGGGTGCCCTCAAAGATAAGTGTTATGCTGACAAGCCAGATACAATTGACGCTTTAAAGGACAATATTCGTGAAGCCATTGGTGAAATACAGCTGCACACAATCGATAATGTGCTTAAAAATTGGACCGATCGTGTAGGCTACTGCATGGCCAGCCGAGGCAGCCATTTGAATGAAATTATTTTCCATTATTAACTGAAAGGATTGTACTTTCAAATAAAAAAAGAAATTTGAGAAAATATTCAGGAGTTTTTTTTATAGTATTTTCAAAAAAAAAAAAGTTTTTTGGCGGACCCTAGAACTTTCTCCTGTATTCTAGTAGTCGTCTTGGCACCAAAAGCGAAAGTTTTTCAATTTTCTCATTGAAAAACTGTCTTTTGGTTAGGTTTCATTTCATTCTCCCTATAAATGCCTTATAGCTAATACAACGATAGAATTTCCCAAGCAGGCAGACAACAATGAAAAACATAATGACATTAATTTTTGTCAGTTAACGAGAATTCATTTAGGAGGATAGAATGGGATTTTTGGGAAGTATTTCATCTCAAAGGAACACAAAAACATTAACAAAAAATGATCTGCACCAACATAAATATTTTCACCGTAACAATTTGAAATGCGACACAATATATCAAAGCTACCATATTTGTTGGGATTTTTCTTGTCAACGTAAGTGTAGGAACATAGTTGGAGTGATAACGTTAGCGTTGACAATTTTTACATTCATTTTCATAGACGCCATATTTTTACATTCATTCTCATGGACGGCCACAAAAATTAGAATTATTTTTATTTCTCTGGCGTCAAGAAGGCGCAATGTTTCCAGTTTAGTTCAAAAATTAGCGTGTGTTGGAAAACGTTTTTCTTTTTTTCTGGCAATTAAAATTAAAATCTTTTGAAATTTTCTAAGGAATATTAACGGACGTGGCAAATTCATGTACCATTGTGTGAAAAACTACAGTCGAAGTGATTTGTGTCCTTCTGCCCTGTGTAAAAAATATTAATTTCAGAATATCTACTGAGTTTTGTGGCAGAACATGGAAAAGTAAACAGGGTTGACAAATTTTGACGCCAAGTGATTGTATTTATCAACAACGTTTTTTTTTTTTAAATTGAAGCCAACGTTATCACCCTGATTGTGGTAATAAGATGAGTAAGATGAGAACAGTGAAGTATAGCAAAATACAGAGATTTTCCTTCTCTTTATTTTTGCTCGAGTCAATACATAGTGTAGTCTTTAAAACTCACCCTAAGAATATGTTCGCGCACAGGGACAATTATAGATTCAACGTTATTGCCCATGACTACTCTAATTATCCACTGGGTCGTATAATAGTTATGAACTGAAAAACACATGTACTCCAACTGTGTGTAGGATAATAAAAGAGAAGTAAATGGTTTCCCATGTCAACCCATGACGGAGGTCTTTCCCCAAACAGTGCGGTTTCTAGTGTTCAACTCACTAATTCCGCGCATACTATCTATTGCACCACCGGCGATCACTTTATTAATATCAAAATTCTCCAGAATTCTCTAAGACATTAACATTGTCTTACGTACTTAATTATGATTTTCAACTTTAGTATCGGCTCGAGGTCATAGATATGATAAAAGAAACCGAAGTTGTATAATTTTCCTGTTATCACAATTTATTTAGTATCCAACATTTCGATCAACTGCGTTGATAATTTTCAAGGATTTAATACAAGAAAAACACAAAGATTTTAAAAAATTTTGATTTGATTTTTGTCAGTTGTATGTCTGTAAACTTGTGCACATTGATCCGTATTGCGCTTGTAGTTGAGTCTTTTCTCAGATGGAACAATCTTCTCTTCAGTTAGAATTTTCACTTCTTCAAAGTTTGACCTGTGTCCAGTTAACATACAGTGGACTGCGAGTGCTGTTTTTTATTCCAAAGGCTTATAAAATACCTTTTGGTCCGATTTATGTGATGAAATTCTCGTCTTCAGTTTATTCATCGTAGTTCCAACATATACCTTCTGGTGTATGTTAGTTTTGTCTCCGTTGCACTTGATTTCGTACACCACATTTGGCCTGTCATCCGCATCGATTCCCGATTTAGGTGAAAGGTGAAAAAGGTGATTTATTGTAAAGTTAGACTTTGGAGCTACTTGGTATTTCTTTCTGTCATAAATGTTCGAGTGTTTGGTTCTTTGAGAGAGTCCCGGCACATACGTTATGGATTTATATATCTCCTCCGGTCTAGTTTCATCCTTTGGTGTTGGTGGTTTCAAAGCAGTTCGCGTTAGCAAGTCGTCAATCGTGTTGAGGGGAAAACTGTTCATTAATAACATTTAAATACTTACTTATCCGATCACGAACAACCCCTGGGGGTCAGGGATCTTACAAATCGAAGATAGCATATTTTGACAACCAGTTTGGCATTTAGCCTGATCTCTCCAATTGGCAATACCAAGTGTATTCAGGGATTCGTCAACCTGTTCCCACCAGTGTAGTCTTGGTCTTCCTATTTTTCGTCTTCCTTCAAGTTCAGTTTCGAAAACCCTTCGTGCTGGTTCGTCATCATCCATTCTACTGACATAGCCTAGCCAGTACAATGGCGTTAATTTGATCCGCCTGTCAATGTCGTAATATAGCTCATACAGCTCATGGTTCATGCGTCGCCGATTCTCGCCGTTGTGCATTATACAGCCATACATTCTTGGGAGTATTTTTCTCTCAAAGACTGCTACAGATGTTTCGTTTGCTTGCGATAAGACCCAGCATTCTGCGCCACAAACCAAAACAGTTTGCATGAGAGTCTGGTACAGCTGGACTTTTGTTACTCGAGAGAGTTCTATAACTCTAAAGTGCTTGCTTAGCCCAAAATAACATCTATTCGCAAACACAATTCTTTGTTTGATCTCAAGGCTGAAGTTGTTGTCTCCGTTTACTGCAGTTCCGAGTTATATGAATTCATCCACCACCTTGAAATTAGAACGATTATCAACGTTCACGCTTTGGTGTAATCGCGTGCAGACCTTGCTGGTTGACCCCATTAATTTTGTCTTGTCCTCATTTACCGTCAGACACACTTTTGCTGACCCCTTCTCATTTCTCAACTTCATTTCTATTACTGTTCGCCCAATTATATCGATATCATCAGCATACGAGAGCAGCATGTGTCTTTTGCTGCTAATCGTTTTAGTCATGTTGACTGCAGCTTTTCTCATAATAATCTCTATTAAGATGTTAAAGAGATCGCACGATAGGGTATGGCCTTATCTGAGCCCTCGCTTAATTTCAAAAGGTTTGGTAAGATCTTTACGAACTTTCACTGCGGATTTGGTGTTCGTCAAGGTCATCCTGCAAAGGCGAAAGGGTTTCGCAGGAGTATCAAGCTCAGACATCGCTTCGTAGAGTTGCTCTAGTATCGGGCTATCAAAGGCCGCTTTATAATCGATAAATAGATGATAGGTGTCGATTTGTTTTTCGTGTGTCTTCTCCAGGATTTGGCGTAGCGTGAAAATCTGGTCAGTTGTCTTTTTCCAGGCCGAAACCCACACTGATATTGTCCATCAGGCCAGCGATTATTGGTTTTAGTTTTTCGCACATTATACTTGATAGAACCTTATATGCTATGGATAAAAGGCTTATTCCACGCTAGTTAGCACAGATACTCGGGTCATCTTTTTCAAAAATGGGACATAGTCCACTGAGGCTCCAATCGCCGGGCATGCATGCATATAACCGAATGTTGCCAATAAAATGATGCATGCACCTTATCAGCTCATCGCCGCCAGCCTTAAACAGCTTCGCCGGTAATCAATCGCCTCCTGTGGCTATGTTGTTCTTAAGCCGAGCAGTAGCTGTTCTGACCTAGTCTTGGTTAGAAGGGGGGCAATCGACGTCGCCGTTTAAATTGTGAACGAATGTCTCATGGTCATTGGGTCGTCAGGTACCAGTAGTGCAGAGAAATGATTTCTCCACATTCACACCATGCTATGCACATCTGCGATGAGATGATCCCTGTCTTAACTGAAGGGGGTCCTAAACCATGTCCATTAATTATGTTTTTAACTACTGTATGTCTCAATTTTCTCACTCTCGCCGTTTCTTGTGCCTAAAGAGACGGTTTACCTCATTTCTCCTTCCCCTATACCGTTAAGTCACAGCTCGCGTTGCAATTGACTGAAGCACTGATATGCGTGCAGCATTCTTTTCATCATTTGCTATGCGACACTATTCATTTTACCATGATTTGTTGCGAAGCAGTTTTTCAAAACCAAGTACGGTTGCTGCGGCAGTTTTTTAGAGTCAGAAGTGGGTTTCCACTGCGCTTCAGGATCGTCATCGGGAGGCGACGGGTTCTGTACCAAAATTTGCGACAGCGTCCTAGAGTAGGCTGTGGCTAGCTCTGGCAATTTGCAGCTTACCGATGTCTAGCTATATCTGAGTCTGGTTTCGTACGATTTTCGCTCTACTTTATCTTGTGCGAACGTTTACTGCTACCAGGTGGTGATCAAAATCGATGTTAGCTCCTCTGATCACTCGTACGGCAATTACACTTAATGAATCCCTTCCATTAGTTACCACGTTATCAATTTCGTTCTTCGTTCTTTGATTAGGGGATACCCAAGTAGCCTTGTGGATGTCTTTATGATGGAATCTTGTACAATTAGTGACAATGATTTTTGCCACGGCAATGTCAATCAGTCTCATACCGTTGTCTGAACTGTCAGCATGTAGACTGGAATTGCCAATATTTGGATGAAACAAATAATCGCTGCCTAGTTTAGAATTAAAATCTACTAATATAATCATAATGTCTTGGCCAGGACAGGGGTCATACGTTACTTGTAGGCGCTCATAGAATATATCTTTGGCATCATCATCTTTCTCTTCTGTCCGGGCATGAACACACATTAGGGAAATCTAAAACATACTTCCCTTTTATGCGGATTGTGGTTCTACGTTCACTCACAGGATTGAACCTAGAGATTAAACGTCGCAGCCTTTTACCTTCTACAAATTCGCAACTAAACTTGTGTTTTTTCTCATGCCAACTGTAGTATCGGGTTTTTCAATAAGAGCGCTACAAAAGCTTTTTGACGTAGAATACATCTTACCTTACGGTATGATGAGTCATGTCCGGTTTTTATTGTTGTAATCTTTATTTCATTGAATTTGAGGAATCGGCCAGATGAATTTTTTTAAAATTTTTTTGTAGGTAAATGAAGATGTTGTCTTTCGTTTGATATACATTTCATATTGGTTGATATATTTCTAGTATTTTAATTTCTCAAATGAAAATTGTTTAAACACAAACGGCTAGATGAATTTTTTTAAAATTTTTTTTGTAGGTAAATGAAGATGTTATCTTTCGTTTGATATACATTTCATATTGGTTGATATATTTCGAGTATTTTAATTTCTCAAATGAAAATTGTTTAAACACATACACTCAAACATATGTGTGGTGTTTGGTTGAGTGTTTTTGGTTGCTCAACATTGCTTAGGAACATGTATCTAGTAATAAGTGAAACGAACAGCAAGCTAATGTTGCTTGGCAACATGTATCTAGTAAAAAGTGAAACAAACAGTAAGCTGACGTAATAAAGCTTTTTTGCGAAAGCTTCAATAAAGCTGTTGTAACATTAATTTTGAATTGTAAAGCGTAAAGCTTTCACACAACGCTCGAATGCTAATGCGAAAACTCGATAAGGTAAACCTTTTTTAATATTTGGGCGGCCCTCTCAACATTCGCAGAACTTATTTCAATAAAAATATTAATTAAAATACATAAATTAAATTAAGTTTAAAAAAATTGAACATAATATTTTTTTTTTAAATGGACTTGAATCAAATGCCGTTGGCAAATATAAAAATTACAGCAGACAGTTGTCCGAGGCCTTCGGCCACGGACTGTCCCTGCAGGCTGTGCCAGAGACACGGCCATTAAGTTTAACGTAGAATACGCCATCCGATAACACAGAAAACATATATAACAATAAATGATAAATAATATAAGCAAATGAATTTATTGTTATATATGTTTTCTGTCTTATCGGATGGCGTATTCTACGTTAAACTTAATGGCCGTGTCTCTGACACAGCCTGCAGGGACAGTCCGTGGCCGAATTTTTTTTAAATAAAACAAATCCAGTTTTAGATACCAATGAAATTCTTTATTCCTGTGAAAGTACGTTCGGTGCCATTATGTATGGAACTCGATTTCTTTTGCATGGCCACCACGGGCACGCTTGCAGAAGTCCAGACGCTGAACTCAATTTTCGACGGTTTTCAAGCATAAATCGGCCGATACTGCTGCAATTTCACGTTCTAAATTCGTACGAAGTTCATCAATCGTCGCTGGGTTGTTGGCATAGACCATAGACTTGACGTAGCCCCACAGGAAATAATCTAACGGCGTCAAATCGCACGACCAAGGCGGCCACTCGACTGGGCCATTTCGTGAGATAACACGTTCACCAAACTTGGTTTAGAATAAATTGATTGTTGCAGTCGCTGTGTGGCTTGTGGCGCATTCCTGTTGGAACCACATGTCCTCCAAGTCCATATTATCCAGTTGGGCCAAAAATATTCCGTTATCATTGAACGGTAGCGATTCGCATTCACAGTAATGTGCCGGTCTTGATCATCACGGAAGAACTACGGCCCAATGATGCCGCCGGTCCATAAACCGCACCAAACCGTAATTTTTTCGGGATGCAATGATGACTCATGGATTACGTGTGGATTGCTGTCTGACCAATAACGAATAATTTGCTTATTGACGAAGCCATTCAGCTAGAAATGAAATTCAGAAATTGGACGTAGCGCTCTTAAAGTTGAGGCCACTGACTCCAAATTTCGGTAGTAAATTTTAATAATTTCGACTCGTTGTTGGCTCGTATGTCTTTCCATGATGAAATGGCAAACCTTTCTGCAGAGGAATGTCAAAAGAGCGGGGGAAAATATGGAGTCGTTTGCTGTCCCTATCGATTTACTTTTGTAGCGTCGCTGTTGAAAAACCCTTTATAAGTCGCAGTTTACATCCTTATGCAGCCATGTCCTGTTTATCTGATTTCCTGGATAGCGGTATTGTCACCCTTATAACTGTCGAGGACAGCTGCCAATTCGATAGTTGCACCGGATCTATATAGAGTTCTTACATTCCAAGTGCATATCCGTAAGTCGTGGTCCTTATAACGTTTGCGGGGGTCGTCAACAAATAGGGGTTGTTTCTGTTTTCGTTTTTGTACATTCATTGTCGTTCTCAACGGTGGCAGGAGGGAAACGCAGTTTTTTTAATTTTAACTACTGCTAGGATATTTGATTGCAGCCACCCGTTATGGATTAGACGCTGACTAGTGCGCAATTTGTTGAACCTGCATTTTCTTCTTTTGGTTTCTGTCCGCCGTTGGCCCATACTTTTGGCTCATCTTCCTTCTAAGGGCAAAGAATAGGCCCTATAGCTTGATGAAATTCAATGACATTAGTCACCTACTAAACCTGCGACGCATCAGTGGTCGCATAGCCAATCAGGCTGCTCATCGGAATCATGACTATTCGAACTCACGGGCGATGTATTAATACCTTTCTGTTACACGGTACCTGTTCGATTTCTATGAACACATTCGTAAATGTTACATTGGAAAATAAAAAAAATAATAGTTTTTATGCTGAAGGCTCTTTTGCTATTGCACTTTCATTTTTCTTACATCTGCTTTAACATTAGATGTAATATTGTTAAAATAAATACTACATAAAGCAATATTTAGCTCATTGAAATAATTGTTTTTGTTTTGTCATATACAGAGCGACGACAAAAAGTATTGAATAGTATAGAGAACTTATTGCACTCTTTTTCCGCTTTCATGTAGAGAGTCTGAGTGAAAGAGCATAAACGAGTATTATTCTCTTTATACAATATATCAATATAAATGCACAATTTCGACAATGTTATTACAGAAAACAATACAAAAATCATAAATATTTCAAAAGGCATCAATGTTTCACATCAAAATTTTGAATGGACCGAGTTATGAGAAATAGAGTGTTATACGTTTTGAATCATTCGCCAGATGCCACCAGTACTTTTGCGTCATACAATTCCATGATTTCTCTAAATTATTCAATACGACGACGACCTGCTTGTTTGTTCGCTACCGCTACATCAATATCATCATACTTATTTTCAGGCAAAGACTATTGTTGTACAACAATCACGTATGTGTGTTGCTGGCATGCGTTCACTTTGATAGATTGCCCTACTAGTGCCTATAGATGTTAACACAAAAAAAATTCTACCCTTGCCCACGAATCACCAGGTGGAGGAAAAAAGTCAGGGGCACATGATTGATTGGCCTTCGATGGTGCAATGGTTATTGTGCGCGGCTCTTGTGCATGAGAACGATGGTTCAATCCCCTGCTCAGTCCACCTTACATTTCTTTCGACGACGGGCACCTCGTTTAGTGATGGCGTCACTCTCGAGTAATCTGAAAATCTGTCCCCAATCCTTGTATGGGATGTTATGGATCACCATTTTTTTACATGATTGAAAACAGAAGAATCCCAATCTTTGGCTCCCTTTAATTATCGTACCCTTACCAACACATCACATATCGAACTTTGTGCTTTGTTTCCTATTGTAGCGTATTTAACAAATGTTGAAATAAACCCAAATTATTGCACCCACAAACAAATTTACACAAAATTTTCGGTCTGACGTTTGGTAGATATTCTGTTCATAACATTCTATGATTTGTTCAGATTGTTTTTTGCTATTCTAACTGTAGCTGCGACCACAAATAATATTTTTTCTCCCCATAATATATTTCAATTGCATTTCATTTCGAAAGTCGTAGTATTTAATTAGAAAATTTTGATGTTATTGAAAAATTTCATAAACATTTAAATGCATCCACATTTTAAATTCAATGCTTTCGTTTCGTAATTGTTTATATTTTGCTTGCGGTGCGGGACAGTCGTTTCAAATATGAGAGGTCCAAACAAAAACAAGATTTTCGGAAATAGGGATTTAGGAACCTGTTAACACCAACTGTGTTAGTAGACACTATCATTGTCCTCAGTCCCTTTATGGGATGTGATGGGAAACCATTTTTATCTTGACCCCAAAATCATTAGAATTGATTAGTTCAACCACAATTGAACAGTTTTTATTAAAAGAGTAGTGATGTTTACTTGTTAAAACCCGTTCAGTCTTTGTGGCGTATAAGTAATATTAATATTTTTTATTTTTCATTTTACTGAATCAAAATTACTGTAGATATCATTTGAAGCAGTAGACTATAACGGAATGGTCCTTGGACATGATTTAACCATTTTAGTTGTATAATAATTTGTACACTATTTTAAATTGAAAATCGGTTAGTCATTCTGACGTATAAGTGAGATAAATATTTGAATTAAAAATACTGCATATTGCTTTTGAAGCGGTAGATTATAAATAAATATTCCTTGGTCTTGATTTAACCATTTTAGTGTATAATATTTTGAACGCTTTTTTGAATTGAAAATTGTTTAGCCATTCTGACGTATAAGTAATATAAATATTTAGCATTTTGCATTCTAATGAATTAAGATTACATTTTTGGCACTGTAGAGCATATACAAGTATGGGATATGGTGGCTGATGATCGGTCCAAAATTATCTTTCCTGTATCACATTTAGCCTGGTCGCTTTACAATTTAAGAAGTTGCAATATTATGGCATTAAATTCTTGTAAGCACTTTGGCCACTGTAACGTATAAGTGTTACAAAATATGTTAGACTGGCAAATGCCCGCTTTATCGTTCGCGTATATACGGTAATATATATAAAAGGATCTAGTAGAATTAATAAAATATTCGATAAATGTACTTTCGCCAAACAAGTTTCGTTTAAAAACAACGGAATGTACTATCACCATGTCTTCCATTGGAAAAGTTCTTCGCTAATAAATATCTAGATCAAAAAATCGTTCCTTTCTCGAAATTTCTTTTATCTATCTACTCAAACCTGGTTGGTAAAAAATTTTTAATCACGCGTCTTGTGGATGAATATAAAAAATTAATGTGAGTCCGATCACTGGGGAGATGTGTAAACATCTAGTAATGAAGTTGGAAGTACTTATTCTTTTAGTACATTTTTTTAATTAATCAATTAAAAGTATCAAAACTTTCAATATTGTCAATACATAGGAATTTGCTGGTTTTTGTTTGTTTTATTTAACTTATTTGGTTAGTAAATGGGCACACTGCAGTAAATATCTACTGCATTAAAAATTACCGTAAGCAGTAAATTTACTGATTACTGAAAAAATTCAGTAAATTTTTACTGATAATGAAATTTAATTTGCATTACCAGTCAAATCATAGGGCCGTATTCATAATAATCAGTAATCGGGCATTACTGATTACTGAAAATTCAATGCACTTCGTCATAATCATGTAGGCACTTTATAAATATTGCTGAAAAAAATTTTAGTAATCAGTAAAAATTTACTAGTTAAAGAATTATTTTTACTGAAATTTTAGTAGTACTGCAAAGTGTCCATCTATGGTAAATGCCTTAAGTACAAATAGTTAATATTGGCTTATGGTAACTAAAATAAGATACATATTTAAATTTTTGACTCGATTGTATTTAAAAATCTATGGAAAACTGCATCTATAGTAGTGGAATTGTTAGTTGTGGGGGTTTGTGGAGAATTGTTCTTATGCAAGTGAAAAACGTCAAATAAAAATTTTGATAAAGCTTGCGACTGTGGGTTTGCACAATTTGTATTAAAATCTCCACCCATAATAATTGGCATGAGATGGAGATTGTTACCCAGTTGCCGTGCACCAGTTTCAGTGTAAGGCAACAGTACGTAATGGAGATATGTTATAATCTTAAATTATATTGGAATCTAATAGAAATTTTATTAGAATTAACATTACCTCCATTCAGCTTTGATACACTTTATGTTGTTTTATGTTCTGAGTTATAATTTTTTTGGTGTTTTGTAAAATATTTTATTATTTTGTATTTGTTGCGGTTGACAAGTTATTAATCAGCTGTTTACTGAAATGTAATGTTATTTTACAGCAATGGTTTTCGAAACTTAGTAGCTAATATTGCACACTAGATGGTGCTTATATGCAGCTGTTAAGTATGAATGACAATCTCAAAGATGAAGAAAACTTTTAGTTTTTAGTTTTCCTTATATTTGACAAGTTTAGTTTTTAGTTTTCCTTATTTTGTTTTGTTTTAGTAAATTTCTCATTAAAAGTGCAAAAAATCTTTTTAAAAGTTGTTAAAATTAAATGTTTTTGTATTCATTTTATTTATTTGTTTTCATTTGCCTACGATAACATAATGTACGACAATTAGTGAAAATTAGTCGCTACTAAGGGCTAGCACAAGTGCATGTTTCGGTTCATTTAATTCATCGTGCAAAATGTTATGCTGCGTGTGTAAGGCCGACGCCAGCAGCGGTCCGAGCCATGCCATGTCTACACGTAAACCCACTCATAGTAGTCATTGCGATGCAACCGTCGAGTCATACGATGCTATTACTACCCAATGATTGGGTTGAACTGTGTTGTGATACGTGTTGTACTACCAGCAATCTATGTATGTTGATTTACTTTAGCAACATAAAAAAGGAATTCATTTCAAAAATAAAAAAAGAAACAATTAAGTATGGAAAAGGTAATTTTTTAAGAAAATTTACTTTTTTTATAAAAAGCTGACTGTTTTTTAAGAAAAGATAATTTTTAAGAAAAAGTACTTTTGTTAAGTAAAACTACTTTTTTAAAGAAAATGTACATATTTTAAGAAAACAAGTGAAAAATAATTAATTGCGATAATTTAAACATCAATATTCTCCATTTTCCCTTTTTTTAATTACAATTGTGCGCACACAAATCAAACGTTAGAATAACATAAATTCAGTGTGGGCGACAAAACGTCATCCATACAGTCTTGGATGAGTGGTCGTATTTACCATGCAACACTCAAGTAAAACGATTCATGTTCGAACACGTTGGATTGATTTACTTGAGTCGAACATAACATTGCCGTCGAAGTCCTATGTATACCAAGTAGTAACAACATGCATGACATGACAATGTGTTAGTGTCACACAAATCACAACTCAATCAATTCATCTCGCGCGAGCCTCTAGTCGCTACTATTCCACACTAGATGGTGATGAGTATATTGTATGCAGCGTATGAGTACACTAATCCACTCATACATACTAGCTCACACCGATTTGATAACGCTTTACGATTGGTTAACGATTACATCGCATATCTTACTCTAAATTTGTGATTGTATTGTGAAAAAGATTTTTACCCCCAGCGTATAGATGTTTACACATCAAAAATAGCTCCTTAGTGCCGCCTTTTTCATCTCGTCAATATAATCTCGAAATTTCATCATTGTCGTAATCATATTCTATTACATGCTCTTATCGGCACCCCTCGGAATATTATGAGTTTCATCTATTCGAATTTGGAACATTCCATTATTATGCCTCTATATAACTGACAGAATCTCCAAATAAATTCTAGATTTAGGTGGGTGGATGAGAACTTGGTTTCGATCCCTGTTCTGACCACTTTAAATTTCTTTCGACGGCGGTCACCTCTCTTAGTGACTGCGACAGTATGGAGAATTTAGCCATGAAAAAGATTATCCAAATACCGTTCGATGTTATTAATCTTACTCTGATATCAGTTAATAGAATAGAAGAGATAGAAATCTGGCCAGAGTCCGGAAAGAAATCCTTGTCGGACTACAACTGGATATTGTTTAAAATTTTAGGGAAAATGACTTCAATCAGATGCTATCGGAATCCCAAGAGAACTAATTGGGACCAGTTCAACAGGGTCTGGAATGAAATCCTTCTCGGACTACAACTGGATATAGTTTAACATTTCTGGGGAAACGACTTCAATCAGATGCTATCAGAATCCCAATAGAACTAAGAGGGACAAGTTCAGCAGGGTTTTGAGAAATAAGCCTCCTAAGTCCGCAAAATATATTAAGCTGTATCCAAGATGGAGAAATCCATGGATACTGCACTCAAAGTGTCATGTACTAAGTCACGCACAAAGAAACCGTATCCGCCTTGGTGGACAGATGGACTCACAACGCTAAGAAAAGAATCTCGCAAAGCTTTCAATGCATAAGAATATAAGAAAGCAATAGCCACTGCAAAAATACTATCCTCGTCAAAGTTCTGTGGATCGATGAAGAACACAAATGATACAGCTAGACTAGCAAAATAATGGCCAAGGGACACTCAAATCCCACCTGTGTGAGGAGGGGTGACGGGACATTGGCAAACTGCTCAGCTGAATCACCAGAGATACTCTTGAAAACACACTTCCCGGACTGAGAGAACACATCCAGGGAGGTGCGAAGAACATCAACCCAATACTCAGATACTAACGGTAGAGAGGTTATAATCAGTCCATACAGGATATCCTGGGCCATCAATAGCTTCTCACCATATACATCTCTGGGCCCAGAAGGTATTATGTCAAAAATGCTGCAAAGCACCGAGGTCATAATTAAGCCGTTACTCTATGTCATATTCCGATCTTGCCTGACTCTGAACTACGTACCAAAGAGTTGGAACCAGGTTAGAGTGGTTTTCATTCACAAGGCGCGAAGACGGAGTCATCAGAGTGCAAAAGATTTCAGACCGATTAGCCTCTAATCGTTTTTTCCGAAAACGCTTGAAAGTCTAATTGCTGCATACATCCGAATGAACATGGATGTATCGCCCAAAATATCACGCAACCAACACGCATATCTGAAAGGCCGTTTAGTCGATACAGCCCTGCACGATGTCGTCAGAACTATTGAGAGGTCCTTGGAACACAAACAAAAGGATCCGTTTCGGATCCGAAAAAATTTAACAAAGGAATCAGGAATCAAAGGAAAAATTTAACAAAGACTTTCTCCCGCTGGCGGATCCGAAATTATTAAAATACGCGGGTCCGCTACGGATCCTAATATGATGTCCGTAACGAGTCCGTGACGGATCCGAAAAACGGATCCGAAACTGATCCGCAACGGATTCCGCTACGGATACGTTTTATTAAAATACACGGGTCCGCAACGGATCCTTATATGATGTCCGTATCGAGTCCGTAATGGATCCGAAAAACGGATATAAAATCCGTTTTTGGATCCGTTTTTTGGGAGGAATTTCTCCCGCTTGCGGATCCGATGCGGATCCATAACTGATTCCGTTACGGATAGAAAGTACGAAGAAGTGGTTCCGTTACCAAACATATCTATGGCTGCGCCCCAAATATATCTATGTTTGCACCCCAAACATATAGTTGTTTGCAGCCCAAACATATATATCTTTGCACCCCAAAAATACATATGTTTGCAGGCAAACATATAGTTCTTTGCACCCCAAACACATATATGTTTGCACCCCAAATATATCTATGTTTGCGCGCCAAACATACATATGTTTGCACCCCAAACATATAGTGGTTTGCGCCCAAAACATATGTATATAAGTTGTATATGTTTGCACGCCAAACATATGTATATATGTTTGCAGTCAAACATATAGTTGTTTGCACCCCAAACATATGTATCTTTGCACCCCAATCATATATATGTTTGCAGGCAAACATATAGTTGTTTGCAGGCAAACATATTGTTGTTTGCAGGCAAACATATTGTGTTTGCACCCCAAACATATATATGTTTGCAGACAAACATATAGTTGTTTGTACTCCAAACATATGTATGTTTGCACCCCGAACATGTATATGTTTGCGCCCCGTATATACATATGTTTGCACCCCAAACATATAGGTGTTTGCACCCCAAACATATATACGTCTGCACCCCAAACATACATATATGTGCACCCCAAACATATATATGTATGTTAGCACCCGAAATGTTTGTATGTTGGCACCCCAAGCTAGCTCACATATACATATACATTTTAATCCAAGTTGATAGTGATCTCCTTGAACAACATACGCAGAACGACAGTAAGAAGGTTCCTGTTGTGAAGCTCATTTAACCATTGTAGCGTATAAGTAATATGACAACTTTTTATTTAATTATGCTACGTATACTTATTTTTAATTCAACATCGGGTCATATGTTTATTTGAGTATTCTACTTTATATAATAGAGGACAGTGTGAAAGTTCCCTAAGTTTTTGAACATTACTCGCACTTAATAAAGGCTCAAATATTTTCCTTCCAACTACCATCTGTCAGTAGACTATTGTACAATTTTACACAAGCTACGTCATTTAGTTTGTGTGTTGACAGCCATTAAAGGCAGAAAACCTCGTGAATTTCGCCGAAATTGGGAAAAATTGGAATTCGTGGGCTCATTACTTTTTGCGTAAACATCATGACCGGGACTTGATAAATAAATAAGGTTTGATAAATACTATGAGGACTCTGTGAAATCAATTTCAATGGTTAAAAAGTGATTTGCTGAAATCCGTTGAAGTCGAACCCTTACAAGTGAAGCTGAAGGTTCAGCCAGCCGAAAAGATGTTGTCACGCCAGAACTAATCAATAGAATCCATGTAACCATATTGGACAATCGGCGAATGAAAGAGGGTGGGATGGCTGAAGCTATAGGCATGTCAATGGAGCGGGAACAAAGCTAACCGCGTCATGAGTACCAGCAGTAGTCACACTCGGTTATAAGCGCAACCACGTAAATTCTTCAAATCAGTGTTTGGCGAAATGTGAAACTTAATCCGAAAGAGTGTTTGCCCCGTCTCGAAACCGAAGCGTAGATACACACGACAGACCATGGAAGGGTCAAATAAGTGGAATTCTCATGCTAGGGCGAAGGAACTTTTGCCGTGTCAGCTCGTTACACCTATTGCTCAGTCCATAATATCCAGTGTAGGTAATTGTAACAATAATGGTGTATCATTTAATCGTGGTAACGTTTGCGTTTGAATATTTTACATTGATTACTCTGGCGTGTAATTACTTTCGCTTTAACACGAGGTAGCATGATTGTAGCAAATTAATTAATATTGCTCATTCGTTTTGTTGCTTTCATACTATGGACAGGTGCCCCTGAATGCACAATTCTGATGCGTGCGTTTTATTGGATGGGTGCGTTAGTTTCTTTCTCCTAAAGTGCTTTGGCGTAATGGTTACAATGTGCCGATGCATTTACCACAATTGCATTCCCAGTGCATATTTGTTGTGGAATTCAAACCAAATTCAATATAATGTATGCATTTGTGAGGTTTTTTCTATCCTAGTTGCCCTCTATATGCTTTTGTTTTTGTTTAGTAGTCATAAATATAACAACTCATCAGGAGAAGGAATCCCCAACTGTATGAAAATCGTACACACAATTGAGGGGATGTTTGATAGAATATGAAGTAGTAAATCAAATCGAGTTAAATTAGGTTATAACGTAATGCCTACAGTTTCCAGCAGTAACAAATACTTAAGCGTATGACTATTATTATTATTATGCTATGGCGTATGATATTTGCGACTCAAATAATATTACTTATACGTTGCTTTACAAAATGTTCTTTCTGTAAAAACAATGTCTTATAAAAATCCACCATATATTATTTTCTGAGTACGAAGCTAGAGAAACCAATAGGAAAGTACACTGCAACGTAAACTCATATATTTCAACATATTTGTTGCATAACTTCAGGCGGTTAGCGACTACTTCATATCAATCTATCTTCAGATATGATCTCCCCTTAATTAACAGTTTCTTTTTGAATGGATTCTTTCCCTTCTTCAGTTTCTACCATTTCCAAAATACGCACAAAATAATTACATTTCATTGAAGAGATTACAATTTCGTTTGTAAAATGTTTTCCATGATTACTATTTGCCAAACCACACATACGTGCATTTATAAATGTGTAACAAAAAGAAAATCTTTTTTCGCAGGACTTCTGTACGTATATTTATGGACGCACTTCAAATGTGATGTGAGGATATTTGAAATCAATTTTTCAAAAGCTATTGGTACACATCCTTGTATAGGGTCGAATGAGAATTTTAATAGAAAACTGTTTGGCGCTACACATGTGCATGATATCTTTCAAACAAATCATGCAAAAATGATAATGCATTTCATGAATAAAGCTTAAGTTGGGATGTAATTCTAGAGAAATTTGCTTGTGAAATTCAGGTCAGTGGAACAATTTTGGTTGAGGAAAGAAGAAATGTCTAACAAGAAGCCCAAGCTGAGTGAAATTGTGATTTTCTGAGCCTTAAATAGCGAAATATCGTATTAAATGTTTTATTTGCGTATATTTACATATAAAGGTTAAAAACATTGGTCGCTATAGGAACCAACAACTAGTTCATTCGGTAGTAACATTTGAGTTAGTTATCATTCCTGAAACAACTCTGTCAGACCAATTGGCAAAGGTTTACGCTAACCGAAGAGGAAGAGGTTTTCGCAAGGTTTACGCTTATCTCACTAACAACATTAACAATATTTGCGGATATATTTTTAAAATTTGTTGCCTAAGTTTAGGCTACTCTCATTTGCAAGAATTATTGCCTGCTTTCAGGTGTTCGCTATATATATTCTAGGATAATGCAAGTCTCATTTTTATTTACCTATAAATTGAATATTTGTATTTGTATGAACGAAAGTACACTAGACGTAACTTGCATATTTAATAAAATTCCTTTAAAACTTTACATATTTCATTTATCCCACGTAGTTGACTATATTCGTATCGTACATATCACTATCTGATTGTGCCAGAGGTAAAATTATTTCTAATGCAGGCTTAGCCAAATTGGACTATGGACACCATCTGACTCTTTCGGTCGTCCGATTTTATAATTGAAAATATTGTTACGATTTTCTAATTCGTCCTTTTTGCGCTGTTTTGTTTCCAATAAAACAGGGTTCGTGTTAAATTACGATAACTAGACCAGTTTGACTTCCTTTTATTTTGCTTATATAGTACAACAGTCTTTATTTACAGCTCTTCAGAATAAGTCTCATGCTTTTCTATCAAATCGCGTTGCTTACTGAAGTCAGGCTTCAGTTACTTGTTGGAAATGGACTAGCCACACTCATGAATATTCGCTCAAAGGGAGCACTTGGGCTCTCGTGATGTCTCTATCCGAAACTCCTCCGCGTTGGACCTGTAGTTGTCAAGAACTGAGTGCAGCCTGCAATTCACTCGGCTACAGATTTTTGACGACCAACCCAATAAAAACGATCACTTAGTGTCTCCATAGTTTTTTTTATGAGATTCTGCAATTATCTCTATCACTTTAAAGGTAGGTCCTACATTTAGATTTTTTTTACCATCTTCACTTTCCCATACACGGTATAGAGAGCCATCTAGCAATCTTAGGCTATTCCGCTGGACCCAATATGATTTTAAAACGGGGCTGTCTGAAGCGATTTCATTCTGCATTAATTGTCTATCCTCTTCCTTTGCCAAAATAATATTTGCCAATACCGGATCACTTCTCTGTGTCGTGAACCACTCGTCATCCGATTCAATTCACAGGGATCCGACGTCAATAATTTGCTCCTTTATCTCAGCCTTAGAATCTTGCTTACGCTCGATTATATGTGGACGGTCATTTACTCGTCCCGTATTAGGCATTATCACTGGAGATCAGGACCGTTTTCGCGGGTCTTTACCGTCCCGCCCTATAAGGCCACGTTCGCCATGATTGCCGCCTTTCAATTTTGTAGCTCACATCAATGTTGTCCTTTTGCGCTGTTTTAGTCCCAATAAAACAGGGTTCGTTTTAAATTACGATAACTACAACAGTTTAATTTCTTTTTATTTTATTCATATAGTACAACAGTCTTTACAATTAGTCTTATGCTTTACTATCAAATCGCGTTGCTTATTTTCCGGCGGTAATCACAAACTGAACTCATAATGCCAAAAGCCGTAGCTATTTTTACCGATTATGCTTCTCGCCGTCAGTGGCTCTACCAGCTTCCAAATTATTCTACCCGATTGCAGAACCTGTAGTATAATACTTTTAAAAAATAACGTACTTTCAGCCGACTCGTTAACTGATTTGTAGTATGGGTATACTTTCAGGCGCAGCGTTAATCGGCCTGTTATTTACATAATAAGTGTGTTTTTTTTTACCCCGCTAAAGTTAATTATAGCTTAATTTGTACGGACAGCTAAGCGATATTAAGTGGCATTTCAATTTCCCACTTAAGTTCTGACTTGAGCAATTACAACGTTGCCACATGTTCAATCTCAAGAAATGGCAACAAAAAGTTATTTTGCTATTACGCGCGGTAAATGTTATACATATTGATCATGGTAGAATTATCTATCAGGTATAGTCGTTTAACTAAGTGATCACATTATTTCTATGTCATTTTTCGTTTCACTTGTCAAAAACCTATTTTTTTTGTTTTTATACTTTTTTATATTCCTGTATTGTTGGTATATATTTGTGTAGGGTTTGACAACTGAAACAAATGAACGAAAATAAAATATCTGTTTTTGCTGCTTACGACTAGAACAACATCTGCTGCTACCATGTATTTGTTGACACTGGCTACAAACGTGTTGCCGTATCGCATTTTATTTCACACATTAAAGCAAATGTTGCCACATTTCTTGTGGATCGTTTTATTTGGAAAGTCGTAAATGGCGATAGCTTAATGGAATAAAAAAAACAGCCTTAGTGTTAGTCTGGTCGTCAAGAGTAAGTAAAAACCTTTTCTTAATCGTAACAATATAGTGAAAGGTGGGTTGGCTTGGATCCAGGCAGGTGCGCTGGGTCCGAATGTGTCGTCCACCCCTCAAACGACATCAAGTGCCACTTCTGGCCACAGGTCTTTTAAAGCTGCACAGTGGTAAAGTACTTACCAGGATGGTCCAACAGTGCGATGTTTTCCTCATTTGGCTGCCTGGGTACAGGGTTATTGCGAGGAACTGGCGAGTGGTTGAGCATGCCAGTCTAGGGAGAACTTTACAGGTTCCATAGGAATTGAAGCGTATCAGAATATCCCTAGTGACGAGTTAGCACACAGATATATATCTATGAAGTTTCTGTCCTAAGCCACACCTAAGGTCTTCATTCATGTTAAATTTTAGTGGGACACTGTTTGGTCGGTGGGCATGCGGCAGGACTAAATGTCAGGGCCAGTGACTTCTGTGAAAGCCGTTATCATGAGGATTGGGAAGATTGCACTGAAAATCTTATTTGCATATACCCAGCATTATCTTCCATATTTTGAGGATCTGGGAGAATAATTTCAGATATGCATGGAGCAAACTAAATAAACCTCCGCTGGGACTAACGCTTATCTAGTTAGCCTGTGTTATCACAATTAACTAATAAGCCTAAGAGAGTCGTTCATCGATTGCCACTAACAACTAACCTAACCTATCGATTTTCCCGTATAGCAATAATGCCAGCCTAGTAATTCCTCCGCACAACTGCCGGCTTGATATTGGCGCCGGATCTATATTTGGTTCTTATATTCAATTCTCATACCTGTAGTCATGTCTAAATAGGGGATTGTGCGTTTTCTATTTTTGTTTTGCATTTTTATTGTCACTATGAGCCATGACGTTTGAAACGACCAGCATACCGGGAGTTTAATTTTATGTTTCAGACTTGGAGTTATCCGTCATTTACGAGTAATTTGGGTTCATTCGCCTTGTAGTGGTAAACAAGATACCCAAAATATTTAATGAACTGCAGTAAGGGTTGTCACTTGATAACCTAAGAAACACTGGTACTAGTGTTGGTATTCAAACAGACGCTACCAATGCATATTTTTAGGTTTGCCACGGATATTTCATTTTTGCGATATCAATCCAGTAGAGTAAATATCAGAAAATCCCATGGGAATAGGAAAGTATCATTTATTGAAAGCTCTCCGCGAGTAGCTGTTACAATATCTAAGTGTATTTAGTTTATACTAGTGACAACTGTGCTAAATATATTTTTATATATGTATATATTTTAACTAACTTAGTTATTGGAACGTCTTATAAGTGTAAATTTTAGTTTAATTACTTTGGTTTTTATATTGGAGCACGGAATGTTTGGTTATAACAATTATTACTCATACGATAGCAGTTTAAAAATAATAAATATTACTCATTCGTTTCGAGAATCCGGCATAGTAATTTGTCAAAGCCAAGAACAAAAATCGATTTGATTTTCTTAACATACGTTATTAACTACCTGACCACACAAGTCGTATTCACTTCTCTTCCCATTTGAGAAATCACGCTTTGAATGGACTAAGTACTACTCGAAAGATATATGTAGAACTGCACCAACAATAAATATGTTAACAAAAACCATTTGTCTGGATCTTATCTTGGTCGAAAGTTGACGTCGAAAATGCCGTGAATGTGAAAGCTGAAACATCCGACACTAATTCTCCAATTGGGTTTCTATATTTATTGCGTTCTTTAATTGGATATACGCTTACGTGCTTATCGTATACTTTGCTTAGTAAACATTTCGAGCCTTCACCTGGGGTAACAACCTTGTCGCGATGTGGGGGCTTAAGTGTGGCCGAGGCTGCCTAAGTGTGGCCTTGGCTGCGCGAACTAAAGGTTACTCCGGGGGGAAGTTGAGTCTCGTTGTAGGTCTATCTGTTGATCAGGCCTACTTAAATAACGAATGTCAATGAAGCTTCCCCCGACATGGCGATTCTTGCGATTTTGGCGCCATTAGAATATCCAACGTTGAATGCAAAAACACTTTTAAGGTCAAGGTGGTTGGAAGCAGTGCCGAGGACCTAGAATGGCCAGTTAGTGTTTAAACAAACTGGTTCCTAACAGCTCCCTCCGACGCCAGGGCACGGGTCGGTAGTAATGAAATATATTGCCCGGTCCAACTCACGCCGTCACTGGGGTGGACTGTAGTATATTTACTGGCATACTCGTGGGACTAACATGAATACAAAAGAACTAATGAAAAAACAAAAAACAGGAAAACAAAACAACGATAACAACACTGCAAACGAAACTGATACACGCAACGATACTAATACGACATTTGAAACGGAACACAGGCTAATCCACGATAGCATTGTGAAACAACACCATGAGATCGTTTCGATGATGATGAAAACGCAGAGTCGGGTTCATCATACTCATGGTTCTACAGGGGGTGGTGTCTTGACCCCTGTAGTAGAGTCTGTGGCAAGCACACAAAAAGCCAATGGCAACCAAAACAAGGATGATGACGCGGACGAAACCAAGCGGGGCTGCATAAGCCCTCAGCCTTCAATAACAGGTGGTGACTCCAACTCTGATTCCCAAAGTGATAATAATGAAAACAACATTACCATTTTATCAACTCCAAAAAATGACGAGGTAAATAGAATGGTTGATGAAGTAAGCGAGAGAATAGCGAAGCCATCTACACAAAAGAAACGACTCTCGGGGGCTCAACGCAGGAAGATTGCAAAGAGGAACCGTTCATCCAAACAAGCCGAAAAACAGGACGTTCCTAAGGACCTGTCGGTGCCTCCCTCGACCTCAACAGAGGCTGAGAAGAGAAACCGAACACCGGAAGAACAGAACACTGTCAAACTAATGGCAAAGAGGAAAAAGTGTTCCCCGTCATCTGGTAATTCGGAGACGCCCAAACCCCATATTACCCAGGGTATGCAACATAGCTCCAGGGACAATAGGAGCAAAGCCGATGCGATTACCGGAAAGGCGAGCACATCAGCCAAATCAACCGACAAGGAAAGGGCGCGTAAACACGAACCCTATCCAACTCGGAAGAGGAAGCTGAATGCGAACACAGGCAAAGAACCGCCATCCTACGCAAAGGTAGCAAGAAAGCAACAACTGGACGATCTCTGCTATGCAGTAATTGACAGCGGAAACCCAACTGGCTCAATACCGGATAACCAACACCAAACCGTGGAGGACCTCGTCAACACGAAGGTAATGGACCACATAATGAAGGCCGAAAGTGGACCTCCCATAGAAGTTGTCAGCAGCGGCTTCAAAGGGGAGGTACTCACTTTACAGCTGGCCTCACAACACTGTGCGGAGACTTTAAAGAAGCTGGTGGATGAAATCTCTGCCCCCTGGGAAGGCGGTAAGCTAGCCCTCGTAAGGAAGAAGGACATCCCAAGGCTGACGAAGGCTACCGTATATATTAAAGGATGGGGCAGCAAGTTTGCATCGGACGCCATACTTAAAGTCATTGGCAAGCAAAACTATCCGTGGACAAATGGGTCGTTTTCCACAGGGAGGAGGGGCAGGAGGGCACACTCCTTGTGATCGGAATAGACCCGGCATCCATGGCTGGTCTTGCCAAGACTAAAGGTATGGTGTTCTTTGTGACCAAAGCTGTCTACATCAAAGTTGGCAAAGTGCCAATCGGCATGACGACCGGAGGAACACAGCCGGAGGATGCGAAGCATGACGAAGCGAGTGGAGGCTCGGCGGAGCAGACACCGCAAAACAAGAAGGAGGAAGTGGCCGAAGGCATCACAAACTCCCAAGAAGACCGGTTACTGGAGGACCAATGTTAGAGGTCATCCAGATTAACCTCCACCGAGCGAGACGGCAACCCACGCTCTGTTGGATAAAATTAATAAAGGTAAAATACACATTGCTTTAATACAAGAACCTTGGACCAATAAAGACAAGGTTATTGGATTAAATCATATTAATTACCAACTATTCTATACGAAGACGGATTCCCGTCCGAGAACATGTATCTTATGCCATAAAAACCTTTGTTTTCTCTTCTCCCCAGAGTTGTCAACATCGGATGCAACAGTACTGAAACAGGGAGATGGGAATATATACCTGGCATCAGTATACTTGCCATATGATTCGCCGACACCACCACCTTCGTCGGAATTACAGCGACTGGTAGAGAGGGCCAAACAGACAGGTAACGAAGTATTAATAGGTAGTGACTCTAACTCTCACCACACATCGTGGGGTAGTAATAACTGTAACCGTAGGGAGCATGCCCTAGTAGAATATTTGAATACTAACGACCTTTTCACACTGAATATTGGGAACAAAGCCACTTTTGTCAACAAGATTAGGGAGGAGGTGTTAGATATAACAATCTGTTCTGAACACCTTATAGATGAAATTCAAGAATGGAGGGTTGTAAATGAGCACTCATTCTCGGATCACAGATATATTAGATTCAGGATAACACGGCCACCACCGAAACCGATATGCTTCCGAAATAGGACCAAGACAGACTGGACAAAGTTCGGAAGCCTACTTAAGAATCGACTAGTCCACCCTCAACTCGAATACTCTAGCAGGGACGAACTAGACGACATAGTGACAAAGACAACGCAAGCACTAGTAAAGTCTTTCGAGGACAGCTGCCCACTTCGGGAAAGAAAATCGGCCCAAGAAAAACCCTGGGTTACAGGGGAAATACGAAATCTAGGGAAGAACGTCCGTAGACTTTACAACAGGGCCACGCGTAAGAAATCACCAGTATACTGGGAGGACTACAAGAGAAGTCTCAGTGAATACAACGCAATATTGAGAAAAGCGAGACGCAACTACCGGAGACTATTCAGTGAACAGGTGGATAGCGTCAACGATATGTCGAAGATGAAAAAATTCCTCTCTAAGACCCACGTACAGGCGGAAACGCTAGTAGATGACACGGGAAAGAGAATGGATACAATGGAACAAACACTTGGGCACCTGATGGATACACATTTTCCAAATGGGAACGCGGAACCCACAGGGGAATGGTCACAAGGTGAGAATGTAGTACATCAGTCGCCAATCATTACGGACCAAATGGTCCAAAAAGCTATAAAGAGTTTCTCCCCATATAAAGCGGCGGGACCGGATGGTATTTTCCCGGCTATCCTACAGCATGGGGTTGACCAAATAACAACCCATCTGGCAGGAATTTTTACCGCATGCTTAAAATACGCCTACACACCGAGAAACTGGCAGGAGGCCAGGGTAGCATTTATACCCAAACCTGGAAAAGCAAGCTATGCAACGGCAAAGGCTTATAGACCAATTAGCCTCACCTCGTTTCTACTCAAAACCTTGGAGAGAATAGTGGACGACATGGTAAAAAGTGGAATACCGAGCGATATGCTGAAGTTTAGACAACACGCCTATGTCAAAGGCAGATCAGTGGACACCGCACTTCATGAGGTAACCTACTACATAGAGCAATCTCTCAATGATAAACTATACACACTCACTGTATGCATAGACATTGAGGGAGCGTTCAATAATGTCCGGACCGAGACACTTATCCAATCCTTAGACCAGTTTATGGTGGACCGGGCATTAAAAGACTGGATCAACCATATGCTAAGGAATAGATGGATAAGCTGTGATTCCCATGATGTAAATATTAGAGACAGAGTACAACGTGGAACCCCACAGGATTATATCACCACTCCTATGGGTCCTCACTATACACAGTCTTCTAAGGAAACTTACCGACGAGGGATTTAAACCAATCTGCTATGCAGATGACGTTATAATACTTCTTAAGGGAAAGAACCCAAACCAGTTATGCAGAGAGGCCGAGAGGGCACTGAGTATAGCGTATGAATGGGCACAGCCAAGGGGCTTAAATGTAAACCCGGACAAAACGGAAATATGTCTATTCACAAGGAAGACGAAAATCTTAGATTATGAAGAGCCACGATTCTTGGGAAAGACGATTAACATATCCGATAAGGTTAAATACTTAGGAGTAATCCTAGATCGGAAACTGAATTGGAAGCACCACATAGAGGAAAGGGCTAATAAGGCCTACAGATGCTGGTCGCTATGCAGAAGGGCTATAGGGTCCAAATGGGGCCTCAAACCGACTATGACACACTGGCTCTACAGAAGCGTAATCAGGCCTGTACAAACATATGCTTCTGTAGTATGGTGGACGGCAGTTGAGAGGAAATGTAACATTGCAATACTGCAGAGGGTTCAGAGAATGTGCTGCATTGGTATCAGCGGTGCAATAAGGACAACCTCGACAAGAGCCATGGAGACTATTTTATGTATCCAGCCAATCGAGATTAGAATCAAATACGAGACTGCCCTTGCGGCAAAACGCCTACAAACTACAGGTGAATGGATTAACAGGGATCTCACGTCAAAACACCAACGGATAACTGGGGCCTTAGTCGGGTACACTCAAGATACGAGTGAATCTGACCGAATACCCGAGATAAGGGTTAAGGCGAACTGCGTGACCCTAACGCCAACTAGAGACGCCTGGCAGAATGGGACCCTGACACCAATGCCAAATGGGACTTACTGCTACACGGATGGCTCAAAGCTAGGAGAAAAAACGGGTCTAGGATTCTTTATTGAAAATCCAGCAACCGAATCCCACCAACGCCTCCCGGATCATAATACGAACTTTAAGGCGGAAGTTCGGGCGATTACGGAGTGTATCAAATGGCTCGGCGATAATACAATCCCAGCCGAGGCAAATATATTCACGGATAGCCAAATGGCAATAAAGACAATATCATCAGAAACTGTCAAATCTAGAACGGTCCTTGACTGTAAGAAGGTGATAAACGACTACTCTATGCACGGCAGACTCAACATCATCTGGGTGCCGGGGCACAGCGGAGTATTCGGCAACGAGAGAGCGAACCTCCTGGCAAAGAAAGCCAGAGAACTCCAAACGGTGAGCCTAGATGGAGCGAAACCCTTTGGGGTGACGAAGGCTGAGTTAAATAAATCGGCGGAGTCGGCACATATAGCCCAGTGGAACCGGGAATCAGTAGGCAGGATGACAAAGATCCTATGGGGAGACCCAGATGGATCGAGGACAAAAGGTTTGCTGAAACTGGGAAAAGCCGAAATGGGCAAAATGATGGGAATCTTAACGGGGCATTCGGGATTACGAGCCCACCTGTACCGTATTGGACTAGTGGCGAACAGTGAGTGCAGGGCATGCATGGAGGACGATGAGACGTTGGAGCACTTCTTATGCCACTGCCCGGCCTTCACACAAGCTAGATCCAGATATCTTTCGGATAGTACGATACCGGACATGACCAAACTTGTGGGTATGGACTGGAACAAACTAAGGAATTTCGTGAATAGCACCGAATTCCTATAAGGGACATAGTGAAGTAGTAGGATAAACCTAGAGCGCACAACAGGTCGAACTTAGCGGCTTAAGTGTATGTCTTACTGACATGGGAAGGTTTAGAGTGCTCCTTCTGAACACTCAACACCACGCCCCTCTTTTCGAACTAACTAACTAACTAACTAAACATTTCGAGCATTCGATGGCAAACAAGTTTTTTCTGAAGTATAGTTATCCAAAGAAACTGTTTTGCATGGAAAATCGGGGTGCTAAGTGTCTGAATGCCAGACAAAAGTTTTGCCGAAATCTATGCTGTTATTTATGTAAACTATTTAATGTAGAGGAATATAATCATATCAAATTGTTGCATATTTTAAGGGGAGACAAACAAAGACATATTGGTTATACAGGGTGATTTGGGAAGTTCCGGACAAATTTCTCCAGCGTATTCCTTGGCTCATTTCATGAAGAAAAGTCCACTAGGACCATGTCCGAAAATGCAAGGGTGCAAAATGGCAGAGGGTTCAAAATTTTCGGATTGGAGGTCGGAGGGTGAAGTTGCTAACTCCTGAGCCAGTGGTCAGAAGAGGAAAGGTTTCCTTGTTGGAAAGGTATTTAAGAGGCCTTTCAGAATCAATAGAATCAATAGGGTAAAGTTGCTAATTTATGAGCCGGTGGTCGGATTTTTTTGTTTTTGGGCTTGTTAGAAAGGTCTTTAAGAATCAATATCAAAAAAGTAGAGAAAAGTCAATCGCCGAGACACAGAGCTTTCCGCTGCCATTTCGCACCCTTGCATTTCCGGACATGGTCCTAGTGGACTTTTCTTCATGAAATGAGCCATGGAATACGCTGGAGAAATTTGTCCCGAACTACCTGAATCACCGTGTATTTCGGCAAGCAGTTTGTTATTATCATGCAAATTTTGAGGTTCTTCATCAATGTAAACAATTAAATATTTTACTATTAAAATATTCTTTTCTTTCGCGATAAAGTTATCGAATTAAATCTTTAATTTTATGACATTCAGTTATACTATTGGGTAGTGCATCGCTCAAGGTGCTAATATTGACATTATAAAGTTAAACAAACAATAAAAGTGTGACAAGTGTGAATACACACTGCGGTGGTTTAACGGGATAGACGCTGCTGATGTGTATGATGCTCTAAAAACATCGAAACGATCGTTCACCGAATGTGAGTTCGAATCCCACCTGTGGCATTTAATTTTTTTTCACTAACTGGAAAAAACATGATATGTGAGCCTAAAAGGAATTACAACTTTAAAAATAACTCGGATCAAAGACAGCTGAATGTATACCTTGATATCAAATACTAGTTGCATACTTTTAGGCTGAGTACATGTGACATATCCTGAACAAGTTTTAATCTTTCCTGTAAGATTATTGGATTTCGTTACTTATCAAATGATATATGTATTTCACTTTGTAAATACAGAATTTCAATATTCTACAGTAAAACTTCAGAGCTAGTTATGGATATGGATATACATTTACTTGGCCCAAAATTATGCAATAAATATTAAACAAATTCATACTAAGCTACAAAGCTTGACATGCATTTTAAAATTTTTGATTAGTTTTCTGTATGTGTTGCCTAGTTTATGGTAGTATTTATGGTGTCTATATTTATTGCTTGCTTTTAGGCATCGCCTTCTGTAGAATTTGCAATATTTTATTTAAATTTTGCAATATTTTATACTGTTGTATAAGTGTAACGAAATGATATTCTGAATTGTATTGCTTTATTTATAAGCTCCTATATGTAAGCCCAATTGCATTGACTCGTTTGGTTTTTAGTGCATCACAATTTCCTAAGTTTACATTTTATATGTACGCATCCTTTAAACACTTTTGCAAGGACATTTCCTGCTTAATTTTTAAAAATGCATTTAAGTCTCTGCACTCCCTTAAGTACAATGGTTACATTAAACACTTAACAGCTAAAATCACAATTTGTATGTCAATATTTTTTGCGTGACACTTTTCGGTGGCGTTCAGCTTGGTTGCATACAATGTTGCAGCATGATAATGGCGCTGCTTCTTGTTCTCTTTACTACATGCATATTTTTTGTAGTTTCTGGAAGAATTTCCAGGGTAAATTAATTGTGTTTACTTGCGATTTTAACCAAATGCATTCCCGTTGCCACTCTCCTACTCTGTTGCCTGAGGGTGAAGGAAGACCAAAATGTGCATAATGTTATCATGACAGACATTAGCATTAACAACTTGTGATACCAGCAACATTGGTAGGTATCGCTATTGCTGTAACAAATTGTTGCGACAGCAGTGGCAAGAGCAACAGCTTCATTGTCATTCTTCCAATCTAACACTCGCTAACATTATCAGCCATCCCATCATTCGAGCCATAGTCTTCTTCATTCTCATCATCGTAATCATTAACCATTGTTACATAATGTTAATGACAGTAATGTCACTTACCCGGACCCAAGGAATGTCGAACGAACCCGTATAACTATCAGGGAGCAGTGCAATTTACAGATAGGTGGCATAAAAGGCACCTGAAAATGTCGCCAAATAAAAGTGAGAACGTACTTTGGAACATCTTTTTCTGCATATTTAAATTTTCCACGTGTTAAGAGTTACATAAAAAGCAATAGGTATTAATGGAGGAGGTGGTTTTCAACAGGCTATTTGTTCCCCTTAATGTTATCGTACATAGGGCAAATAAATTCTTTGACAGTCATAATTTTCCTGTACAAATGCAAATAAAAAAAATAAATGGTTTCCCATTACATCCTATGAAGGGACAGGGGAGAACTTCTCACAATCACTGAGCTGTGCGCTTTCCAGTTTTCACTCACTGATTGGGACCTACAGTTTTACACCGATTCCGAACGGTATTTTGAGAAGCTTTTTCATGGCTATGTACTCGATAGTGTCGCCGTCACTATGCGAGGTGACCGCCGCCGAAAGAAATTTTAAGGTGGTCAGGGCAGGGTTCGAACCCAGGATCTCATGTACAAGAGCCGCGCACACTAACCATTGCACCACCGACGGCCATATTAAAAAAAATTAACTACCGTGGGAAATTTATTTACTTTTAGATCATTTTCTTCATATCTGGTAGTTTAGGTTTTACAATTTTTTATGTGCAAACGGTTATGAATTTGAAAGATCTACGATCAGTGTATTCAAAACCGATACCGGTTAACCTCTGTGTGAAAACTCGGTTAGAGATTAGCGTCAGCTTATTTGCCCGATGAAAATACTGGACCACGACCATCAATTCTGATGAGAAATTTAGTTGATGAGGCCGAGAAGTATAAAATGGGTCTCATTCTTTGTGCGGACATCAATGTGCACCACACAACTTGATGAAGTACATACATATATAAATTAAGGCGTAGAAACCCTTTTATACGATGTTTTGTGCCCTACCCTTTATATTTGTATCCAGGGCAATGAGCTCACCTTAATTACTATAGATAGGCAAGAGAACCTTGATACCACCTTTGCAGTACAGGACCCCCACCCCTTTCAGTTCATCAAAAGACGGGGGTGTTTACGACCAGCATAAACGTTCATAAAACCAACTGGACCAAGTAGAAGCAAAGTTTTAACGGTATTATTAAACATTCCTCTCTCCAAACCACCTAACACCACTGAGGTTGACGATCTAACAGATCACTTGATCACGCATGCCCCGCCGGATCATAGCTGGGGAAGAGAAACCTCCGTGGTGGAACAAAGTTCTCCAAATCCTAAGAAAGTCACGCTGAAAGCTTTTTAGTTGGGCAAAGTCCTTAAGGACCGAGTGAGACTGGAATGTATACAAAATTAATAATATAAGAAAGAAGTAAGATCTTCATAGAGGAGGAGGTCTTGGAAACATTTCTGCGAAGCCCTTGAAAACGCATCCGAGACTTCCAGACCGCGCAAAGTCCTCTCGACGACTCCCATTTATCTAGAGTATCTGAAAGAACAAACCAGGCGATGAACGACATTAAGTGCTGAATCGGTAGACCTTGTGCTTAGCATAACTTTTACAGGAAACTGGTTCACATAAAGTCGGACTCAACGAACAACTACGTCAGAAACACTACTCTGCGCAATGGGAAGATTTAAACCCTACAAATAACCTGGCTTCTGAAACTTTATAGGATGGAGACTATCTCAATTCCAAAAGTATTTAGACTAATCAGATGCCGAACGGTATTTTAAGAATTTTTTTCATGGCTAAATACTGGATAGTGTCGCTTTCAGTATGCGATATGTCCTCCGCCGAAAGAAATTTTTAATAAGGTCAGAGCAGGGATCGAACCCAGGATCTCATGTACAACTAGCCCTACGTTTATTTTCAGCAGAAGTTTATTTAAGATTTCGGCAAACGTTAAAATAAACAAAGAAATCCAGTAAGAGCAACGCCCGTAAATTGTTTAACAACGAAATATTTTTCTTATAGTTTCTTATAAATTTTGTATAGCTATTTACAATAAAATCAATCTCAAGTATCAAAAAGACTGGACTAACAGTAACTGAATGTTATAAACGTATAGTTTTTCCAATTAGACATAAAAGCCGAAACCGGTTATTAACCTGTTTCTACCACCCGGTTTAATCGAAAACCGGTTTCATGAAAATTTGAGTATTCGAAGTAACAGAAAACCGACATTTGTGAAAAACCGGTTTTTTTTTTAATACACTAACTACGATGCAACACTAATCGAAGCCACATACCTCTGCATATCATATACGTAAAAAAAGAATTGGCAGCAGTCCAACAAATTCAAAATATCAACATCCTTCTCATATTTCATTACCATTGACATCCGATTCTACAACCTACATTTGTATTGCCTGAGCAATTGGGAAATTTTAGCAAAATATGTTCATTACGTTAGATAAAGTAATGCAAATTAAAAAACTCCAACACTGAATATAATACAAGTAATTACGGTATTTCAATCATTAGGCCTTGTGGCGTATTAGTAACATTTATTTGTATACAAGCGTGACACTTGAGCGTATGATTATCATGGAATTTTATGAATGATGCGTAAACAGTTATTTGCATGACTCAGAAATATTTTCCTTTACAACTACCGAACAAAGGTCGAACGTTTTTCGATTTGACCTACGACAGGTATTATTATATCATTGAGTCTTCTTTACAAAATGATGCACATGAATCACTATATTAATGTCACTCTAAAGAGATGTCGACCTCTAAAAAACACTCATTTTAAATGTGTTTGCCATAGGCGTCTATGATAACCAAGATTATATTAGCCATAATTGGCAGATTACAATACTGTTCCGCGCATTTTGCATTCAAAGACTTCCAGTGCTGTATCGCCTGATTACGATATGACCCACGATTCTGCTGTTGGTTTATCGAGAGAGGGCCCTCTGAGGGGATAAATTTGCCCAAAACAACACCTACTCATACAATTTTCTGCTTTTTCGGCCAACCGACCTGAGGTTATCATGAATGAATTTAGTCCCAACAAATGGAATTGGTGTGAAACAACATTACGAGGCGGATGAATCAACATATGGCCAACGGCGGATAGAAACCAGAAGAAGAAGATCCAGGTTCGACATATTGCATCCTGGTCAGCGTCTGATCCATAATGGGAAGACTGGGTTTGCGTCCCGGCACCGTTCATAATGCCAGTGAATATCCCTGCTATGACCACCTTACACTTCCTTCGACAACGGCCACATCGCTTAGTGATGTCGAGTAGTTAGTCATGAAGAAGCTTCTCAAAATACCGTTCGGAACCAGTGCAAAACTGCAGGTCCTAATCACGCTGTGCTAAATCCTAGCGAACATCCACGAAACCTAAGTCGACACCAATCATCTGTTTCTCGTTTATGAGACAGCCTTGCCCGATACGGAAAAAACTCTACAAATCCAACGTCTGTACTCGGTATTCCTACAAAACCCATACGCCTTTGTAGGATGACCTTGACGAACACCAAATTCGCAGTGAAAGTTGGTAAGGATCTTAGCGAACCTTTTTAATCTAAGCGAGGCCTCAGGCAAGGTGACAACCAATCGTGCGATCTCTTTAAAATCTTAATGGAGATCATTATGATAAATGCTGCAATTAACATTATTTAAACCATCAGAAGCAAAAGTCACATGCTGCTCGCGTATTCTGATGATATCGATATCATTGGGCTCACAATTAGAGAAGTTACTGCGGTTTTTTCGAGAACTGTAAAGGAGTCAGCAAAAGTGGGTCTGGCGGTAAATGAGGACGAGACAAAATTAATGGTTTCAACGAACAGGCCCTGCACGCGATTAGACCAAAGCTTGAGCGTTGATAGACGTTATAATTCGAGGTGGTGGACGAATTTATATACCTCGGATCTGCCGTAAACAAAAACAACACCGTCACCCTTGAGATCAAGCGGGACATAGTGCTTGCGAGTAGATGTCACTTTGAGCTAAGCAAGCACTTTAGACCTGAAGCCCTCTCTCGAGTAACAAAAGACCAGCTATACCAGGCTGTCATACAATCTGTCTTGATTTGTCGCGCAAAATCCTGGGTCTTATCGCAAGCAGCCGATACATCTCTAGAGAAAGTTAATTGGATCAAAATATCGCGATTGCGCTGGCTAGGCCATGTCAGTAAAATGGATGAGGGCTAACCAGCACGTGGGGTTTTCAAAACCGAACTCAAAGGAAGGCGGGAAATAGGAAGACCAAGACTGCGCTGGAGGGATCCGGTTGATGACGAATGCCTGCGTGCACTTGGTATTGCCAACTGGAGAGATAAAGCAAAAGATCGAATTGGTAGGCGAAATATGTTGTCTTCGATTTGTAAGGTCCCTGACCCCCCGGTGTTGTTCGCATCCGGATAAGTTAGTATGTTGTTGACGGTTTCTAGCTTTATCCTACGAATTGCAAAAGGGTCTACATTATACGAATAGCATTGGTGTTTAACTGCACTCCACAAAAAGTCTTACCGGACGAACGCGAAGTTTAGGGTTAGTTTAGGTTAGAGTGACTGTAAGTTTCTCTCAAGGAAGCTCACCTAAGTAGAAGTGATTCTATTTTGAACAGCCACATTACCTTGAAAATAAAATAAAGAAAAGAAAAGAATGTAACGTAATGAATTGAGGTAACCCAAATATACCCAATTAGAATTGTTAATGTGTTTTAGAAGTAGACCGAGTTCAATGGTTTCCAGTTCCTGTATTCTGTAAAAAGGGCTTTCCCAAAGTTGTGCTCCTTATATTTGCCAAGACTGGCTACTGTGGGAGATATTGTTAAGGGGTTTCCGACATATGCTCATTGTCACAACTACAATAATAACGCATGTGTTGACGGTTATGACGGCTGTCATTCTGGGTACTGTACTCCTGTTCAGAGTTAGCAGAATCTCGGTTTTCCTACCGTTATATCTAGGTAAAATACCCCGTGATATGAGAAAGGTAGTGAGTTATTTCAAGTTTCCACCTTCCTTGTGGTGGCGATAAAACGCGTTACCCATCACTGTTAGAGGGGTTTCAATATAAACTAAAAACCTTTCCTATTTCATTTAACCCGGAACCCATATTAGGGAAAGTCTTGTCAAATCTTTGCGAACCAGTATCGATCTATTAACCTTTGAAGATAAAACCCTTTGGCTATCCGCGAAGATGTTCACCCTATTCCTTACTATAGCATTATTTCGTAACTGGTGACACGCATCCTATATTTCCACTACCTATGCTTGGATGGTTACTGCCAAAAAGAGATCGATTGTTGCAGCAGGTGAAGTTGAGTAAATTCCAGCACCCACTCAACTCTTCTTTATATACCCATTCATAAAAATGGCAATTCCGTCATCATGCAATAGTGAATTGTTCCTCCAATCTTCTGAATGTGGTATGATTGTTCTGAACTTTTCAAGAAGTTCTATTTGGAACTAGCGTAGGCCATTCTTTCAGGAATGACCTCACTAGGTAAAATGCGTGGAATTCTTCTACGCCCATGGCTTCTTTCGGTTAAAAATGTCAACTCTATACGCCCCAAATTATTTTTGGCAATACACTCTTACCAAATTCTTCGATCGAAAGTAGATTCGTCATCGTATTGCGAGCCACAGAGGGGCACATCCGAAATGTCCTTGTCACGTCAACTCATTCTGGTTTTATTACAAATTCCAGATTTTTATTTTTCTCCATACCAGGCAGCTATACCAATACTCAAAAGGCGGAACCGCAGCCTAAAGGCGAACAATTGACATCGTCAAGACGCCCGAGAAGAGAGTGACCGAAATTAGTCCACAAAATACTGATTATTTGATGGATAGTGTGCAGAAGCCAAAGACGGTCCAAGATCATATCGTTAGTTTTAGCCCACGGAAATGAAGTAACCATAGCTCTGTAGCGCCATGAAACCAAAGCTGTGTGCTGAAACCAAAGACGATCCAAGTTCATATCGCTAATTTTAGCCCACGGAAATGAAGTAATGATGGCGGTGTAGGGCTCACCATTGACCGACATGGTGTTCCCACAAGAATTGTAAAAAAATATGGCCGAATGATGACACCAATCTCGATCTCATCGCCAAGCGCCACACGATTATGGCTAGCAGCTGAGTTGACCTGTAGTAAGCCGCCCTGTGGGTGCTTCATTTTGGGGAAAATGTGTCTTCAAAACACACATAGTTTGGACAATACAGCACTTAATTTGGAAACGTATCTGCAATTTTTCCCAACCTTGTTCAAGTGTAAAGAGACTCCTTTAATTCTGCGGAGATATGATACTATATGATGAGCAGCAGAAGGATGTCAGTCTTAAAATCCTTTAGGACTCAAAAATTTACTTGTATTTGGAACACTCTTTATTCGTATATAATATGATGTCCCATTATATTCTATGAGAGAGTTTGGGGAGAGCTTATCACAACCAGTGAGCAGTGGGGTTTCTAGTTTTACACTCGCTGATTGGGAGTGCACACCGGTTCCGAATTGTATTTTGAGAAGCTTTTTGAGCGCTAAGTACTCGCTATGGACGCCATCACTGAGCGAGCTGACCGTCGTCAAAATAATTGTAAGGTGGACAGAGCAGCGATCGAAAACACGTTCTGAAGTATAAGAGTCGCGCACACTAATCAATGCACCACCGAGGGGGCACACAGCCTGTCAATTCGTCCCAAGTAATGCCAAATGCCTTCGATGCCTGATCGTGTGTCTGTTGGTTGTCCGTGCCAAATTCTTTTGTTGAATTAATATAGGTGCAAATAAATGCTGGCTCAGTAATATTGCACTTTTTAAATTTAGTGTAATTTCTTTTTGTGTTAGTGGCAGCTTTGAAATTTGGCAGTTGCTACGTATGTTTGTTCCGATTATTAAAAATGGAGCGCTTTACCAAAGAACAGCGCGTTGTAATTGTGAAAACTTATTACAAATATTTGGAAAGTTCTGCTGAGACCGCTTGCAAACTTCGGAGAATTTCCAGTCGACAAAGTTCACCTAATGTGTCAACCATTCGAAGAGTGGTCAAATAATTTGAAGAAACTGAGTCCGTTGTGGAAAGTAAGACTCCTGTGCGTCAATGTACCGGTTGGTCTCTTAAAAATGGAAACGAGAGTGTCGCCGAAACACCGATAACCTCAATTCGGCATCGTTCTCAACAACTTCAAATGTAACGAAGCACAACACTGCGAATTTTGACAAAAGACCTTCATCTTCATGCCTACAAATTCAGTTTACTCAGGAGCTCAAACCAGCAGACCATCGAAAGCGTCAGCCATTCGTCCAATGGGTAATAGAGCAAAGTGAAGTCAATGCCAATTTTTCAAAAACAATCATCTTCTCCGATGCATTTCTATCTGAATTTCTACGAGAATACACGAAATTGTTGAATGTGGGGCTCAGAAAATAGTCATGCAATCCACGACATAAAAATTCCCCCACAACGAGCAACTGTCTGGTGCAGATTTTGATCAGGCTGCGTGACTGGAACTTTTTTTTTTTGAAGATGAAACCGAAATTGCAGTGATTGTGAACGGCATTCGTTACAGGAACAAGATAATGGAAGTCTTCTGGCCTCAACTGGACAGCATGGATATGGACGACATGTGGTTTCAGCAACACGAGGACATCTGCTACATCCCGCATGAAACAATCGATTTATTGCAGCAACGATTTCCAAGACAAATTATCTCAAGAAATTCTGATGTCAACTGGCAACCGACATTATGCGATTTCTTTCTTTGGGGTTTTATTAAATCTCGGGTTTATGCGAATAAACCAGAAGCAATTCCTCAGCTCAAATCTGAGATCCAATGGGTCGTCGGTGAGACACAGCCACATCTCTGTGAAAAAGCAATGGTAAATTTCATGAAAAGAATAATGATCTGTCATGAGAGCCTTGGGGGCCATTTGAGTTATGTTTTATTTCATATCTAAACGGAACATGCCTTCTTGGAAATCCATTAACAAACTCTCAGGTATCTCAAAAAGAATCGAAAACTGCATTCTTACTGAGACACCCTTTAGAAATCAGAATTCTAAAAACGTAACCTTGCGCTTGAATTTCAAGGACTCTCTGTGGATTTATTAACCTACACCTATTCTAAAATAGTGAGTACGAAATGCTAACACTTTTGTAGTTTCCATTTGCTAATTCTTGAAATTTTTCAAAACCTATTAGGTACCTGGGCGTATGATTGTTATTAAATAATAACTATAACTCATTCGCAACCATGGTTGCTCTTCTCTGTAAAATTTTCGCCTCGAATGATTATACTTGCGGTGTTTATGTGAGCACCCCCTCCTGTAAAAAAGTGTGTTTGTTAGATTTTAAGGGGTGATGTTACATTTTTCGGAAAAACGCACAATGAAAATGGAAGAAAAAAAGAAAACAGAGACATTCAAATATGACAAATAGCAATTTACGTGCTGAGCGTGTAATCTGCATGATTAACATTTTAATTGTACGCTGGGAACAAAAATTTTTGAGGTTTAATCAAGAAGACACAGCTTGGCATACAGAGTAAAGGAGTTTAGGGATGAATGCCATTTATAAGTGATGGCGAAATGTATGCTATTATTCGGGTATCGAGCTTTGGACAGAGATTTTATACATTCTAAATAGTTAGTTGCACATTTTTAGGTGTTGAAATGGAAAGGTAACTGGATGAATGCTAAGCAGGATGAAATGTCTTACATGACAGTTATCACAATGCATGCTATAGTTAATCTGTAGTATTTCATACAAAATATTACTGCGCAGAGTTGCGTTACTAAAGGGGTTTAAGGTTAGCTCTGTGTGACTAATGGTAGAGAGGTGAGTGTTTCTTTTAGGAAATCACGTTTTTGTCGTATTAAACTATTTTTTATTATTATTAAGATTTCTGATTACACATGGGTCTTCTCTAATGTATTCCGGTTGATATTAAGACAATGTTTGAAATATATAGCCTACTTTTAGGCTCTTTGTGGATGTAGAAAGCAGGGCATAACTTAGAAAGCAGTTCTAAAAATATTAATAAACTTATAAAATAGCACAGAGAGCAAAGAGGAAAATAATCTGCGTTGCAGATATTTTGTGGTAGATGTGGAGGACAGCGCGAGGTCCCGTACCACACAATGACAAGCTGACAAAGCGTCTATGACACAAATTGTACCAATGCACATGTACAAATTAAGTACGGGCTGGATTAACGTCAGACTTTAGGAGAATGGACCGGTGAGTATCATAAATCCTTTCATCAGCACAAAAGTAAAAACCTTAAAATATTTTCACCATTACAACAAATCCGCCATCGTATTGGGATGAAAGCATTTTAGGCTGACTGCTACACAATTTTCCGAAAAATTCGTATGAAAAAATCACACTGCTATTCAGATCGATCTAATACGATTGGGAGAACTGGTAAAGGGATCGCCATTTTCTTGACCGCAACCCCAGTTTTGACTCGGGTATGAAAATGATAACAGAATGGAAAACGGTTTGGTCCTTATGGCCAAAAATCGTCACAATGAATGAGAATGCAAACTGCAGCTGAGTGCATGAGGGAGATTAACAAGATCTCCGCCAATATACATCTGGGGATCATATGGCTCCACGGCAGTGTGGCATCTTTGGAAACGAAACTGCAGACGTGCTGGACATGATGGTTATTCCATAATAGAGACTGCGACTCATTAGATGTGAGCTGAAGAGTGAAGATCTTGAAAGGCTGCGCGGATGGTGGATTATTGGCGCTAGACAAACTCGAAGTTAGCCAATTCATTGGTTATTTAACTGGACACTACACTATGAGGACACATCTACAAGACTTCATAGTAATGCTGTCATTTTCCCGCTTTCCTGAGCTATGGAATTCTAATACCTTTTAGGTTATATAACACCCAGCTTAGTGCATCTTCGGCAAATGAAATGTTGGACACGGTCTGCTCACTCATGAGCATTAGCTTTTGCTGATAATTTTCTATCTGGCTGTTGAATTTGAAAAAATATTACCAACAAAGTTTTGTGAACCTGATAGTGATGCAAAGAATTTCGATTACATTCTCATCCGGCATCAAGAAGGGTGGTAAACCGACTATAACCATCAACGATAGCTGATGTTCCTGCTCATGAATAACAAGTCTGTGGTTCGCTTAAGGAAATTTATATACGTTACAAGCAAATTAAGTATTCCAGGGTCCAGGTTACTCTGTATGTCCAGATACGGGTTACAAGATGAATCACCAACTCTTCATCAACTCTTTCTCTATCTAATCTAGCTTGTATAGGCGGAAGAGGAAGGGACACATACCTAGAAATATAAGGTGTTTAGGTTTTTAAATTAACGACTTCAGGTTAGGCGGTAAAGTAGATTTTGAAATTTATACCAGATTTATACTTCGGCATAGGTTACCAGGGAACTGTAGCGCTGTTCTTGCTGAAATCATAGTAAAGGGAGAAGGTGCACTCCAGGTATTTGGCATGTGTATTCTGTTCTGTGTTCGTAGCAAAATATGACGAGAATTTCTATTTAGCCCGGAGAATTAATGGGTTTGATGCTACGGATGGCAAATTTATTCCCCAATTTGGTAACAATTTCCCTGGCAACCTCTTATCTTTAAAAATTTTGTCCACCTACATCAGTTTCCTCGTAGAGCGGCTTCCCAGGAAAAGGGTATTAATGAGAAGATTCATCGAGACCACCACCCACGTAGTCCGGTGCCCCGGAGGGTATTCTAGGTATTCTAAAAACGTGTTGATTTATTTAGTAAAGATTTATGGAAGGACACAAAATCAAGAAACCGGTTCGTAAGATTCGGTTCTTTAGAAGAACCGACTGGACCGCGGCTTACACGAACCGACAGAGAGGTTCTTTAAGGACAGACAAACGGATTCAACAGAACTGAAAATGGTTCCAAAAGACCGAAAAACGATTCTACAGTTACTGGAAAATAGATTGAAAAGAAGCGTAAAACAGTTCCTGAATAAGATAACTCGTTTCTAAAGGAAGGAAAAGTTTAGCCTTTCCTTGAGGTTACGAAAATGTGTATTTATATCAAATTTTATAATCATATTATAAGATATTTCACTTAAGCCGCGTTCGGACAGCAATTTCTCGGAATCGAACCTGCAAGAAAATGTTAATTTTTAGCAAATTTTATATTCTTAACATATAAAATTTCACTTAAGCCTCTTTGGGATAGCAATTTGCTGAGACCCAGAACCGGTTCGAATACCCGATTCTTCTCGGTAGAACCGGTTCTTAAAACACGCGGAACCGCACATCACTAATGTAAATCCGTCGCCGATCGCTGCACGTGGATTTGTGTTATTCGACCACCTGGAAGATTTTACGTATGGACCTCGGTCTTTTTACTTTACTTTTATTGTGTATTTTACAACCTCATGAGGTCAGACGTCTTACACATATTAATTAAACAAACAAATTAAAAAAATTCCAACATATTCTTCCAACTGGCTCTATCATTCGCCTTTTCTCGCCAGTTGGAACCACCAAGGATACGGAGGGATTTTTCTGCCTGGTCTTTCCAGCGGAGTCTTGGTCGTCCTCTTTTCCTGCTTCCATCGGGTACGTTATCAAAAACCTGTCGCGCTGGCTCATCTTCATCCATTCTGATAACATGGGCTAGTCAACGCAATTGGTCCACTTTGATTCGTCTAGCTATGTAGACGTCACAATAGAGATTATATAGCTCTGCGTTCCAGCGACGTCGGTACTCGCCGTTTTCCCTAACGGGACCATATATTTTACGGAGAATTGTTCTCCCGAAAACTCCTAGGTGTTTTTCATCCGCCTGCGATATGACCCAAGTTTCGGAGCCATATGTCAAGACAGGTACAATGAGAGTCTGATATAGCTGTACTTTTGTCCGTCGAGAGAGGGCTTTGTTCCCAAATACAATTCTCCTATCTATCTCTAGGCTGACGTTGTTGTCCTTGTTCACGGCGGATCTAAGGTAGACAAATTCATCTACCACTTCAAAATTAAATCGGTTGTCAACGTTCAAGTGCGGACCAAGTTGACAGTTTTCTCTAGTCATTAATACCATCAATTTTGTCTTGCCCTCATTAACAGCAAGACCCTCCTTCGCTGATTCCCTTCCGATTCTTGAAAACACTACAGTAACCTCTTGCAGATTTCGCCCAATGATGTCAATGTCGTCAGCATACGCCAGCAACATATGGCTTTTCGTGTTAATGGTCTTGTTCGTATTTACTGCAGCTTTTCTCATTATTATCTCAATTAAGATGTTGAAGAGATTGCACGAAAGTCTGTCGCCTTGTCTAAATCATCGCTTGGTACAGAATGGTTCAGTGGGGTCTTTCCCCACTTTCACTGCTGATTTGGTGTTTATCAGCGTCATTCTACAGAGACGGATGAGTTTTGCCGGAATACCAAGTTCAGACATAGCTTCGTACAGTTTTCCCCGTATAGGGCTATCGAAAGTAACTTTGTAATCGACGAAAAGGTGGTATGTATCGATTTTCTTCCCGTGGGCCTTTTTCAGGAGTTGACGTAGCGTGAATATTTGGTCAGTCGTGAACTTGCCTGGTCTAAAACCACACTGATAAGGTGCAATCAGATTTTCAACAATTGGCTTCAGTCTTTCACATAATACGCTCGACAAGACCTTATACGCGATGGATAAAAGACTGATACCGCGATAGTTGGAACAGACACACGGATCATCTTTTTTGAATACCGGACATAATTCACTGAGACTCCAATCGTCAGGGATAGATACTACTGCCATACAAAATACAGCCGGTATAGGAGCTGAAGCCGAGCTACCTACGACAACGTCGTATTTGTTGGAGAAGCGGAAGAAGATTAATTTTTTTGTATCGAAAAATTGTATTCAGCGACTGAGCTCATTTTTGGCTCAATGGGTATATCAATTGGCAGATTTTTTGTAGTTGGTCCGAAAAGCAGTCGGAGACTGTTTAAGTGCTGTCAATGCACCCTATAAAAAGACAGGAGGTTTATGAGCGGCGGCATGATTGGACCGTACTTCTTAAAAGACGATGATGACCGCAAATTTGCGGTCAATGAATCAAGGTACCGTTCGATGACCTGTTTGTTTTTTGTCTAAAATTGAAGAAATGGACAAAATAAGCACGATTGCTGCCTTGAATGAAAACATTATACATGTGTGTCAAAATCAGACCTTCAGAATGGACCACGTGAATCGTAGTCGTGGACAGCATTTGCTTGAAATAATCTTGACAAGTAAATGCAAGGCATTGATTTATCGAGGCGAATAAATATTTCATTCTCTTGTATAAATTTTCTGTGTTTTCTTTAATTTTCAAAGACTAAACAGCAAAAAAGCCCCCCCTTATATATTTGGGCATTCACGGTTAAAGCTTTAATTGTATTTTTTTTAAATACCCATAGGTGGTTCAACTATTCTCATGTATTTTATTTCAATGCAGGCTGTAGCCACGCTCTGATCATGTTTTCATTCATTTTACTTACGGTCTCCAGGCTTAGTCCTGCCCCAAAAGATCACACTAGGTGAGTGTAGTCAAACCCCAAAAATTTAGACCATTGTGCAACTACACTTTTAAAGGGCGTGACGAAAAATAAGTAATAAAAAAGTGGGTGGGCGAAATAAATTTAAAAATCGAGTAGAAATTTTGAATTGAGCGAATTCTTGTGATAACATGTCGTCACTGAAATTTGCCAATGATTATTTTCGTAGAATATTCAAATACTTTATTTCAAAGTTTAAAGGGTCCTTTTCGTCCTTTGTTCAAAAAGTACCAAAATGTACACTAAAACACAACTTACGGATTCAAAATATTTCACAAATGTATTTCTCATAAAATTTCATTATGGGCCGTCATAGACTAAAATTCTCAAACTTTTTTAACAAGAAAACTGCACCAAAAGAAGCAGTAAAATATCCAAATGTTCTACCAATTTATTGTGGAATAGATTTTACCAGAGTATTTCACAGACAAGAATCCTTCATCTTGAGTTTTCATATGTCCTTTTAGTCTTTTTTAAATCTCGAAATCTTGAAATCTTAAAATTTAATTCTGAAATGATTTATTCTGATTATAATAAATTATATTATAATATATTAAATGATTACAGATACATACGAAAAGGGTCGCTCGTGACAATACTTGGCGAAATATGTTGGTGGTGTAACCATAGGTTTCAGGACAAGGAAATTGAAGAAGGGGACATTGGAGAAGACCCGAATGAATCAGAAAGTAATTTATGTTATTTGGCTGATGATAAACAATCTGATTAATATTGTATTTGGTTTGCAGAAAATTGAATTTTTTCATAAATGCATCAATTCTTCCATATTTTAACAAGTGTTTTGTGCCAATTTTGCTTTTTCACTTTTTGTGGAATTTTGTGATATTTTTGAAAAGGAACTAAAGGACATATAAAAAATTAAGACAAACTTCTTGAGCAATATGTACATATTTGTTTGACAATATATTTGTAGAACATTTTGTGTTCAAAATAGACCATTCCAGATTTAAATTTTAAGATTTCAAGATTTAAATTTTTAAAAAAGGGATTAATAAAGGCCATTTGCAAATTCAAGCTGAAGGATTCTCCTCTGCGAAATGCTGTAGTTAAATCTATTCAACTATAAACTGGTAGAAGAGTTAGATATTTTGCCGGTCAGTTTGGTGCAGTTTTCCTGACCTTGTTTCAGAAAAGGACAAAAAACGACGTCTGAAAATAAAGATAGAGGATTTTGGTCATTGACAATCCATAATGGAATTTAATAAGAAATAAACCCGTAAAAAATTCTGAATTCTGAACTGGTCATTTCAGTGTAATATTTTGGTACTTTTTTGAATAAAGGACGAAATCTTTTATACTTCAAAGCCTTTTATCTTTGAAATATAGCATTTAAATATTCTACGAAAATACTCACTTTCACTGTTTTACAACCCCATGAGAGCAGACATCGTACACATATTAATTAAACAAATTTCAATATTTTCTTCCAACTGGCTCTGTCCCTCGCCTTTTTTTACGCCAGTTGGTAATACCAAGGATACGGTTTGATTCTTATGCCTGGTGTTTCCAGCGGAGTCTTGGTCGTCCTCTTTTCCTGCTTCCATCGAGTACGTTATCGACAACTTTTATCATCCATTCTGATAACATGGTCTAGCCCACGCAATTGACATAATTTGATTCGCCTAGCTATGTCCACCTCAGAATATAATTTATATTGCTCTTGGTTCCAGCTATGTCGGTACTCGCCATTTTCCCTAACAGGATCACATATTTTACGGAGAATTTTACTTACGAATATTGCCAGGTGCTTTTCATCCGCTTGCGATGTGAACCAAGTTTCGGAGCCATATGTCAAGACAGGTAAAATGAGAGTCTGATATAGCTGGACTTTTGTCCGTCAAGAGAGGGCTTTGAAAGAATTTTATCAAACCCTATGAATGCTATAATAGAGAATACCAACACTATTTCTAGTCACCAATTCGGTTTTAGAAAAAGACACTCTACATTACAGCAGATACATAGAATAACAAACGAAATTGAAATAGCATTTGAGGAAGGAAAAGTGTGTTCCTCTATTTTCCTGGATGTCTCCCAGGTAATTGATAAGGTCTGGCATCCGGGACTGGTTGCTAAGCTTTCCCAAACTGTTCCAGCCCAACTATTTAATATTATAAGGTCATATATTTCCGAAAGATACTTCGAAGTTAAATATGAGAGCCAATACTCGGAACTTATGGAAATAATAGCGGGTGTTTCGCAAGGTAGCACATTGGGACCAATGTTGTATCTTCTCTATACTAAAGACATTCCCCACATATCGAACACGATATTAGCCACATTTGCCGACGACACGGCTTTAATATCTAAAGGCTCATCAACAGCAGAAACATCAGCGCACTTGCAAGCTGCAATGGAAAACATTTCCTTTTGGGCATCCAAATGGAAAATTAAAATAAATAAGAAGAAGTCTCTCCACGTCAATTTCTCACTGTCAGAGAACCCACACGTCGCTGTTAAATTTAATAACGAAGATATACCCTTATCAATGTCTGCAAAATACCTAAGAATGACGATCGGCTCGACTTTATCTTGGAGAGAACACTTGAGGAAGAAACGATTAGAGATAGAAATCAAATAAGGATCCTTAAACTGGCTAATAGCAAGGAGCTCCACCCTTTCAACGGACTGCAAACCCCTTGTATACCTACAGGTATTGAAACCGATCTGGTACTACGGAATTGAAATATGGGGATGTGCAAAGAAATCCCAAACAAAACAAATCCAAGTATTTCAGAATAAAGTTCTAAGGAATATAGTAAATGCTCCATGGTATGTAAGGAATGCGGATATACATAGAGACTTAAATGTGCCAGCAGTACATGGCACACTCAAAAGCCATGCCCAAAAACATATACAAAAGATGTCCACACATGATAACTCTGCAGCTTGGCTTGTTCTAGAGGAAGTCGCCCCCAGGAGATTACGACGCAAAAAACCACAAGATTTGATGGGCGAGAATAACAATTGAGGATGTTTTTATTATAACGTTCTTTAAAAAATGTATAAAAAAAATAAAAATTTTAAGTTGTAATATAAAAGAAAAAATCTGCTAGTTGGTCAACATATGACCAGTCGCAGAGAATAAAGAAACGAAAAAAAAAATTCAAGTGCGGACCAAGTCGAGAGGTTACTCTAGACGTTGACACCATCAATTTTGTCTTGCCCCCATTAATTCCTTTTCGATTCTTGAAAATACTACAGTAACCTCTTGCAAATTTCGCCTAATGATGTCTATGTCGTCACCAAACGCCAGCAACATATAGCTTTTCGTGTTAATGGTCTTGTTCGTATTTACTGCAGCTTTTCTCATTATTATCTTAATTAAGATGTTGAAGAGATTGCACGAAATTGTGCCGCCTTGTCTCAGTCCACGCTTGGTACAGTATGGTTCAGTGAGGTCTTTCTCCACTTCTACTGCAGACTTGGTGCTGGTCAGCGTCATTCTACAGAGGCGGAACAGTTTTGCCGGAATCCCAAGTTCAGACATAGCTTCGTAAAGTTTTAACCGTATAGGGCTATCGAAAGCAGCTTTGTAATCGACAAAAAGGTGGTATGTATCGATTTGCTTTTCGTGGGTCTTTTCCAGAATTTGGCGTAGCGTGAATATTTGGTCAGTTGTGAACTTACCTGGTCTAAAACCATACAGATAAGGTCCAACAATTGGCTTTAGTCGTTCGATAGTCGATAAAAGACTGATACCGCGATAGTTGGAACAGACACTAGGATCACCCTTTCCGAATACAGGACATAATACACTGAGACTCCTGTCGTGTACGAAAACAATACTTGTCATATTTTGACATGCTATCGCAAGAATTCGATCATGTCGAAATGTATACTCAATTTTAAAATTTATTTCTGATAGTATCGGATAAGATAACTTACCAAGCCTATAAAAAAGTGTAGCTACACAGCCGTCTAAATGTGCGATCATTTGGCGCTGGAATCGTCCACCCCCAAAATTTCTGTTGCACAGTGTAATATATCATAAAATATTTTCTCAAAGCATAATCCTGAGGAATCGGTGTAAAACTGTATTGCCGATTAGTGGGCCTTCAAACAAAAATCATAGAATAAGCGCACTCACTCTTGTTAATTCCTTATCCAGTGCGAATCCAAGTTATGCATCCAATTTACACCATTATAAAGCCTACTTTAAGCTGCAATTTTCATTGCATACTTTTAGACAGCTTTTGTGAAAACCTCTCCCCAATGGCTTTTAAGAATGTGTTGGGGAAACAAATTGTATTTTTTAATTCAGTTTCTAGAACCAATTTAATCATCCATATATGACGACGATACCCGCTAATATGTTATAAAAAAAAATTCTTAACACATACATCGTAGTGACGGGTGTATAACTATTTAGCATATTAGCGAGACTGGAACCAAAAATCATTTAAAAGGCACTTAACTCGCAGAATACGAGATGATCTTCTTAATTCCTTTATGAAATAAAGTGCGAATCCAAGTTAAGTATACAATTTTCTCCATTATAGTCTCTAGTTTAAGGTGCAATTTGCATTGCATACTGTTAGACAGTATTTTTGTGAAAAGGTCTCTCCAATCCACTTCAAGAAATTAATGAGACATCAAGCTTTAAGAAAAACTAATGCCAATAATCTGGCCTAGATACAGTTATAATTCACATTGCATTATTTATGGGAATCTTTGTTTAATAAAGTGTTTGTTAAGTGTTGTTTAATAAAGTCGTTTATTGTGTTGCATACTTTAAGGTAATATTTTCATAGCATACTGTTAGGCAATTTATTTTGATAGCGTTCTAGTAAAATACATCAAAATGTGGCCTATTCTGTTGCCTATTGTTGGGTAGTAATTAATTTCCGTGCATTATTTTAGGCAGTTTTTGTGGAAACTCAATCCCGCCTAGAAACGTAACAAGGGATTTAAGTTTCACTTCGAAAAATCTCGTACATTTTCTTGCTTGCTTTAAGTTACAACATCCACTGAATTTGCTACAAGACCTCTCCAATTCCTTCAACGAAAGTATGCTCAGTTTCACAGTTAAAAATCCTGCATTTAAATGGTTTTTAAATGCTCCATGTTTGTCATTTACATTTCATTTAATACGGAAATTTTTTTAAATTGATCTTGTAAATGACGAGTGTAAAAGTCGGCCTTAAAGTTTTATAAATAATTGGCCTATTTTTTTACCATCTATAACTGCCTACTCTTAGGCATCCATCTCTAATGTGCCTTGCATATAACTGTAAGTGTCATTAGTTTATCGCACTGTGGTGGCTCAGTTTCGTGTTTTTTTTTATTTGTCCTATGGAAATTATGAAATTTTGTGATTGTTAATTCTGCGTCCTGCAAATCTGTCAACGTGCTTTTATTTAAATGAAAAGACTTAAAGTACATATTTTTGGTATTTACGAATTCAAGCGAATGCGGCGGAGTTTCTGATCGCAGTTTATGTCAAATGATAATTGCATTTTATTTTCATAGGTTTACTTTGGCATTTTGTTGAAATTTGCTAAGCCGCAAATGAATTCATTACAATCTGGAGCATTTTTACGTTAGCCTTAATTATTCGAAGAAGACCTCTTAAACTTGTGGGCAAACAATTTGATCTCGATGGCCTTGCGTGCCCCTAACACTGCAGCAGATTTGAGGTTGCAAAAGGCCTACGCAAACATTCCGCTTTAAGTGTTAGTTTTATGAATGCCACGGCGAAGATATACACACTCATTGAACAAAGGGAATAAAGAACTACATTATTCATACGCAATAACTTTGACAGAGGGTTATGTGGGAGGTGAAGAAAATTCCCTTAACTAAACTGTGTCCTTTCTAAACTTCCGCAACCTCCTCGCCTACACACCCAAAAGCCTTCATCTCCTCCTCATTTCCTATGTGAACCTAGAAAACTTTATCGTGCCGCAGTCTTTAGCTTTTAGCCTCCTTAGCTTTGGTTTATTTTTGCTAGTTTTAATTTCTTTCAGTGTGGTTTTGATTGTTTTCCAAAAAGTTTTCACTTAAGACCCGCTTAGGTTTGGCTGAGTCACAAGGTTGTCCTGTAACATCATCCTTTTCCTTGTTAGAACTGCTGCGTTAATTATTCATGGATAATGAAAAGTTTTCTTGAATTGTGGAAGAGTTTGTTTGAATGTGCCTGGGAAAAGCAATGTGACAAATGCATAGGACAATTGCATTGGAAATGGCCAGGGGAAATGTCTTAAGGGAGGTGTAATAAGTTACTGGTGGTTTTGTGGAAATGAAAAAAAAATATTTTAATTAATCTGGTTTAAGAGCAATATTTAAAGGACATATTCGTTGAAAGACTGGTATTTACTTGATCTATTAAACTCTAGCAGATAATATGTAAAACGCCAGTCGCGGCTACGAAAAGGTCTAATGAATACGATTCTTGATGTATTAGGAAAATTGTTTTTGTATTTCTAGTTAAGGATATTTTTGATGTTGAACGCCATATAATTTTTAAAACCAATTTATCAGAAAGTATCGCCTTTCGCGTTCATGACTCAGGAAGCGCAGCAGAGTGCTCTCTCTCTGTTTCGGCTCTTTTATACGTATTGTGTCCTTGCACTGGAAGATAATTTGACTGCAGATTTTCTACAGGTTTCTCCATTAAAGTGTTAAAGAAATCTCTCGTTAAGCCGAATGCTTCCTGCAGACCTACATAGGTTTTTTAAAATATTCGGTTAGATTTTTGAGGCATTTTTGTAACCAGACTTGTAGCCAAACCCACGATCTCGAAAGAAAATCGAAGCGAACGAAAGCCAGTCACTCACCTTAAGTGTTATTGTGTGGTTATGTGTTTACACTAACGACACTAACCCATTAACAATTTTAGCTGTCATCTATGGGAATGAAAATGTCAAAACCAGTCACTTGTCGTGTGGTTGTCGCATAGCTGGAAATCAAGTAAAAGCTTGAAACAAAATCAACTTAAGTAGAATGTGCATGTGTGTTTCATTTCCACCTAGTTCTCGTGGCAACCCATAGTGCACAAAAACGGATGCGGATCCGTGATGGACCCGTTCCGGATCCGTAATAGACTTAAAAAAAGGAATCAGTGCAATCACGAATTTACGGATCCGTTGCGGACCCGTTTCGGATCCGTAAAAAAGTTAAAAAAGGAATCAGTGTAATCGCGAATTTACGGATCCGTTGCGGACCCGTTTCGGATCCGTAAAAAATTTATTTTTTTTGTAATAAAAATTTTATTTCAATTTATTTTTACTTTTATATTTGAATTTTATACAAACTGAATTTTTTTTTGCTTTTCACTTTAATTTAATACGAAATGACTGAATTTATATAATTTATATAATAATAGTACAAAAATTAAAATTAAAAAAAAAATTAAACTTCAAATTTATTACAATCCCTTTTATTAAAAAACACGGGTCCACAATGGATTCGAATATGAAGTCCGAAACGGATCCCGATTTTTTGGAAGGAATTTCTCCCGCTTGCGGATCCGAAACGGATCCGTAACTGATTCCGTTACGGATAGAAAGTATGAGGAAGTGGATCCGTTACGGATCCCAAAACGGATCCGTTTGTTACACTGGGAAGTCGCTGCACTAAGCACAATTTTGATACGAACTTCTTATGCTAGTTTTTTCTACTAGAATTTGGCGGAACTTAAATAAAATTTTTGTGTTCTTCAAATCAAAACAAAAACCAAAAAAAAATCAATAAATATGAAAACAAATTTTAACTCAGATTTTTCAACTCAGAAAATAACAAGGTCCTGACAACGGATTCTGGTAGCGGGGTAAATAAAAATATACATGTGTCAGCGTTTTCAAAGTGTACGTCTGAATTTTTGGAACGAAGTTCCTTATCGCACGTTGCGAGATGGCGGATAAATGAAGAAAATTTGAACAACGTTTGTTTTAACACGGTGTTCTTAATGAAAGACGATGGTACGTGGACGTATTCGTCTGAAGAGTCTCTTGGGATTCTCCTGGATACCCACATTCTCAACGATGACAGGAGTGCTGGTCATCAGCCAGAAGAGCTAGGCGGAAACTCAGCTAGCTTAGAAAAAGTTCGCTCAATAGTGAGCAGATAGAATCTGATATGGGCCATTAGATGCTTTAAGCCCTATAAATCAGCCGGACCTGACGGAATAATTGCCGCGCAACTACAGGAGACAGTATACCTATCTTGTAGTTGATTGGAGTCAATCTTCAGGGGTTGCCTTATGGTGGGAGTCATTCTTAGCATTTGGAAGCAAACCAAAGTGGTTTTTGTCCCGAAAGCTTGCAAATGCTCTCATGTCAAACCAAAGACCTTTAGACCAATCGGTCTATCATCCTTTGTTCTTAAGACATTTGAAAGGTTACTGGACATTCATGTTCGAACTAATCTTCCACAGAATCTACTATCGAGTTCTCAGCATGCCTATATCAAGGGCAGGTCAACTGAGACGGCTCACCACTCTATAGGCAGCATAATAGAAAACTCTCTTGAGAATAAAGTCTTCGCTCTAGGGACCTTCCTGGACATCGAGGGAGACTTCAGTAACATTCAACCTTCGCCTATTCTTAGGTCGTTATAGAATCTAGAAGTCGACAGCTTAGTGACACACCTACTTGGGAAGCTTCTGGTGGATAGATCCGTCAAAGCTGAATAGGGTGGTGTTACAATTGCTAGGAACGTTAACAGTGGGACACCGCATTGGGGAGTTGTGACTCCACTATTATGGTTAACTTCCGTCAATGAACTGCTTCTTGAATTAGACAGAGCCGAATGCCAGGTCTTTGCATATGCGGATAATATCAATTTACTTTCGTTCGTACAACCAGCCTACTTAGTCTGATTTCGAACTGGACCGCTATCCTGAACATCTGTAATCCTAATATCATGGCCGAATCGGCAGCTGCTACATCACTGGTGAGAATCAGAGATTGTAGCGTTTTGATATCGGCGAATTCCGGACACGCTGAATTACTACACCGGATCAACTCTCTTCCCGTAACAACAGACTACTGTATCCCCTACCTTCTACCGGCGACAAATCTAAGGACTTCTATTCCGAACAGGTACACCTAGGAAAAGTCACTGGAAGGGGACACCAGTAGTATCAGATTTTTCTTGGAAGGATCAAAGTTGGACGAGCCAGTAGGATTTGGCGTCCATTCACCGGACCTAAATGTAAATATCTCCTTCAAGCTGCCTGACCACTGAAGTGTATTTCAGGGGAAAGTTACCGCCATACTGGATGTTGCTGAACTACTGAAAAGTAGTGCCACAACCCTCCGGAAAATATGTATCTACAAGGACAGCCAGGCTGCCATAAAATCCCTGAAAGCCATGTTTGCTACGTCCCTGACGATGAACGAATTCCACTCATCACTTAGGGTGATAGCAGAGTATTTTGATATCAGGCTCATCTGGGTACCGGGACACAGCGACATTCCAGGCAATTGCGTAGCGGATGCGTTAGCTAGACAGGGCACTACGGCACAGGTTCTTCCGGCAAAAGAAGGTGTTAATATGCCAATCTATACCTGCCGTTTGTAGATCAGGCAGTGGGCCGATAATATATTCGAGGACAAGTGGAGACTTACTTCAACTTGCAAACAAGCCAGGGTCCTCTGGCTAGGGCAGATTATCCACAATGATAGGAACACTTACGGGACATTGTCTTGTAGGAAAATACGCCCTAAGATTGGGACATAGAAACTCCACTCTCTGTAAATGCTGCATGGAAGAGGACAAGGAAACGACGAAACACCTTCTCTTGGATTGCCCTGCTCTGGCAGGACTGAGAAGTAGGATATTCGGTACACATTTAGTTAGCACCGTAGCCCTACAGGATATTCCTGTAGGTCTTATAAACAAACTTATTGAAAGGGAAAATTGGCTAGATGACTAGTCAATAGTTGCTATGGAGGCTTCTTTAGCCCAAGTGTGCTAGACAGCGTGCTGTCTTGCAGCCTTTTCAACCAACCAACCATTATGCTATAACCCGGTATTATCAACTGTATTGTTTACTTTTGCTTTGGTTTGTGTCTAGACTAACTAGATATCTTATATACATATATTAGAAAATTTTCTTGTTTAATGGGAAGCTTTGTAGGTGGAGCCTGTAATCAAAATTTAGTATATATTTTGAACCCACTAACAAGAAAATGTAGAAAAGCAAACGTGAAAGAAGTTTAAAAAAGAACATTTTCTTAAAGAAGTGCCTTTTGTTAAAAAAAAATAAATTTTCTCAAAAACCAATACGTATTCAAATTCTTAAACAAAGTACATTTTCTTAAAAAAAATACCTAATCTCAAAAATTACCGTATATTTGCTTAAAAAAAGTAAATTTTCTTACAAAAAGTACATTTTCTTACAAAAAGTACATTTTCTTAAAAAAGTATTTATTTTAAAGTAAGAAAAGTAAGTTTATTAAGTAAGTACCATCTACCACTTCAAAATTAAATCGGTTGTCAACGTTCAAGTGCGGACAAAGTCGAGATGTTTCTCTAGTCGTTGACACCATCAATTTTGTCTTGCCCCTCATTAACAGAAAATAAAAAACAGCGTTCAATCATATGATGACGTTATATTTAAATAATATTAATACTTAAAATTATTTAAAGACCAGTGCAAGCAAATGTGTCATTATTCTCTTGCTTAATACTTTTTGTTTTTATTCCCACAAAAAACAACGAGAATGCAAAGCAACAGACACATGTACATACATACATTGTTATGTTCCTACATACGCTACAGAAGTTCACACAATTTTCGTTGATCTCTTTTTTCTCATTTTTAAATACGTATAACCACGTCATTATTCTCTTTGCTCTGAGAGTGCTCCGCACCCACACAAAACAACTATTCGCTGCCGCTACATGAGTGTGTGTTTTTTTTCGCAGTTTGACAGTCTGTGTTTCGCAGTCGGACAAATCTGTGTTCTATATAGGGGTGGCTCACCCTTATCATTTAGGGGTATGAAAAATAGATGTTGGCCGATTCTGAGACCTACCCGATATGCACACAAAATTTCATACAAATCGGTCCAGCCGTTTCGGAGGAGCTTACCACCAAACAACCTGTGATCGCAGTCGGACAATCTGTGTGATCGCAGTCTGACAATCTGTGTGTTATCGCAGACGTAGAAAATGTGTTTGGATGTATTCACTTTGTGAATTTTGTCCCTATCCGCGCCTATAGATGTTAACACATCAAAAGTTTAACATTTTACTTTTTAATTTTATCTATTACTTAAGCTCGAGGCCATTCTATTTTCTATTAATAGAAATATAGTTTTTTAAAAAGTTTTATAGTTTTTTTAGGCAACAACAAAAAACAAGTCTAATGGGAGCCGATAATTCTCTAAAGATGGAAAGAAGTTTTTTCAAATGTTTTCTTGTGTGTTTTGCTTGCGATATTTGGAAATTCTCAATTGAAGTGAATTTGCATTTGCATTTAGTTTAATGAATTTTTCAATAGCATCATTCTAAACAACCGCTGTTTAAGATCTGTGGCTAGATCTGAATTAGCTATATGGTTTGCCAGGAATCATAGGAATATAAAGGGTCCGCCATCTAACGTTTTTTTTCAACTAGTGCTTATTTCGTGAATGGTAACACTTAGCTCATCTCTGATTTGACAAATAATTAGTTTTATCCTTCCGCTGAACAAATATGGTTGTGTATACGCTTGAACAACGCTGGGAAATATGGGAAAAATGGGCCTGCGATCGACTTACAGAAGATACCGATTTTGCCAAAAAAAATCATCTTTTCAGATGAAGCTCATTTTGCTCTTGGCGGGCATGTAAACAACCAAAATTGTCTCATTTGGAGCACCGAAAACCCGCACGCATACATTGAAAAGCCGATGCACCCAAAACGAGTCACTGTTTGGTGCGGATTTTGGTCCAGAAGCATAATTGGGCCATTTTTCTTCGAAAATGAGCCAGGAGTGGCCGTTTCAGTCAATGGCGATCATTATCGGGCCATGTTGAACGAATTTTTGTTCACAAAAGTTGAAGAGGAGGATAATGGCAACATTTGGTTTCAACAGGACGGCGCTACGTGCCACACAGCCGAAGCTACACTCGATGTTTTGCGCCTTGTTTTTGAAGATCGCATTATCAGCCGCAGAGCTGATGTCGTTTGGAAAACCTAGGAGCTGCGATTTGACACCGTTGGACTATTATTTGTGGGGTGCCCTCAAAGATAAGTGTCAAAGATAAGTGTAAAGCCAGAGACAATTGACGCTTTAAAGGACAATATTCGTGAAGCCATTAGTGAAATACAGCTGCACACAATCGATAATGTGCTTAAAAATTGGACCGATCGTGTAGGCTACTGCATGGCCAGCCGAGGCAGCCATTTGAATGACATTATTTGCCATTATTAACCGGAAGGATTGTACTTTCAAATAAAGAAAGAAATTTGAGAAAATATTCAGTAGTTTTTTTTATAGCATTTTCTAAAAAAAGTTATTTGGCGGACCCGTTATTTGAAAAACTCCTTTCTAAAAAAATATATTTCTATTAATAGAGATATAGAATGGCCTGGAGCTTGACTAATAAAATTAAAAAGTACCAATGTAAAGGCAGAATAAATAAATATCTTCCCTGATGAATTATCATTTTACAAAAAGGATATTTTCTTAAAGATCCTATTTAAATTATAGTGTTTTTCAACAGGCGCCTTAGGCGTGTTGGAACTAACTAGTACATAATGTATAGAGGAATGGACTTCATTCTAACCGGGTATCCCCTCACACCTAATGTAATTTTTAATATAATAGTTTATTTGTTGCCTGTTCCCCGATCTGTAACGAAAACCCAAACAAACGAAATTCAGTCTCTCGCATTCGACTCAAATTGGGTTCCTCTAAGTCGAAGTTTTCATTCGACTGACTCTGTATTTGCTCCCAAATGACAGCACATTCGAAATGTAGGAAAGAAAATATGTACTGAAAAGTTTAGAACAACTTTGTGATTTCATTCGACTTAAAATGAAAAGATTGTGGAACCCAAATAAACTTTTTTTCGCCTGAACCACGAACGATTGCCTTTGTTGGAGATCGAGGCACCGGCTGTTTCTTCTAGAATTTTAAACGTCAGTTTTGAAATATGTATATACAATTATGTTGTGGTAATCGATTTGAAAACGAGTTCGGTTGTACCAATAGAATTCACGGGAAATTCGAGTTAACCAACCGAATTAATTCCAAATGCGGTCGTTGCAACCGACTTAAGGCCAAATATGGGAATTGCGACCAAATACCAAATTCGATAGTAGCACCCGATTTGATGTCAAACTCGGATTTGCACTCGAATTGATGCCACATTCGGTTGCTGTAACCGAATTTAGTACCCATTTCGGTAGCTGTATCCGAATTTTTTCGAAATCCGGTTATTGAAACCGAAATTATTGACATTGTATTGAAAATTTAATTGGCATAACGAATTTAATTGAAGACAGCCAAATTAGTTATGAAATAAGCCTGCTTCAACCGAATTTCACAGTTGAAAATTCTCTATTTAAATGTAATTTAAATGCTCCATGTTTTTCATTTAAATGTCGTTGAATAGAAAATATTCTGAGAGCTTTAAAATTGAGCTTTTTAATGACGAGTGTGAAACTCTCCCTAACAGTGCTATTGTTGAATTCACAGCAAAAGCCATTCATGAGTTTCTTGTCATTGAATTGTTATCATTGCCATTTCATTTACCTATTCTGGAAGTGCTGCGACAAGATTAAAGCTATTTTGTTTTAAAAACGACGTCATTGTTACGAAAACTAAAAAATACATTATGAAGAGCTTTTGTGCACACAGAGAAGAGATTCGTTGTCACAACTATATTTACAGCCAACTAAAATGTGGCGGTTCCTTGGACTATCACATTATTCTGTTGTGATTACCAATAATTGTGTTCAGTATCACCAAATGTTGTGCATATCAATTGATTTGTAATTTACTTTTTTTTTGCAAGAACTGAAATATTTAGTTGAAGCCACAGTAACAAGAAATACATGTGATCTGTCAACCAAGTTTTAGTTCGAGCAACCAAATTATCTTGTAGTGGTGAATATTATATTAGTTGAATGAACGGAAAATGTAAAAACTAATTCGGTTGTACCAAATAATATATTAGTATGCTCAACTAAAGTAATTACATTAATTTGAGAAATTTTGCTCAAGAGACCATAGCTCTAAATCGAATTTGGGGCCCCCAAAAGGTATTTTTATCACCTTTCAAATCTGTATTGATACCTGTAGAATAAGTCGTAATTATAGGATATTTTTCGACAAAAAATTCCTAATATCTCTACTAAAAATAAGCAAACGAATTTCAGTCACTCGCATTCGACTAAAATTGGGTTCCTCTAAGTCGAAGTTTTCTTTCGATAGATATTTGCTCCCAAATGACAGTACAATGGTAATAGAGGAACCAACATTTGTACTGAAAACTTTAGAACAACTTTATGATTTCATTCGACTTTAAATGAAAAGATTGTGGAACCCAACTAAATTTTTATTTTGGCTTGGGCCACGAACGATTTCCTTTGTTCGAAATCGAGGAACCGGCTATTTCTTCTAGAATGTTAATATCTCTACTAAAAATAAAGAAAAATATTGGTATCAATACAGATTCTGAAAGATTTTGAAAATACCTTTCAAAAAAAGCCCACATTGAGAAATCTGCTATAATTCTATCCGATTTTATGACGAATTTAATTAAATTATTTTATGTATATATGAAAAAATATCTATTTTGAAATTTTGGGGGGCTCCAAATCCTACTTAGAGCTATGGTCTCTTGAGCAAAATTTCTTAAAACGATATATTATTTGAACCAGAATTTACTCGACAGATTCCATATGATCACTTGTTAGAATACTTAGATTTCGATGAACCACCACTGGCTGATCCATTTTTTAAATTTAATTTTTTTTTGATGAAGTGTATAGCAAAAACGTAATCTATTGGTGATTTTCTATTAGATGTTCTGGAATCAATCCACACGAGCATTCTGTTGTGTTTAATTTGCAATTACATTTGCCAATATAAAATAATTCGTTTATTGAATCAACAAATGCTTTAAATTCACCTCTTTTGTTTCTATGTTGTACAAGTTTCTGATATTTATCAAGCAAACCAGTTAATTTTTTGAAAACACTATTTCTATTAATGATTTCCATATTTAATTGACACCAAATTTGGATCAATTTATGTGTTACGTGAGGAGTAAAAGTTTTATACGAGCTATGGTCTCTTGAGCAAAATTTCTCAAAACGATATATTTTTTTGAACCAGCATTTACTCGACAGATTCCATATGATCACTTGGTAGAATACTTAGATTTCGATGAACCACCACCAATAGCTTTTTTTTTTTGATGAAGCGTATAGCAAAAACGTATTCTATTGGTGATTTTGAGAAATTTTGCTCACGAGACTATAGCTCTAAGTAGGATTTGGAGCCCCCCAAAATTTCAAAATAGATATTTTTACATACATACATAGAATAATTTAATTAAATTCGTCATAAAATCTGATAGAATTATAGTAGATTTGGGCTTGTTTTAAAGGTATTTTTATCACCTTTCAGAATCTGTATTGATACCAATATTGGTTTCATTTTTAGTAGAGATATTAGGAATTTTTTGTCGAAAAATAGCCTAAAACTAACTTTTAACTAATAAATTCTGCATTTTTTTCGATATTTTTCGCGATTTTGTTGCAGATTATGAAAGCTCAGATAATTTCTAACAAATTTTATTACGATAAATTTTTTTGTTTTCGAACTCCTTTTTGTAGGAAAATCGATTTGAAAAAATCAACATTTTCAAGGTTTCACCATAAAAACATTATTAACACTAATATCTATTTTGAAAATTTGGGGGGCTCCAAATCCGACTTAGACCTATGGTCTCTTGAACAAAATTTCTCAAAATCACCTATAGATTACGTTTTGCTATACGCTTCACCAAAAAAAAAATTAACCCGCCCTAGTATCCATTGTAAATTTGAAAACGTTTCCGGGTCCACTTAAAATGATCGGAAGTACTCCAAATTTGATTTTTTTGTTTTTAATACAAAAGGAACAAGAATCTACCTGGCGGTATACACGTGTAATATTCTCCAAATGGAGCGTGCAATCAACAAATTGACCAATTTCCCGAGTTATCAGAAGTTTTAGAAAACTTGGTGCAAATCACATCGTAATTTTTTCCCCCAAAATTGGTACATTTTTGTACAATATGAATTGAACCATTTATTTATTATTGAACTGTTTATTTTCACAAAATTTTAAATTGTCATGTGCTTTTGTAAACGTTACAATTATCATTGTCAACTAAAACAAAAAGAGCTATCAGTTGACACCCAGAATAGCAAACTGAAGTTCTTGTCACTAATCTGTTTACTATCACGACAAATACACTTGCCATTCGGTCGGGAATAAAAAATAAATAAATGGTTTCCCATTACATCCCATGAACGGATAGGGGAGAGCTTCTCACAATCACTGAGCTGTGCGCTTTCCAGTTTTCAGTCACTGATTGGGTCCTACAGTTTTACACCGATTCCGAACGGTATTTTGAGAAGCTTTATCATGGCTAAATACTCGATAGTGTCGCCGTCACTATGCGAGGTGACCGCCGCCGAAAGAAATTTTTAACGCATTTCCTCAATACGAATATAGGACTAAATATACTCAGCCTGAATTTAGTGATCTGAACCTATTTTCTTATTGCGTGCCATGAAGAAATCAAAGAAAGCTGTCGATAATTATCGATTATAATCATTGATTGTGCCCTTTCTATTTGTACAGCCACTTATTTGGGATGCACATTTACACACCGACTCCGAATAGGGGTTTGGAAACTTATTCATGGCTTAGCCAGATGACAGTCGCTAAAATAAAAAAAACGCCCAGTGCTGCAACTGGATCACCATTCCTTTAAAGCAAATACGCTGTTATCCTTTCTCTATATCAAAACACTCTCTTAAACAGAAATTTAACCAGAGCTCTTCAAACAATCGAACTGGCATGGCTACCTCGGCGTCATGCTGACTCACACTTCCATATATCTAGCGAATAAACTGTTCATAAATGTGTCAGCACCTATGCGGTTTTGTGACCACTAACGATTACAGTTAGTGGTTTTAGCCATTTTACTTTATGACAACATTGTATATTCTTTCGTTGCAATCGACTGCTACGCGGAGGACATTGATTGCCAGTCGTGGGTGGTGCAGTGTTAAGCGGGTGCGAATATTGCTAATTACAATGTGGGTTCTAAAGTGGAAATGCTTTCAGGTGATACAACCTCACTACAAGGGAAGGTGACACTATTGTCATATTAGGTATGGATGTGGTTCTAATGTAATTCCAGTAAGTGGAGCCGGTGTAAAAGTCTTGAGCGCTCTCTAAGAATTAAATTGATGTTACCATCTCTCCCTCGAAGAAGATCTGAGCTATCTTAAAATTAAATTGATGTTACCATCCGTCCCTCGAAGAAGATCTGAGCTTTGCTGCGCCTTGTAATTTGTAGACTCACTGACCGGGACATTCCGATTACGAATGGTTATGCATTAAGAAGCAATTTCATCTCTAATTACTGATAGTACCAAGTTGACACTCGCCGAATGCAATACAAGATGTTCAGAGTGATAGTTGACTACACGTTCTCATCTAAAACACTTGTGCATGATAACCTATTAATACAAAAAAAAAATAATCCCCCACTCTTCTACACACGCACACACACATTTACTTCATTTATCCTTATACATGAAATATACCGAGGAGAGAAGGCCACCAAACCAATCGTTCTTCTAGCTCAAATACACTAGGATATCATGGCAAAGAAACCTTTTTCTAAAGCAAAAATTCAAACCTCGCGAACAGTCAGAATGGATACATTCAAGGTTATTGCTTGATGTTGGAAATAATGTGTTGTTGCACAGGATATCATGGATGCGCCATCATCCGTTTTCCTTTGTGAACAAATGATACGTGCACCCTAACACCACTACTTATGTGGAAGTTATAAAGACGGGCAATCGCACACAGCTAACGGTTTTGTGGTGGCACAAGTCTGTGGGTAACACAATACTTCTTCCGCCACAGTGGCTACATTGTCCGACTGCTGTTGTGAATATTTATCATTTATTAAGTTCACTCTACTTGAGGTTACGATGTGTAATCGATTCAAGACAGTGAATTCTAACGGAAGTTAGTGGTGCAATGGTAAACGTACGCGTCTGTTGCACACGATAGCTTGGTTTGTTCAATCCTCCTCTGCTCATGTGCTATTTCTTTTGGTGACGGCCGGTCACCGCGCTTAGTCACATCGAAGCTAGCGAGTAACCAATGAACAAATAATAATTGTTTCCCATTACCGAGAGGGAGAGCTTCTAACATTAACTAACATTTGAGTTTTCTAGATTTGTACTCTATAACTCGGGCCTATAGTTATGCACCTATTCCGAACGGTATTTGTAGAAGTTTTTCGTCGTTAAATACACGATATTGTCGCCGTCACTAAGCGAAGTGTCCGGCGTCTAAAGAAATGTATGGTAGTCAGAGCAAGGATCGAACCCACGCTGTCGATAACAACATCGCCCACACTACTATTGTACCACCCGCAGCCACGAACAACAGAAAACCGCAAGTAATTAGCCATGAAAAATATTCCCAAGATAACTTTGGAATCTGGGGAATGTTGTAGGACAGTCGCAATCAGCAAGGCCAACAAATGGAACACACACAGTTCACTGGCAGAATATTTTTGATGTGTTAACACCTATAGACACGGGTAGGGAAATCTATCAAAGTGAACATATGCAAACAACACATAGCGTTAGCATCCCGTACGTGGTTGTTGTATAATAATAGTGTCTGCCTGAAAATAAGTTTGATGGAATAGATGTAGCGGCAACGAACAAACAAGCAGGTCGTCGTCGCCAAAGAGTATTGAATAGTATAGAGAACACATGGAACGAATTGTATGACTCAACAGCACTGGCGAAAGAAACACAAAAACAGCAGATCTTCAATTCATGCAAACAATGCCTGCAAATATATACATGGTTTATGCAGTATTACTTTATATTTTTGTCATAAATTGGTCCATTCATAATTTTGATGTGAAATATTGATGCCTTTTTAAACATTTATGCTTTTTGTATTGTTTTATGTAATAAAATTGTTGAAATGGTGCACTTATATTGAAATATTCTATAAAGAGGATAATAATGCTCTTTTACTCAGAATCTCTACATGAAAGCGGAAAAAGAGTGCAATAAGTTCTCTATACTATTCAATACTTTTTGTAGTCGCTCTGTTTATGTCAATAGAAAAAGAATTATTTCAGTGACCTAAATATTGCTTTATTTATTTTACCAATATTAAATCTAATGTTAAAGCAGATGTAAGGAAACAGAAAGTGCAATAGCAAAAGAGCCTTCAGCACAAAAACTATTCTTTTTTTATTTTCCAATGTAACATTCACTAATGTGTTTATAGAAATCTAACGGGCACCGTCTAACAGAAAAGGTGTTGACACATCGTCCGTGAGTTCGAACACTCATTGATTTTTTTTTCGTCAAAGCACAAAACTGAATTCGTCTTTGCCTAAGACTCTCGAAATCTATAAACAAACATATCACACCCTAAATACAAAAGCAGCATAAGTCAAAATTTCGAGATTTTAATTGTTTGCTTAAAAACAATCACTGAGGACCATTTCTATCTGCTGTACAATTCTGGGGTCAGTTTCTCCACTCTTTCGTCAACAAAATCCAGTATAAATGTAACTACTTTTGAGACCTTTCATACATTTTTTAACCCAAGATTTTGCTTCGTCGTTGGTGCAGTGGAGAGAGTCTTGTACATGAGAATGTGGGCTAGTTTCCTGCTCCGACCACCTTACATTTCTTTCGACGACGGTCACCTAGCTTAGTGAAGGCGACACTTTCGAGTACTTACTTAGCCTTCTCAAAATATCGTTCGGAGCCGGCGTAAAACTGTAGGCCCCAACTAGTGAGTATCAAAGCTAGAAAGCGCACAGCTCTATGATTGTGAGAAACTCTCATCAATCTCTTCATGGGATGTTATGGGACATCATATTTTTGCCTTTCAATTTGCCTCTACTGAAAATTTGTATATTTAAAGTAGGGAGCGATATTTAGGGAGCGATGTGTTTACATTACGCCAAGCACTGCCGAATCTGGCAATCAAAAGGACGAGACTTACTACCAGTTTCTTATATGCGAATGTGCTGTTAATTTGGAAGCACATCATTGAAGCAGTATCAGAACTTGGAATCCGTGATACGCCAGACCTTAGACGAAATGACAAATTCGCATGCGATCTCTTCAATATCTTTATGAAAAAAATAACAAAAAATAGAAAGGTATAAAACAATCAGCAGCAAAAGCCACATACGAATGATATTGATTAAAGTCTATAAACAGTAGGTGAGATGGTCTATCTCAGTGTGTTTAAAAACCCATGTATACATTTTTTGAGGATTTGAAAAGCAGCTCAATAATTTCGATAGGCCGAGTATCCTCTAGCAATGCAATTGCCAGACTAATCCCAAATCTAGATCCCAATTGGTAGCTAACTTAAGAAGGCGATTGGATTACCAGACTGAATGACATTCAAATACTTGTTCGCCTCAGGTTATGAGGTGACAACAGTTGTTCATCTAACTATTAAGTCACCCATTTGTCCCTAAACGGCGGGAACACCAAAAAAGGTTAGATACAACAGTTTGTACCTTATACCTTCTGTGAAAACATACAGTTCCGTCTTGGTTAGGGTCACCCCAAGACCATTGTCCGCAGCCCATCTTGCGGTGGTATGAAGGGCCTGTTGCAGGATGTTGCTAAGAGTACTTAAAAACTTCCCTCTAATCGCTTTGGTCACGTCTTCTGCATAGGCAATAGCCTCAACACTCATCTTCTCCAGTGAAATCCAAATGCTGTTCTTGGAAAGATTCCATAGTAGCCTTGAAAGGTCTTGAAGCTTTTTGTATCCCAAACAATTTTATATTCGGTTACAGTTTTACTGATAACATCCGATGGCTGGACTTACTGGTTTGAGACCGATGAATGAGAAGTCGGCATTCGGTGGGGATAGCCGCTGATCGGGATCGAGTACGGGCACAGTGTTCGTAGTTATTGAGTCAGTGATTACAGGTCTATCGGCACTTGAAGTAAATGGAGATGAGCTTCGATAAGTGGGTTGGAGTTAGTGGTTCGGTGATTTCAGATATAAGTACTGGGTACTATGCTCCTGCTCCGTTATCGACATTGGACTGGTTCTGCTGTTATAGACAAAGATGCAGTGCCCGGAAGGGGTAAAGCCTTTATAATAAGAGAGATGCAGTGCCCACGAGGACCAATGTCTTCGTAATAACAAAGAAGTAGTGCCCACGAGGAGTGAAGCTTTCGTTATAACAAAGATGCAGTTTCCATGAGGAGTAAATCCTTCCTAATGACATACGTGCAGTATACATGTGAGGTAAAGAGTTCTTAATAACAAAGAAGCAGTACCCACAAGGGGAAAGTCTCCATATTGATAAATATGCAGAACTCACGAGGGTTGAATCCTTCGTAATAACAAAAGTGCAGTACTCATGAAGGGTAAAGTCTTCGCAGTAACAAATATACAGTAGCAACGTCTTCGTAATAACAAGATGTAGTGTCCACGAGGAGTGAAGTCACCGTTATAACAAACGTGCAGTACCCGCGAGGGGTAAAGCCTCTGTAAAGAAAAGTCTTCGGAATAATAAAGAAGCAGTGTCTACGGAGAGTAAAGCCTTCGTTAGATCAAAGGTTCAGTACCCACGAGGGGTAAATCTTTCGTAATAACAAATATGCAGAGCCCACGAAGGGTAGCGTCTTCGTAGAAACTAAGGTGCAGTACCCACGAGGAGTAAAGTCTTCGTATAGTTCTGAAAAGTACTATTAGAATCGTGTAGGTTGTCCTCAACTTGTCAATGAACTTCGTCTTGGAGTGATAGCCGACCATTTCTTCAAACCAGAGTCGACTATGTCCCGTAAGTGTTCCTGTCATTGTGGATAACCTGCCTCTCGGCAAGTTAAGTAGTAGTCTAGACCCCTTCCTGTCCACCTGTGGCCACAGAACCCTGGCTTGTTTGCAAGTTGAAGTAAGTCTCCACTTGTCCTTTAACATATTATCGGACCACAGACTGATCTGCAAACGGCAGCTAGAGATTGGCATATTAACACCTTATTTTTCCGGAAGAACCTGTGCCGTAGAACCGTGTCTAGCTAGCGCATTGCCGGGAATGTCGCTGTGTCCGGTACCCAGATGAGCCTGATGTTGAAATACTCTGCCATCACCCTAAGTGATGAGTGGCATTCTTTCACCGTCAGGGACGTAGCAAACATGGAATTTCCAGGAATTTTATGGCAACCTGGCTGTCTGTGTAGATACATAGTCTCCGGAGGGTTGTGACACTACTTTCCAATAGTTCAGCGACCTCCAGAATGGCGGTAATTTCCGCCTGAAATACACTACAGTGATCAGGCAGCTTGAAGGAGATATTTACATTTAAGTCTGGTGAATGGATCCCATAGCCTACTTGCTCGCCAAACTTTGTTCCATCCGTGAAAAATCTGATACTACTGGTGTCCCCTTCCAGAGACTTTTCCCAGGTATTCCTGTTCGGAATAGAAGTCCTTAGAATTGTTGCTGGTAGAAGGTAGGGGAGGGGAGGGTTTTACGGGAATAGAGTTGAGCTGGTGTAGTAATTCAGCGTGTCCGGAATGCCCAGATATCAAAACGCCACAATCTCTGATTCTCACCAGGGATGTAGCGGATGCCGATTCGGCCATGATATCAAGAGTACAGATGTTCAGGATAGCACTAAGTGCAGTGTCTGACGTCGTGCCAATTGTCCCACTAACGCTAATCAGTGCTGATCTTTTAATTTTCATCAAGGAATTCAGAATATATTTCTTTTGGAGGGACCTCCACCAAACTATGATGCCATAGAGAAGTATTGGTCTGACTAATGCTGTATAAATCCACATCGTGATCTTAGGAGACAGTCTCCAGCGCTTTCCTATTACAGCAGGAAAGAGCAACAGACGCCTTTTTCACCCTCTCCGTCACATTCGGTTTCCAAGACAGTTTTCTGTCGAGAATTATTCCCAGGTACTTGACTTTTTCCGTCAACTGTAATTGCACCCGATTAACTGACGGCAGTTCAAATGCGGGTATTTTATATTTCCGAGAGAACAAGATAAGTTCGGTTTTAAGTGGGTTAAGTCATAGTCCGTTGTTAGCGGTCCAGCTCTAAATCAGACTAAGTAGGCTTGGTTGTACGAATGCTGAGTAAATTAAGGTTTCTACCCGTACAGATGATAGCAATATCATCGGCATAGGCAAAGACCTGGCATTGGGCTCTGTCCAATTCAAGAAGCAGTTCATTGACAGAAGTTAACCATAATAGTGGAGACAGAACTCCCCCCTGCGGTGTCCCCCTTAAAACGTTCGTAGCAATTGTAACACCACCCCATTTAGCTTTGACGGATCTATCCGCCATAAGCTTCCCAATTAGGCGTGTCACTAAGCTGTCGACTCCTAGTTTCTGTAACGACCTGAGAATCGCCGAAGATTGAATGTTACTGAAAGCTCCCTCGATGTCCAGGAAGTTCCCTTATTCTCAAGAGAGAGTCCTGCCGTTGATATAGGCATGCTGAGAACTCGATAGTAGATTCTGTGGAAGATTACTACTTCGCACATGAATGTCCAGTAACCTTTGAAATGTCTTAAGAACAAAATATGATAAACTGATTGGTCTAAAGTCCTTTGGTTCGACATGAGAGCATTTGCCCACTTTGGGGACGAAGACCACTGTGGTTTGCTTCCATATGCTAGGAATGACTCTCAGCATAAGGCGGCCCCTGAAGATTGCCTGCAACCAACTACAAGATATGTATAGTGCCTCCTGTAGTTGCGCGGGAATTATCCCGTCAGGGCTTAAAGTATCTAATGTCCCATATCAGATTCTTTCTGCGTTTCCGCCCAGCTCTTCTGGCTGATAACCAGCATACCTGTCATCGTTGGGAAAGTGGGTATGCAGAATAATCCCAAGAGACTCTTCAGACGCATACGTCCACGTTCCATCGTCTTTCATTAAGAATCCCGCACAAGTTGGGTTTTTAGCGTGCACGCATCTTAAGCGTGCAGTCGGATTGGTTCCATCAATGGATTCACAGAAGTTTCGCCAGGATTTCCGTTTGGCCTTCTTCATTTCCCCTTTATATAACCTAAGACTCATATATATCAGCATTAAACACTACGGAATTTTTGCTGTTCATGTTATTGAATTCTTCGAATATATTATGTTCAGTTAGGTATTGGCGGCAGTTGAGAGCTGTTCGTTTTCGTCCATGCAGCTTAAAATCCTGTCCTATGCTCGTATGAGCCAATCTTACTAGGTCCCTAAAGAAGAAGGTCTAGTCGTGAGAATAGATGAAGGTGACTCTTCACCTTCCTCGCCGTAAAGTAACAAGTTACTTTGGCTGTTCTTTAGTATCGTTGCGATCAATGTTCTGTCAAGACTGACGGAAGCATTAAGACTGTTCAACTAGATAAAACAAAGTGTTCTTGTATTTCCTCCTATCCAATGTCGAGAAGAGTTGCCGTTTCCATTCACAATCTGCGCCTCCCGTCCACTTCTAGAAAACTACTACATATGAGCGTTCACGCAGGTTATGCATTCAAGTCTTTAACAGCTCTAGTTACTACAGAATCCACAGGGTAATCACCAGCCCTACAAAGTTTTTCAGTTAATCGGAATGTCATTGAACCCAGACACCCATATAAGACGAATATGGTACTGGTGAGACATCTTGTTAAGAGATCTGTGGAATTCCTTGAAAGATGTTGACTCCAGGAATACTGACTCCAGGGACGTATTATCCGCTTGATTGTCGGCGAACCCGCAACATATCTGGACCATTATTCCTCAGCCAACCGGTCAGTTAACAATTCGCCAATATGTACGCCTGATAAATGCTGAAACGATAATGTAGTCTACATGAAAGGCAGACCCGTAGTATAGATCCCACACCTTCCCTGATCAATCAGTTTCCTACCATCCGTATTAAAATCCACACACATTCCTTTGTTCCAGAAATTCGTTTCAGCTATGAGAGTGCAATATTTCCTATAGTAAATTGGTTCCGCTTTCGCCTAGTCTTGGAAACACTGCCGAAACTGTTCCACGGCCCAGTTTAATCATGTTCCATTGCTACAGTTAGTTAGTTAGTTCGAAAAGAGGGGCGCGGTGTTGAGTGTTCAGAAGGAGCACTCTAAACCTTCCCATGTCAGTAAGACATACACTTAAGCCGCTAAGTTCGACCTGCTGTGCGCTCTAAGTTTATCCTACTACTTCACTATATCCCTTATAGGAATTCGGTGCTATTCACGAAATTCCTTAGTTTGTTCCAGTCCATACCCACAAGTTTGGTCATGTCCGGTATCGTACTATCCGAAAGATATCTGGATCTAGCTTGTGTGAAGGCCGGGCAGTGGCATAAGAAGTGCTCCAACGTCTCATCGTCCTCCATGCATGCCCTGCACTCACTGTTCGCCACTAGTCCAATACGGTACAGGTGGGCTCGTATTCCCGAATGCCCCGTTAAGACTCCCATCATTTTGCCCATTTCGGCTTTTCCCAGTTTCAGCAAACCTTTTGTCCTCAATCCATCTGGGTCTCCCCATAGGATCTTTGTCATCCTGCCTACTGATTCCCGGTTCCACTGGGCAATATGTGCCGACTCCGCCCATTTATTTAACTCAGCCTTCGTCACCCCAAAGGGTTTCGCTCCATCTAGGCTCAACGTTTGGAGTTCCCTGGCTTTCTTTGCCAGGAGGTTCGCTCTCTCGTTTCCGAGTACTCCGCTGTGCCCCGGCACCCAGATGATGTTGAGTCTGCCGTGCATAGAGTAGTCGTTTATCACCTTCTTACAGTCAAGGACCGTTCTAGATTTGACAGTTTCTGATGATATTGCCTTTATTGCCATTTGGCTATCCGTGAATATATTTGCCTCGGCTGGGATTGTATTATCGCCGAGCCATTTGATACACTCCGTAATCGCCCGAACGTCCACCTGAAAGTTCGTATTATGATCCGGGAGGCGTAGGTGGTATTCGGTTGCTGGATTTCCAATAAAGAATCCTAGACCCGTTTTTTCTCCTAGCTTTGAGCTATCCGTGTAGTAGCAAGTCCCATTTGGCATTGGTGTCAGGATCCCATTCTGCCAGGAGTCTCCAGTTGGCATTAGGGTCACGCAGTTCGCCTTAACCCTTATCTCGGGTATTCGGTCAGATTCACTCGTATCTTGCGTGTACCCGACTAAGGCCCCAGTTATCCGTTGGTGTTTGGACGTGAGATCCCTGTTGATCCATTCACCTGTAGAACGCCTACAAGTTCTGCCGCAAGGGCAGCCTCGTATTTGATTCTAATCTCGATTGGCTGGATGCATAAAATAGTCTCCATGGCTCTTGTCGAGGTTGTCCTCTCAACTGCCGTCCACCATACTACAGAAGCATATGTTAGTACAGGCCTGATTACGCTTCTGTAGAGCCAGTGTGTAATAGTCGGTTTGAGGCCCCATTTGGACCCTGTAGCCCTTCTGCATAGCGACCAGCATCTGTAGGCCTTATTAGCCCTTTCCTCGGTGCTTCCAATTCAGTTTCCGATCTAAGATTACTCCTAAGTATTTAACCTTATCGGCTACAGTTGCTGTAATTTTACATCAGTCATAAAGACAATTCAACGAATGGGTGGGACTGCTGCGCATACCAACAGTGATCCACCATGTTTCCATTCCCTGGAATTTTTAAGCACACGATAAACCCATACATCAGTTTTGGTCTCACCACCGCTTTAAAGATCAAGTGAGTAATCTGCAGGGAGAGACTCCATTTGCAACCCATAGTCCTCCTACAGGCTTAGACGTATCGGTGTATTTTTCGTCTTTTAAACTACGTTGGCTCGGAATCTTAGGTACACTGAACAACTTTATTCATTTCTGTGGTGGGGATCTTATACCTTCAGGTAAAAAGAACTAGCTCGGGCGTAACCGAACTTACATACTCGCCCATTTTCCCACTATTACTATTGCCATGTCATCCGCGTAGCAATCTCTGGCTTTTGAGACTAGCCAGTATTCCATATAGGGCAATGTTCCACAGGAATGGAGACAAGTATCATCCTTGATGTCGAGGTGCACAATTTGGCAGCGACTCGTCTTCTGGTGAGCATTTGGAATGCTCTAAAAGGGTCGATAATACCAATTCGATCGCATAGGGCATGACTTTGTTGGCCGCTCCTCCAATTTGAATCCCACTACGTCAAGTAGGTCTGCCTCTTTAGATCTAACCTTGCAGTGCGCATCTGATAGCACGTAATATTGTTTTCATCAAGTACGATGACAAGTTTGTGGGCCTAATATCTTTGGAACCTTCATGTGCAAATTTTCCGCTTGTGGGAATAAATGCCACTCTTGGGTTCCTCCATCCATTAGATATGAGTCTAAAGTCTATAATACATACATACATACATGTAACCTTATCAATCAGGAAATGTGTATATTGGCCACAATGGAAAAGTTCCGCTGGTACTTTCAAATTGTAACCGGGATTTAAAGAAGATTCCCAATCTTCGATTTTCGGTAACAATTTGCTGGCAAACTTTTGATCTAAAAAAAGTATGTTCAACTACACCGGTCTCTTCGTTCAGGGAGATGCCGGGGAAATGGGTATTCATAACTAGATTGAGTGAATCCTCACTCTAGGTAGTTCAAAGGCCACGATAATTCTTCAGTTACTCTGTTATCGTTTTCTTAGTTTTGAAATCTTGGAGGTTACTTCTTTTGATTTCCAGAATTGAATCCATGGCTTTCTTTTCCGCCGTGTATTTTCATACTGCGTTCGCTCCAATTTGTACCTACATCAGTCCTTTTTGTCTCCCGATGACGAAATAGGTTCCGGTTTGTCTTTGTTATTCCTGTCACGTTTTCATTTCATCATGGTGCCGTACTTTCCCTATGTCTTGCATTAGATATTTTTATTCAATTGTGGAGAGTCTTCGTGACCCTGACTGGTACATCCTCAAATACCTTTAGTAGGTTCTGATGCTAAAGTTCTTTCACATGTCCTTCTGTAATGTGACTGACGGAAACTGTAACATATTCCAATCTAACTGAAATTCGATGTATTTATTATGAGATAGCGAATTCTTCTCAAGTACATTCCATTCCCCGATCAGTCCAAGGTCGGCCTATTACATCTATTTCATATAGTAAGGCAGTTCCCGAGTAGAGATTTAATAAGTAATACACCCTTCTATATTCGACAGTGTGCATTTGGATCACCGCCCACAATTCCCGGAGTACTTTCCCTTTCTACCACCTCTGGAAGACGCCTGAACGTTGCTGATGGCATCGAGGCTTTTCGTCTTTGGAGAGATGTTCGCGATGACTTTTCTTTATGGGGCATATACGACCAACCATATTCTGGAATAGTTCAGTTCTAGGCTGACCGCAACATTATCCGTGTGGTGGCTAGAAGCAATAATATATTTAAACCATTTCTACCCACAGAGGGAGCTCTGTGTACGCCCATACCGAATGTGGCTATTATCAAGTAGCACTTCGTCCGGAGCTCATATATAAAATCCTTTAACATAAGAGGTCTTACGTTAGGAAAATAGCTCCAGCCATTCTCCAGACGAAGGCCTAAGGTGCCAGATGCTACCTTACTATGATGGGGGTTGCTCTGAAGAAACTTTAACCTTAGTTGGTCTCTCTTGCTTCCTCATATCCTGTTCATTATCACACACTAAAACCCATCTTTATATGTTGCATTTCTGACAGCTTTGTGTTGATGTGCGAAAATAGTCTTAGCCAGACTGGAGTCGATTAAGGGGCATCCGTTTTACGGATCTGTTAAGGGATTTAGACAGTTTCCATCTGCATTCCCGTTTACAGTCGATGCATTCAAGATAGACTATTGATATTCATCCCTGTGGGACCACCTTGCTCAAATGGATATATTATCCACAGCCTAGAACTTCTGATCATATTTATAAATCGTCAGGATAATCTTTTTTTCCCTTGGAGAGTTAGTGACTTATTGTTCATAGTGCGTCTAAGGATAGTGATTCTGAACTTCCACCACAAAATTTGAAAATCGGTCAATAAGAACAGGAAGATGATGGCTGTAGAAAAACGACAGCCATCACCTTCCTGTTCTTATTGACCGATTTTCAAATTTTGTGGTGGAAGTTCAGAACCACTATCCTTAAACGCAAGTGTGTTCACGTCGGGTTGATTGACTGGGATCCAAGCGTGCGACCTTGGTCTTAATGGGACGCCCTCGATGCCGCATTTGAACTAAATTTTTGAGAATTGCTCGGCTGTGATCTAAAAATGTCATTAATTTAACTTGTCCTTGCAACCAGCCGGCATTGCGACATCGTGACACTGCATCTGCTTTCGGATCAGATCATATATTGAGGACGTTCACAAAATATTTCCATATATCCTTCGAAATAATCACTTCTTCCCCCTCTTTGACGATTACCGGCTTTCATCAGATGATGACCTTAGTTGGCAGATGCTACTGTACGATGATGGAGTTTGATCTGAAGTAACATCAACATTAGTTGGTTTCTCCACTAACGTCATAAAAAATGGTTTCCTATTACATCCCATTAAGGAATTGGGAGAGGTTCTCACAATCACTGACCTTTGTGCTTTCTTGTTTTCACACTCAGTGATTGGAACTAACAGTTTCACACTGGTTCCGAACGGTATTTGGAGAAGCTATTTATGGCTAAGTTCACTAAGGGAGGTAACCGTCGTCGAAAGAACTGGAACGTCGACAGGCGAGGCTTTGAATCCACTTCCTCACGATGACGTACATATCCTCTTCGTATTCAGACACTGAAAAAACGTCTTCACCTGTGTCACAACTGTCAGCTTTGTATAATAACGCTATCTAAGGCTTAGTTAGATCTGTATCATTTTCAACCTCACTAAAATACCCTGCAAAAAAAGAGTATACCAAGAAGTAGAATTTGCACCACAACTCCTTGGTAAGATGTAGAGCTAATTTAGGTGCAGAAGTACTTCTTTTAATATTACGTTGTCCAATGCAGCACTACTTCTTGTTTGACTGTTTGGAAGTGCAGTTTATGCTATATTTCGTCCGCAAACGAGCAACCAAAACTATTATTTCAACAATTTGTAAATTTCTTGTCATTTGAAACTTGGCAACAAGTGATATGCTATTAAAAAGTTCTGACTTTAAGCAACAACTTTAGGGTTTAACTAATAATTTTATTAATTGTCCATTTATCAGTACTCCAAAAGCTTCTGTCAACAGGTGAAAAAGAAAGGAAATGAAAATCAATTTGAAAGAAAGCAAACACAAATTAAATACAAGTAATATATTTAGGCATCTTTGTACTTGTCCACTATCCCTTTAGCTCTTTCATAAATTTGCATCATAATACTCATAATGGATGTGATACAAATGTAGATTTTTCGGAGTGTTATTGAACAGCGTCAAAATTGCATTAAATATGCACATAGTGGTGCAAAAGATTTACAAAAATAATAACATCTACTAGAACTACTTCAATTTATTTTTGCTGGGTATCTTTGACTAGAGCTCCAACTGATCACATTAGCCTTCTATGCCTGAAGGTTTTCATTGGGTGACCGAACAGTTTTCACTGCCTTTACCGATGTAGAAGGCGCTGCAATATCTTGATTATCGATGAAATTACGAGCCAATTTTAGTTAATGTCTTTGTCTACCAGTGGGCGTTTCCTGGTAAACATTACCAATTTTCTTAATAATTTTATGGACTTGTTGACGTATTTTTGGAAGGAGCAAATGCGGCTTTACACTTTGCGACTGTCCCAACGACATGTTTAACAGGCAATACGGTATGGTCTAAGGTCATAAGGGCATTTGGCGCAGATGTGTGTTCTCATTCTGCACGAAATCGATTGCTTGATTAAAACTCGCTTAAAAATGGTATGAATAGCCAATGAAGTATTCCCATGTGTGTCTGCGATAAGTATTTCGAAATGGTATCTACAGAGGATCACAAGCGACGAGAGTATAAAATATTTCCAGGTAATAAAAATTTAAATAAATAGAAACTTAAATAGTGATAATATTCATTTGTTCTAAGGAAAACTGTGTAGATTTTAAGGATTAAATCCTTCTAGAACCAAACAACTATAAGGTATCTTTTTAGGAATATAACTGCTACTCCTATGTTTAGAATTTAACACGGACTCTTAATGTACTGTGTTGGCAAGGGGAAAGCTAACTGTATTTTGAGGATGGCAATATTCAAAAATTGTTAACAAATCTGTCAAGATTCACAAATCTGTATTTAAGAATTTGGTTTTATAGCATTTTGTTTTGATTTTTAATTGAAGTGTTTGCAATGAAACCTTAAATTCGAGCAATCTCATATTTCCATCTAAATTTTGTTTTGGTTCATATTATACAATGGGACGAATTGGTTTGGGTCTTGCTTATGAATGATAAATTTTTCGTCCTGTTTAGTTTTGTAGTCAGCCAGTTATGGGTGGCTTTCGTCTTCATGTTACTTGCAACATAATTGTGGCCGTCCTATTCTGCGTTCTCTTTCGAACAATTCGTTGCATACATCTGATACCAAATAATCGATGCAAATTTATGCCATTTCGACTGAACTCTCTGTTCTGTTATAACCTTATGTAGTTTATGCTCAAGAAAACCTATATCATCAGCAAGCACCAATATAGGAATTTTGAGGCTGATAATTATGGTCGTCTTTTCTGTAATGTTTAGTACCCTATTATCACCCTACTGGGATAACGAAGAGATCGCTCGATAGTCTGCTTAACTTTTCAAAGTTGTAAAATTCGTTTAGAAATTGAATGGTAGCTATCATAGTATTTAGTTCTTTGATTGCTTTAGAATAGAGGCTCGTGCGTGACTCACATTCACTCAAGCTCCCTTGACTGACAAGTCCAATCATCGCGACCCATTAATGACATACTTTCTTTAATTCATATTCAAGCCATGTTTACATGATTAAGGGAAATATCAATCAGAATTTTACATGACCCACTCTTATTTACGTACCAATACAAATTATCCACATACATTTTTTTTGATATCCTTTTTTTTCGTTTATCCCAATGTGCACAAAAACGGATTCGGATCCGTTTCGAAATGCGAGTTGCCGAACCCGTTTCGGATCCGTTACGAGTAGGCAAAAACATAAAAACCGAAGCAAGTGAATTTGCATTTTGGCAAATCCGATTCGAACTCGATACGAGTCCGTAAAAACATAGATGAAGGAACCGGTGAAATTTCTATTTGGCGGATTTGCTTCGAACCCGCTGTGGAGATGGAAGTTGCAAACTTGTTTCTATCCTTATCACTTTGAATTATAACACAGTACGACAGTGGTTGGTACAAATGATAAATGTTAACAGAATATGAAAATAGGCTTAAAATAAAGAAATACGTGTCTCGGCTTTTTGCTGTAGCACGTCAGAATTTTGAGAAAATCGATTTTTAAGCTTCGAAGGACCGTGGAGGTTCACTTGTAATGTAATACTATTATAAAAATTTCTATAAAAGCAGAATGGGTGACCCTATTTTAATGTTTGAGCCAGTTTTGAAAGGGAATTAAATTTGGATTTTAAAATTTCTCATGTGTGCTCAAAAAAATTTGATTTTGTCGTACTGTGTAATTAGTAGTTATATATGGAGTTATTTCGCTTTGGATATAAAACTCCCTTTTGTTAAATGCCCCTTTTTATGCCTATTTTATGGACCTCTGGCAAACTCACCACGATCAGCTGAGAGTGACAGCAGCCTACAGCTGATCAAGAACAGCTATGAGACAAAAGCCACTGAGGGACTGTGTCTATCGGTATCAAAGTACTTTGATGAAAAACAATTTGTGATCGATTTCCTGAGCCAATCGATATGTTTTTGACAATAGTAAACGACAGATTCATGCTAAGAAAAAGGCTTAAGATGCGATTGAAATATAATTTTGCGCAATGAATATTTTTTGAAAATAATTGTCATTGCTTTTAGGATTTCTTTTTCAAATGCGATCTTTTCTTTAGACAAAATTTCTTCCAAATTTCTTCCTCTTTTTTGTTTTGTTTACAAAAAACTGCTGAACAGAGCTAGAAGTCGACATAAAAAGTTAGCGGCGGCGCCGGACGCAAAATTTTAACGGCGTTGGATGAAGCCAATGATTAGAAACAGTTTTAGAAACGAAATTATATTATTGCAAAATATAAATATGCTTGTTAATGTGGAAAAACTTGTTTGTAGATTGCTTGTAGAATAGTACACAGGTAGTTTCAGTCCTATAGTTATTCTGTTTGTATAATCGATCGGGGACACCCTAGCTGTGGGAATCCGATTTGATACCCTTTTCTTGTAGTGTTGACCCCCGTTATCCTTGCACTCAGTCCTGTAGTTATTTCATCCTTTTCTTGTAGTTTTGGCTCTCGTTATTCTTATTATTCTGGAGACAACTTGCCTGTAGGAATCCGAAAAAGTGTCTAAATAGCGATAAGTCCTGAATACTCGATCGGAGACACCCTTTATTTATGAATCTGACTTGGTATCCTGACCATACTTTGACCTGTAGTTTTATTCCTCATCCTCTGGCTACCCTGCCTATATACCCGTTCGGGGACACCCTGCCTGTGGGCATACGAATTAGTGCCTAGACAGCGATAAGTCCCGTATACTCGATCGGGGACACCCTGCCTGTGGGAATCCGGTTTGCTATCCTGACGATACCTTGCCTTGTAATTATCCACGCACTCCGAAGTCTCTTTTCAGAAGAAGTGTGCTTTAGTCCGACCTATCGTAGCAGTCAGAATAAGACCCTCTGGTCCCAGCATACAAACATTTTATACCTGTGGCCAACATACGCACATGGACGCCATCCGAAGAGTACTGTAATATTTCTAGCCACCGACATCGATTTCCTTGTACCCTTCGTTTGTCCTGTTTAGCCACGCAACCGCTGTCGAAACGAGGCCTTTCAAGAATCATCGCCATATCTGATGCCGCCGTTATACTTATACATTCCTGCGTACACAGTACGACAGTAACTACACCATAACCCTGTAAGATTTATAGACTGAGAAAGTTAGTTATTATATAGTGCGCATTAAAACGTTTCATTGTGAATCAGTTTAAGGTCAAATATGAAATGAAATAAGCGATCAATAAACACGAACAACTGCTCGTCTCCGGTTCAATCAAAATTTTATATAACGGACTCTCGAACCCCCAAAGGAGACCCGCAAAATCTTAAAAAGCAATTTAGCAAAATGCTATTTGGCAAATCCATTTCGAACCCGTTAGGAGTCCGTAAAAATATGGACAAGTAACTCAGTGAAATTCCGATTTGACAGATCCCATTGCGAGCCAGTTGAAACAGAAAAAAGTGAATCGGCGAAATTGAGATTTGGCGGATGCGTTTCGAACCCGCTACGAGTCCGTAAGAACCAGTGTCCGTATTTCGGGGGTAACATAATACTATTGCTGCGGGCAATGGGTAGCGATCATTTACCCATTACCCACAGTGGAAAATAATGGGTAGCCACCCACGAAAATGGGGAGTTGCCCATCACGATTAGCCATTACCCACTGGGTAAAGGGGAAAGTAATGGCAGGCAACCCACGGCAACGGGGAATTGCCCATCACGATTACCTATTGCCCTCAAGGTAATTGGGAAAATAACCAGGGTAACCCATCCCTAGTTTTGTACGAAAATATGAAAAAATTAGGGGAAAAAAGTGTATATCTCGGTTTTAAGTGGTCCAACTCGTATGAAAGAATGTTTGTTTAAAAAATCGCCAAAATAAGAAAATCTCTAAATTATAAAAGTGGCTATAACTTGGTAATGGTGCGGCCTCCATACGGGGCTTGTCTTCAATATGCCATCACTTTTATTTTTTTTAATGAGCGTTTTAGCGATTTTGTATTCGAAAAACTTTAGTTGTAGCGATTTTTTAGAAAAAAATGATGGCAAATTGAAGACATCTATTGGTTAAAGCCTGCTAGGAAGGTAATATTTTATTATCTTTGCAATTGTACGCAGAGTTTCTGGGTTCTAGCCACTTTTATTTCAGCGGTTTTCTTATTTTGGCGATTTTTGTAAAGAAATTCTTCCATACCACTTGGACCAAAACACTTAGAAGGCATTACAAATTAGGTATGGTTTCGATTTGACGCTCGGTTTCCGAGATATAGATACTTTTCTAATTTTTTCATATTTTCGATCAAAAATGGGGATGGGTTACCTTGGGTAAAGCATTACTCATCGTCCCATTATTTTCCCCATTCCTTTGAGGGTAAAAGGTAAGACTGATATGGAATTCCCCATCGTCGTGGGTAGCAACCCTTTATTTTCCCCATACCCTGTGAGTAATTGGTAAGCGTTCATTGCTGGTAAGCTGTGTTTCTTGCAATATTTACACTCTATTGATAACAAGAGAATAAAGGAGGTACAAGGACAGATTATTCACAGTCAAAGTTGTATGTGATTCATAAAAATTCCAATTTGCGCGTGTAAATTGCAGTTGAAGTGAGTATTTCTTACATCTGTTTCATTTTATTTGCATGTATTCAGTCGCCAATCGGGCAGAGGATAGCGAATACGCTTGGTTGATTAAGTAAGCAAGCTGTGGAAAAAAATTAAATTCCAAGCTAAAAAATCTGTATTTTTTGTTGTTTGGTTTTAGTGTGTTGCTGATTGCTAATAGATATTAAATTTTGGATACACAACGATTAAAATATTATAGTATGTGTGTTTGTGGTCCAAATATATCTGTGTTTATGATACAAATACAGTCGTGTTTGTTGCACTATTTATGCTCTCTCGAGAGCAAGACAATAAAAGAGAGACAAAGAGAGATTATACACAGTTGTAAGTGTATTTTTCTATCATTCTTTCAGTCTGGGATTTATGCATATGACTGAATGTGTGTGAAAATTTCAGATAGAGAATATCAAATCCATTTGGACGGAGCTTAGTAGAAAATATTTATTATCAGTAAAAAATAATAAATAAGGACTCCGACGGTTAACTAGTTTGTTGTGTTGCTTTCGTTTTTGTATATGGCTTTCGTATATACACGCTGAAAAATCTGTATTTTGTTGTTGTTTGGATGCAAATGTAAAGTGTGTTTGGAGCTTGTCGCAGATATAATATATTTGTGTCCAAACACATTGTGTTTGCTATTCAATATTACATGTTTGAGAGACAAGGATTAATATTTTCTAATATATGTGTTTGCGACTCAAATATGCCTGTGTTTGCGATACAAATACGGCTGTGTTTGTTGTACTGTTTATGCTCTCTCGAGAGCAAGAGAATAAAAAAAGTCTACGAGAGAGTTTATCTTGTAAATGTGTATCTGTATTTTTGCATTATTCTCTCGTTCAGGGATTCGTAAATATTCCGGAATGTGCGTACAAATTGCAGATGAAGTCAGTGTTTCTTATTTTGGCTGCAGATTACAGCAGATTCCCATTTCATGAAAAAAAAAAATAACAATCCTGTGTTAGATAACACGGGCGCATAGGTCAGACGTAGAATACGTTAGTTATTTTGCAATTAAAATATATGAATTAAATATAATTTTTGATAAATGATTTAAATCTATCTAATATATACGCATACAGCTGATAGCTAGTTATTAAGTTTTTGTAACATAAGTAGGCGATTGCATGTATTAAAGTTAATTAATTTTAGATAGGATAAGTTATGTGTGATAAGATATTTTATGTATGTACAGTATAATTTTTAGTAAAATAAGACAACAACAAAACTACCAAAATGAAAGACAATTATTTTATAGGGTATTTTTTATATGAAATTAAAATTTATTCTTTTATATTTACAATGATTGGTTTACGGTATGAAAAGTACGATATGTATCTAAACGATTGGAATAGTTTTGAACAAGATTTATTAATTTATTTTTTAGTTTGTGTGCTCGAAGACTGTATGCCATAAGTTTAAGGATGAAACTATATCTAGTTTAACGTATTACATTATAGCGACATCTTCATTTGAAGTACAGCTACAGCAATAAATTTTATGATATGGCAGCACAATAGATTAGCTGCTTTCCAACTACTTCCCAATGTATTCACAGAAATGTGTTTAGGAAAAACGCCATTGATATAGTGAGCGTATACATCGCCAATCCTTTGTATTAATGTACATACACACACATTTACACGCTGCTCGCAGAAGTAAACAAACGACAGCAAAGATCTGTAAACTTTCAAGTACACACAAGTGTCCACGCTCCCCTCCCTTCATTTTATGTTCCCCTCCAAACGAACTAATAACCGACCAATCCAACAAAACGAAATCTACACACACACCCATTTACACGCTGCTCGATAAATAAACAAAGCACAGCAAAGCCAAAATCATTTGATTTCACAACAACAACAAAAACAACAGCGGCATTTACAAACCAACATGTACAAAAAAAGTCTAAAATATCATGCTCTTAAATATTTATTTCCTTAACTACATAAAACTTTTATATATAGACATATAATTTTTTTAATGTAATTCGAAACAAAACATATTACCAAAACTGAGTAACATACAAAAAATTCTAAAATATGTTTTAATATTTAAGTAAAAGTGGGTGAAAGTTGACAAACATTTTCTCAAAATTTTGTGCTCCAGATCAACACCCCTACCTTACCGTATAGCGTATTCTACGTTAAAAACAAATAATGCATTCAGTGCAAGTAAATGTAAAATGGGACCTTCTAAATCTTTTAGTTGTTTGTATTAATTATTTATAAATGTGGATATATATATATTGATAAAATTAATTATAATACATATACAGTGTGATTCAGGAAGTTCCGGACAAATTTCTCCAGCGTATTTCTTGGCTAATTTCATGAAGAAATGTCCACTAGGACCATGTCCGAAAATGCAAGGGTGCGAAAAAAATAGAAAAAAATTGTTGCCTGTAAAGTCGGTTTTACGGGCGAAGATTTTACGTGACAACGTCTTTTTCTCGGTAGAATATTTATTGATATGAATATAATTAAATTGCACAATAGGAACAAGGAATTGAATGAAAATAAGAATTGCACAAATTTTAACTATAGAAATATATTTTGTTTAGATTGATTTGATTTTCATATTGATTAGATGTTAAAATTCTTGCTCAACACAGTTTAAATCAAGTTTTCTTATATCTGCCACTTTTTCTTAATATTTGTAATTTTAAAGAATCAATTCGAAAATCAAAACATTTATTCAGATCGAAGGTTCAAATTTTTGCTAAATAAATTTGAAATTAATTAAAATTTGTAAAATAAAAAAAAAAACCAATGAGTGTTAGAACTCACGGGCGATGTTTTAACATTTATTGAAACTTATGGTTTAGGAAAATAGAAGTAATTTCAACACCATCTAGGTACCTGTGCGATTTCTATGAACACATTATCAAATGTGACATTATAAACAATAAACATATCCTTTATTATAAAATATAAACATTTCTTTTATTATAAAAAATAAACATTTCTTTTATTAAAAACAAAAGAAAATAATTTACTAACCAAAAAGTATTTCAATTCATCATATTCGCATATCGTTTTTAAAGCCGACCGCAGCTCTCTGTTTCGTTTTGGCTACCTAATTCATATGAAAATTTCTACACACAAACATACACTACACATATCATAAAGCCAAAAAACAAAAAACAAAAAAAAACAAAAAATAATACCTTATCCAATGCAGACTGATCTAAATCAATATTCATACACACGCACATATATACGCACATACATACTTGCTCAGTCGTCATATATATGATGTGCCAAAAAACAAAAACACTCACACCACCGACCAACAGCCACTAGAAGCCAGCAAAGCAAATCGTTTCTGGCACACAAGTAAACACACACATCCGCACACACAGAATTATTTATTGAGTGGGAGAGAGACGCAAGGCATTCGGCGGGCCTCTCTCTCGTTCGGTGACTCATCGTAACGTTACCGGGCGTTACACTTTTTCATAAGTGACTCCCAGCCGCAACCTAATTTAAGACGTTGTCACGTCAAAAGTCAAATCGCCGAGATATAGTCAAATCGCCGAGATATAGAAAAAAAAATTCACATAATCTCCATTTACTCAGCCAGATGGCAGGTACCTTGTGTTTAGCCATACGTCTTACCTTTCCAAAATGACATAAACGAAGCCCAGAGGTCTTACCGTTCCAAAGATATGACCATTTTACTGAAATGCAAAAATGTTTGTTTTTTGTTTTTGGAAGCGAAATAACAGCACACATTTATTTGTTTTTGTAAATTAACACGTTTAAGATTTTATTTTCCAGTCCATTTTCCAGTCCATTCATCAGTTCCTAAAAAAGTAAGTAGTATTTATAGGTATTCATTGATAGAATTTTGTCATTCAACAAGTGTCTACGAACGCGAAAAGTACAAGTGATTTTTGTCCGGTTTTTTAAAAGTGCATAACGACAAAAAAGTAAAAGTTTACGCTTATCTCTGCTGCAGCAGCAGTTTCGAGTACGTCGTGTTTTGAATTAGTAAAAATGACAACTTAATCAAACGAAGATTAGCAGACATTCATTACATGTATGGATTCTGCGATGGTAATGCAAGAGCTGCTGCGCGTGAATATGCATTACGTTTTCCTAATCGACGACCACCAAACCCAACAACATTCAGTGAGACGCACCGCCTACTTCGTGAAGGTACGTTGTTTACACAAATGGAGCGCCCCGGAAATGAACAACACGACGTTGCAGTTGAAGAGTTAATTTTGGATGCGATAGCCGAAAACCCACGAGACGAATCGCGGTCCAAGTTGGTGTGGCACAATTAAAAGTATGCCGCGTCCTTCACAAAAAAAAAACATCCATTCCATTTCACACCAGTTCAAGAACTCTTGGCGGCCGATTTGCCACTGCGCGTCAACTTTTGCCGTGAGATGTTGCAACGTGATGTACACGCATTTATGTTTTTACGTTCAATTGTGTGGACCGACGAAGCGCAATTCACGAGAGACGGCATAACTAATTTCCATAATTTGCACGAATGGGCTCACGACAATCCCCACAACAAGAAAGAAACAGCATTTCAACACCGATTTGCCGTCAACGTTTGGGCTGGCATCATCGACAACACCTTGATTGGGCCAAAAGTACTTCCTCCCAGGCTAAATTCGCAAAATTATTTGGCTTTTTTGTAAGAAAGCCGCCCAGGCTAAATTCGCAAAATTATTTGGCTTTTTTGTAAGAAGTCATGCCAGAAATCCTAGAGGAAGTACATCTTGCGGTACGAAATCATGTTTTCTGCCAACAAGATGGTGCTCCAGCGCATTACGGACATATTTTGCGGGATTGGCTTAACACCAATTTCCCTCGACGTTGGATTGGACGAGCTGGACCAATCGCCACGATCTCCAGATCTCACGCCACTTGATTTCTTTTTGTGGGGCTACATGAAAGATTGAGTGTATTCTGTGCAGATTCACAATCGTGAGCAGTTACTTGCACGCATTGAGGAAGCTGCGGTGAAAGTTAGTGAAAAGATGAGTGAACTAAACGTGGCGGATGTGGTTCGCAAATGGCTGCAATTGTGTTTATTAGAAAGTAGGAACCACATTGAAAACTTCCTTTAACATCAAATGTTTTTGTATTCCTTATGTGTTTGATTCTTCAACCAAAAATTTCAATAAAATAAAATCTTAAACGTGTTAATTTACAAAAAAAAAGGGGTGCTGTTATTTCGCTTCCAAAAACAAAAACAAACATTTTTGGATTTCAGTAAAATGGTCATAACTTTGGAACGGTAAGACCTCTGGGCTTGGTTTAGGTAATTTTGGAAAGGCTATCTGTCGACATAAGTTACCTGACATCTGGGTCAGCAAATTGAGGTTATTTGAATTTTTTTTCCGAAAGCTCTGTATCTTGGCGATTTGAATTTGTTCTTATTTTTTTTATTGATTCTGAAGGCCTCTTAAAGACCTTTCCAACAAGCCCAAAAAATCCGACCACTGACTCAGAAGTTAGCAACTTTACCCTACTACCCTCCGACCGACAATCCGAAAATGTTGAACCCGCTGCCATTTCGCACCCTTGCATTTTCGGACATGGTCATACTGGACTTTTCTTCATGAAATGAGCCAACGAATATGCTGGAGAAATTTGTTCGGAACTTCCCGAATCACCCTATATATTGAAATCAAAGAATAATTCGTTCCTAAATATTATTATGTTTGGGAGGAAATACACATATGTTTCCACGTAAGTAACGGGTTTTTCAATAACAACGCTACAAAAGTTTTTTTTAAATAAAACAAAACTGGTTTTAGATACCAATGAAATTCTTTATTCCTGTGAAAGTACGTTCGATGGCATTATGTATGGAACTCGATTTCTTTTGCATGGCCACGGGCACGCTTGCAGAAGTCCAGACGCTGAACCCAATTTTCGACAGTTTTCAAGCATAAGCCATTCAGCCAGAAATGAGCCTCATCGCTGGATGATCATTTTCAAGTTGTTGCTCAGCCCAATTCACGAACATACGACGCTTATGGTGGTCAGGCGGCGTCAGTTCTTGCGTCAATTTGATCTTGTAAGGATGTAGGCCAAGAGCTTTCGCAAAATTCGCGCCACAACGACGTCACAGAGATGCCCAATGCTTAAGAACGACGTGTGAGAGACACATTTGGGCTTTCTTGAACTGAAGCCTCAGCGGCAGCAATATTCTCGACACTACGAGCACTTATTTGTCTCACTGGCACGGGAACATTTTGTACTGTGCCTGTGGATTCAAATTTTTCCACTAGACGCACAATTGTCTATCTGGTAGGATGATTATGACGACCATAAATTGGACGCAGCGCTCTTAAAGTTGAAGCCACTGACTCCAAATTTCGGTAGTAAATTTTAATAATTTCGACTCGGTGTTGGCTCGTATATCTTTCCATGATGAAATGGTGAACTTTACTGAAGAGAAATGTCAAAGGAGCGGGGAAAAATATGGCGTCGTTTGCTGTCCCTATCGATTAATTTTTGTAGCGTCTCTGTTGAGAAACCCTTTATATGTAGGTTTGGGATAAAAAACGCATGTTTCCACGTAAAAGTATACATGTGTGCCTGTTAACATTCTAATATTTCCATACAAATACATGACAGTTTGGGACTTTCAAACATATGAATGTTTCAAAATGTGTTCCAAACATATACATGGTTCCTGCAGAATATGTTTTGAAGAATATATATGAGAATATTTAAAACCCTTCCTCCTCCTAAACCTTCTGAAAAAAATCCTGAGAGATAAGAAAGAAATGAGAGGCAAAATATCAGCAGGTTGTTATAAATGTAGATTTATATTTGTAAAATTATTTATAACAATTAATATTCTATATATATTGAAATCAAAAATAATTTGTTTCTATTATGTTTCGGAGGAAATACGCACATCTTTCCACGTAAGTATATGGAGGTTTGGGGGGAACACGCGAATGCTTCCACGAAAGTATATGGATGTTTGGGATGGAGCACGAATATGTTTCCACGTAAAAACGTACATGTTTGTCTGTAAACATTCTAATGTTTACATATAAATACTTGTCAGTTTGGGACTTTCAAACATGTGAATGTTTGGGGTGTGTTCCAAACATATACATGGTTCCTGCAGAATATGTTGGGGAGAATGTATTACAGAGACGGATTTATTCCAGCATGTAGACACGGATTCATATGGCACACTAGTATTACACTAAAGAAAGGATTTTATATTATTCTTAAAATAATTAAATCACGCATTGTCATGCACAAACTGGACTCAGTCACTCAATTTTGCTCCATTCCCGCTCAGTGTATTAACTAAAATTAAGATGTCATTAGACATCGATTCGGCCTTACAGTTTAGCACTTAACCAATAATTTGCTACTGTCGGAAAAATAGTGTTTCGCTTTAACCAGCCTTTGGCACGTCAACGATTATCATCTCCCACAACAAACACACAACTGTTCCTGACAAACCATTAATCTGCCGGAAGCAGATAGGAAATAGTGTCACGTTTAGCCGGATGTAGTGGTCGTCCATGTCGTTACCATTGTCCTTTCCGCCTTGCCCTCTCACTCATCTAAACTTTCTTTCACACATAAAGTTTAGATTTTCCTTCACATGACTTTTTGTTGCTCACATGTTTTGTTCCTTTTTTTGTTGATTTTTTCTTTTTTGGTTACATTTCCATATTCTCTGTCCGTTTGTTATCAATTACATTGTTTAGAGTGTGTGCGAGGGTTTTTTCTTGCGTCTTCTACTCCTTCTATACAACAACAGTCTTATCAATGGTTTTTGTTGTTAACCTTATTCTTCCTTTACGTATTTCCTGATTTATGCAATTTTATGCATACAAGTGTTGTCATATTCGTGTTTTTGTGAGTGAGTATGTGTGTAGCATTATATCCTCCTTGTCCTTTTTCTTTTTCTATTTTGTGTTTATATATACATATGTGTGTGTATATGATTTAACTTCATACGTATCGAAGTTATATTTGTTTTGCATTTCTGCCACTGTCCTATTCTTGTTTCGTAGAGGTCGTCGCATTTGATGTCCTGGTATGTTGCAACATTTGCTACAGTCAGTCTATAACCTGTATATGAATGTGAAAATGTTTGTTTCTGTTTAGCTTACAACTAAAGGTCAGTGTGCAACAGCTTGTATTGATAAAGGAAAGGACACCACGAGCAAAAAGAAAAAAAGGACATAAAGCAACCATATCAAATATGAGTTACAATGTTGTGGAATTTATGAAAAAGCCCATGGAGGCCAACCAACTTATCACATCGTTCTGGCTTCTTTTTTTTTGGTTTGTTGAAAGTTGTTGGACATGGTGGGTATTGAAAGTCTACTCTTTAAATTGTAACTGGATCCAGTTTTAGTTAGAGTAGTGAATCGTATTTAAGTATCCAGATCAATAGCAAGCGGGCTATAGGTTTCAAATAGGGACTTCTCCGGACGATTGTTCACTGCATCTATACAGCTGTGGTGAGGCCGATAATGCTCTATGGGGTTATCGCGTGACGGCAGGTACTTGAGAAATCCACCTCTTGTGCACTGCAGACTATTGTTCAGAGAACGGCGATGCACTGAATGCAATACTATACATGTTGTAAGATGATTGCTTCAATGCCTGCCATCAGGCTAAGGCAACTGTCACAATGGGGATTAGTCGGGGTCGGCCATGGAACAGTGCTGGAAGGTACCGCCAACATTCTTTCATTTATCGACTACTCGAAAGCAGAACCACTATTCGATTGGAAATATCACATGCTCATACCGGAAAGGGACTCCGGGAACAAAGGAGTTTCTGGTTAAGACAGCTTTAAAATTTAAATGCTCGAGCGTTAGGTCTATTTTATTTAATTTTATAATCGCAATATTTCGCTACCCTTTGGGTAGCATCGTCGGCAAGATAAACAACAATTTCTAATCAAAAATTAGCAGTGGCTAGCGAAATATTGAGATGATAAAATAATTTCAAATGGACCTAGCTCTCGAACATTTTAATTTTAAATAGAATAAGAAAGGTCGAATAAATCATCACATTGGTAAAGAGAGATATGTAGGAAATTGCTCTAGGGAACTAGGGTTGTGCCTTTCCCGTTGCTCACCTGATCATTGTAGTGTGTATCAGGCTGCAATTTTGGATATAAGATAGGTGACCGACTGCTTGAGGGATAGTAGTCCAGCCGTCTTTTGGGTCAATGTCTTCTCTGACAGTCAGGCGGTCATCAAGTCCCTGGAACCAATATTTCTTTATTCAACATCTGCACAGAATTGAAGTAGATATCTTAAAGAGATAATGTTAATGTGGTAACCAGGGTTATACCGGGGTACAGCAGAGTAGATAAGTTGGCCAAATTAGGAACTACCTTACAAGTTCCACAGGAATTGGAGCGGTCATCGTGCTTTCATGCCCCTAGCGATGTGTAAGCAGATCCTGCAAGAACGCTTGTAAAAGGTGTCTCAGTAAATGTAGTGTAATTATATTGGCATCCCTGGAATGTGGCAATTGTCATATATGTTAATTCCGATTACTAAAACTGGAGCGCTTTACGAAAGAACAACGCGTTATAATTGTGAAAAGTTTTTATAAACATTTAGAAAGTTATGCTAAGACCGCTCGCAAACTTCGAAGAGTTTTCGATCGAGAAAATGCACTTAATGTGTCAACTATTCGAAGAGTGCTCAAAAAATTTGAAGAAACTGGTTCGATTATGGATAGTAGGACTCCTGTGGGTCAACGCACCGGTCGGTCTCTTGAAATCATTGCTGCTGAAAACGAGAGTGTTGCCGAAAACCCGAAAACAGTAATTCGCCATCGTTCTCAACAACTTCAAATTTCACGAAGCACCTTCATGCGCATAAACTTCAGCTTACTCAGGACCTCAAACCAGCAGTCCATTGAAAGCGCCGGCAATTTGTTTAATGGGTAATGGAGAGAAGTGAAGTAAATGCCAATTTTTCGACAAAGTCATCTTCTCCGATGAATCGCATTTCAATCTGAATGGATTCGTGAATACAGAAAATAGTCGAATTTTGGGGCTGAGAATGCATTCCATGAGAAATAAATGCATCCACAACGAGTGGAGGATTTTGGTGCGCATTTTGGTCAGGCTGAGTTATTGGGCCTTACTTTTTTTAAGATGAGGCCAAAATTGCAGTGACTGTGAACGGCATTCATTACAGGAACATGAAGACGGAGATCTTGTGGCCTCAACTAATTGACATGCATCTGGACGACATGTGGTTTCAGCAAGACAGCGCCACCTGCCTCACCGCACATAAAACAATCGATTTATTGCAGCAACAATTTCCAAAACAAATTATCTCAAGAAATTCTGATGTCAACTGGACACCAAGATCATGCGATTTATAGCCATGCGATTTCTTTCTTTGGGGTTTTGTGAAATATCGTATTTATGCGAATAAACCAGTAACAATTCCTGAGTTCAAATCCGAAATTCAAAGCGTCATCGGTGAGATACAGCCACAGTTCTATGAAAGCTCATATACAATTTCAGGAAAAAGGCTTGTCATTAGTGTCGTGGCGTTCATTTGACGGATGTTTTATACCATATTTAATAGGAACATGTCTTCTTTAGAATCGAATAAATAAATCACAACTGTCTCAAAAAGTACGTATTTTTATTAAAAAATGAAAAAGTGCATTTTTACTGAGAACCCCTTTTATATCCAAATTCAAAAAATTCCACTCGCGAATCGAAAAATTCGGCTCCTCTTCACTATATAACTCTCACTCCCAACATAATGACAATTTAACTTCAAAGTGAATTTTTATTTTTGGAACGAAGTTCCATATCGCACGTTGCGGGATGGGAGCAAAATGAAAAAAAATTAAACTACTTGTGTTTAACACTATTATCAAGTATATTGGGTACTTTTGCTTTGGTTTGTGGCTAGCCTTACATAAGTTTGGAAGTTCCTTGTTTCAGAGGAAGTTTTCTAGGTGGCGCCTGTAACCTCAATTTAGTATATATTCTAGTTTAGAACCCAACAAAAAGTAAATTTAGAAAAGCTAAAGTGCAAGACTAGCAAAAAGCATTTTGCATTTTATTACAATTCCTTCTATTACCTTTCATTTGAAAAAAATCGTTTCCTTAAAAAACTGCTTTTATTTAAAAAAAAGAACATTTTCTTAAATAATTGCATTTTCTTAAAAAAAGTAAATTTTCTGCAAAAAAACCAATTCATATTTTTAAACAAAGTACCTTTTTTTAAAAACCTTATCTTAAAGAAATACCCTTTGCTAAAAAAAAGGAAAATTTCCTACAAAAAGTACCTCTTTCCTAAAAAAGTAATTTGTTTTAAAATAAGCAACTTTTCTATTCAAAAATTAAATTTTTCGAGCGTTTGGTCATATTTTTAATTAATTTTATTCCTCAATATTTCATTAATAATTATATTTATCTTCCTGACAATGCTACCCAAAGGGTACCAAAATATCGAAGAATAAAATTAATTAAAAATACGACCAAGCGCTCGAGCAATTTAATTTTAGAATATAAATAGATATAGAATATAGAATATAGAATATTTAGGATATATATAAAGTCGGATAAATCATCACTTCTTAAAAAAGTATTTTTTTTCTTAATTTTCTTTCTTACTTACTTATGCGGTCACGAACAACCCCGAGGGGTCAGGGACCTTACAAAACGAAGATAACATATTTCGCCAACCAGTTCGATCTTTTGCCTTATCTCTCCAGTTGGCAATACCAAGGGTTCGCAGGATTCATCAACCTGATCTTTCCAGCGGAGTCTTGGTCTTCCTATTTTTCGTCTTCCTTCGAGTTCGGTTTCGAAACCCTTCGTGCTGGATCGTCTTCATCCATTCTACTGACATGGCCTAGCCAGCGCAATCGTGTTACTTTGATCCGCTTAACTATGTCAATGTCAGGATAAAGCTCATACAGCTCATGGTTCATGCGTCGCCGATACTCGCTGTTGTGCACTATACGGAAATAAATTTTTCGGAGTATTTTGCTCTCGAAAACTCCTACAGATGTTTCGTCTGCTTGCGATAAGACCCAGGATTCTGCGCCATAAAGCAAGACAGGTTGTATGAGAGTCTGGTATAGTTGGACTTTTGTTCATCGAGAGAGGGCTTTATCTCTAAAGTGCTTGCTTAGTCCAAAATAACATATATTCGCAAGCACAATTCTCCGCTTGATTTCAAGGCTGACGTTGTTGTTTTTGTTTACGGCAGATCCGAGGTATATAAATTCATCCACCACCTCGAAATTGTAACGGTTATCAACGTTGACGCTGTGGTCTAATCGCGTGGAGGCCCTGCTCGTTGAAACCATTAATTTTATCTTGTCCTCATTTACCGTCAGACCCACTTTTCCTGACTCCTTCTCAATTCTCGAAAACACCGCAGTAACTTCTCTAACTGTGCGTCCAATGATATCTATATCATCAGCATACGCGAGCAGCATGTGACTTTTGCTGCTGATGGTTTTATTCACGTTGACATCAGCTTTTCTCAGAATAATTTCTATTAAGATGTTAAAGAGATCGCACAATAGGGTATCACCTTGTCTGAGGCCTCGTTTAGTTTCGAAAGTTTCGATAAGATCCTTACCAAATTTCACTGCGGATTTGGTGTTTGTCAGGGTGATCCTGCAAAGACGTATGAGTTTTGTAGGAATACCAAGCGCAGACATTGCTTCGTAGAGTTTCCCCCGTATCGGGCTATCGAAGGCCGCCTTATAATCGACAAATAGATGACAGGTGTTGATTTGTTTTTCGTAGGTCTTCTCCAGGATTTGGCGTAGCGTGAAAATCTGGCCGGTTGTCGATTTTCCAGGCCTAAAGCCACACTGGTATGGTCCAATCAGGTCAGTGGTAATCGGTTTCAGTCTTTCGCACATTATGCTTGATAGAACCTTATATACTATTGATAAAAGGCTTATTCCTCGGTAGTTGGCAAAGAGACTCGGGTCACCTTTTTTAAATATGGGACATAGTACACTGAGACTCCAATCGACGGGCATGCATTCATCTAACCAAATTTTGCTAATGAGCTGACGCGTACACCTTATCACCTCTTCGCCGCCAGCCTTAAACGGCTCCGCCGGTAATCCACCGGCTCCTGCGGCTTTATTGTTCTTAAGCCAGGCAATAGCTGTTCTGACCTCGCCTTGGTTAGGAGGGGGGCATTCGACGTCGTCGTCCAAATTTAGAATGATTGTCTCGTCATTAGATATCTCAGGTACCAACAGAGATATTATCTCTCCATATTCCCAACATACTCCGCACATCTGCGATGAGATTTCCGTCCTTGTCTTTACAGACGGGGGGCCGTGAACCATGTCCATTAGTTCCGTTTTTGACTTTTTGGTAGAATTTTTGGGCTTCGTTCTTCCTTCTGTATGTCTCAATTTTCTCACTATCGGGCTTTCTCCACTGCCGTTTCTTACGCCTAAAGAGACGGTTTACCTCCTTTCTTTTCTCCCTATACCGCTCAGTTTTCTTTCTTAACAAAGTAAATTTTCTTACAACAAATTGCCTTTTCTTAAAAAACTAAATTTTCGTTAAAGAGTACCTTTTTTATGAAACAAAATAACTTGTCTTGAGATAAGTACCTGCTCTTAAAAATGTATCTATTCTTAAAAAATGAACCAATTCTAAGCAAAAAAAATTCCCACTAAAAAAAAAACAAAAAATTCCTCTTTTTAAAAGTACATTTTGTTAAAAATAAAATAATAATACATTTTTCTTTCCTTGTAAGTTAATTTTACTTAAAAAAATAAGGTTTTGCTAAAAAGAGTACCACTTCTTTAAAACGTACCTGTTATTAAAAACAGTACTTCTTTCATCCTCTTATGGCCTTTTCTTACAAATAGCAATTCTTTTTCTTCATTCTTCGGAAGTTCATATGTTCCAGAAAGTGGTTTACTGAGATCTTAGGTACATTCTTGTAGTTGATTGTTTCCTTGAATTTTGAATGGTTTGCTACCTGTGGACCTGAGCAGGGGATAAAAGGTAGAAAAATCGAATTTTTAAAATTTTTTTGCGATGTTGAGCTTGAAGATGATGAAGATTTATATGTTCACAATTTTTGTTTTTATCACAAGGGCTACAACTTTCCCTCAGAAAGTAAATCAATACTCCGAACGGTTTGCAAGATATGAGCCTGATAAAATGATAACTTTTTTGCAAAAATGACACCGAGGCCCCAAGTCTATGGGGTCTCATAAAAAAAATGCATGACTTTGGGCAACGACACGGGAATTTCGTTTGGTCTTTTATCACGTAGTGATGTCCGTATATGGTTATATTTCCATGATTTAAAAAATTACACACAGTGTAATATATAGCGAAAGGAACTTTGTGTGTCCCCTCCGGGTGTCCCCTGGCACCTCATGTGATTTTTAATATGTGACTCTCTCGGAGCGATTCAAATAAACAAAAATTTTAAAAATTAAATTCGCCTGACATCTCAATTTGTTTTGCAAGATATGAGCCTGATAAAATGATCACTTTTTTGCAAAAATGACACCGAGGCCCCAAGTCTTTGGGGTCTCATAAAAAAAGTGCATGACTTTGGGCAACGACACGGGAATTTCGTTTGGTGTTTTATCACGTAGTGATGTCCGTATATGGTTATATTTCCATGATTTAAAAAATTACACACAGTGTAATATATAGCGAAAGGAACTTTGTGTGTCCCCTCCGGGCGTCCCCTGGCATCTCATGTGATTTTTAGTATGTGACTCTCTGGGAGCGATTCAAATAAACAACAATTTTAAAAATTGAATTCGCTTGACATCTGAATTTTTTTAAAATCGGAGTGAGAGTTTTGTATTGAGCAGGAGCTGAATTTTTCGCTTGCAGGTGGAATTTTAACTTACTCTGATTGTGACTTTAATTGAACGCCTTGAGCGTAAACGAGCACAATGCCAGATTAATAAAAAATTCTTTTAAAGTGGACTTTAATGCTGGAGATGCCTATTGTATTTATTTATCTAGCCTGCTATTTACCTTGTTGATACTTGAATTCAACATTCTCCAAATTACACCAGATTTTCGAATTTGAATAACTGCCAATCACAAGCAAACAGAAGTAGCTTGATCAACATTTTACAGCCGTCTATAGTCAGATAACAGGGAACAGTGTCGCCCTTTCAGTTACAATCCAGCGAACTTTAATAGTCGCTGACGTTGTTATCTGTTGTTATCGTTGTTAAAACAAACACACTCAAATATCTTGGGAAACCTCAGGATTTCTTGCTATTTTTTATCAAATTCTTTAAGCAATTTTTAGTATCCGACATTACACACTTTCCGCTCATAATTTGTGAAGGAATAATAAGGATTATCTGCTCTCATATACACAATAAATATGCTAACGATATAAATAAAGGAGTTTTTTCCAATTCCAACGCATCTGTATTTGTTTATATTTTATTTTCAATTTTCTGGCCGAGTGTAATAAATAACAAACATTGAATAATTTATATGCAATTTCGCAATTTGTTCTCCCACTGATCTGAAATGAATTGATTAATTATACATTAACACATTATTAAAAATATTTAATTACAACAACAATTTGCGTGACAACACCAACAACACGTAGTAACACGTTTCAGTGTGACATAAATAAACACGATAAATGAATATGAAACAAACAAATATGAAATAATCACAAATAAATAATACAGCAGCACTAAAGAGTAATCACATATAGAGCTGCCATCTTTCTCATCGGACGTTTCGTTTCACACTCTTCGTGGTGCGGTCGGTACGATAGAGTGATATGTGACGTAAATTAACGTTCACCAGGTGAAATTAAAAAAATTGTTGACTCAAATTTTCCATGTCCTTTTGATGCAAAACTGTGAAATTTAAACGCATTTTGGACTTTTTTTGTTATAGTTTATTGTTAGTATACTTTATATTTGTGGTGTATTTACACAAAAATTTTTACGCACAAACGAAATGCAGGTTCTTGTTGGTTAGTTTGAGCCATTGCCTCTATCTGTTATTATTGAAGCAATACTTCCCAACATGCGGCGTCCATATGCTACATACCAAACTTCGTAAATTTACTGAGTCAAATCGCTTCTCTATGTGTCATTTCTCTATGAGCAGCACTGGTGAGACACGAGAAAAATTCCGTACATGAGTCGTATTATATAGCGTTTAATTGAAACTTCAATTACTTAATCGAATAGTGCGTAATAAACAATGAGGTATCCAAACTTTACGACACTACAGGAAAATATATGGGCCGCTCTTTTCTTTACGACTTTATTATTAATTATTGAATCTGGAAATCGGATTTTTGTCGTCCTATATTGGTCGAAATCAATATATTCTGTGATAGTAGAAACTGACTTTCGGAATTCGGGCATTGCCCTTATAAAGGGTCCGCCATCTAAGGTTTTTTTTTCAACTAGTGCTTATTTCGTGAATGGTAACACTTAGCTCATGTCTCATTTGACATATAATTAGTTTTATCCTTCCGCTGAACGAATATGGTTGTGTATACGCTTGAACAACGCTGGGAAATATGGGGAAAATTGGCCTGCGATCGACTTATAGAAGATGCCGATTTTGTCAAAAAAAAACATCTTTTCAGATGAAGCTCATTTTGATCTTGGCGGGTATGTAAACAAGCAAAATTGTCGCATTTGGGGCACAGAAAACCCGCACGCATACATTGAAAAGCCGATGCACCCAAAACGAGTCACTGTTTGGTGCGGATTTTGGTCCAGGGGCATAATTGGGCTATTTTTCTTCGAAAATGAGCAAGGAGTGGCCGTTACAGTCAATGGCGATCGTTATCGGGCCATGTTGAACGAATTTTTGTTCACAAAAATTGAAGAGGAGGATATTGCCAACATTTGGTTTCAACAGGACCGCGCTACGTGCCACACAGCCGAAGCTACACTCGATGTTTTGCGCCCTGTTTTTGAAGATCGCCACCTCGGAGCTGCGATTTGACACCGTTGGACTATTATTTGTGGGGTGCCCTCAAAGATAAGTGTTACGCCGACAAGCCAGAGACAATTGACGCTTTAAAGGACAAGATTCGTGAAGCCATTAGTGAAATACAGCTGCACACAATCGATAATGTGCTTAAAAATTGGACCGATCGTGTCCATTTGAATGAAATATTTTCCATTATTAACCGGAAGGATTGTTCTTTCAAATAAAAAGAGAAATTTGAGAAAATATTAAGTAGTTTTGGTTTTATAGCATTTTCAAATAAAAAAAGTTATTTGGCGGACCCGTTATGTAGCAGATATTTTAATGAGATAGCTGAACAGTTGAATAGTCACCTTATTTGGGTGCCGGGTCACAGGGACATACTAAGGAAATGCAAATGGGATGACGTTGCTACACTGAGGGCTAACTTTCATGCTCCAGGGGAACTATAGCAAGTGTGCATGCTTGCTGGCTACTTCCAAGCTCTTGTGGAACTTTCGAAATTCCAAGCTTAAGTCGGCTCGCATAAACTTGAAACGCACTAACGCCCTGCTTTCGTTATACTAGGTACCGAACGCCTTACTAATCATGTCTGTAATGACGGGCGGCATGCAGGGACACTGACAGTCTTGAGAAATCACTTTTGCGAGGGTGACGTGATGTGACAAAATGTTGAATATTGTGTGGAAATGCCCGTATATACTAACAAAAATGGCTAAGTAGTGTGCTCTGTTAAAAGGCCTACATGCGAAGAATAAAGGCCGAAACTATGTTGTTATCCCGTCTTTAAATTGAAAGTCGTTCCTTTAGCTCTGAAAAAAAAAAAAATAAAATGTTTTCCCGTTACATCACATGATAGGATTAGGAAAGGTTTTCCCAACTAATGATCTTTGCGCTTTCTGGTTTTACACTTACTGTTTGAGACCTACAGTTTTACTCCGGTTCCAAACGGTATTTTGAGAAGCTTTTTCATGGCGAAATACTCGATAGTGTAGCCGTCACTACGCGAGGAGACCGCCGTCGAAAGCAATTTAAGGTGGTCAAAACAGGGAGCGAACGCAAGTTCTCATGCACAAGAGCTACGCACACTACCATTGTTTGTTCTTAACAGACTTTAAATTACTCCCAATATTGTTTTAATTTAGGGTTGGGGTTAGGTAGTTAGGATTTCTTCGTCATCGTTTAATACATGCCATTGCTCAGATCAACAACGACTTGCAGTGATCTGGAATGGTTCAGCTGTATTTCGTCAAAGGTGTAACTGCCAAAATACATGTGTATTTAAAATTCCAGAAAATACATTTCCTTACAAAATAATTAATATTCAGTGAAATATAAATCGTTTCAGTTAAAAGAAAAAACAATTTTTCGAAAAAACTTTTCAATTCTCGTAAATTTTTTTTTTGATGGCACAGGTAGGACAATCTACCAAAGTGAACACATGCAAACAACACACAGCGTTAGCATCACATACGTTGTTGTTGTACGGACATGCAAGAATGCTGTCAGATCCAAGGAGGGCGCGTTCAGAGACTGGCGTTCTAATAAAAACGTTAATACTAAACTGCTACGCAAACAGGCAAGATTCAAGTGTACCAAAATACTTCAACGCGAAAAGTTTCTTCACGAATAGCGTATTCGTTCTAAAGTCCTAGAGGAAGTAAGAGCTTTTGGTCATTTGCAAGAATAATAAAGGATAGTTCTTCCTCTATCCCAACTCTTCTTAAACCGGTTGATAAAGCTAACCTCCTGGCTGAAATGTTTGCAAGGAACTCCTCCTTGCCGGATAGCAATCAACCAATCTCCGTGATCAATTACGTATCTTGTTCGATGCCCAAGATATTTTTTCGAACGCCAGGAGTTAAAAACGTTCTAGTGAATCTCGTAGTAAGTAAATAGCCGGGCCGGATCGCATATCACCACTGGTCTTGAGTAGGTGCTCTTCGACGCTGGCATGTCCACTGCGCAACCTTTTCAACCTTGCATACCATGTCTTCCCGGCGCGTTGGAAAGTTGCTAATGTCCAGCCAATCCCAAAAAAGGTGATGCAAGTAACCCAGCAAATTACCGCCCAACTGTAATTTGTTCTGCGGTCTCGAAGGTTATGGAGAGCATGGTTAACCACCTTCTACTGAAATATCTTGAGTCCAATGACCTTCTTAATGATCGGCAGTATGGCTGAGATCTACTAGAGATCTGATGGCGTTCCTTTCGGAACAGTGGAGTCGATCCATCCACCGGCTTGGTGAGAGTAAGGTAGTGGCTCTTGATATTTCCAAGGCCTTTGACAGAGTATGGCACGATGCACTCTCGCCAAATCTCGCTGCGTTTGGTGTCGGTGATAACTTCACTCGATTTATATCGAGTTTTCTCAGAATTCGCACTATACGAGTTGTTGTAGATGGGGTTTCATCCGACGAGTATAAATTGACTGCAGGTGCACCACAGGGCTCTGTTCTTTCTCCTTCTCTTTTTCTTATTTTCATTGACGATCTCCTTGGTCAGACTGTGAATCCAATCTACTCTTTTGCGGATGACAGTAATCTCTGTCATTGTTATTCATTCGACCGTAGGCCAAGTCTTCCAGAGACTGAAGTCAAACGCCGGACGATGAATGAAACACTCGGCCGGGATCTGGTGTCCATTGTTGAATGGGGTCGAATGAATAGAGTAGATTTTAATGCGGTAATGCGAGTGTTGTTTGTTGTAGCATAAGCGGATTGCTGACCCAGGTGTGTCGTCATTGTCTATGGACGGTGTGGATATTGATGAATCAGACGCTCTTGATGTTTTGGCTATGAAAATACAATGTGATGTCCGTTGGGCAAAACATGTATTCGAAGTGTCGAAAGATGCATTCAAGTGTCTAGGCTTTTTAAAGCGGTGCAAGAAATACTACACTCCATCTGATCTTCTCAATATCCACACCACCTACATCAGGCCAAAGATGGAATATAACTCCCATATATGGGCAGGTGCTCCTAGGACATCTTTGGAGCTTCTCGACCGTGTCGAGAGGAGAGCGACGGTGTTAATAGGGGACAGTAGGGTATGCAACTCTATTGCCTTCCTTGAGCATCGTCGAAATGTGGGTTGCGTGTCACTGTTCTATCGATATTTCCACTGTATGTGTTCCTCGGACATCCATCAACTTATGCCGGATGTGAGCATATTTAGCCGAAGTACGCGGCTTTCCAGGAACTCTCATCCGTTTTTTATCGAGTGGCCGATTGACCGCACTACACACTATAGAGAAAATTCGTTCTTCAGTCGGACAGTCCGTATGTGGAATAAATTTCCGGCTAGTGTATTTCCCACCAATTGTGACATACAAACATTCAAGGCATATGTTAACAGACACTACTTCCTCTTTCCACCCTCCACTACTTCAATTTTCCTTCGCCAACACAATGCTCTGCATTTATAGGGGGCAACCCCTGAGTGTTGGACAAAGATAAATAGTCTCTGAAACTAAGTATGGTGGAATTGATGTAGCGGCAGCGAACAAACAAGCAGGTCGTCGTCGCGAAAGAGTATACAGAACTCATGGAATGAATTCTATGACTCAAAATCATTGGCGACATCTGGAGCATGAATGAAAAAGTATTACTCTCTTTTTGTCATAACTTGGTGCATTCATAATATTGATGTGAAACATTGAAGCCTTTTGAAATATTGTGAAACATTGAAACATTTTTATAGTTTTATGCAATAACATTGTCGAGATAGTGCATTTATATTGAAAGATTCTATAAAGAGAATAAGACTCGTTTATTCTCTTTTACTCAGACTGTCTACATGAGAGCGGAAAAGGAGTACAATAAGTTCCCTTTAATATTCAATACTTTTTGTCGTCGCTCTGTTTATGAAAAAACAAAAGCAATTATTTCAGTGAGCTAAATATTGTTTTTTATTCAGTTGTATGCCAGCATTCAAACAAGCAGGTCATCGTCGCTCTATTTGTGACAAAATAAAAGGAATTATTTCAGTGAGCTAAATATTGCTTTAGTGATGTGCTAACATCTGTAGGTACGGGTAGGGTACAATCTAACAAAGTCAACACATGCAAACAACACACAGCGTTATCTACGTCGAAGCTATGCAGCATTAGCATTGAAAGAATATGTGGTTGCTATACAAGAATATGTTGTACAACACAATGTAGCAAATGCAATGCAAATTCTCTTTGTTTTTTCTTTGAATAAAACAAAAGGTGGTGCAATGGTTAGTGTGCGCGGCTCTTGTACATGAGATCCTGGGTTCGAATCCGGCTCTGACCACCTTCAAAAAAAAAATTTTTCTTTCGGCGGCGGTCACCTCGCATAGTGACGGCGACACTATCGAGTATCTAGCCATGAAAAAGCTTCTCCAATTACCGTTCGGAATCGGTGTAAATCTGTAGGTCCCAATCAGTGAGTGAGAACTGGAAAGCGCACAGCTCAGTGATTGTGAGAAGTTCTCCCCAGTCCCTTTATGGGGTGTAATGGGAAACCATTTTATTTTTTTTTTTTTTTTTTTTTTTTATTAATCAAGAAAATAATGACACATGTGCTTACACTTGTGTTTAAATAATTTTAAGTATTGATATTATTTAACCCGAATTGTCCCACAATTATTTTTTTTGAAATATCCAATATTTGCTGGCATAAAATAGTTGAATGGTGACTAATGATTACAGAAATATTAACAAAAAACTTTTTCATTAGGTGGTTTGTTCGGTGGGGGGCCGTTGCCATATGGCAACACTGGATCATACTGGAAATTTACATGCAAATAAATAAAATCTATGTCAAAATTTTTTTCAAATAATTTCTTTATTTTAAAAAAAAAATAACATAAAAAAATATTAAATTAAAATTAAATACGCGTTTTTGTAAGTTTTTAAAACAATTCAAAATAGTAAAATAAAATAAATATATAGAAAAACATTTTTTTTTGTATTTTTTACATTTTGGTATGATATTTTTCAAAACAATTGATGCACAAACCAATATGCGAGTATGCAGTACGCACAATACTCGTGCAGGTGTCTTCAGCACATCGTCTTTTCTTTTCGATATTCATTGGACAATGGTTGACTCCATCATAACGAAGTGATTCCAGCACCGTTCCTCCCATTTTGCGTTTTCGTGTTGCACCAGGTCTAATAGGAGCTACTCCGTAAAATATAAATCAAATTGATTTGCGTCTGATATTTATCATTTATCCTTACTCTTTTAATTTAAAAACATATTTATCCTATTTTTCCCACCATCGCAATCTCTCGTCGAAATTCTAATTGTGGCAAAGTCTGTTCTACAGATCTCTTAGTTGCCATGCATTTTGAACCGACACATCAACCAACCAAGTAAATAGGAAACTCCATCATTTTTTGCCTCTATTTCCAATTCGATATAAACTTACGTTTTGGTCCATTCTGTCAACGCCTCCCATATATTGATTCTATTTTCCAATAACGTTCGGACGAGGCAAATTTATTTTTCTTATTTGTGCTTTGGAGTAGCGTTGGGTATTAGATACTTGATTCATGCCAAATGCAATTGATGCAGCACATACTACCGAATTATCCACCCATTTTTTCAATAAAGTGTTTCCGTAATTTTTTTTTTTTGAAACATAATAACCACGTTCCTTTTTTTTCAACTTGTCTTTGGGCGGCAAAGGGCAATTTTTTGGATTTCTGTTTTCTCGTAGATTCAAATATCCTCGAGATTTCAAATATGAAAATAATGGAATACTTGTAAATAAGTTGTCGAAATAGAATGAGAATGGCAGTGCCAGCACTTCCGGCGTGAAATCATCAATCATGTTCATAAATGGGGCAGCGCATTTTCCGAATCTCTCTTCATACTTCGGATTTCACCTGGGATTTTGGCCTTGATAAGTCTCAAAGTTGGAGTACACAACGACCATACCTTATAGGCAAAGCGCATCGGTTTACCCTTGATGAATTACTTGCAGCCATGTCTGCCAAAATAGGCAATCATGCCCTCGTCATAAGACAAATGCTGCTCAGGATGAAAATGTTTTAGCATATTTGCCTTCAAATGGTCTGTTATAGGCCGTAGTTTCCACATTTTATCACTACCAGTAACTTTTTGGCGTTGAATACGTCTTACCTTACGGTATAGGGAGTCATGTCAGATTGTTATTGTTGTAATCTTTATTTCATTGATTATGTGGAAACGGCGAGATAACTTTTTTTAAAAATTTTTTTGTAGGTAAATGAAGATGTTTTCTTTCGTTTCATATACATTTCATATTGGTTGATTTCTTCCTAATATTTAAATTTCTCAAATGAAAATTGTTTAAACACATACACTCAAACCTATGTGTGGTATTTAGTTGAGTGTTTGAGTTTGTAGCGTGAACACAAACTATGCTGCTGTTTCAGTGTGGACACAAACCTGCGGCTGTTGTTTTGATTGATGAAATATTGTAATTGCGTATATTTACTTATGTATTTAAGTGAAACAAAATGTTAAATGTGAATTTGAATTTAACATGGATATATAATTATAAAAAAAAAAAATCAAATTGATTTGCGTCTGTTATTTATCGTTTATCCTTACTCTTTTAATTTAAAAAAATATTTATCCTATTTTTCCTACCATAAGCTTATGTATATTATCAAAAGTAACTATCAAATAAATAAATTCATTTGCTTATGTTATTTATCATTTATTGTTATATATGTTTTCTGTCTTATCGGATTGCGTATTCTACGTTAAACTTAATTGGCGTGTCTCTGACACAGCCTGCAGGGACAACTGTCTGCTGTTTTATTTTTATAGGTGTCCTCAAAATGGAGAAATTGCAATATTTGCCGAAATCGATTCCTACGCATTGAATTCTTTATCAGAATATTTACCATGTCATCATCGGTACTCCAAGCCGTTCTTACACGGCTGTGATAGTTATAACCAGAAACAAGCAGGATACCAATAAACACTTTTTGAACTCCTGTACTGTTATATTGGGGTTTGGTTTCCCAAGAAAAATAGCATATTTTTCCGGTTTCTTCGCAAATGTGTTGAATCAAATCATCGTCAAAAAATTTTTCAAATTGCTCGTGTGGTGGTACTTCGCAGTCTTTATAATTTGCTGGTGGAAATATTGGAATCATATCTATAGAATTATCTTTTATCCAAACAAATAGTTTAGCAGGGAATAAAAAACAAGCTTATTGTCTATCCACTTGTCATGGAAATCAACGGGACTTTTTAGAACACAAAATCGTCGCCTACTTAAAATTTTAACGATACGTTGAGTTTTAAAAAATCTGTAACTGCAGACCATTTCTGCATTGCCATATGAACACACTGGGACAATTCGGGTTAAATGAAATATCTTCATATGATTGAACACTGTTTTTTATTTTCCAATGTAACATTTACTAATGTGTTCATAGAAATCGAACAGGTACCGTGTAACAAAACGATGTTAACATATCGCCCGTGAGTTCGAACACTCATTGGATTAATTGGTATAACTCATTACTTGTAAACAAAACAACAGTTAAAGCAAACGATTTTTGTTTCTCATAAACGTTTTTTAAACAATAAAAATGCCACATACTGCTGTGATCATTTCATTCCAGTACACAATTGTAATTGTTTGTCACAAACGAAATGATTTGGTTTAATTGAACAGATGTTCGTTAGCCGCAATTACATGGCCCAAGTGGTTTTCATGTATCTTTAGGGTTTGTTTGAATGTAACGAAAATTTGCAACACATGTGGTCACATTTGTCGCTAGAGTAAATGTTAATATAGTGCTGGTACCAGCAGTCTCACTTGCTTCGAAGATGATTGCAGAGAGTAACGAGAACTGAGTGTACATCAATCTGCGGAAATATATAAATAGTAATTATTACAAATGAGATGTAATTTATTAAAAATTACCAAAAAAGGTACAACATAAGTACACACATACTATTAACATGCCAAACCACACATTTGCACGCAATATTACACATAATATCACGCATACATGTATACACACATGCAGTCCCATACACTCACATACTTACCCATACAAATTTTATAAAAAATAATTTATGCAAAAACCAACACATTAGCAAAATTAAAATTTCATATGCCTATGGAGCGGAAATATTCCAAAAACCGCCATCACCACCAACTCCGACAACATCATCAGCAGCAATAAAAACACGGACACACATGCATACGCACATACACATACACTCACACAACATTACAAATACCTAGAAAGTGATCCGTAAACAAACGCATGTGTAGGTCCTGCACAAATACAATTAAACATAGCATCTAGCAAATGTACTTAGCGGTGGAATTTGCGAGGCCTTCTCGATATAACGCATGTGGAATTCGGTAATTTGTCTTAGCCGCAGGCAGTCCATGGATCTGCTTTCCTTTCTTCCATTCCTATACATATTCTTACTGTTTCGTTTTAGAAGGCCTGCCTGATACTTTGTAAAAAGAATGCAGAGAGAATTCAAACACGTTCCACTTCGCTTCACATAAAATAGCTTCATTTTGATGACCTAACAAGTGTAAGGTGTCTTCCGTTCACCATCACTCATTCTCGATTTATTATTTTGGAACGCAATTTAGAAGGCCTCTAAAAGGAATGCAGAGGGAATGCAAGCTAGTCTGTTTTTGGTGGCATGTCATAACGTCCATGGTCGTAAGGTCCATGGACCTTATGACACAAAAAAAGTGTCATAAGGTCCATGGACTTTATGACACATTACCTTGCGTCATAAGGTCCACAACCATTGTGACATAAAGTCTATGGACGTTATGATACTTCTGTTTGTGTCTTAAAGTCCACGATTTAACAAAATATACAAATCCATTGAAATACCAACCGTTATTTGCGGTCGAACATAGAAGCTCTTGGTGAAGATGTGATTCAGCGGACTTACGTTTTTAGTCAGTAACTGATCTTCAAAGTGAGTGGAAGAATGAAATAACAAGTGTCGAAGAATTGTACCTGTGTCGGAAGCAAAACTTTTGCAATGGAAAGTTTACAGTATAATTATAAATTTATGTCATGATTTAGTAGAAATTCCAAACTTCTCGTGCTAACTGACTCAAGACAAATATTTAAACAAAAACATAAAGAGTACACTCGGTACATCTGCTACATTGATGATTGGCATGTGACCGTAGCTTTGAAAAATGATGGTGTTTGTGAACAATTGAGTGACGACTATCATCAGAGTCATGCTCCTCCAGAAAATTTGTTTAAAAAAAAAAGTTTAAAATATTGGCCAAAGTAAAAAGTGGATGCACTAATGCAACCTCATTAAAAAGGAAAGGTGTACGGAAAATATTTGACCAAGATTGTAGGAAAGACCGAGAACTTGTCGAGGTGGTGTCCTTTCCCAAAATGAGAAGACAATTGCATAGGATTCGTAATAGCAGGATGCCTAAAAATCCCAATACACTCGAAGATATAAAATTAAATTTCGAGGATTCTGAGTTTTGTGCGGAATATGGAAATTCTAAGCATATTGACAAACCATTTTAAAGGGAAACAGTCATTCAATAGGGGGTTTCTTATAGCGTTTTCATATCTCCATCAATAGCGGCTATAATAAAAAAAAATAGCGTGTGTCTGCACACTCTGAAGAAGTTATACTTCTTATCTGAAATTAAATAACATATATTGACGTAGAATACGTCTTACCTTACGGTATGAGGAGTCATGTCAGGTTTTTATTGTTGTAATCTTTATTTCATTGAATTTGAGGAAACGGCTAGATCAATTTTTTTAAAATTGTTTTTGTAGGTAAATTAAGATGTTATCTTTCGTTTGATATACATTTCATATTGGTTGATATATTTCTAGTATTTTAATTTCTCAAATGAAAATTGTTTAAACACATACACTCAAACATATGTGTGGTGTTTGGTTGAGTGTTTTTGGTTGCTCAACATTGCTTAGGAACATGTATCTAGTAAAAAGTGAAACGAACAGCATGCTAATGTTGCTTGGCAACATGTATCTAGTAAAAAGTGAAACAAACGGTAAGCTAACGTAATAAAGCTTTTTTGCGAAAGCTTCAATAAAGCTGTTGTAACATTAATTTTGAATTGTAAAGCGTAAAGCTTTCACACAACGCTCGAATGCTAATGCGAAGACTCGATAAGGTAAACCTTTTTTAATATTAGGGCGGCCCTCTCAACATTCGCAGAACTTATTTCAATAAAAATATTAATTAAAATACATAAATTAAATTAAGTTTAAAAAAATTGAACATAATATTTTTTCTTTTAAACGGACTTGAATCAAATCCCTGCAGGCTGTGTCAGAGACACGGCCATTAAGTTTAACATAGAATACGCCATCCGATAAGACAGCAAACATATATAACAATAAATGATAAATAATATAAGCAAATGAATTTAGTGTTATATATGTTTTCTGTCTTATCGGATGGCGTATTCTACGTTAAACTTAATGGCCGTGTCTCTGACACAGCCTGCAGGGACAGTCCGTGGCCGAAGGCCTCGGACAACTGTCTGCTGTAATTTTTTTTATTCGTTAATTACTGTTATAATAGGATTATGATAACTAAAGTAAGAAATAAACATTTTGGAGCTTAAATTCAAATATCTTGTGAATATTGCATCGATTGTTGTGCCACTTTTAGTTGTGGCTTGATTTCTATTGTTACTCATATTTAAGTTTAATTTACATAACAAGAATTCAATTAGTGGATATGCAGATTGATGAGCAAAATTTATATTGAAATCTCCACTTAAAATTAGCGATACATCGTTGTAATTTTTATTTATGAGTTGAGCTCAGCTCTTCGTGAATGGCAATGAATGAAAGTCAAGAAATTCAATAACTGTATCAATGTTTGTATTTGGAGAAATATAAATAGCCACAATTATAAATTCTTGCCCTCATAAAGTTGACGATTGTTCGAAACAAATCTCTCCAACTTGAGAAAAAGATTCATTTGAACTGTTTATTCGCTGTGAATAAATGTTAAAATAAGGTATAATAATATGAGCTGAAGTGTTTTCGTTACTATATGGGTGATTGTTCAGAAATTGTTATTTTTCAGATAGCAATTTTTCCAAACCTCGATATGTTCTGCAGTACCATTTTTTTACGTTTCTGAATGTTATCATGGTCCAAAAGTATGATCTGAAGATCACTATACTACAACACCAAAGCAATCGAAGTTATGGAGCATTGATTGTATTCCGATGCCACGGTAGTGACTGCCTGAACGAAACTTGACAAATCAAAGTGTTGATATGATAAAACAATTTTATATATATATCAAATGAATAAAACGCACTATTTTAATGTTTTAACTAATTTATTTAGTTAACTTCGCCAATAGACTAATACCTTTCACGACCTACACACGACTGACGATTGCCACAAGATATGTCAAATACTCGTTTTGCCAGGTCTTCGCAAAAGCCTACTGTGTTGCCAGGTCTTCGCAAAAGCCTATTGTGTTGTCAGGTCTTTGCAACAGCCTACTCCACATTAATCATTCAGTGTCAAGAAACCATTATTTATCAATTTTAGTCAGTATTGGAAACTATATGACACGGTTGTGACAGCCACGGTTGTGACTTTCAGTGTTTAACCTAATCGGTTTGGAATTCGACAAGTTCCAAAAACAATGAAGTTCAGGCAATGAAATATTACTTTCATAACCGGGAATCAAGCCGAAATATCGTACGGCATATGTGAATCATAAGAGAACGGTTGTGACGTATTATTTTGTGACTTAACTTTTCCATTTTTCGAATTGAATTCTCCTTCGTACACATGTGCGTGTGTTGACTTCTGCCGTTGTAAATACTGCCACTACCCCCTCCACTCAAAAATGCCAGCAAGTGGTTCATATTGAAACCCCGGAGATGGCGCCACCACAGTCGAATTCAAATTGTACAAAATTCTGACAAAACTGTTGGACAGACTTCGTGGACCGTTCAATAACCGTGGCGTGCATATTCCTCCAATTCTTTTGCGTAGAATTGTAAATCTAAATGTCCCTTAGAACATATATGCAGGCAACTACTTTCAAACCACGTCCTTGACGGATATTTCTGCTGAAGTCCTGAATTCGATACGGAGGACAGGCCATGGTTGTGACATTTTGAACAGTTTTTTCTCCCTAAAACTGACTTACACGGTTCAGAATGGAATGTGTTTCATGGAAATTATAGAGTACCATCGTAGCTTCGGGAACATGTCGCAATTTAATCACCATTCGACCATTTTAGGGTGGGAAAATTCAAAGGACGAGAAAATGACAATTTCCGAACAATCACCCATATACAGCAACACCACCTGATCTATTAGGTTCACGTTTAAACTTAGTGATGAATTTTGAATTGGGTAAATCAATGTGCGAGGAATTTTATATATTTGTCTCAGATAAAACAAGAAAATCACATTTTCTGCATATTTGTTCCGTTAGGTCCTGAACGTGACTTTGTAGTCCCTGACAATTTAAAGAATACAATGAAATGCATAGACTTTCGGATATGAAATTAAGAAGAGTGTGGTTTATGGTTTCCAATCTGTTTAAAGAAAGTCTTTCCAATTTCTGTTGCAAAGGAATCATAGTGGATTCGCTTTTACGGCCATGATAAAATTTTTATGTTGTCTTGAGAATGAACGATATATATATGCCACCAAGGCTAGTTACGCGCGACAATGCAACATAAACTAATTGTTGGCAATGATGTTTTCCATACTCATAGAAAACTTCGTTAAAAGTGTCACCTTGGGATTTGTGTATAGTCATAGCACAGGCCGCAATTAGAGGAAAATGTTTTCGTTTCACATATATGTATTGTTCTATTATTATTTAGGGACGTACAAGATGTTCTTATATTGATTGGACTGCAAGTAAGCTTATATTTCGATAAGGTTTCATGCGCCACAGATTTATTTTTCAGTTGCTGCCCCACTTTACGAGATGTTGGAAATTCTAACGAAACGCGAATAAGATTACTGTCCTTGTCATATTCAAGATGAGCCAAGTCTGCAACAGCACCATTGGCCAACCCACCAGTTGCGTCGATGTTTGTTGTTATAATGTACGGTTTATGCAAAACAAAAACAATTTCATAAGGTAAACCCCCTGTTTCGATTGTAGAAAGTTTGTGAAGCTATTGTCTAAGAAATGCTAATTGTTCGGCATTTTGAGATCCAGTTATTGAATCTTGTGCAATTGAAATTACCTAATTTTCTGAATTTTGTAAAACCGAATTATTGTATTGAGTCACAGCATTGTTCGTTTTTTTTTTGCGAGGGAGGTGAAGAGAAAACATATTCATAGAGTCAGGACGAATTGATATCAAGTGAAAGAACTAGAATTCGCCTAGAAATCTACTGTATTTTGTTCATTTCGCCTTACGTACGTACATTGAGTACTTAAGCAGCTGTTCACCTTGCATTTGGTGTTTGCTTATTGTCAACAATTTGTCTTTTGCCAACTATCTGTTGTGTATGTATGCATGTGACATTACCACAAAAGGCGAATTCATATATGGGTAATTCCATGTCAAATCAACCAATGGGTGTACACTACCTTCTCCAAATTGTATGATTTTTCGTAGGAAGACAGATTATTACAGAACTAAAATAAGTGCAAAGTTCGAGGGCACTGGCACTTCTGTATCCGGAAATATGTGGTCTTGAAAATCGTTAAAAAAGGTCAAAATTTACAAAGTTGTACTTACTTAATTATCATTTTCTTGATTAATATTATAGTGACGCAACTCATCAAGGTCGCATTTGAAAGGTTAATTAATTACCTTTAATTTGATATACAACATGATTTTTTTTTTTGGAAAGGTCAAAGGTCACATCTCTTGACCTATAATTCGGGAGGCTATAGCTGTAGAAACGACAATTTTAAAAATCTGAAAAAAATATATGTTTAAGATTGGTTCCTTCCCTAAAGTTCCAAAAAATTTCAGACTGGGGGTATGCTTGGATCCAGAAATATTTATCATAGAGTAAAGGTAGATATTTAAGAAGTCGATGCTGTTACTGTTACTGTTTATGAATGTGGTTGGTTGTGCTCGTGAGCGTCGGCGGGCTATGCACGCACGCCGCTATTTGTTTCCGGTTCTTTAGCTCTGTACTGTACTCAGTACAGACCTGTGTTAGGGTTGGTTTGACAGGTAATTATGTTAGAGCGAGACAACAGTATAAATATTGTCGGGTGTGGTTCGTAGTGTTAAATAAGTTGGATATAGAGAAATTATTGAAAAACGAGAAGTCAAAGGAAGCACCACGAAAAAAAAACCATTCTAAGCAAGTTGCTTTAAAAACCCACATGTGTTGCTATAAAATCAATATTTTTAAATAAATCCAAAAGTGTTCAAAGTGATTGTTTTTTGCCTCTGTAAACAATATGTCATTTAATACAATATATTGTTGTAATCCATTTGAAAAAGTTGCTCATGTTCGGAATGCAAGAGGACTTCGAAAAGTTCAGCAATGGATGACTGGAATTAGTAATAACATTTCAATATCAAATAAAATATGTGATATATGCAGAAGAGAACTTTATAAATTAAAAGGAAGTGTAAACAATAATTTTCAATCTATGAACGAGCCAGAAAACGAGACTTCAGACTCGGAAAGTGAAGCATCAGTTTCGGGAGATGTTCGAATTTCTAAGTTAAACGAAAGTTTAACATATTTACAAGAATCTCCAATATGTTCGAGAAAAATTCCATTAAAAGGGTATACAACTAGAAAGTTAGAAAAAATAACAACATCAATTAAAACCAACATTTTCCCAAATTCAACACCTTCAACCTCTCACGTATGCCCAGAATCAGAAATAATCGAACAACTAAAAGAAAAGTTTAAATCAATAACTAAAGACAGTGATAAAATTCAACTTTTAACTATTTTACCTAAAAGCCGGACATTGAAAAGAATGGAGGAGGAATTTCAAATAACAAATTTCATGGCACGAAAGGTAAAAAAGTTGGTTGAGACAGAAGGCGTATTGAGTACACCGAATCCAAAACTTGGAAAACGATTGCCATTAGAAATTGTTGATGTGGTGAAAATGTTTTATGAAACTGATGATGTCAGCAGGTGTCTACCAGGATGTAAAGACTACGTGTCAATAACAGAAAATGGTGTAAAAGTAAAAAAAAATAAAAGACTTTTACTCGGAAATCTTCGAGAAGTTTATGCTTTATTTAAAGAAAAACATGAACTATTGGAATTTCTAAATTTTGTGAACTTCGGCCAAAAAATGTGGTTCTAGCAGATGCGTCAAGAAGCCATAATGTATGTGTTTGTAAAATACATCAAAATACAAAACTAATGCTCCACGCAATAAACCTGAAAAAATTGACAGAAAATGTGCAGGATTTTGTGCTGGAAACTTATAAAAATTGTTTAAAAAGACTTATATGCAATCCCCCATCACCAAATTGCTACCTTGGCAGATGTAGCATGTGTCCAGATATACAAAATTTTAAAGAGAAACTTGGTGAATTATTATTAGAAAATGAAATTGATGAAATCATATATAAACAGTGGATAAGTGTAGATAGAGACTCTTTGGAAACTATTATTAAAGAAACTGATTCTTTTCTGGATTCTTTATGCGAAAAACTGCAAACTCTTCTACCCCATTCATTCGTATCTAAAGAGCAGGGTGCATTTATGGCTCACAAAAAGTCTGAGTTTGAAGAAAATGAGTATTTAGTAATTTGCGACTTCTCCGTAAATGTAACTTTTGTGGTTCAGGATTCTGTGCAAAGCTTTTTATGGAATAATAGCCAGGCCACACTATACCCAATAGCAATTTATTACAAATCAAATGGAAAATTAGAAACTACAAATTTTATAATAATATCAGACTGTCTAATACATAATACCATAGCAGTTCATTTATTTCATCGCCACCTAAATGAGTTTTTAAAAAACAAGTTTTTGAAAATACCAAAGGAAATTTTTTAATTTTCGGACGGTTCTTCCGCTCAATTTAAAAACAAAAAAAACTTTACCAATTTATGCCATCATAGCGAAGATTTTAATTATTCCGCTGAGTGGCATTTCTTTGCAACCAGTCACGGCAAAGGACCTAGTGATGGTCTTGGGGGAACGGTAAAGCGTGAAGCACGAAGAGCCAGCTTGCAACGTCCATTCGAAGATCAGATAACTACTCCTCTCCACTTGTATAATTGGTGTCAGCAAACTCTTCAGAACTGCAACTTTGCATATTTAACGGAAAAAGATTATGAAGAAGAAGAGAAATTGCTAACTGATAGATTTATAGGATTACGTACAATTCCGGGAACTCAAAAGCAGCACAGCTTCATACCAATTTCAAAAACACAATTACAAGCTAAAATTTATTCCGCTGATAGCAAATTTGTAATTGAAAACATTTATAATAAAACTAAACAACAACAACAGCATTCATCATAATAATGTCAACAACAACAACAACATTCATAATAATAATAATTCACTTGTTAAATATCTACCTTTACTCTATGATAAATATTTCTGGATCCAAGCATACCCCCAGTCTGAAATTTTTTGGAACTTTAGGGAAGGAACCAATCTTAAATATATATTTTTTTCAGATTTTTAAAATTGTCGTTTTTACAGCTATAGCCTCCCGAATTATAGGTCAAGAGATGTGACCTTTGACCTTTCCAAAAACAAAATCATGTTGTATATCAAAATAAAGGTAATTAATTAACCTTTCAAATGCGACCTTGATGAGTTGCGTCACTATAATGTTAATCAAGAGAATGATAATTAAGTAAGTACAACTTTGTAAATTTTTATAGTTTTTTCCGATATTCAAGACCTCATATTTCCGGATCCAGATGCGTCAGTGTACTTAAATTTAGGATTTTTCTTATTTCTCGGATACACTTTAATCCTGCCAAAATTCAGCCAATTTGGAAACAGTGATGTAAAAAACAGCCATATTTTAAGTTGAGTTCAGATGGTTTAACCCATATGTATTCACATTACGGCTGACGAAATACAAAAAAACAAACTTGTTAGAAACAGAGTATAAATTTGAGAACTAGATGGCGCTTTAAATGATTTTTTATTGGGTAATGCCAGAAATGTGAGATATAAATAAAAAATCACATTTCGTGTCTAAACTCTTCATATTATATTCGAGTTACTGCCATACGACGATGCGCGATAAGAAGTATAACTTCAAAAACGGTAGACCGTCGGTATTTGATGGACGGCACATTCAAAACTGTACCAAGCTGCGGCCAAAAACAATTGCTGATAACACACGGTGTGTGATTTTTGCACTTTAAAAATCCGAATTGAGTGAAACATAGCGAACCTGCATAATTTTGATACGCTGAATCTAATGGCATTTCCCGTTTTTCTCTACCACGTCAAAATTTCGAGATATTTGACCCCAAAGTTTGCTGGGATGTCAAGAACTGTAATATTTTTGAGACTGAATTAGAGGCAGAACGCTTCAAAATTGAAGTTAGACTTCTGAGTAAGAAATGTAGAGGACCTTAAGAAGAATACCAACTTCAAGTTTGTACCCCCTCTCCTCCCCCCTTACTCCTAATAACTCGACAAAAACATTATTATTAGGGGTAAGGGGGGAGGAGAGGGGGTACAAACTTGAAGTTGGTATTCTTCTTAAGGTCCTCTACATTTCTTACTCAGAAGTCTAACTTCAATTTTGAAGCGTTCTGCCTCTCATTCAGTCTCAAAAATATTACAGTTCTTGACATCCCAGCAAACTTTGGGGTCAAATATCTCGAAATTTTGACGTGCTAGAGAAAAACGGGAAATGCCATTAGATTCAGCGTATCAAAATTATGCAGGTTCGCTATGTTTCACTCAATTCAGATTTTTGGTCACACACAGTGTAATCCATTTTTACTATATGGATCATGTCAGTTGACTTAAGTTTTTATAAGGTTACATGCACATATAAGTTTCGTTTCCCTTGCAGACATTTCCTTTCTTTTATGTGTTAATGACAAAGAAGACAAGAAAAGCGTACGTACATTTGTTCCCATTTCTTAACATCGAATTTTTTCCAGTTCGAGGCTTCTGCTTTTCATACCGATTATGAAAAGTGTTTATGGAAAGCATTGGAAATTGTTTTCCCGACTGTGGCTTTGAAGGCTGCTAGTTTCAATATTGTCAGACACTGCGACGCAAGACTCAAAACATAAAGAGGTTCGGAAGTTTTATTAAGAGCAACGAAGACTGCAGAAAATGGTATCGCAAGTTTGTGAGCAAGTTGGTAAGCCCGAAACACATAGAGGAAATATTCTTGAATTTGAAGAACGATTTGGGGGATTTCTGTCGGGATCAACGGGAATGCCTTAACGTTTTCGTAATATACTTTGAGAGGCAATGGATGAAGCAGGTAATATTCCATGAGAAGAATTATTAAAGGCAATCGTGTATAATCTATAATTATACCTATAACCTGTAGTCTATAATCAGCAGCAGATATTTGTTTATTACCTTTAATTTAACTTCATTTCATTAAAAAATACGATGTGAAATACAACATGAGGAAATTGGTGAAGGGAATGTAGAAAAGAGGAAGTGATAAAAAAACGGTGGCGATTTTTTTTATTACCTCCTCTTTTCTACATTCCCTTCACCCATTTCCCCATCTTGTATTTCACATCATATTTTTGAATGAAATGAAGTTAAAGCAAAGGTAATAAACAAAAATCTGCTGCTGCTTATAGACTACTTATTATTTTCTGTGACCTTTGTAACGCAAATATTCCTTATTTTGTTATAGATTGCACCTTCTGGATTTTCGGTATATCTTGAGCCTACTAGAACCAATAGTACTTTAGAAGGTTTTAACTCCAAATTGTCAAGGAGACTAGAAAAGCACGGCCTTTTCTTTAAGTTTTTCCAAGTTATCCGCGATGAAGACTTTGCTTGCTCAGTTTCGCTAGCTCAAACATCTGCTGGGGTCTTGAACGTATTACACAAAAAACGCAAACCGCATAGCGAAAAGGACAATAAAATTCATCAGCTAAGCCAACGGCTTAGTACAGGGGATATTTCGCTGACTGAGTTCTTTAGTTATATCATTAACACGGAGAATAATATCCTTCAAGATAATGAAATAATTGAAGAGGATGGCGGACAAGATGTATCGGAAGTAGAAGATACTGAAGATGACAATGAGATCCATCTAAGTCAGGGGATAGAAGTTTTAAATTGTATAATTTGTATTGCGAACCCCAGGACTATGCTTCTGCAGCCATGCAAGCATTTTAAAATTTGCTCAGGCTGTTTTGAAAAGTTAGGAGTTAAATCGAAGGAAAACAAATCGCCCTTACTTGCCCCTACTGTAGGCAAATTGTTGAAGCTAACTGACACATTTTCCAACAAATTGTTACCAAAATATACTTTGAACATTGCCTTCTTAATTGCTAGTGTCTTAACATGCATGGACGTTAAGACACTTTCGGTTCTGTCAAAATGTCCATAAGTGTAGTGTCTTAACATCCATGGATGGTATGAACTAACTAGTACATAATATATAGCGAAAGGCATTTCGTTCCAACAGGGGGTCACCAGACACCTCATGTAATTTTTTTATCGTAGTTTTTTTTTTTTGTTTGCGACTCGATCATAACATACAAGACATCGTTGTGTAGCTCTCGGCGCGTATTACATTCGTCCTGTAGATGTGGCTGACGGACGACAGAGGAAATACAGGCATGTCGTCTTTCCCTTCTCTCCAAATGTCATTTGAAGGCCTCCCAAATGGGTGGTATGGAATGATGGTATCCGTTCAACGTTATTAATTTAGAAGGTTTGCTAGAATCCTTCCAAATATAAATAACAAATATTGTTTCATATTACATCCCTTGATGGAACTGGTCAAAGCTTCTCACAACCAGTGAGCAGTGCGCTTTATAGTTTTACACTCACTGATTGGAACCTACAGTTTTTACACCGATTCAGAACGGTATTTTGAAAAGCTTTTTCATAGCTAAATACCCGATAGTATCGCCGATAGAGGCGCGCACGCAAACCATTGCACCACCGACGGCCGATCGATCTTCGGGCGCGTCATTCTTTGTTGAGCTCTTCAGACTCTCAAAACCTGATCCAAGGAAGTTTTGCCAATTTAAATTATTATTTAATCAGGGTGGAGATGGATTTATTTTTAGTCCAATTAAATTTTTCCACCTTTTTGTACAGTTTGTTTGTGGATTTCTGCAACTTGACCATTTCCTTCGACAATTAAACTTGTTTCCGCCTTTTCTTGGGTACGTTATGGGGCTTATATTCGTAAAGGATTTATGTGGAAAGTCGGTAACTTTATACATGCCTCCATTTACTCCTTCAGTTGTGGTACAAGGTCTTGTATTAAATCTCGCTATCCTACTTACAAGGTCATGGAATTTTAAGCAGTCCGTGCTACTTAGGTTCCTTATGGGTGTTTGAGCTGTTGCAATTAAATTTATCGTTCTGTGGGCAGAAAATTAATACTCTCTTTAAACCAGTCACTCTTAAGCAAGGGAGTCCTCAGAGGACAGGTGGGGATCTCTCTCTAAGACTGTCTCCCTAGACCTGTAACGATAGTTATGCTACAGAACCTAAATCCGGATTTAATAGTAAAATCGAAAACATACGCACCTCTTCCATTAATGCCCTCACATCACCGCAGAATATGATGAGCATTGGCATCACAACCCGATATCTACCCACACTTCTGTTCCAATTTGCGAACCGCTACGGCAGGAGGATCCTGATCCTCGGACTGATGATGCACTAAGGCAAGCATCAAGTTTGAACTCCATGTAGACGCCTTGAATGCCGTGCCTACAGCACATGCCCTAAAATTAGGATATGAATTCAGATTAACATATTTTGTAGCTGTGGTCATCAGTGATGCAATGGTTAGTGTGCGTGGCTCTTGTTTATGATAACGTGGGTTCGAGCCCTGCCCTGACCATCTTACATTTCTTTCGGCGGCGGTCACCTCTCTTAGTAACGGCAATACTATCGAGAATTTATCGAGTAGTGTAAAAACTAGAAAGGGCACAGCTCACTGGTTGTGCAAAGCTCTCCATAAACCCTTCATCAGATGTAATGGAAAACTATGTTTTTTATTGTCTATGCTTTTAAGTTAGAGCAGCGGGATCGAATGCCATGTATCGCCACACTAGGTCCGTTCCGTGGTGTCGTTTTGGAGCTCTTAGGAAGTAGATCGAAGTGCTAACTGCTAATTCTGGTCGTCGGTTCTGCTACAAAAGAACTTAACTTAAAAAGTGGTGCATTGAAAGGGCAACTTGGCTAGACGACTAGTCAATAGTTGCTATAGAGGAAACTGCAGGTATCACAAGGGGCTTCTTTAGCCTAAATGTGCTAGACAGCGTGCTGTCTTGCAGCCTTTTCAACCGGTTCTGATACAAAAGAACTTAACTTTAAAAGTGGTGCATTGAAAGGGAAAATTGGCTAGAGAACTAGTCAATAGTTGCTATAGAGGGAACTGCAGGTATCACAATGGGCTTCTTTAGCCTAAATGTGCTAGACAGCGTGCTGTCTTGCAACCTTTTCAACCAACCAAGCAACCAACCTACTCGTGTCCCAATTTAACGTACCTAGCATAAGCTTAGTAGTAAGATAGATAAGGACCAACCTTTTGGGTAAGTACCATCTCAGTACACGCTGAAAAAGACGGCACAGCAACATATTACAGGAACCGTATATATGTTTGCACGCATTGCTTTCATGAATTGAGGATCTGCTGCTTTTTTTGTTTCTCTATTGTCTGTCACGTTTTTGCTTTCAGCAGTTTTCAACAAACAACTCTGCAATAGGTTAACAAAAACATATATTATAACATACTAATCATTGTGTCTCTAATATGTAATATTGGGTAGCAAACACAATGTGTTTGGACTCAATTATACTATATTTAACACAAGCTACGAACACGGTATATTTGCAACCAAACTACAAAAAAGATAGATTTTTCAACGTGTATGTACGATACCTACCTTAGACATCGCAGTTAGGTGCAACCCAATGTAATGACTTCCCATCTAAAACTTTGTCTAGAATTTCTTTTTAAAACTATAGATTAGGTCCGGTTTTCCGCAAAGCGTAACTATTTTAGAATGGCCCATTATTATTAGGCTTCCTTGGTGAGGCTTTCTGCAATTCCATCTTTAATACGACTGCCTATAACGACTTCATTGGGTAGACTTTCTGCTCACCGTGCCTTTTTTTACCATACATCATGCCTTCTTAAGGAGGGTATTACTGATAGAGTAATTCATTAAAGAGATAATATTTAACTCGTTTGACGTTTCCTTTCATGCTCTTCGTGGTGCAGTCGCTGTGATAGACAGATGTTTGACGAAAAGTGACATACACTAGGTGGAATTACAAGAACTTGTGACTTTCGTTTTGGTGAAAAACTGTGTAATTTAAATGTGTTTCACACTTTTTTATTGACTGTTATTGTTAACATACATTTGTGTTGTATTTAAGACAATAATTTTAACACCGTTGAACCATTGCCTCTATCTGGTATTATTGAAGCAATTCTTTTCAACATCCAACATTCATATCAAACCAGTCCAAAAGTCATAAATTTGCTGAGAGAAATGTTAAGTCTAGTTTAAGAATTAGTCTATGGTTTTACTAAAGGCCTCCATGAGGAGAGTGCCAACTTCAAAGATTTCTTGCAGGCAACGATAATAGAAGGTACTTCCTTCTAATTTAATGCAATACCAAATAAAATATGTTAGGTAATATAAAGCGATGACCGAACGGATCCTACAGCTGGCCCGCCATTTCATGGCTTCCGCCGCTGGGCAATGCCAAAACAAATACTAGCACAACATTAGTATTCAAATTGACAAACACAGCAACAAAGTCCATGATGTTCGTCTGAAAACAGCCACCCATCATCGATTGAGAGGCAAGCAACTTTTTATTGCCATTATAACCGCAATTTAATGAACCTGGTTAACCAATTACTAAATGTTTACACCAAACTTTCATATGTGTGTATGTGTGTGTGTCTCTCCAGGAACCGTAACAATTTCGGTTTCAATACAAAATACAATGGATCTAAATTGGTGTGTCAGAATATAGATGATGTATGAAAGGGCAGCCTATCACAACCAAATTAAAGTGCGATCTAAGGACGCGCAAACAGGCTCTGGACTGAATACATATAATCTACCTTTGGACAACAAGCTCTACAAGCGCTAAAATCAATTTCAAAATATAACCGTTGGGAATCGGTGTTCAACTTTAAAAATAAGTCAAAAAGGAGAAAGTGCACACCTAGCTTACTGACAGAAAATATCCCTCCAGTCAGCACATACTTGCTATCATACTTCTCCACCAAGACTCTTTGACCAATTTCAATATTTGAATTTTTGGTATGAAATTAGTAACCGAATACAATTCAAATTCATTTGCTCTGTGTTCTATAATTAATAGTTATTCACACCTGGTTTTATTGTCTTTGGTCGCTATTGAGCGCAGATGAAAATTGCAATAATTGAGAAGCAACTTTGTTTTGTTTTCAAGCAATTATTATTGCGCAAGTGTTGAGTGATAAATATTTTATGGATGTCAGTAAAGCTGTTGCTCTTATCTTTCGAATTTATCTTTTTATCGCCCCAGATTATGCAACAAATTTATAATTTAAAAAAGCCTAAATGTATGCAATAAAATTTGAATAACATTGTATTCAATAATATGAAGCTGTACTTGTTTATACGCAGAAATTTAAATAAATATTTTCAAGGCTTCACTAAAAACTGTTATCTTTCGAGCAATAAATAAATGGTTTCCCATTACATTCCATGAAGGAATTGGGGAGAGCTTCGCACAACCAGTGAGCTGTGCGCGTTCTAACTTTATACTCGTACTCACTGAATGGGATCTACAGTTTTAATGCCGATTCCGAACGGTATTTTGAGAAGCGTTTTCAGGGCTAAATACTCGATAGTGTCGCCATCACTATGCGAGGTGACCACCGCCGAAAGAAATTTAAGATGGTCAAAGAAGGAATCGAACATAGGATCTCATGTACAATGGGAGGTACAAAAACTGATAACGAATTCTAAAGCGTTGAACAAAATAAACTACACATTTTTTATATTTTAAATAAGGGAAGGTTAGTTAGAAGTGGCTGCCACTATTGACACACTTGGTCCATTGTGAACCATTGTGATACCACGCTACATTATATTTCGTCCCCATGGTCGAACCTGTAAATTGACCCAATATGGTTACGGGGTGTTCAAGCCATATGCTACCTCATCCCTATATTCTAGGATGTGGCTTAAGAAGACGCATATATTTGTCCCTGGTGTACCAATTAATACTCTGCACAAAGGTCGAAGAACATTTGGTCTAACTTCCAGAGAGTCTGTCAGATACAAGATGAAGTAAGATCCTAGATATTTCCTCGAACTTACACAAAAGGTCGGGCAGTAGCATATGCTATGCTTGACCCTCTCGTCATCCTTTTCATCCCTACAGCTTCTGCAGTAGTCATGAACTGAGATTCCTAGTCTAGACGCTTGTCTACCTATTAAACAGCGTCCAGTGATCACAGTTACTAGTATATAGATATTTTGTCTAGGACTATGTATAAAATTTACCATACGATCCAGATCATATAATGGTCATACTTACCTGGCGACACTTCAATTTATGCCTCCAGACCATCACTCATTCGTATGTCAGTGAGCCTTGATTGTAAGCAGTGGAACAGGTAAGGTAGATTCTAATCTCGCCACCTCCTCCACTCTATAGTTGTCCGGAGTGATTCTGTGGCCCGGCACCCATATAAAGTGTATGATAGGTTAGGTAGAATTGGTTGTCGCCAGTGGTACACATAGTTCATTAAGGACCATTGTGATACCATGGGACGCCATATTCTCCTGCCTATAAATGGGACGTCACATTCTGAACCTATAAATTGAACTGGTATGGCTATAAGTTATCCAAGCCATATGATAATACCTCATCCAGATATTTCAGAATGTGACTGAAGAATAGACGTACCTAAATTCCTGCCGAACCATTTAGTTTAGTTCTCTGCGGAATGGTCCTAAGATCACTCAGCCTAATTTCCTGAATATCTTAAATCGTACATGTAATAAGATCCTAAATATTTTGTCCTACTCGTACAAACGACCGGCCAATAGCATCCCAATGTTCCAAATGAATTCGTTACGAATTTGAGACGGATCCATTTCTGCGGACATTTTGTCGGAAACGGACATCAGTTACGGACTCATAACGAATTCGTTGTCTTATGAAATTTCTCTCGAAAACGCGAATTGTTTTTTGTAATTTTTCGGATCCGTCTCGAAGTTGTAACGAACTTCATATTCGAATCCGGTTTGGATTCCTTTTTTGAAATAAAATGAACTCAAGACGGATCGTCTTTAATCATATTTTAGGGGCTCGATTTGAATTCTCATTCCTCTCGGAAACGAGAATCGTTTTGTGTTCTTTTTCGGATCCGTCTCGAACTCGCAACGGCCTTCGTATCCGAATCCTTATCGGATTAATTGTTTGTAAATAAAATGGATTTTGTTTCACTTTTATAATTTTTGCACATTCGACACGTATTTTATCTAACTTTCCATTTGTATTTAGATATTTCATTGATTCGATTTTTTATATTTTTACGAACTCGTAACGGGTTCGAGACGGACCCGCCATATCGCAATTTCACTGATTCTCGTTTTATATTTTTACGGACTCGTAATGGGTTCGAGACGGATCCGCCAAATCGCAATTTCACTGATTCGCTTTTTTATGTTGTTACGGAATCGTAACGGGTTCGAGACTGATCCGCCAAATAACAATTTCTTTGGTTGAATTTTTTAATGACTCGTAACGGATTCGAAACGAATTCGAAAACTCACATTTCGGTTTTTTATGATTTTACGGACTCGTTACGAGTTCGAAACGGATACGCTTCCCTTTTTGTGAATACTGGGATACGAGATATTCGCCGCTCTCATCCTCCTCTTGATTCCAACAGCTGCTGCAGTAATAGTGAGCTAAGATTTCAAGTCTATGCTCGCGTCTGCCTATTAAACAATTTACAGTTGTCACAGTTTCTAGCATAGAGGTACCGGGTGTAGGAATGGGTATCAAGTTTAGCGTACGATTCAGCCCATAACTTGACAATGCTGATTGCAATTTTTGATTAAGATTAAGACTTGTCTAGTTGAAGTTCATATCTTAAATTTCAAAATTGGAAAATTCCAAGTTAAAGTGTCATTTCGAATTCCGAGATATCGCAATAAAGTTAACAGTTTCACTTTCAAATCGAGAACTCTTCAAATAATCCAGAAATTTGTAATGCAAATATTAAATATTTCCAATCAAATTGTATATTCAAAATTTTAAATTCGGAAAAAAATTGAGAATTTCTCTTAGAATTTGAGATAGTCCCTTAAGTTGTTGTGATTATTTCGAGTCAAAGAAAAGCATGTAATGCTAAATCTTATTAATTCTTTTTGCACCTCATCCTTAGCATTGTGCTCGACTTTTTGCTGTTATACATATGATACATTTCCTTTTTATGTCTTTGCATCATCAAAATATATTACGCTTCCGTTTCCGGTAGTTCATGATGCAAATACGTTATAACAAACAATACATATTTTCCTTTACCGTTGCAACAAGCACGAGGCTTTGTCTTCAATAACCTTGGGAAAATTGTGTCCCCACACTACCTCTCTCACTGTCTATACAAATCTGTACACATTTTCAATATGTCAGTTGGTATCCATCGAGTGATGTATCCTTAACAAATGGTACCTCGGAGTGTTAAATCACATACGTTCACTACTACTGCTACTATGTACAACCTCTGCGTCGACAACTGATGCTTCATTCGATCTCTGGCACGCACATGGAGGCCCACAAAACAAACGGAAACGGAAACGCTTTTTGGTAAAACTAAAGACATTTTTCAATGACATGACAATCGAAATAACGACCGGGACTGCAATTTCAAACCACCAGCAACAGCCAGTAGCAACATCAACATCTACATCACCAGCATTGTCCTCATCAGCGTTCATGTCCTCGTCCTCATGTTCGTCTTATACCTCGTCCTTGCCACTGTCACCTTCTCTCACTCATCTCACTCATTCGCCTTTTGTGTTTCTTCTTCTATTTGCATTTCGTTTTGTTTTACACAACAAAAAGAAATGAAAATTGCACTTAAGAAAATGAATTGCATACAAATGAACAACTTTCAAAAATGGAACGGCAAAGACAAAGGAGTCCTGCGCCAACTGCAACCGAAGAAGCTGTTGATGAAGACAAAGACGAAATCAAAGAGAAATGTGAGGCTGGCAACAAAGAACAACAATAACAACATGATACGACAAACACCAACAACATTATAGTATATACAGATTAAAAGACAACAACAAAGATGTAATGCAAACAAAAATACATTTAAATATTTGTACCTACAGACACATACGTAAGTATGCCTGTTTTACGGTTGATATATGGTTGCTCAGGAACCACAGGATCTGTTGGAGTGACCATAGTTGGGAGAAAGTGTAATGTCCAGTACTTGCTTATGAAAAGATGCCTTAAGACCAATATAAATGATGCAGCGTTACAAGTAAAAATTAATAGCACATAAAGAGATAAAATTTCACAAGATGTGATGATGCTGCAGCCAGATGTAAAGTGACCTACATAAGTAGTATTACACGCTTAAAATCTTCCTTTTCCTGTTGTTTAGACGCAAATAAAATCTGTTTGTAGCTTGTCGCAAGTATAGTATTCTTGTGTCCAAATACACTGTGTTTGCTATTCAATATTACATGTTTGCAGGTTATAAAATATGTATTGGTGTCCCAACTGTGACTTTGAGTGTTGAAAACTTTTCAAAACAAAAACGTGACAGACAGCAAAGAATCAAAAAGCAGCTGAGCTTCAATTCATGAAAACAATGCTTGCAAGCATGTGCATGGTTCCTGCAATATGTTGGTAATTAAATTCACTGCTGACTCTGACAGCACATTTCACTTTATGCCTCAATTGTTGATCAACTTGCCGTTGATATTAAAAACCGCAAAACCAACGCATTTGTATATTATTCAGTGTCGCATCCCTAGCAAATAATGTAATAAAGCCTGTATGGCTACGCCTCAGAGAGTTGCAACGTGAGTTGCGATTACATTCAAATTAGGCAGGATAGATGAATAAACTGAGGCCGTCGGTAGTGCAATGGCTAGTGTGCGCGGCTATTGTGCATGAGAACGTGGTTTCGTTCCCTGGTCTGACCACCTCACATTTCCTTCGACGACGGACACCTCGTTTAGTGATGCCGACAATATCGAGTACTTAGCCATGAAGAGCTTCAAAAATACCGTTCTGAACCGGTGTAAACCTGTAGGTCCCAATCAGTGAGCTTTGCAGCTTAACAATTTTTTCGACGTCGGTCCCCTCGATTGGTGATGGCGACACTATTCAGTATTTACCCATGTAAAAGCTTCTCTACCGTTCGAAACCGGTTCAAAGCTATAGGTCCAAATCAGTGAGTGTAGAACTAGAAAGCTCACTGCTTGTCAGAAGCTCTCCCCAATCCCAGTATGGGGTGTTATAGGAAACCAATTTTTTTGTACACAATCTGTGGACCTAGTCCATATTTAGTGCATATTCATATAGGAGCGTTCTTGCAGGATATGCTTACAAGTTGCTAGGGTCCTGCCAAGACGCCCCATTTTCATGGAACCTGTAGGGTAGTTCTTAGTCTACGGAATGGCAACTGTGTCTTGGCATTCCTATAAGGTAAATGCGTACGGCAGTCCTGGGCGGATGTTGAATTCAGGAATACTGATAGCAGGGACTTGATGATTGTCTGGTTGTCCGAGAAGACATTAACTCCAATAACTGCTGGACTATTGTCCAGTCGGTCATTTCTCTAATAGCCACAATCTCCGCCCTATATACTCTAAACTGAACAGGTAGTCTATGAGAAAGAGACAACCCTTGTTACCTAGACAAGACCCCGTAGACTACTGGATTATTCATTTTCGACCCATTCGTGTAGAAATTCATGTAGCCTTCTATACAACGAACTCCTTTGTTCGAGAAATCTCTTTCCGGTATGAGAGTGCAGAATTTCCCATCGAATATTGGTTCCGGTTTCGAGTAGTCGACAAATGCACGAATGTTGGAAGTATCTTTCAATACTATGCCGGGACCGGGGGTCACTATTCTAAACCTGGTCACCTGGTTACTATTCTGACGACTATTTCCATTTTCCAGAGTTGCGTTAATCTGATGGCAGAATTAAATCAATCTGCCTACCTATAATATTTCCCGGCAACAAAAATATAATACTATTATATTCAGTGCGTCAGTGGGAATGGAGCGCAGAGCACCCGAGGTGCATATGGTCGTCATTCTCTGAACCCGTTTTCTCAAACCCCTGCCACCATAGGGTAATTCCATGAAGGATTATCGGTCTCACCACCGCTATATAGATCTAGCGACAAATCCTACGAGAAAGTCCCCGTTTACAACCTATAGCCTATAATGTACATATATGTAATGGGTAGACCATGCACAATTTGGAATTTGAACCTCCTCCCTTTATTTCGACGCAGACGGTCAATTTGGCATTTATGAAGTGAGAGATTATTAGTTATAAGTTATTAGTTTGTGGCCGTTGGTGGTGCAATGGCCCTTGTGCGTGACTCTTGTGCATGAGAACGTGGGTTCGATCCTTGCTCTGAACACCTTACATTTCCTTCGATGACGGCCACCTCGCTTAGTGATGGCAACACTAGCGAGTACTTAGCTATGGAAAAGCTTCTAAAAATACCTTTCGGAACCGGTGTAAATCTGTAGGTCCCAATTAGGGAGTAAAAAATTAGAAAGCGCATAGCTCACTGGTTGTGAGAAGCTCTATCCAATCCCTTCATGGGATGTAACGTGAAACTTGTTTTTTTATTAATTTGTGAAACGGATCACTTTACCCTTGAAGAAAATTGGGAAACATTAAAAACTTTCTTCCAAAGTTCCGAGTCTTCGATTAAAACTGTAATAAATTTGATGGAAATATAGTGCCACCATCAACTTCGTTTGTGGATCAATTTGTGAAGCTATTTGTACAATCAGGATTATTATTGGACAAAATAACTCATATTCGTGTGGGTTCAGAGGAAAATATTGGTGATGTAGCCTAAAACATAAATAAAGGAAATAATAGATATAGCACGTCCATTGTCAACTTTGTGCACTAGGTGCTGTTCTGTACTACTGTCACTTTCATTGAAGTTTCCCATAATTCTCATTGACGTTTATTCAAAATTGTGGGAAATTTTTGTGAAAGTAATTTAAACAAGGGAAAATGTGACAAAATTTAAATGATTTTATATAATAGCATTTGTTTCTTATATAAAAAACTATGTCAAAGCCATGAGGCCGGTGTTGAGATATCAATAAAAGAAAACCCGTAAGACCGCCCAAAGATGAACATGCCGGAACGCCTTTTTAATCTCAAAATTTCCCCGGCAAAAAACTGTATCAACTTCTGTGGTCGGAGATGCCAAAACCGTTAGAGTGTCCGAGGAGTCTCAACAAGGAATGGTAGCTGAACCGGAGGAAGAAGCAATTTATTAGGACATAGTCGGTGGTGACATGGCTTTGAATTTCGATGGCTATCAGATATTCTACTTTAATTATCGTGTTGTATTCTTGTTTTGAAGTGATATTTTTGTTGAAAATAATTTTTTCTTTTGATATGAAATTTTGCAATTTTAATGTCATATTTTTTGACTTTTTTTTTGGGAACAAAAAAATATCCCATTTATTGCTTACTAAATTTACACTAAAATTTCCCCAACACTTATGCTTCATCTATTAGTTTACTTTATCTGGAACAGCCATAACATCAAATAACATTTTCGCGGCAACTGAACATACCTCGTTCTTCTTTGCACAGAATTTTCCATAAAAACCTCGGCATGAAGACTCATAAAGTCCAATTAGTCGTCATTATCCGATGCATTTTGGCGTCTTGAATGAGCTGAAGACAGCTTGGGCGAATATGATAGTTTTTACGATAAAATGAAATTTTCCGCTGAAGCTCATGTTAAAATCCATAGGCCATAGAGGCGAAACTGATGCAAGGAGCCGCCGTTACCGTGCCTTCTTGCCCAATAATTTTTTGTTGCTAGAAGATGAAGTTGTTGCCTGAACGAGTTATGGTTTCAACAGCATGACGCTACGTGCCACATAGCCAATGATACAATCGATCTGTTGGGCATTGTGTTCGAAACCTCATAATCAGCTGAAATTCGAAAGTCCATTGACTACCTCGCAGCTGCGATTTGACCTCGTTAGACTATTATCTCTGGGGTGCTGTGAAGGTAAGTGTTACCCAAGTAATACCGAGTCCATTGTGTCTTTATAAGATGAAATCGACGCTGTCGTTCACGATATAGAGGTCCAAGCAATGTAAAATGTACAGAAATATTGGGAAAATCGAATGAGGTACCGTAAAGGGAGTCGTGGGAGCCATTTGAACGATGTTGTGTTTCGTTCAATAACTTCTTTTGCTATAATATCATAATTATGTAAAAAATTTTATTAGAATTGTTTTAAAGCGAAATTAAATGCCAAATTTTACATGGGCCATCTTTAATGTGGGGTTATTGTAGGCTTCTTCGCTCCTTCCACAATGTTGGGTCGAAAATTAATCTTGCTGCCCAAAATGTCACTTACGTATTTGGCACAATCGGTAAACTTAATTTCTGATATGTTCTAAGGAAGGTAGGGGGGTTTCCAGTAAAGACTTGACAACTTTTTTTTAAAATAAAAGGCGATATTTCCAAAACTTTATGATCGACTTGAAAAACAATCAAAACATTTATGAATGGAACTCGACTTCGTTTATATGGCCACCGCAGGCACGTCGTCAACGGTCGATTCGTTGGCCCCAATTGTCGACGACTCGGCCATACATTTTGGCCATAACGGCCGCTATTTCGCGTTCAATGTTGGCTCTGAGTTCTTCCAACGTCGTCGGTTTGTTGGCATAAACCAATGATGTGACGTAGCCCCAAAGAAAAAAATTTAGAGACGTTAAATCGCACGAACGAGGCGGCCAAATGACTGGTCCATTTATTGAGATAGCACGCTCACCAAACTTACTCTTCAATAAGTCGATTGTAACGTGTGCTGTGTAGCTTGTGGCACCGTCCTGTTGAAACCACATATGGTCCAAGTCCATGTTTTCCAATTCGGGCCAAAAATAATCGGTAATCATGGCGCGATAACCATCGCCATTCACAATAACATGACGATCGTTATTGTCGACGAGAAAATATGGCTCAATGACGCCACCGGCATGCGAACCGCGCCAGACAGTTATTTTTTTGTGAATGAAGTGGTGATTCATGTAGCACATGTGGATTTTCACCAAACCGATTTGTAAAGCGATTTGTAAATATATTGCTGCGATTTATTGCATATCGTTTCTCCACACACGCTCGAACAAATCATAATTCGGCCGACGTTGATGTGTAAACATATGCTACGAAGCGGATGACGCGCTCGCATGTTCATTTTGTGTTTGAACACGACCTTTCGCTACAATGTTTGAAGAGCAACTGAAATGGCGAAATGGCTTAAGATTTGCGCAGTAGCCCACACACGTATGATTTGTTTGCAAACAAATTGCAAGTTATTGAAAATTTTCAAAAACTTGCAATTTGTTCGCAAATTACCCCACAGACGTAAAAAAGCGACCACAAACCCAACAAATTGGTCGGATTTATCGGTCGTCTATGCCTAGCTTAAGGGTGATTTTGCGATGAAATTCATCCCCTTGGCGCATCTCCTCCAGAGCCAAATCGGAGAACGTACTTCGCGTCAAATGGTCCATCGGCTTCCATACTTAAGTCAGCTTGATCTTGTATGGGTGTAAACCGAGATCTTTACGCAAAATTCGCCATAAAGGGATCTTGGCGATGCCCAGTTCTTGAGAACAGCGCCGACTCGACTGATTTGGATCGTTTGATACGGACGCCTGCAGGGCAGCGATATTTTCGTTACTTCGACCAACCCGTTGTCTCACTGACACGGCATCATCACACAATGAATACGTAGACTAAAATTTTTGCTTTAAACTTATTATAGCTTGTCTACTAGGGCGAGAATAACGACCGAGAATTGGAGTTAGCGCTCTTAAATTGGCGGTCACCGACTCCGAATTTCGGTGGTAAATTTTTATAATTTGCATAGGTTGTTCGTTCGTGTACTTTACCATGATGACAATTTTGAGTTTACTGAAAAAAAAGGAAAGGAACAGTTAGATGATCAGTAAAATAGTGCGTTCACAAGTTAAATTCAAATTTGTCAAATACCTAATGGAAAGCCCTTTATTTAATACATTCGGGTAGATGCAAATATAAATGAAGTATGATCATTGGATGCCTAATTCCGAAACAAGTCTAAATTGTTGTAAAAAAGCTTTAGTATGACTGGAAGCATATGAACGTAAAGAGAAATTTAAAATATAACACGGTTTTATTTGATATAAAGTTTTCCATATAACATTCGAAGGATGGAACTTTGACGAAGTCTGCGAAGGCTGGGAACGATATTATACATATTATGGATTCTTCATAAAAATTGGTTAGACATTTTTAAAACGAAATCGTGGCTGGTTTCAGCCACAAAAAAAAAACAAATCCACTCTATGTTGCATGTTAAAGAACGATTTTAATTTTGAGACTGTACAAATTTTAATCGACCTGTATAAACATATAACATGATTCCTTCCATCAACGTACAAGGCCTTCTCAAAAAATTTGTGAATGCATTAAAATCCTCATTCCAATAAATACGGTCATCCTCGTCACCAGTACAATCACCATCAGCATCATCATCATCACTAGCAGCAGCAACAAGAACAGTTCACATCACACAAAAGCGATATAATAATATATAAATAAAGACAACAGTTAAGAGAGAATGAAACAATGACAAGAAGGAACAAATGGAAAAAGTACACAAATTCTTTGCCGTGTGTAATGTTCCTTGTTCATCCTTTCATTTCGTGTGAGTTTTTTATGGCAAAAGTATGCACCGGGGAGCTGTTTTAAATAACATTAACAAATGTATAAAAATGCATATATTTACCATACACACACATACACATCCACACACATACACACACTTGCATTAATGCATTCGCATTACAATGCGAGAGTACCTTTTCAACCAGAAGTGAAGTAGGTGCAAGGGATTTGCTACCCAAAGAAGGACATAAAGTAATCTTAAACTTTAACGTACTCACACCAAAACAAATGAAAAATGATGGTGGGTGTGAGGCCACAACATGTCGGCAAAATATAAATTTTATTTAGAATTTTGAAAATTTTTTTCAAAATACTTTTTAAGACTTCATTACAAAGTTTTCGACCATGATAAGGTTTGGGCAAATGAAATCTACTCGATCCAATTCCTTTCCTCAAGGGAGCTCAAGCTACGACTGTTTGAAGATTAAAATGTAAAAAAATATCTCAGAAATAGAGGATTTGATGGATCTGAATTTTAAAATGCATAATAAAGGGTGTCTCAGTAAGGTTGCATTTTTAAAATTTAGTGTAATTATTTTTGTGCAAGCGAAAACTCTGAAATTTAGCAGCTGGTCACATCTGTATATTCCGATTATTGAAAATGGCGCCCTTTCGAAATAACAACGCGTTCCAATAGTGAAAACTCATTACAAAAATTTGGAAAGTTATTCTGAAACCGCTCGCAAACTTCGAAGGATTTTCGGTTGAGAAATTTCACCTAATGTGCCAACCATTCGAAGAGTGGTAAACTGAAACTGGGTCGGTTATGGACAGTAAGACTCCTGTCGGTCTCTTGAAAACACTGCTGCTGTAAACGAGAGTATCAATTAGGCATCGCTCTCAACAACTTCAAATTTCACGAAGCACTACGCAATGAATTTTGACAAAAAAAACTCCACCTTTATGCGTTCAAAATTCAGCTTATTCAGGAGCTGAAACCAGTAGACCATGGAAAGCGCCGCCTATTTGTTCAATGGGTAATAGAGTAAAGTGAGGTCAATGTCAATTTTTCAAAAAAAAAAAAGTAATCTTCATCGATGAAGCACATTTCCAAATGAATGGCTCCGTGAATACACAATGTTGTCGAATTTCGGGCTCAGAAAATCCTCATGCAATCCATGGGAGAGAAAGGCACCCACAACGCCGCCGCGGCGTGATTAGGCATTACTTTTTTGAAGACGAGGCCGAAATTGAAGGGACTGTGAACGGCATTCGTTACAGGAACAGGATAACGTTACAGGAACATGATACCATAATTAGGCATTACTTTTTTGAAGACGAGGCCGAAATTGCGGTAACTTGGAATGGCATCCGTTACAGCAACATAATAAAGAAGTTATTGTGGCCATAACTGGACGGCATGGATCAGGACGACATGTTGACGCAGCAAGACGGCGCCACCTGCTACACCGCGCATGAAACAATCGATTTACGACATCGACGATTTTAAGAACAAATTACACTGTGCACCAACAATTTTGGGAGTGGACGATTCCTTCGCCAAATGATCAGACTAGTTCAGTATAGTCAAACCGCAAAAATGTAGACCGCTGTGTGGCTACACTTTGTTTTATGGCCGTGGCAAATTTGAATTTTCATATCCGATAATCTCCGAGATAAATTTAAAAATCGAGTATAAATATTGAATTTAGCGAATGCTTGTGATAACATTTCTCCAGTGAAATTTGACAAGGATTATTTTCGTACAATATCCAAATGCTCTATTTCAAAGTTTAAAGGATCCTTTTCGTCCTTTGTACCAAAAATGTACACTAAAATGAGCAGCTACGGATTCAGAATATTTTACGAATTTATTCCTCATTAAATTTCATTACGGGTCGTCATAGAATAAAATTCTCTATCTTTGTTTTCGGACATCCTTTTTATCCATTTTGAAATAAGGCCAAGAAAGCTGCACCAAAATAACCGGCAAATTATCCAAATGTTCTACCAATTTATTGTGGAATTCTTCCATTTTAGTTTTATTATGCGATCTTTAAGATGTTATATTCTTTGATAATTTTTCCGGTTCAAGATCAATTTCTATGAAAAAGTACTTTTATACCAAAAAGTTAATTTTCATAGAATGTATTACTAAAGAAGTAAAGTGAAATTTAATAAATTTTACTGCAGTATTTCGCAGACGAGAATCCGTCATCTTGAATTTGCGTTTGTCCTTTTAGTCCATTTTTAAAAATTTAAATCTTGAATTCTTAAAATATAAATCTAAAATAGTTTATTTTGAACACACTATGTTCTACAAACATATTGTCAAACAAATATGTATAAATATATTGCTCAAGAAGTTTCTTTTTATTGTCTATATGTCCTTTATTCCCTTTTCAAAAAATGTTACAAAATTCCAACAAAAAGTGTAAAAACAAAATAGCATAAAACCATTGTTAAAATATGGAAAAATTGATGTATTTATGAAAAAATAATTTTTTTACAAACCAAATACAATACTTATCAGGTTGGTCATTAGCATCTAAATCAAATAAATTACTTTGTGACTCATTGGGTCTTCTCCAACGTCCTCTGCTCCAATGTTCTCGTCCGAAAACCTATAGTTTCTCCACCAACATATCTCCCCAAGTTTTCTTGACCTTGTTTCAAAAAAGGACTAAAAGAACGTCTGAAAATAAAGAGAGAGATTTTTCGTCGATTTTACTTTTTTTATATAAATTTAATGAGGAATAAATTCGTAAACCACTCTGAATCCGTAGCTCATACTTTAAGTGTACATTTTTGGTACTTTTTGAACAAAGGACGAAAAGGAAACTTTGAATATTCTATGAAAATAATACTTGTCAAATTTTACTGAAGACATAGTATCACAGGCATTCGCTCAATTCAATATTTATACTCGATTTCTAAGCTTATATCGGATAGTATCGGATAAGAATATTCAAACTTGCCACGCCCATAAAAAAAGTGTAGCCACACAGCGGTCTACATTTCTGGGGTTTGACTATACTCACCTAGTGTAATTATTTGGTGATAGTTTGGGTCCACCCCAAAGCAAAAACTAAAATTTTGTTGCATAGTGTTATCTCAAGAAATTCTGATGTCAACTGGCCACTAAGATCATGCCATTTAACGCCATGTGATTTTTTTCTTTGGGGTTTCGTGAAATATCAGTTTTGTGTGAATAAACCAGAAACAATTCATGAGCTGAAATCCGAGATCAAACGCGTCATCGGTGATATAAAGCCACATCTTTGTGAAAAAGTCAACGAAAACGTCATGAAAGAGTAATAAACTGTTATCCATAATAAAACGGAATATGTCTGCTTTACAATTTAATAAAAAAATCAGAACTCAGAATCAGAAAATACGTGTTTTCATTTTAAAATGAAAAATTGCATTCTTACTGTGACACTCTTCCATTCCATGTTTGACTATGGACCTTTTTGTGGGAAAAGGGAATAGGTTTCATATCATGATTCATAGAAGAAATCTAAAGAATTGATTTGTGGAAAATCTGTTATTGATTTAGTGGCTTAGTTCCATTTCATTCCATGTTTGACTATGGAGCTTTTTGTGGGAAAAGGGAATAGCTTTTATATCAAGATTCATAGAAGAAATCTATAGAATTGATTTGTGGAAAATCTGTTATTGATTTAGTGGCTTCAGTGGTGGAATTTGTTAGTTTGAATTGGATTTCAATTTCCATTACTTTACCTAATGCCAACGCAAAAGACTTTCCATTGTTCGCCATTGCAATTGGCAAATTTTGATTTTCAATCTGCTCAGGTAATGCATGTGCCACGAGATAGATTCCCAAACATTTGAAAATGTACTGAGAAGTTGGGTAGATCAAATGAGGTACTGTCAAGCTAGTCGTGGAAGACATTTGAACGAAGTTGTTGGAATTATAGGCCTTTCAGTGTGTGCTTAGGGATCTTCGATCGATACTAATTCGCCCATGTAAATTGCAGAATTTAGTTCGTATATATATACGATTGATGATCTACCGATAGTATCAACTCAGACACACTAATTATACATCCAATAATGAACTTGTCACTGAGTTCGAAACTAGTCATGCCAGTTAGTGTGTGTTTAACTGAATTGTCTTTTATTTCCAACACAAACCAAATATTTTTCAATTAGAAAAGCTGTTCCTGACCTTTTAGGCTTGTAGTATAAATTTTTCAGACATTAACTAAAATCGGTCATAAAATTCAAATGGGAAGTTAAATTTCGTTCAAAATATCAATGCTGGGCTTTCCAATAAAATCATAATTTTGGAAAAATTTCCTTGTGTTTGCTTTTTAAGGCGAAATTAAATTCTAAACTTTATATGGTTCACCCTTTATATTTGAGTACTTATATTTTACCTGAAATAGTTTTGAACCCAAGAACCATCACTTCAAGTCTGCGCGTCCATCCACCGAGCCTTTGCTTAGCACACAATCTTAGCGTTATGATTTACTTGTTTGTTTCTCTTGAACGAAGACAGAATGAATCCACGATACACACAAGTGTTTTTATATTTCTATAAACTCATCTTTGATCAGCTTTACAATAACGTTTTTTGTAGAATGTATAAAACTAGAAAGGGCACAGGTCACTGGTTGTCAGAAGCTCTTCCAAAATTCCTTCATGGATTGTAATGGGAAGCCATTTGTTTTTGTAACGCAGTTCCTTATCGCACGTTGCGGGATGGAGGCTAAATGAAAAAAATTAAACATTTTTTTTAACCGTATTATCCTACAACCCAGTATTATTTTATTTTTTTTCTTATAGTATTGCTTGCATACTTTAAGATTTCGTGGTTTAGTGTTTGAAAGTTCTACCAATTCGTTTTGTTGGTTTTATTTTATTGCATATCTTTAGACATAGTATTCCAATGGAGTGTGTGGTAAATATTTATACAGTCAGGGACGTATATGAGGGTTGTTTTCTTTCATGTTGGCTTTGTGATAGTCATGCCCATGTGAAGTGTGCTAGCTTCAGTGGAAGGTTTGACGGTTGATAGTTTTAAATGCCCTGAGGTCATCTCGTCCTCTCCAAGACGGCAAAAAAAGCTTCTAGTGACGTAACTTGTGCCAATAACACCTAACTTGGATAATTTGAACAGTCTTTTCTTATCTGCGAAACAGTCGTCGTCTGTTGTTCCGTCTTCCACTGAAGTCAGAGACCGTAATCATTATGAGTTTTATTATAAAAATGGTATATTAATGATTATAACGGGTTTTTCAACAGAGACGCTACAAAAGTAAATCGATAAGGACAGCAAACGACGCCATATTTTTTCCCGCTCTTTTGACATTTCTCTTCAGTAAGGTTTGCCATTTCATCATGGAAAGATATACGAGCCAACAACGAGTCGAAATTATTACAACTTGCTACCGAAATTTGGAGTTAGTGGCCTCAACTTTAAGAGCGCTACGTCCAATTTATGGTCGTCATAATCGTCCTACCAGATCAACAATTGAGCGTCTAGTGGAAAAATTTGAATCCACAGGCATAGTACAAAATGTTCCCGTGCCAGTGAGACAAAGAAGTACCCGTAGTGTCGAGAATATTGCTGCCGCTGAGGCTTCAGTTCAAGAAAGCCCAAATGTGTCTCTCACACGTCGTTCTAAAGCGTTGGGCATCTCTGTGATGTCGTTGTGGCGAATATTGCGAAAAGATCTTGACTTACATCCTTACAAGATCAAATTGACGCAAGAAGTGAAGCCGCTTGACCACCATAAGCGTCGTATGTTCGTGAATTGGGCTGAGCAACAACTTGAAAATGATTCGGATTTTCATCGGAAAATCATCTTCAGCGATGAGGCTCATTTCTGGCTGAACAACAGAATATTTTTGGCCCCAATTGGATAATATGGACTTGGAGGACATGTGGTTCCAACAAGGCGGCGCCACAAGCCACACAGCGAATGCCACAATCAATTTAGTGGAAACCAAGTTTGGTTAACGTGTTATCTCACGAAATTACCCAGTCGTTTGGCCGCTTCGGTCGTGGGATTTGACGCCGTTAGGTTATTTCCTGTGGGGCTACTTCAAGTCTATGGTCTATGCCAACAAGCCAGCGACGATTGATGAACTTCGTACGAATATCGAACGTGAAATTGCAGCAGTATCGGCCGATTTATGCTTGAAAACCGTCGAAAATTGGGTTCAGCGTCTGGACTTCTGCAAGCGTGCCCGTGGTGGCCATGCAAAAGAAATCGAGTTCCATACATAATGGCATCGAACGTACTTTCGCAGGAATAAAGAATTTCATTGGTACCTAAAACCGGTTTTGTTTTATTTATGTAGCGCTCTTATTGAAAAACCCGTTACTACTGATATGATGCAAATAACTTTCTGGGGAATTTACTTTCCAATAAAAATACGGCGATTACAAAGTTCAGACTATGAAGCTAAAAAAGTGAATAAAGGTACGAATGAATATGAGTACCAGTGAGGTCAGTTTCGAGAGCATCCTAAATATCGTTATCTAATAATGTTTTTTTTTTTTTAAATACAGAATAATTTTGTAGAGGCTACTATAATCACTTGAAATTATAAAGGAATCGGTGTCCTGATTCCATGCATTCCCATTATACCTACAGACATGTCAATCAATTTCAAAAGATTACAGTTTCCGATTCGGTTGCCATTTGCGCAATGGCAGTCGCATCAAGTCTGTGGATTAGAATTGTCAAATCCATGTTTTTCCCACAGACATGCAACAAATGTTCACATGTGTGTAAACCTTCAGACCTATATATATTTGCACCAGATCCCAAAGCTAGAAATATTATATATCCTAGAGCACTTTAATAAATAGAAATTAAATAAAACAATTGTGTCTCATTAAAACTACAATTCAGGGATAGGGAAGCGCAACGGGTACAGCTATTATAGTATAATGAGAAGCTTTTTAGACAAATCAGCACACGAAACAAATACTTCTAACAAATAGCTATTTTAAGTTCTTCTTCATATTATTCCAGTCAACCACAGGATTATTTGCCCATTGTCTTTTTGTTCACCCTTTGGCATTACGAAAACGTTGAAGGCAAAACGAAATTTGCTGGGTCCAGCTAATTTAATATAATTTATATTGTAGTTTTGAACCCAATAAAAAGTAAATTTAGAAAAGCCAAAGTGAAAGAATTTTAAAAAAGAAAATTTTCTGAAATAAGTGCCTTTTCTTAAAAAAAGTATTTTTTCTCAAAAAAAAAATACAAAGTAACATATCTTAAAGAAGTACCTTTGCTTAAAAAAGTATATTTTCTTACAAAAAATAGCTTTCCTTAAAAGAAGTATTTTTAAGTACCTTTTCTTAAAAAAGTACATTTCTTACAACCAATTGACTTTTTTTTATAAAACTAAACTTTTTTTAAGGTGTAAACAAGAATATATATATTTTTTGTTAAACGGCTAGGCTCTTAATAAAGCCGCCAGCCAGGATTCTTGTAGGCGACTCCGGGTAGCGCCAAACAAGTATAGAATAAAAGATTTTAATTATTTTTGCTGTGCCGACCGATCACGGCACAATGCTTGCTTTTTATTTAATAATTCTTATGTCTACATCGACTGCCTTTTATAGTTAAAATTACCTTAAAATGTATCAGCTTAAAATATATTCTTATACATTACTTTGCTTATTGGCTATGGGTTTAATCGTAGCATGAGTTTGTCAGTGTAAGTGAATATTGTTTCCCATTTGTCCACACTAAGCTTAAGCTTTGTGTCCGTCTCCTCCATAGGGAGAAATACGATAAGCCGAATGCATGGAGTCAGTCATTGCATAATATACAGAGTGTGAGAAAGATATGTTAGAGGCATTATCAAGGCTAAACACTTGCAATATGATATTCTTTTAGGCAACGAGTGAGGAAACTTAATGATGAGAAGTTCAAGTGACGAGTGAGGAAACTTAATGATGAGAATTTCACTTACACTACACCTCCTTTCCGAGGAAGAATGATCTTATATTTAAAATTGTAAGATCATTCGTTAGTGTTCTTAATATTAATATTAAATTCTCATTATTCTAAAAAAAAAAAATAATATATATATTTTTCCTTTGTTTTTATTGTTTTCTTTTTTTTTTTTTTTTTTTCTCTTTTTCTCAATAGATATGTATCATTTGGTGCACCTTTATACATATATTTTCATTTCCATTAGTCATTATATTTCTTAAGTCTATTCTTATGTACTATTTGTTCTTTATTTGTACAGTTATCTATTATTTGTATATTATCTCTTAGAAGTATATTTTTAATAATAAATGGGCCCTTGTATTTAGATTCAAGCTTATGGCCTGCTTCATTTTTTAATAGAACTAAGTCTCCTATTTTAAATTTATATTCATTAGTATTTCTATCATAAATTAGTTTTCGTCTTATTTTATTATCTTCCAGTAATTGTCTAGCTCTGTTATTAGCTATTTCTAATCTATATTTTGCCTCTTTGGCATAATTATCTACATTATACAGTGGGCCAATTTTACCTATTTCACTAAATTGTTGAAAACTATTTGGAAGTCTTGCAAAAATTAACTCATATGGACAATAATTGTGTACCGTTGATGGTGTTGTATTGAAACAGTACGTGAAATATTTGAGCCAATCATCCCAGTCATATTTCTCTATCGATATGTATGAACGTACATATTCATTAAATGTTCTATGACTTCTTTCCACCGTTCCAAGTGTTTGATGATGGTGTGCGGTTGAGGTTAATTTTTCAATTTTCAGTAGACTACATAGCTCTGTTAATATAGAATTTTTATATTCAGTACCCATGTCCGATATGAACGTCTTCATTGGACCATAAGTAAGAACAAAATGTTCAAATATCGCTTTGGCGATAGTTTTCGCGTTCTTATCCGGTATTGGTATTGTTACTAAGTACTTAGTTAAGTCACATATTAGTGTGATTGCATATTCATTTCCATCAATTGACCTCGGGAATGGGCCGATGGTATCTACGAATACTTTATCAAATGCTTGTACTGGTGTCGTTGTCAATGTCATTGGACATTTCAAGTGTTCCGTGGTCTTTGCTATTTGACATTTATGGCATGATTTGACATATCTAGTTATGTCCTTACTCATATTTTTCCAGTAGTAATACCTTTTAATTTTTTCAGTCGTTCTAAAAATTCCGCAATGACCTCCTTCAACAGGGTCATCGTGATATCTTTTCATAATTTCCTGAATTGTTTTAGCATCCTTATAGTCAATTTGGGTCACCTTGTTCAGTAGCGCTACTTTAATTTCAATTAATTTTTTATTGCCCATTATCTTAAAATCATTTATCGAGATAAATTCGAAAATTTTCTCATTAGGTGCCACTTGTAAATTTTTAATATTTAGTTTTCCGGCCACTTTTTCGAGCCTAGGGAAAAATTGTCCTAAGTCAAATTTCCCTTTTAGAAAACAAATCATTCATGTGTATATATGCAATTATTGATTTTCCCTTTTTGATATAACATTTCCCGAGAGAAATCTTTAATTTATAGTATTTTCTGACGTCAGTATTTTTTATAGGAACATATATACGGGGCTTTTCCATATTCTCATCATGCTCTTTATTCAGGGTATTACTTTCCTCTGTACTGCCATTTTTATTGGTCATCGATCTTGTCGTGACTCTTAATATATTCTTTACTTTTTCCGTCATTTCCTTGAGATCGCCTATTGTTATACGTGATAAGGCATCTGCTACATAATTATCTTTTCCCCTAAGATATTCTACTGTGAAATCATATTCCTCAAGGTCAAGTCTTATTCTCGTCAGTTTTGAGCTTGGATTTTTCATAGAAAATAGATATGATAGTGGTCTGTGATCTGTACGTACAAGAAAATGTTGTCCGTATATATAGGGTCTAAAATGTGTAATAGCCCAATGAATCGCAGTTAATTCTTGCTCAATGGTTGATTTATTACTTTCGCCTTTTGTAAAAGTTTTGGAGGCGTATGCGACAGGTAAATATTTTCCCTCGTGTTCCTGAGTTAAAACTGCTCCACAAGCGTATTTGCTTGCATCAGTTATTATACAAAACTGTTTTTCAAAATCTGGATATTGCAGTAATGTGGGGCTCATTAACTCTTTCTTTAAATGTTTGAATGCTGTCTCACAATCTTTAGTCCATTCGAACTGTACACCCTTTTTGGACAGTTTTGTAAGATGTCTAGAGTATTCTGAAAAGTTTTTGATAAACCTTCTATAGTAATTACAAAAAGCTACGAACCTCTTTGCGCCATCTGCGTCAGTAGGTTTTGGATAATTTTCGATTACTGTGTATTTGCTATCGTCTGGGAGTATTCCTTTATCAGTACATTTGTGTCCTAGGTATGTTACCTCTGTTCTAAAAAAATAACATTTTTCTGGGTTCAACTTTAGATTGTGTTTTCGACAAAGGTCAAAAACATTTGTTAAGTTTGAAAGCATGTGTTTCTCAGAACAACCTAATACTACCAAATCGTCCATATACAAGAAAGCTTGTTCCGGTCTCAAACCACTGAAAGCTAACGTCATCATTCTCTGAAATGAGTTTGGTGCTATTTTCAGACCATATGGTAATCTAGTAAACCTGTATGAGCCATTAGTTGTCGAAAATGACGTAAGATCCCTAGAGTTGCGTTCTAGTTTGATCTGGTGAAATCCAGACATTAGGTCTAGGCAAGAAAAATACTTAGCTCTACCGAGTTGATCTAGAATATCGTCTATTCTTGGTAATGGAAATTTGTCTGCTACCAGCTTCTTATTTATTTGTCTATAGTCTATCACAAGTCTCCACCTTTTTTCGTCACTACCTGGAATAGATTTCTTTGGAACTAACAAAATTGGACTATTGTATTCGGAATGTGAGGGTTCAACTATACCATCTTCTATTAATTTCTTTACCTGCTTGTCAATTTCGTTTTTGTGTGTATGTGGTATACGATAATTCTTTACGTATACTGGTTGTTTATCCTTAACCCTTAACTTTTGTTCGTAAAAATTATTCGTTGTGATTGTTTCTGAATCCAAACCAAAGATGTCACTAAATTTTGAACAAAGATTATCCAAAGTGTTCATAAATCTTTCTGGGAAATTTTTTCTCAGAATTTGCAAAATTTTTGATTTTCTATGTTCTTCGGATGTAATATTCTCTATAATTTCATAATCATCCACATCTTCAGTTAAAATTTGTGGTTCTTTTAGTGCAACTGTATCAGTATTCGTGTTCAATATTCGAATAAATGCATTGTTCGCCTTAACAATAGTACTGGCTATAAATACACCCGGTCGGAGTTCCTGGTGGGGTATCAATACCTCTTTGCCAGTTGCCATTAGCCTAACTTGGCGTATCACTTCCGATCTTGCCGGTAGAGTTAAATATTCGTTGCATTTATTTGTAATTGGTATTTCTATCTGTTCTGTAATGTTCGCGGGGCGTAGGATGAGGTAATCAAAATCTAGATTGAAATCTAAAATACAATTGTATTTTCTAATGAAATCCATACCGATGATTCCATCGCAAGGTATGGGAAAATCATTGTTTACTATATGGAAAGTATGTGGGATCAAATACTTTTTGTACCTTACATCAAAGTGTGTAGTACCTATTGATTTTATTTTACCTTGTCCTATTCCACTTAAGGATGTTATTCTCTTAGTGTTTATTTCATCGTGACTAAAATGCGCTTGTTTAATTAGTGAAATATCTGCTCCTGTATCAACTAGTAAGTTGATTGTATTATTATTATGATCTATTTTGACTTGTATGAATATTCCTAAGTTAAGGTTAAGGTTATACAATTTGCTGTCTATTGTATTGATCCTAGGGGAACGTTTAAGTTTTCCGGACGGTCTTGTTCTGTATTAGTTATGGCTACATAATGTCCATGTCTGTTTTGTCTATTATTATCATTAGATCCATTATATCCACTTCGGTTTCCGCGATAATTTGAATTATTATTACCTCTGTGATTTCTGTTTCTATTATTATAATTCCGATTATTATTGTCATAATTTGCCCTATAGCCATCTCTACCTTGTGGTCTTCTCTTATTACCACGGTAGTGTCTATTATATCTATTACCGAAGTATAGGACAGAATTATGTTGTCCATTAGCTTCAGTACAGCTATTGACAAATTTTCCTATTGCATCATTCATGTTTGAAAATTGACCTGATTCCATAATCAGTTTTACTCTGTCAATATTGCAATTCTTTGTCATTGCCTTTACGGCAACTTGTGTTGAATATTTTGTTGCCAATTCACAGGGTAAACCATCAGTGATATACGCACTCTCCAATGATTTTGTCAGTAATTCAATTTCATTGCAATAGGTATTGGCAGTTTTACTATTCTGTCTGATATTCATAATTTTGGCCGTGAGGACCTCCACTGATTCACCCTTCACAGAACTAGTTAACCTTGTTATTACTTGTAATATTGTCGTTTCATTATTGATTAAATTTCTAGCGTTCCCTTTCAATTTTGTCTTTATTAAATTTATGGCCACCGCCTCATGGGTGCCTTTAAGTGAATCTACTAACGAAAGCGCGTCTAGGAATGATCTTAAGTTCTCCGGTTTCCCATCGAAATCAGGGATTAACTTAGTGGCTGTATTGAGAAATTCCACAACTGTTTGTGCCATATTGTCCTCTGGTATAATTGCGACTATACTTTCGATTTTATCTTCTTCTCTTTCCTGTGTATTATTTAGTTCTTTAATTTTATCTGCTTCTTCTTCTTGTGTATTATCTAATACGTCATGAATGGAAAAAGGAATTTTCACCTCTATTCCCTTTTTGGAAGCTACGTGTAAGGTTCTCTCTCTTATATCATCATAAAATGAATCTGCGGCTGCTTTGTGAGCAGTGTTCAGTTGGTCATAGTATATGATAAATAAAGTCTGTACTTTCCTTATTGACTGTTTTAATATTTTAATGTGTTTCGATACCGTTTCTTCTCCTGTTTCCCTATCTATATTAAGACACTTATATGACCTATCGAATGTATCTTTAATTAATCGTGCTTGTTGCACAATTTCTGGCCAATGCATTTGATTCTAAATACAAAGTTACACAATTTGATTTATTTTAATGTGTCTTTTTCTTTATTGCAATAGTTAAAATTATTTCAATGTTACATATTCCCATATTCATATTGTCTTGAAATTTAATATTTATATTTCTTCCTTTTTTTTTTTTCTTTGAAATTTTCTATATTTTATCCAAATCGTTACCCCGACTTAAATATGTTTTTCGTATTGCCCTTTTATGCATAATATAGACTTTAATAAACAAATTTAACGAGCTTATTACTACTAATACTAACATTAAATTATATAGAGAGTCCAGATGTGGGGTGTGGTCTATAACCTCCACATTATTTATAACATTTGCCCTTGGGTCTTTAATCTTTGTTTGCTGTCCTCCCATTTTTGTTTTAATTTATTGTTTATTTAATATTTAATATAACATTTGTTTAGTTCATTTCAAGCATTACTTTAAATTTCATTTGACATTTTTTTTTTTTTTCATTTCCATTTTCAATATCAAAGTTTTCCATTTGTCATAGAATTTATTCATTTCGATCATTTGTTTAGATATCATTTAACATAAAAAATTTTTTTTTTTTTTTGTTCAATTATCATTTAACATAAAATTTTCGCTTAATTCATTATAGTTTTGCTCTCATTATCATTTTTCCCGGGGGTGTTCAATTCTGATCTGATTACTGCAATTTCCTTCCACATTTCTGTTGTCCTTTGGTCATTATATGGAGGTGGTGTTGGTGATTTTAAAATGTCGAGGAGGTGTGCTAATCGCCGCCTGAGGCGAACCTTTCTCCCTCCGCGCCGGTGCTTGGGCTTCTCTGTTGGCGGTATTCTTATCAACCGCTCCTCTGTTTTGGCCGCTTGTCGTCTTCTGTAGTCCTCAATAGTCAGGCGTTTCGGACCCTCGATTGTCGTGGTGGTGGTTGTTGGCATGACTTCAAATATATTTCGGTTTAAGCATGTTCATTTTCCTTTCAGTCTTAATTCATTGAATATTTGTCGTTTGTATTGATCAGGCAGACAGGATTAGACTGGCATCTAAACAGGAATAGGTAGGATCGGAAGATTCCAGACTGGCAGAGGATCGCCATGTAAACAAGAATATATATATTTTTTGTTAAACGGCTAGGCTCTTAATAAAGCCGCCAGCCAGGATTCTTGTAGGCGACTCCGGGTAGCGCCAAACAAGTATAGAATAAAAGATTTTAATTATTTTTGCTGTGCCGACCGATCACGGCACAATGCTTGCTTTTTATTTAATAATTCTTATGTCTACATCGACTGCCTTTTATAGTTAAAATTACCTTAAAATGTATCAGCTTAAAATATATTCTTATACATTACTTTGCTTATTGGCTATGGGTTTAATCGTAGCATGAGTTTGTCAGTGTAAGTGAATATTGTTTCCCATTTGTCCACACTAAGCTTAAGCTTTGTGTCCGTCTCCTCCATAGGGAGAAATACGATAAGCCGAATGCATGGAGTCAGTCATTGCATAATATACAGAGTGTGAGAAAGATATGTTAGAGGCATTATCAAGGCTAAACACTTGCAATATGATATTCTTTTAGGCAACGAGTGAGGAAACTTAATGATGAGAAGTTCAAGTGACGAGTGAGGAAACTTAATGATGAGAATTTCACTTACACTACAAAGGACTTCCATTTTTGTGAAACAAAATACATTTTCTTGAGATAAGTACCTACTCTTAAAAATTTACGTCGTCTTGAAAAAGGGACCAATTGTAACAAAATTGCCATTTCTTAAAAAAAAAATCTTAAAAAAAATACATTATCTTTAAAAAATTCATATTCAAGGCTTTTTCTTACAAAAAGTAGCTTTTCTTAAAAAAACATTAGCTTTTAATTAAAGAAGTATCTCTTTTTAAAAAAGGACCTTTTCTGGAAAATATAATACATATTCTTACAAATATGTATTTTTTTTAAATAGAAATACATTCTATAAAAAAAACATTTTTATTAAAAAAAGTGTATCATTTTACAAAAAGTATATTTTCTCAAAGATCTATTTAAATTATCGTATTTTTCAACGGCCGCCTTAGGCGTGTTGGAACTAACTAATACATAATATACAGTGAAATAAACTTCGTTCAAACCGGGTGTCCCGTGACACCTTATGTAATTTTTAATAATGTTTTTTAATTGCGGGAACATTTACATCAACCACGAGACTTAGTAGTAAATGAAATATCATTACACTTAAGCTAATCAGTCTTAAAAAAAAGAGATATATTCAATGGTTTAATAAAAAGTTACACCTAGTTTTGACAGGTGTTACAATATGGCTTTAACGTGACTTAATTTTCACTATTCTACTGACGTGGTAGTACCCCAGACACCATTGGTCAGTAACTGATGGCTTGTACTTTCCAAGTTTCCTTTTGTATACCTACTGAAACTCAAAGCATCTCATAATTATGCAAATTCATATTTAAACTTTAATTTTGTATGAAAAATATTTGACATTTCCTAATTATACGGATTTTTCAAGGTCTACCGCAGTTTTAAGAGATTGAATGAAAACTCGTTATATTTTTTAAATTCAAAAACGAATTTATTTATTGACATGGCACAAACTGGCCCTCCAAAACTTATATCTATCTATAAAGACTCAAAATAGTATTTTTCACATTTAAGCTAATCAGCCTTGATAAAAGAGATCCATTCTGTGATAATAATAAAAAAAGCTTATAATTCCTTTTGGACGCTTTCACAAAGTGATTTAGAGCACTGGAGGCAAATTGGCTTGAGGCAATTGCAGCAAATATTTATGGTTTTATTTTTGTGGGGCAAATAGAGCAAGGTTTTTTTCCGCTTGATGGAATAGATCATATAGTTGGTTGTGGAGGAGGTAGATCTTTACCCATAACCACGGTGATCATTATTCTCACTTCCCTTGGTCGTTGTATACCCGGGCGACCATGTGATCTAGTACCAATTCTCTTGCCATATTGAGTATATAAGTTTTTCTCCTCATTTTATCATCAATGTCAGCACATATTTGATACAATACAAAGCTATTAATTCATATCGTTCATTCAGGGAACACTCCACTTCTCGATGTTTGCTCGGAAAGTAACAGTATAATATCTCAGCTTTATTCCTTTTTAGTGTACCTAAGTAGGTAAGCACTTCTTCAGTAACATTTCCATAAGTGGGGTAGAGCTTAACCAATTGTGATCCGTGATGTTTCGATTCCAGGTTTCCACTATTTTCACAAGTATCAAAACACACTGAGTTGGTACTGCCACTTTTCTTTCTTGTTCAGTCATGCCTATGTTGCCAGAACTTTATCCATAATAGATGTAGGCGTTGTAAATATTGTATGTGCGAGCATCGGCTAACCACATTATTTTAATACCATACTTGGCTGGTTTCTGAGGCACGTAAATCATAAACCTGCAAGCGACCTTTAAGCCGGCAGTAACATTTCATCGATAGAGAGGTGTGGTCCGGGGGTATATTGAGATAGGCTTTTGAGATGAACTGGTTGAACACATCTGATATTGGAGCAAGTGGAACTTATGTCAGATGTTCCTATCTTGTAGTCGAATCATCAAATCTGAGGCAATTAATTATACAAGAAACCCGAAATTTGGGCATCACGCGGCGGAATAGTGCATGACCAGTACCTTCAGTGGCAAATATTATTCAAAGGTCTGTGTCATTGCACTTGAATACTGAAGTGCAATACATATCCATAAGTTCTACCTTTGCACTACTTTTGAACAGTGCTCTATATGTGCTGAGTTTTTGGTTTGTGAATCGCACCAAACATTCCAACATAGATATGTATGTCAAAAAGCTTGGACCAAAGCACCAAATATCCTTCAAAATGAGGAGTATGTAGACGACCAGGAAATCTTATTATGATGTGGATGGCGGTTATTCATGTTATCTTTTATTCAAAATAAATAAATTTTTGTGATATTCAGGTGATTCGCTTGACGTTCGGTGGTGGGTTGTATCTCCGCGACGGATTCATGACTTGTGACACATAGTTCTTGATCCGCTTCGCCGTTTTATAATTCAACATCTTCTAAGAGTTGATTTTCTGGCATAAAATTTGTGTCGTTGCCTACATCAAGATCGCTGAACTCGTACTCGCTTTCTTCGTGCAACCACTTTTGTATCTGCTTTTCGCGGATTTTAAAAGTTCCAGATGACCTTCTCTTAGAACCGCTGGACCCTTGATTTATGTTTAAGTGATCCCCCTAAAAAAAAAACAAGAAATGGAACAAAACGAAACAATTTCACTGATGTGTTGTTTAGGAGACACTACGAAAGTATAACAAATATACTGAGGTGGTTGATCCTCAGACACATACCTTAACACTGATGTGGTTGACTTGTAGACACCTTACACAGCGATATGTGCGATCACCGCGATCCCTCCGAACACACTAATGAGCGCCTGAGTACTTAATAGGAAGGTACTAAGAACGCGTGAGTCGGTGCTTGTAAAATAACGGTACAAAACGCGTTTTTCTATTTCTTGGTGTCTGTCACTCTACCACGTCAGTCGCAGAGGGTTAACTTGTTTTCTTAGTGTACTAATACTTTTCCCTTTTAGGAGTATTATACTCTATAACTCGGTATCCGTAGACAAATATTAAATAAAGATTTTAAAAATCATTCAAAGTTTTAAGCTATATTTCACCAATCTTCAAACTTTAAATGGCTATACTACTTACAAAAAAGAGGACTCTACGGCCTATTTTTTGACTTGGTCACCGGTTTGTGTTTCATGTAGTCCATCAGAATCTACCAGCCGTTTTTATGAAATCGTCACATGGAAGAGGAATTTCCAGCTTTATTAAGTTTAATCCTTTTAATATATTTTAATTTCTATTCACATGTATCTGAATGAAGTCACATTCCTGAACTCACAGTGAGTTCATTTCATAATCTCGTTTTTTATTTTTGCATTTCAAGGATATTGAAAGATAAATCTCTACCTTCACATTCGTCGATCAACAGGACTCTCACGTTGGTGCCCAACACAATGTTCTTCGATATTTAACATTTTGATTTTGTGCGTTGTGTTTTCTGATACGGCTGCAATCATTTTATAGCATTTTAATGATACTTCTTCGTCTTGTGTGTGTGTGTGAGTATCGTGGTGCGTTAATATCCTTGTGTGCTTCCCTGTGGCAGGAATATAAATCTCTAGAGAAAGTTCAGTTATTTCGATTTAATTTAAGGGTATACGAGAAGTTTCTTATTTCAGGGTCTTGTCGGGTACAAGTTTTGTTCCCTTCTTATTTCGTGTGGTTTTAATTTGTATATCCTTGAACCGAAAACAGCAATTGCAACTGCTCCAGGAAAGTAAATAGGATGGTTGTGCGAGAGGTGGAAATCAAAGGGTGGCCAAAAACTGTACGTTAAAATTCTATTCTTAAGTAGTTTTAAATACTTTTTAGTAAAAGGATGTTGTGCACAAGAGTGTGCAAATTTTAGAATTTAATTTCATTTGAAAAATTATATCAAATTTCTGAAATTTAAAAATTTGAAAAATTGTTAAAACAAAAATTTAGTCATAATTGAAAAATTTTTATTTTTAAAAGAAAAAAATCAACTGTTATAATGACATTGTGGCCGTCGGTGGTGCAATGGTTAGTGTGCGCGGCTCTTGTACATGCGATCCTGGGTTCGAACCCTGCTCTGACCACCTTCAAATTTTTTTCGGCGGCGGTCACCTCGCATAGTGATGGCGACACTATCGAGTATATAGCCATGGAAAAAGCTTCTCAAAATACCGTTCGGAATCGGTGTAAAACTGTAGGTCCCAATCAGTGAGTGAAAACTGGAAAGCGCACAGCTCAGTGGTTGTGAGAAGTTCTCCCCGGTCCCTTCATGGGATGTAATGGGAAACCATTTATTTTTTTTTTATAATGACATTTCATTTCAAACTGATGAAATTGCACATGATCAAATTTTAAATAAAGTTAACACATTTTATTTTAAATTGACGAGGTTACATATAAAAAAGGATTTCACTTTTCTGATTAGGAAATTTCAAATAAAGTGATTGGAAATTGTTTGAATACTAATTTTCAACTGAGAATATTCTAATAGCCTGTTTTTGTATCTCGAACGAAACATTTCGTTCGTGTTCTAGACGACAGAAAGTGGTTTTGTGTTCCACAATCTTGTCCTCTCAAGTCGACAGAAAATATAAACTCTTTTAAAACTTTTCAGTACAAATTTTGTTTTCTCTCTTTCGAATGCGATGTCATTTGGGAATAGACATTAAAGTCAGGCGAACGAAAATTTCGACGTGGAGGAACCCAATTTGAGTCGAAAGTGAGTGGCTGATTTTCGATCGAATAGCTTTTCGTTCGAGATAGAGAAACATACTGTAAGACTATTCTCAATTAGAAATTAGTACTCACACAATTTCCAATCAGATTTCGAATTATTTTATTTGAAATTTCGTAATCTGAAAATTCATGAACTTGGGAATTTTAATTTCAAATTATACATATTCAAGAGCAAAACTAAAGGAATTATAAGAAAATAAGTTTGATTTTAAATCTGGTAAATTCTACATGAAACCAAGAGTTTGAGTTTCAAATTGACGAAGTTTAAAATGCGTATGAGAATTTGCATTTTTAGCGACGTCCGAAAATTCATTTTACAGCCCGGTATTCAGTTTCCATGAAATTTTCGTTGCCATAAGAAGTACGAGTATAAAAAATTACCAAAATCTCATGAACCGAAAAATCCGATCACTTTTCATTTGGCTGGTACTCAGCTCTGCGAAAATTTCGTAGGCAAAATCAATTACAGGGCTGTTACGCCAAAAGTTATTTCATATGAAAACAATTGTTTGATAATTGTTTGGAACCCGAATTTTGACATATCGATAAATTTAACAACCAAAAGTGACACCACATGTGTTAAAAATAAAATGGATTCCTTAGGGGAATTGAAGTTAAATATTTGCAAGTTAAATCAAAGATATAAGGTAACTCTCCTCAACCAAATTCTCTGACAATTTATGACAAAATTTCTTACGAAAATTTCGCAAGAACTGAATAGAACTGAACCATCAGACTTGCAGTGATGGCATAGATTTTTTTATATTGAAAGGTGGGTGATGTGGCAACTCTGGAAACGTGTCTACTTATAGTTCTATGCGCAAAGTAAAATACTCGGATTGAATCCGTACAGTAAACACTTCAGTGTTACCAAAAGACGTCTGTGATCAGGAGGACCATCTATAGAGGTAAGTGTCACGAGTACACAAGTCGTACAGTGGCGCCATTTGAGTTTTTTCGTTGCAGCCATTTGAGTTTTTTCGTTGCAATAAATCATATCAGGCTTTATATTTGCTTACTTCTGGGTTATCAAAGATACAATTTGTCCAAAAATCAATTTTATTTTAAGCAAAAAAAATGATTTTCTAAATTCTTAGATTGTTTTTATTTATTTTAGGGTTTTATGTTTTAAAATTATTACCCAACAAATTAAAAATAAATTAATTTTTTTAAAATTAATTTTTTCAATTTTCTGTAAAATATTCATGATAATTCGTAACAGAAGATATATCTAAAAAACTAATCATTTCTAAGGCATAATTATTTTCTAACTCTATTCGTGACTTCACATGCCGCAGGGAAGAAATAAGTGGATCGGAAGATGCTGCCAATATGTTGAAGAGGTCCTTATTTTGCCTCCCTCTTGTGTTTTGAATGTGTTATGCAATCCATATTTTTTTAAAAATTTGTTAAGAGACTCCTGTGCTTCTTCAGAAAGCACTGCAATTGGCAAAAGCTGCTACTCAATTATATCTTTGCCATGCGCCAATATTTTAAGGGCGTTCGGGGTCAACTTCTTCTGTGGATACATTTCTGCTAAAAGGGATGCAGTTTTCGATGCATATTCTCCATATTTTGTAAAATTAACACTTTCTTTGCAGTTTAAAACATTCAAGATCGTTCCCAATCTTTCACGATTTGATTGCCAATTCCAGTGATTCTAGATACTGCCTCATTATTGTCAAAAAAATCTCCATCGTTTGAGTTACCGTATCCGCACGTGGGACAGTCTACTTTTAGTCCAACTTGTTTAAAAAAGGCATCCTGTATTTGCTTCTTTCTGATCTTTTCCTTTTCCTTAATTGATATTATTTCACTGATGTTTTCATCTTGTTGTGGTAGGGTATAAGCCAGTTTTAGCAAGAACTCCATACATCTTATCCTTGCGTGTAATGGTGACATTACATATTCGTAATTCTTCTCGTTTGTAGAATCGTTTAAATTACCGAAGTTCTTCTGACTCTTTTTGCAAATCGGGCATGACAGTTCCTGTCAGTTCGTTTACGACTTTTCCGTCAACCATGGTCAGGTGGAACTCGTAACTACATTCAATATATTTACCTTCTCCAATTTGTAGGCTTAATCTTGCTAATTTGTTCTCCAATGTCCTTAACCGTGGTCCTTATGAATTCTGCCGATTGCTTTGCAAACTGAGACATTATTGGTCGGCAATCAGACACTGATGATGGTGGTGGATTTTTCCAATGTAGGGAAACATCTGATTTTAGCCGAAAAGGAACAACAGATGCCATAAACATATTTCCGTCAGATATTGTAGCGTCATCGGAATATATCCTTTGCTTATAAACGCTTTGTTCGGATGATCCATCGCAGACCCATTTGCTGATCAATGTCAGTTTCGCAGGAAGAATTTCCGCCTCATTTCCAGGAAGACTCTCCAACAACCGTTTTGCTATATGGCCCATACCATCCTGCAGATTGGCTTTCGCAGAGACTTCCGTAAACTCCGTACGCAGTGGTCGTGAATTTATTTTGGCTTGCGTAATATCCTTGTATCCGGGTAAAACGTCAGCCCCGTGTCGTATTAAAGATGGCCATAGTTTCTCATATCTCTTTGGAAAGTTCTAAGTCCTAAAACATGGCCATGGCTTCTTCGGAACCATACTTTTTAATGTGTGCGTTTGTGGGCGTGGGAAAGCATCCTTAATCCTTTTTAGTCGCAGTGGGCTTGCATCAGCAACAGATTTTGTAATCTGTTACCTGACTCTTTCACTATCTTCTGAATATTTCTTAGACAGCGTGTCCGATAAACGCTTCGTGGTCAAGTCGCATCGGCATCGGCAAAGTTTCCTCTTTCTTGTGAAAATTGAATACTCCTCCATACTTTTTTTGGCACTCCTTTTGCTCCTCTGGTTGATGTGGTGCGTTTATCTACTGCCATTATATCCAGGATGGTGTTTTCATTAAGCCAGTCCTCGTATTTGGAGTTGAAGTTGTGAATGGTTCGATTGCATTTCACCCATTTTGCCTTAATTTTTTCATATATCATACAAAGATTATTTTTTATACTTTTGCTTCTCTCAATGTTTCCGTATAAGCTATCGAGTTCTTCTAAAGCAGCTTCCGCGAAAACGTTGGTGTGGTTGACTTTCTAAACAGTTCAAATAATTTTAAATTGTTCAACGCCATCCATATTTTCAGTACTTGTTGCGCCAACTTTCAGTCGTAGACTAATGCAGGCATTATGTTTAGTTTGTAATATCGGGTTTTTCAATAAGAGGGCTACAATAGTTTTTTTTAAATAAAACAAAATCGGTTTTAGATGCCAATGAAATTCTTTATTCCTGTGAAAGTACGTTCGATGCCATTATGTATGGAACTCGATTTCTTTTGCATGGCCACCACGAGCACGCTTGCAGAAGTCCAGACGCTGAACCCAATTTTCGACGGTTTTCAAGCATAAATCGGCCGATACTGCTGCAATTTCACGTTCGATATTCGTACGAAGTTCATCAATCGTCGCTGGCTTATTGGCATAGACCATAGACTTGACGTAGCCCCACAGGAAATAATCTAACGGTGTCAAATCGCACGACCGAGGCGGCCAATCGACTGGGCCATTTCGTGAGATAACACGTTCACCAAACTTGCTTTCCAATAACTTGATTGTGGCATTCGCTGTGTGGCTTGTGGCGCCGTCCTGTTGGAACCACATGTCCTCCAAGTCCATATTATCCAATTAGTGCTAAAAATATTCGGTTAGCATTGAACGGTAGCGATTCGTATTCACAGTAATGTGCCGGTCTTGATCATCACGGAAGAAGTACGGCCGAATGAAGCCGCCGGCCCATAAACCGCACCAAACCGTAATCTTTTCGGGATGCAATGATGCCTCATGGATTACGTGTGGATTGCTGTCTGACCGATAACGCATATTTTGCTTATTGACGAAGCCATTCAGCCAGAAATGAGCCTCATCGCTGAAGATGATTGAGGCCGCTGAAGTTGAGGCCACTGACTAAATTTTAATAATTTCGACTCGTTGTTGACTCGTATATGTTTCCATGATGAAATGGCAAACCTTACTGAAGAGAAATGTCAAAAGAGCGGGAACAAATAGGGCGTCGTTTGCTGTCCCTATCGATTTACTTTTGTGGCGTCTCTGTTGAAAAACCCTTTATATAGGCTTATGCTACCATGTGTAAAAATGTACCTGTTACCTGCAGACATATTGATTTAGGCTGAATTATCCAATTTTGATATTATGCACGTGTCCAAATAAGGTTTGTGCCTACCTGTAGGGACCATAAGTCAAAATTGTTCTTGACCATTTGTACGCCAAAGTAATTTTTAAGTGAGGTGCGTACCTGCTAATTTAAATGAGTAGTTTTTTGTGCATCCTGTGTCTGTAACAGACTATTAGGAGCAGACTTTGCCAGAGCCTCTCAGGTAGACAACCGACTTAAAATGCAATTTTCAAACTATTAGATCAAAGTAACTGTCAGTCAAAACATGTAAGGGATGCACGCCATACAATTTTTGCAACCATGTCTTACTTCATTTTTTCATTTCATTTATTTCTTTGTATTGCTCCATACACAACACTAAAAGTCTTATTTTGCAGTATGGAACTGATTATAAGTAAAGTTATAAATCATTAATAACTTAGTAACTAATTACAAATCCTTTTTATATAAGATACAAAACAATTTAGATTAGAAGATACAAAGATACAAAAAACAATTTAGATTAACAAACTAAGAAATAGGAGATAATTTAGTTTAATCAAAAAACAATTTAGATTGACAATAAACTTAATAACTAATTACAAATTCTCTTTAAGATAAACAATAAACAATAACAAAGGCTAAAACATTGGAAATAATTTAATTTAATCAAATGTACCAATTGTTTTTAAATTGTTATGCCGAAAATAGCTTAAGAACATTTTCTTTAAATTTTCGTACGTTACTTAAGAGTTGAGAACTATGGGGTATTTAATTCCAGAGAGGTACTGCGAATATGTAGAAATGCCACTCCGATATCAAACTTTTATATCTAAATGTTCTAATTCTTTTTCCCCTGCTTATGTCTGAGATACAAAGTTTGCTGTATAGATGATCTGGTTTGTGGGTATATAATATTTTATGTAAAAAGACTAAAACTCTTACATTCAAAAAGTTATCCGAAGAGAGGCCATATAGCTGAGATGAAAACAAAGATACACTAGAACGCCTATTAAGTCCATACACGTATCTGATTACGTTGTTAAATGCAACGTTCAGTCTCCTTTTACTAGCCGTATCACATTTAGCAAATAGCTCACAACCATACAGTAAAACTGGCATGAGGTAAGTTTTGGCAAGTAGTATTCTTATTCTCAAGAGTGTGCAATGCTGGGTTTGCCAAAGTGTTCTAGTCATAGAGAAAGTGCGACCACAAGCATAGTTAATGTGGTTCGACCACGCAAGAGTGTCATTAAAACACATACCTACATTCTTAGCAGATTTCACAATTTCAATTTTTTGATTATTTATAAATATATTAGGAATAGTATTTAGTTTGGAAAGTCGTTTTCGTATTACAATGCATTTGGATTTTTTTGGATTTATCCCTAAACCATTTGCCGTTGCCCATGTATAAATGCATTGGAGTTGCTGATTAATAAAGATAGTGCATTGGTCGATTACGGCATTACTACAACTGGTATAAAGTTGTACGTCATCCGCGTACATCTTTACATTGCAATTTGTTAACATGGATGGGAGGTCATTTGACTACAGAGAGAACAATAGTGGCCCAACAATGGATCCCTGAGGTACACCCCTTGCTACAGGGAGTGCCTTTGATTTTTGGGTACTAGTTTCAACAAACTAATACCTGTTACGTAAGTATGTTGACAGTAACTGAGTAGCGGTCGAAGAGAAATTAAAAAAATTTTTAAGTTTGTAACAAAGAATATCATGATCCACGGTATCAAACGCTTTTGAATGATCCAAAAGTATTAAAATTGTAGTCTCGCCATCATCAAGCTTCTCCCTAAACTCCTCTGTAACACCAACTAAGGCTGTTATGCAGCTGTGTTTCTTTCTGAACCCTGATTAGACCGTCAATCAAATTGTTGTTATCCAAGATAGAAGTTATTTGGTTATGCATAATACGCTAGACTTTTTAAACTTTTTTACCTGTAGAAGCCAAACGGGCACGTACGGGCAGATAAATCCTTTGTAAAGGAATAATCAAAGAACATATTTTGAGAATATGGCAGAGGTAAAAAATATATTTTTTTTTTATTTCCCGTCAAAGTTGAAAAGTAGTGAAAAAAGAGATAGTTTTTAAATAGTGATTTACCTAGAGAAACACAAAGCAAACAGTACATTTCTTTATATTATTATACATTTAATAAATACATCAATCAATTGGAAAAAAAGATGATTCGTTACCTAGTTTTCGTGATATAACATAACACCTGAACATTTTGATTTTTGCGACTTCGTTTGTTCTACGGGCGCAGCTGTGCGTCGTCGAAAGAAATGTAAGGTGGCCTGAGCAGGGATCCGACGGCCACTTTAAATTGCTTTGGGTTCTGGGCGCAGAACATATATTGGACCCCCTCTAATACTCGTGGACCTCTCTCGTGGCTAAATACTCGCCAGAACCGCCGTCACTGAGCAAGGTGGCCGCCTTCGAAAGAATTGTATGGTGGCCGTAGCAAGAATCGAACCCACGATCTCATGTACACAAGCCGCCAAGGCTACCATTGAACCGTTGATGGCCTAACTGATGACAACCGTTTTGTAATCCCAAATATCTTTTATCTGCACTGTTCGATAAAATCTGGCATTATCTCGGGTTGGGAGTCTTGTCCCTCTTGGTTTGTATACACCTATTACTGACCTGTTAATGTGAAAAATTATACCATGTGTTATGACATTGGGGAATACTTAGAATAGAATCAAAGTGAAATTTTATATTTCTCTTTTTCCTTCATGCTTACTTCGCACACCCTTTTCTTACACTTTCGACATTTCTTCACAACTACTAGCAGTATAAACTAAGCCTTAAGGTTATAAGAGTATTTGAATTACTTTGAAATTCCAACAGATTTCTCTTCTTCCCAAAAAGCCAACGTGGGATCGCACTACTTTCATCTTTTGGGCCGTCACTGATTTCTTTGAAGTTTTTAGTTTTTAAAGAAAAGATGTACGAGTAGACACAAAAAAAAACTTTATCATCTTCTAACGTACTTTAGATTATTTAAGAGCTTTTGTTACTTTTACTCTGTTGTTTTAATATTTTCTCTTGTAAATCCTGTTGATGTTATTTTATAGTTGGCAAAATTCTGATGGTCTTTAGTGCCAGTGAAATATTTCCACGAAAAATTTCCCGGAGCAGCAATGAAGAAAGTGTAGAAAAGTTTTCTCTACTCCACAGAAGAAAATAAAAAGTGAAAATGAAATTCAACCTCGAGAAATTGAAGCCAAGGGAGGGGATACAAAATAAAATTCATTCCTTTACTACAGATGTTGGTAATACAGGGCAACAAAATAAGGGTCAATCATATGCCAACAACTCGATTAATATTTCTAAGCTGCTGTCCGTCCCACCATCTAAATTCAAAATGTTTTAATAAAATGTTAAAACTTTCAAGCATTTAGATTTTCCTTAATTCACAAGTTCTCCCCCATTTGAAAAATTGTCGAAACTTTACAATTAATTTCTAAAAATTTTTAATCTATATATCCAAAAAGTTTTGGTGTGAATAACTGCTGCAGGCAATGAATTGATTTTTTATCTCTTAAACAGAAGTAAAACCAAAATCCAAGTGATAATAATGAATAACGAAATGCGATAAGAATGGCAGCTTAGTTGTCCTTGATGGTGATAATGAACATAATGAAATGGGCACAGAAACAGGATAACGATAAGTATAAAGATGATGATGCTGCTGAAGATGATGAGGATGATGATTGTGTCACAGTAATGGTGCCGGTGTACTAAATGTTGGCTCTATCTCTATGATTCTGATGATGATGATAATAAAAAATCTATGATGACACTCTAGCTTTTATCATTTTGTCAGCCATTAAAAATTAATTAATGCTGCAGCCGCCACTATGCTGATGCCGGCAAAGTCCTTCCATTCCTATTCAGCTCTATGCGTTTGTGTGCTGTATCAAATACGGATATGGCTTAATCAACCAGTTCCTGTTGAAATCTTATGGTTGTTCCTTTCGTTTTAGTAACACCATAGCCCAAATATAATATCAGTAATCACCTTTGTAAAACCATTAAGCCATTTTTCGCCTGCGTACTTAGTCTAAATTCAAAAATTTCTTTATGTTTAATTTTTATTTCCTTCGTACAGGAAGCCAACTGTTGTTTGGCAATGTAATTTGTCGTTGCTGCCGCAATAACGTCAGAAACACAAGCGATTGTATTAAAAATTAATTAAGAATTGAATAGATGTTGGACAAAGATTATGACATTAGAAATTTAATAAAATTCTCGATGATATCCTTTCCACTACATCAAGGGCTGTCCAGAAAGGACAATTGAATTACCTCGATAAAACGGTAATTGTAACAACTACAAATTTGGAAGTAATCACTTGTTTAACAAGGAAATTTAAAATAGTTAGGTGTATTTCCAGTCTGGTGGCATTAATAGTTTTAAATAGAATTTTTATATGCATTCAAACTGATTTTATAATCAAAAACAAGAAAAAACCAAACAGAGAAAATTTATACAAATATAACATACATATATAACAGTGCAACAGCAAATCATGCACCTCTATAACGGTTCGTTAGTGTATCCAAAATGATGATGATTGCCTAAAGGGGTTTTTCCCTGAGAAAAGTTTCCTTAAGGCAATCGTCATAATTTTGGATACACTAACGAACCGCCATAGTGTTGCATGATTTGCAGAGGCTAACCCGTAATTTGTTTCACTGTGTTATATATTAAGACATATTCCAGAAATTGCCACCGGCGACAACCTGCTTGTTTGAATGCTGGCATGCCACTGAATAAAAATCAAAATTTACCTCACTGAAATTATTGTTTTTGTTTTGTCATAAACAGAGCGACGACAACAAGTATTGAATAGTATAGAGAACTTATTGCACTCTTTATCCGCTTTCATGTAGAGATTCTGAGTAAAAGAGCATAAACGAGTCTTATACTCTTTATATAATTTTTCAATATAAATGCACCATTTCGACAATGATATTACATCAAACAATACAAATAGTACAATTGTTTCAAAAGGCATCAATGATTCTATACTATACTATTCAGTACTCTTTTTTTTAGACGACGACCTGTTTGTTTGTTCGCTGCCGCTACATCAATACCATCATACTTATTTTCAGGCATAGACTATTGTTGTACAACAACCACGTGTGTTATGCTAACGCTTTGTGTTGTTTGCATGTTTTCACTCTGATAGATTGCCCCACCCGTGCCTATAGATGTTAACGCACTAAAAAATCACATGAGGTGTCAGGGGCCAACCAGTGGGAACGAAGTTTCTTTCGCTTTATATTATGTACTGGTTAGTTCCAATACTCCTAAGGCGCCCGTTGAAAAATACGATTTTTTTAATGGATCTTTATAAAAGAATATTTTTTGTTAAATAATAAACTTTTTTTTAAGAAAATTTTGTTTTATAGAGTGTATTTTGTTTTAAAAGTATATTTTTTCCCGAAAAGTTCCTTTTTAAAGAGAGGCACTTCTTCTATTAAAAGTTAATGTTTTTTAAGAAAAGGTACTATTTTTAAGAAGAAGTTCTTTCCGTAACAAAAAGTCATAGCAGTATGAATGTTTTTTACAAAGAATTACTTTTTTTTTAAGAACAGGTACTTTTTAAAGAAGTGGTTGTCTTTTTAGGAAAAGGTTATTTTTTAAAAAAAATTTACATACTTATTTTCAGAAAGATTACACATTTATCTCAAGAAAAGAAAAGAAAAGGTATTATTTTATTTTTAAGAAATGTACTTTTAAGAAAAAGAATTTTTGTAAGAAAATGTATTGTTTTTTAGAGAAGATATTTATACATTTTAAATTTATTGTTCAAGCTCGAGGCCATCCAGATCCCTATTTATAGAGATATAGTTTTTTTTTTTAAAATAAGTTTTGCAAATGTATTCCTATGATTCCTGGCAAACCGTATACCTATTTCAGATCTAGCCGCAGATCTTCATCAGTGGTTGTTGGGAATGATACTATTGAAAAATTCATCAAACTAAATGCAAACGAAATCTCATTTGAATTGAGAATTAACTATAATAAATATCTCAAGCTAAACACACAAGAAAACATTTGCAGAAACTTCTTTCCATCTGCAGAGAACCATCGGTCCCAATTCGACATATTTTTTGTTGTTGCCTAAGTGACAACTCAATTTGTTTTTACACACAATAACAATTGCATGCAGTTTCGTCGTGCTCCGAGTAATTCAATGACATCAGGGATGATTTTTATTTATTCTGCCTTTTTATTGGTACTTTTTAATTTTATTATTCAAGCTCGTGGCCATTCTATATCTCTATTAATAGAGAAATAGTTTCGTTTCCATTTAGTTTGATGAATTTTTCAATAGCATCATTCCATACAACCGCTGATCAAGATTTGTGGCTAGAACTCAAATAGCTATACGGTTTGCCAGGAATCATAGGAATACATTTGCAAAACTCCTTTTAAAAAACTATAGCTCTATTAATAGAGATACAGAATGGCATCGATCTTGAAAAATAAAATTAAAAAGTACCAATAAAAAGAACGCATAAATAAAAATCATCCCTGATGAAGAAAATAATTTTTTTGAAGAATATGTTTTTTTTAAGGAATGGGAATTTTTAGAATTGCCCTTTTTTTCAAGAATAGAAACATTTTTAAGAGTAGGTACTTATCTCATGAAAAGTTATTTTGTTTTACAAAAAGGTACTCTTTAAAGAAAAGGTGTTTTTTTAAGAAAAGGCAATTTGTTGTACGACAATGTAAATTTTTAAGAAAGGGTACTTATTTTAACATAAATTACTTTTTTCAAGAAAAGGTACCGTTTGTAAAAAGATTTGTGAATTTAAGCAAAAGAACTTCTATAAGATAAGGTATTTTTTTTAGAAAAGGTACTTTGTTTGAGAATATGATAGGTATTTTTTTTCAGAAAATTTATTTTTTTCTAAAAAAGGCACCTATTAAAGAAAATGTTCTGTTTTTAAAATTCTTTCACTTTGGCTTTTTTAAATTTACTTTTTGTTGGGTTGAAAACTACACTATAAACTAAGTATTGGTTACAGGCTCCATCTAGAAAACTTCCTATTTAACAAAAAATTTCTCAACATTTGTTAGTCTAGACACAAACCAAAGCCAAAGTACCCAATATAGTTGATAATACTGGGTTGTAGCATAATAATGTTAAAAAAAGTTGTTTGATTTTTTTTTATTTAGTCCCTTTCCCGCAACGTGGGATAAAGAACTCCGTTCCAATAATACCAACTTAAACCTCTTCTAATCAAACTAACAATTTTTATGATTCGAACAGTATAAATGAAGTTTATTGCAAGTCCATGTGCCTATCACAAAGCGGGGAAAATTGATAAAAGGGAGCGTTTAAGAGCTTGAGAGGCCTTTACAAATATATTTCTACAAAGCTGGATAATATAACCCTGGACAAATGGAACCCAGCTGAGAGAATTCCAACGCTAGATGAACTGTTGAAGTTTCTTGATAAGCGTTGTAACCATTTCGTGGATATATCACCGTCTCCTCACAAATCTAGCGCTAAGCCGCCTCGCTCTTCGTTTGTTGCATGTACAAATCTCAGGTCTCCTCGGCTATGTAGGTAGTGAAACGGCACGAATCATTTAACATACTTCTCGGTCTTAGTCCAAAACAATGAGTTGATGCCATTTATGAGAGAAATCTTTGCAACAATTACCTTAAGGTGGGTCACACTGCATCACACATTACTTCATGAGAATTGCACCGACTACTCAACCTACTACAACTACTGGCAATAAAAGAGATTAACAGTTAATAATAAAATACATACTTTTCAAATAAACTGTACAGCAGCAACACTGTAAATAAAACGTTTACTAGTGCTAAAAGTATCCCAGTATTAAACTCTCTCACATCAGCGAATATCGTATCTATCCACACTGTCTTACGGGCTACTGCGCAAATTCACATCGTTAATAAGTGGGGTGCAACAAAACTCTAACGGGCACTGTCAGATTGAGATCTCCAGTTAGTTAAACTTCATATCAGAACGGCTTACTCTACAGCTGGGTGTAAGAGGTTGACATGTCAGAGCGGAAATTTGCGGATGATACCCACACATCAGTACGACACCTAGTCACAACAGTGATGAAGCCCTGAAGAAGCTCGTATATGGCTGAATTAGAATGTCTAGTACTATCCTTTGTTTATATTACATTTGCAATGCGACACTCTTCATCGAACCATGGTTTGTCGCGAAGCGGTTTTTCAAAACCAAGCATAGTTGTCGCAGCAGTTTTTATAGAGACGGAAATAGGTTTCCACTGCGCTTTAGGATAGTCATCGGTAAGGGGGTGGATTCTGTGCCAAAAGTTGCGAGAGCTTCCTTAAATAGGCTGTGGCTACCCCTGGTACTGGTAATTGCAGCTGTTCGATGTGTAGCTTTCTCTGCGTCTGGTTTTGTACGGTCTTCGCTCGACTTAATATTGTGCGAACATTTTCTGCTACCACGTAGGGATCAGAATCGATGTTAGCTCCTCTGATAACTCGTACATCCATTAAGGTGGATGAGTGCCTTCCATCAATTACTACGTGATCAATTTGGTTCTTCGTTCTTTGATCACGATCACTGTAGTGTATTTCAGGCGGAAATTACCGCCACACTGGAGGTTGCTGAACTGCTGAAAAGTTGTGTCATAACCCTCTGGAGAATATATATCTACACAGACAGCCAGGATGCCATAAAATCCCTGGAAGCCATGTTTGCTACGTCGCTGATGGTGAAAGAATGCCACTCATCACTTAGGGTGATGGCAGAGTGTTTTGACATCAGGCTCATCTGGGTACCGCGACACAGCGACATTCCAGGCAATTGCGTAGCGGATGCGTTAGCTAGACAGGGTACTACGGCACAGGTTCTCCCGGCAAAAGAAGGTGTTAGTATGCCAATCTCTACCTGCCGTTAGCAGATCGGCAGTGGGCTGATGATATGTTCAAGGACAAGTGGAGACTTACTTCAACTTGCAAACAAGCCAGGGTCCTCTGGCCACAGGTGGACAGGAAGAGGACTAGGCAACTACTTAACTTCCCGAGGGGCAGGTTATCCACAAGGATAGGAACACTTACGGGATATTGTCTTGTAGGCAAAGATGCCCTAAGATTGGGACATAGAAACTCCACTCTCTGTAGATGCTGCATGGAAGAGGACGAGGAAACGACGAAACACCTTATCTTGGATTGCCCTGCTCTGGCAGGACGGAGGAGTAGGATATTCGGTACACATTTAGTTAGCACCGTAGTCCTACAGGATATTTCTGTAGGTCTTATAGACAAATTTCTTGAAAGGGCAAATTGGCTAGACGACCAGTCAATAGTTGCTATCGAGCAAACTGCAGGTATCACAATGTGCTTTTTTAGCCTAAGTGTGCTAGACAGCGTGCTCTCTTGCAGCCTTTTCAACCAACCAACTGTGATCAGGGGATACACAAGTAGCTTTGTGGATGTCTTTATGCTGGAATCTTGTAACACTAATGACCATTTTTTTGCGGCGGCATAGTCAATAAGTCTCATACCATTGTCGTTACAGTCAGCATGTAAATTAGATTTCAATTTCCAATAATTGGATGAAACACATTCTCCCTGCCTACTTAAGCATTAACATCTCTTAGTACAATCTAAATGCCAAGGCCAGGGCAGCGGTCAGACATTTCCTCTAGGTGCGCATAGAATATTTCTTGGGCATAATCATGTTTGTCTTCTGTCGGGGCATGCTCAGAAATTAGGGACATATAAAAATGTTCCGCTTTTATGCAAACCTAGAGACTAGAGCCTAGAATCTAGAGGCTAGCTGACGCAGTCTTTTGCCAACTACAAATTCGCAGCCAAATTCATGTTTTTTCCTCATGGCAAGTATAGTATATGACACAGTTTATTCCTTGTGCAGCCATGACCTGTCCATCGCATTTCCTGGATAGCGGTAATGTCAGCCTTATAACTTTCGAGGACATCTGCCAATTGGATACTTGCACTGGAACTATATATAGTTCTTACATTCCAAGTGTATATCCGTAAATCGTGGTCCTTATAACGTTTGCGAGAGTCGTCAACAAATAGGGGTTGTACATGGTTTCTGTTTCGTTTTTGTGTATTCACAGCCTTTATGAACGGTGGCAGGAGGCGAACTCTGTCCACTTAACAGGGGTGACTAAATCATATCAGATTCATTACCTTTCGGATAGCAGTGAACATGGATAGGGCGGCATGCCACCAATTGCCCAGAATTGGAGAAAAGTTACCGTAAAATTGAGTTGCTCAAAGTCGCTTGTAGTGCCTCTTGGCAAGCTAGAACTCCAATCAGCTTTGGCTTATAGTCGAACTAGTTGACCATACACTATACATTTTTCCTTGTACTGGCAGCTAGCGATATTTTTAAACAGATTCAAAAATTGTTCTTGCGTGGATTACAGAACCATTCTTCACCTGGACAAGCTTCGTAGCTAATAGAGTTGCCAAAATTCAAGAACTTACTTGAGTTGGGGAAAGCCATTATGTCAACATAAAAAAAACCCAGCAGAACTTATTCCTCGAGGCAGGTTACTAGATTTATCAACGCATTATTGTGGGGGGTCGGTCCCGACTTCTTATTATAATCAGAACCTAGCAAATCTCAACCCACACAAATAGACATCTTAAAGGATTTTCCTGAACAAAGGTCTAATAAGCTTTTGCTTAATGCTACTAAATCAGAATGCATGAATTTGACATCTCCAAAAAACCAAAGACAGTCTTGGAAGTCACTAGAGCACATATTCGCATATTGTATTAGATTCAAAAACAATGTCAAAGTTTCGACAGAAAAGCGAACTCCCGACCCAGTTTTTATTACAGAGCTTAATGCAGCACTTTACCCAGTCATCTGAAATGATCAATGTAGCCATCTGTCATCACTCTATATATCTCTATCTAATGAAGCTGCATTTACAAGCGCAGTAAAATCAAAACCTTATACCTGTTTCTGATGGACTCATTGGAGTCGGTGGACGTCTTCGTAACAGTAGCTAAGAATGTCTTCGCCAGCATCAAATTATTTTACCTAAGAATTGTGATCTAACCAAATTTTAGTATTAGCTTATCATTTCAAGCAGCTGTACGCCGGTCCACAGACACTTTATCGATTTTAAGGCAACAATATTGGCCTATGGACCGCAAAAACTTATTTCGCAATACTGTGCATCAATCCGTTAGACGTTTTCGAACGAAGCCGACAAAATAAGATACAATCGAGGGTACAAAAGGAACGTGTGTAACCAAGGCGCTCCTTTCTAACCACAGGCGTTGACTTTTGTGGGCCTATTCCAATTCACTTGCGCATTCTTGGCAGGGCAACAAATAAGAAGTATGTGGCAATTTTTTTATGTTCCAGCACAAGAGCTGTACATATTGAAGTTGTCTACAGCAGCTTTCAGCGAATCGCTTCGCCGTTTCATTACTCGGAGATAACTTTATTCCACAATTGTCAGTGATAATGCTGCAAACTTCGTCAGAGCAAGGAACGAATCCCGTCAACTAACCACCTCTCGATTCTTTCGGCACCGGTCACCTTGGTTAGGAAGATGAGGTGCGTATTCTAAATGCATAAACTTATAGGTTCCGATCAGGGACTCTACAAATTTAAAACCACAACGCAAAAGGTTTGTGAAGACGTACTCGATGAAGGCCGAAAATTAGAGCAAACAAAGCGGGGACGAATCCCTTGAAAGCTTGATTGAAAAGGGTTATTCGAGGTGTTCGAAGTCATACTCAAAGGAAGCCCAAAAATAGGACGCCCAAGATCCCGCTGGAAGAATCAAGAAGGGGAATCACTGCAAAAACTTGGAAAGAAATATCAGAAGCTCCCATGTGAGACAAATTAGGAGTGATGAAAGAAAACGCGTTATACATGGATGCACTGCATACAGCATACTGATCGTTTGAGGGGAATGCGTCATAGATAAAAATTCTGCTAAATATTTAGACGGTGCTGAGCAGTTGAAGGAAGGGTGTCATATATGCAAAGTGACAAGCAGCTGCAACTTTAGATGGGACTGAGCATTTGCAGGCAACCCCGTCATAAATCTCTACGCTTTTGCAACTGCAATTTCGGATAATACTGCAGATTTTAAATAAAGACTACGCTACACTCAGCGTCTTAGTTAGATTGACGTTTTGTGTTTAAATCGTAAGCCTGGTTTTGTCGAGGCCTGATGTACTCTCAGTCATGTCCAGCGGTTCTCTGTAGGATCCACTAAAAGTTTTGATAGAAGGACAGAATAGTTGACCCTGTTCCAGGGGTTCGAATTCGGATTCATTATTAGTCTTTAATTTACAAAGTAATTTGATTTCCAAAAATAAAATCAACTGATTCTCTTGTTGAGAATACTCCTCTTAGTGTGAGGACATTCGACTTGGTTTGACAAGAGCATTCCGGGAAGACTTGTTTTGGTTTGTTTGGGTGCAATTGTCTTGGCATGATAACACTCTTCTGGGAAAACAAGTCTTGACTTGATATAACTCTTCTGGTACTGCCAGTTTTGGCTTCATAACACTCCCCTGTGGACACCAATCTTAGCCTGACACACTGGGAACACTAACCTTTATTTTGCAACACTCTTTTGGGGGTACTATGTACACTGACAGATTTAACATGATCGGGGCTGACCGATTTAACATGATCGGGAGCTTGAAAACACTCTTCTGCGGGTACTAGTCTTCACTTGACAACAGTTTTCTGGGAATGCCAAGTTTGGTTTCACAACGCTCTCTAATAGGAACACTAGTCTTGGCTTGACAGCACTCTTCTGGGACCACTAATTATGACTCTTCTGGGACTGAGAGTTTTAGCTTCATAACCAGTATCCCTGTGGATACTAGTTTTGGCCTGACAACACTCTTCGGGAACACTACTCTTGGTTTGGCAACACTCTTCTGGGGGTACTATGGACACTGACCGATTTAACATGATCGGAACATTAGTGTGTTACACACGTGATAATTCGGATTCGTTGGGTAGATCCGCATCGGATGTGCGGGTTACTGGTTCGATATGTGCTTTATTGGTCTAGTGGGAACGGTTCAGGAGAGGTCATCAGTGGCTAAATTACGCAGAAAGCGGAATTACGGTAAGCCGAAGCTTCTGTGTAAGAGAAAGACGAAGCCTCTGTGTAAGGACAGTTAGCCGAAGTCTCTGCGCAACAGCGGTACGCCGAAGCCTCTGTGTAAGAACAGTTAACCGAGGCCTATATGTAAGAACTGTAAGTCGAAGCATCTGTCTAATAACAGTAAGCCTAGGCCTCTGTGTAAGAACAGTAAGCGGAAGCCTTTCTATATGAACAGCAAGGCGCAGCCTCTATGTAACAACGGGAAGCCGAATCCTCTATGTAAGACCAGTAAGCTGAAGTTGTTGCGTAAGAACAGTATGCCGATGCCTTTGTGGAGCAAGAGTGAACCGAAGCCTCTGTGGAAAAGTTGAATTCCGAAGCCTCTATGTAAGAATAGTAAGCCGAAACCTCTATGTAACAACGGTAATCCGAAGCCTCTGTGCAAGAACAGTAAGCCGAAACCTCTCTATAGGAGCATTAACCCAAGCTTTTGTGTAGGAGCAGTAAAACGAATTCTCTGTGTAAGAACAGTAAGCCCAAACCTATGTGTAAGAACAGTAATAATGTAAGAACAGTTAGCCGAAGCCTTTATATATGAGCAGTAGCCGAAGCCTCTGTGGAAGAACAGTAAGCCGAAGCGACTGTGAAAGAACAGTAAGCTCAATCTTATGAGAAAGAACTGTAATTCCAAGCCTCTGTGTAAGAACAGAAAGCTGACGCATCTGTGTAAGAACAGTACACCAAAGCCTCTGTGTAAGGAAGAGTGTGTCGAAGCCTCCGTGAAAGAACAGTAGGTCCAAGCCTCTGTGTAAGAACAGTATTCCAAAGCCTCTGTGTAACAAGAGTAAACCGAAGCCTCTGTATAAGAATAGTTAGCCGAAGTGAGGGAACCGTATGCTTAAGTCTCGGTATAGGAACAGTAAGCAGAAACCTCTATGTAAAGTACATTTGAACTGTCTTGAGAAAGAGATTTGAAGAGTCTTGATATGATCTTATTGGGTTTTGCGCTGAAAATCGACTCGTCCTGAGGCTAGTCATACCTAATATCAATTACTCTGGCTACATTGACCTGAATGAGAATTACAGTGAAGCACTTATTCTTGTGGCCGTCGGTGGTGCAATGGCTAGTGTGCGCGGCTCTTGTACATGAGAACGTGGGTTCGATCCCTGCTCAGACCACCTTACATTTCTTTCTACGACGGTCACCTCGCTTAGTGATGGCGACACTATCGAGTACTAAGCCATGAAAATGCTTCTCAAAATACCGTTCGGAACCGGTGTAAAACTGTAGGTCCCTATCAGTGAGTATAAAACTAGAAAGCGCACATCTCACTGATTGTGAGAAGCTCTCCCCAATCCCTTCATGGGATGTTAAGGGACACCATTTTTTACTTATTCTTGTGTTGTCGCGTTCGCTACTGAAACCATTGACAGAGATTGTTGTAATCATTAGTGAGTGTGATTTTCGCGAGGTTGGCTTGTTGAAATGTTTGGTGTGAGTCATGGATCCTATGGTGGATGGACCAGAGGAACATGTACGTGTGTAGAATGGTAAGTGGATGCAAATTATAGTGTTGCCTTAAATTATGTACGGGTGCACAATGATGTCAGGTTACAATGCCATCCAATCACGTTATCAGATAATTGTGACTCCAAGTAACTCTTACAAGTCTTTTCATAGAGGGCTCAGTGAGTCGTTCTCACATTACTATGAACTACTTCAGGCTTTGTCGTGCTCCAAGCAAACTGAAATCCGATGTGTTTTGGATCAGAGAACGAAGTTTCATCAAGGACAATTCGAAAAATCGCAGAATCCTAACCAACTTATGAACGAAATAAAGGTTTTCAGAAAAATATCTACCATATAAAATATTTGTCTCTTGATTGAGAACCTAAAATTAACCTACAAATGTCCTTTAAATTAATTTTTCTCTAATAACTCCTCCAACGAAATCAATTACTCTTGAGTTCCAAGAAAAAAAAACACATCCAAATTAATTGCTTTGGATATAACGATATAACTTTCCTTTGGCGTTCTCAACACACAGGACAACCTAAATTGTTATTCAGATTTAATCAATTTATCGATACCAATTTGTGCTGTTCTCCCTTTGCGCTTTTGCAAAAGTTTTCCTTGAATGCTGGCATTTTTTTTTGAATTTTAATTACAAAAACAAAGGTTTATGAATATTTATGAAATGCGCGCACCATAAAAGGATGTGTTTTGTGTTGTGTGTGTGTGTGTGTGTGTGTGAAGTCCTTGTTTGTTTGTTTGGGTTTGTTTGCTGTGACGGTGATTACGGACACTTTGACGCCGTGCCGCTTGTACATATATGTATTTTAGCATGAATGAGTATCACCTGCCAAAATGGGGTTTCATACAAACATGAAATAGATTCTAGTCTCTGAGTTTGAAATATGTTTGTACTTCTTTCAATGTGCAAAAAACAGTAGGTAGAACATTTTGCAAATATCCTTTTTTTTCTACCACGAAGGGTTTGCGAGTGGCAGTAGATGTAGTAAAATATAAAACAATGTCCGCGAGGACACTACAATGATATTTTTGGAACTGGACAGAAGTTGCATGGGTATTTGGAAATCATGATCAACATCTGTGCTTACAGACATGGATGGCAAAAACCTGAATCATAAGGATCTGAATCATGCCCTTGGGCAACAAAATAAGGATGACCAGTAATGAGATTAAAGCCAGATACGAGCAAGCAGCAAAATCAGAGACACATCCAGTTTAAATGATCAATTATGAGCTTTGAACGACTAGTGTGGTATGGAAACTTGAATATGTTCGGGTCTGTGGGGAACTGCTTATGAAGAATGCTTATCATTTTTGGCTGTGCTAACACTTCAAACCCAACGGGCATCTGTAGAATGTGAATCCAATACTGGAATGTGAATGAGCAACTAAGGTGAGTGTTGCAGCTTAAGCCCATGTTAGACTATTACTGCGTTTAAAAGAAAGGAACTGTCATTCTGTTTTGGATTTACACTATTGTTTTTGGAGACTGCAAAAACATCTGTCGGTAAAGAGACGAACAAACTGGAACAGTTGTAAACAAATAGAATAGAATAAACATTTGTAAAAAGTGGCGAAATAAATTCATCTTTTTATTCGTTTCATTCAAACTACAATCGGGTATAATTATTTGAGAAAAATCAAAAAATGCGAGAAATCTGAGAGATCTGTTAAAATTTTGTCTGCATATCCAGGGTAGAATTAGACAGCTGATTTAAAATTTTTCCTTTTTGTTTAGTTGGCCTATTCTGTCAGATTCAAAACTTTTGTTTTTGTACTTTTCTGTTTACATTTATTTGTTGGTATATTATGTGTATGTGTTGACTGTGACATGGGAGGAGCCTAAACAAAAACACAATGCCTGTTGTTCTTGCCCAAATTTGTTGTTGTATCTACTGCGACTACTTGCTATTTTTAATATGTGCATATCGTTCTCCTCCAGTTTACACTTTTCCAGCCACTCTCTCCAACTGAAAAATGTTAACATATCCAACGATTTCTCTAAAAGACTAACAACGCATTTACACCGCCGTTTATCGCGATCAGGTTAGAGAAAATCTTGTTCTCTAATATTTCCCGATTACACTACCCAACTTTAGATAAAACTGGCATTTCAGTTGGCAACTCCGTGCTTAGACAAATTTCGGGCCGAGAAAAACTACATGAGGTGTCAGGGGACACCCGGTTGGAAGGAAGTTCCTTTCGCTGTATGTTATATACTTGTTAGTTCCAACACGCCTAAGGTCCCTGTTGAAAAATACTGTAATTTAAATGGATCTGTAAGAAAAGATACTTTTTGTAAAATAATAAACTTTCTTAAAGAAATTTTCATTTATAAAATGTATTTTTTTAAAAAAAATATATATTTTTGGGCCCCTTTTCTAAGAATATATATTATATTTTCCCGATAAGGTCCTTTCTTAAATGAGAGGTACTTCTTTTATTAAAAGCTAATGTTTTTTTAAGAAAAGAAGTGCTGTCTGTAAGAAAAAGCCTAAGAGTATGGATTTTTTTCACAAATAAGTAATTTTTTTAAGAACAGGTACTTTTTAAAGAAGTTGTACTCTTTTTAGAAAAAGGTTATTTTTTAAGAAATTTACCTTATTTTCAGAAAGGCTACTTATCTCAAGAAAGGAAAAGAACAGGTATTATTTTATTTCTAAGAAAATGTACTTTTAAGAAAAGGAATTTTTGTAAGAAAAGGTATTTTTTTAAGAGAAGGTATATTTTTTTTAACAAAAGCCTTTCGTTTACGAAAGAACATGTACAATTTTAAGAGTAGGTACTTATCTAAAGAACAGTTATTTTGTTTTACAAAAAAGGTACTCATTAAAGAAAAGGTAGTTTTTTAAGAAAAGGCTAATATGTTGTAAGATAATGTGCTTTTTTTAGAAAAGGTACTTATTTAGAAAAATTACTTTTTTTAAGAAAATTTACTTTTTGTAAGAAAATTTACTTTTGTTGATTGCTTTTTTCTTTAAGATAAGGTATTTTTTTAAGAAAAGGTAGATTGTTTACAAATATCAATAGGTATTCTTTTTGAGAAAATTTAATTTTTTTAAGAAAACGTACTTTTCTAAATTTACTTTTTATTCGTTTCAAAACTACAGTATGTAATAAACAGGCTCCACCTAGAAAATTTCCCATTAAACAAAAAATATCCCTCGATAAGCTAGTCTAGACACAAACCAAAAAAAAAAAGTACGAGTGAACGAGTGTAAAGTAAGGGCGCTGTCAAATGTGATTCCATGCTCAGGGTTGTATTTCATTGATTTGCCAGTCTTACACTTTGGCTTTTCTAAATTTTCTTTTTATTGGGTTCAAAACTACAATATGTAATACACAGGCTCCACCTAGAAAACTTCCCTGTAAACCAAACCAAACCAAAAGTACCCAATATAGTTGATAATAATGGGTTGTAACAAAGTAGTTAGTTAAGTTGTTTAAGTTGTTTAACACTTTTTCATTTAGCCCCCATCCCGCAACGTGCGATAAGGAACTTCGTTCTAAAAATTATCGAAGATGACGGCACAACAGAAAAATTAAGTTGGCGGCTATTGGTTTTGCCAGTTTTGTACAAATTTGCGATATTTTTGAAATAACTGAAGATATAAAATTGGCTCAGTGGGTCAAATAGGGCCAGTCGATAAAACCGGCTAACAGTTTAAAACAATAGAAGCAATTATATCGGCGGCGGGGTGAGCTTCAAAGAAGTTGATGAGAAGTTGAGCTTCAAGATAATTGATTCTTGTGTATGTTTTTAGTAACTAAAACTGTTGCGTCAAAATGTACACCAGTCTAAAATGAGATTAAAAATGAAACTTCACGGTCTGCAGATAAAAATTATAGGAGTCATATACTGGGTTAGCGCGGGTTAATGGAGCTAAACTTCGAAATGCGTAAATCTTGTTTAGTGAAAATGCGGTATAGGTTTTCCCACATTAGTAAAGCTGAATGAAAATTAAAAAACGATCATGGTGTAATTTCTACCGATTACCATATGGTCACGGACAGAAACACGATCAAGAAGTAGACGACCAGAAAATGTGCGCGATTTGGCAACCCTTGTAAAATAGAACCAAAAAGTGGTCACCATTCCCCCAAACCCATTTCTCTCTCCCGTCGTATCTTGATTATTTCATACTTTTCCCATAGTTTATGGAATTTGTCTTCAACATGCTTGGAACTTGTATTGTTGTATGCAATAACACTATCAAAAAGCTGATCGTGTATTGAAATATTTAATAATTCTTGCATTTTAATAATTTCTTGCAATACGGCAGCCTCTGGTATATCTCTACCGCAAGTTAAGCCGCTGTCCGTGAAAGTATCATGGGTTTTGTAAGTCTACATTAATAATAATCGATTTTCCTTGTCACAAACAGCTATTCCATAATGCCTGACCACACGATAAGAAAAAACGGCCTCTTTAACATATTCACCCAAACATATTCCGCAGGAACCATGTATATGTTTGGAACACACTTCAAACATTCATATGTTTGCAAGTCCCAAACTCAGGTGTATTTAAATGTACACATTATCATGTTTACTGACAAATATGAATGCTTTTACGTGCAAACATATGCGTGCTTCATGCCAAGCTTCCATATACTTAGGTGGAAGCATTCGCGTGTTTCCCCCGAACTCCATATACTCACGTGGAAATATATGCGTATTAAAATTTAGAGACGAATTATTCTTTCTTTCTTTATTTATTTTAATTAATTTTATCAACATATATCCTCATTTACTCATATAAATGATTAATACAGAAAATTAAAAGATTTAAATGATTTTTTCATTTGTTTCGTTTTGAATCTGCCGCCCGCCCTGTTGGTTCTACTTTCTTTGTTGTCTCTCACTTTTTGTTTTCAGAAGGTTTTAACTATGCTTTGGTTATCACTATGCGTTGGTACACAAACAATATATTTATATACAAATCTAGTTCATGCAAGATAAGCTTGTATTACTTACTTGTGTTTTTTTTATAAATATCAGTAGAGACTGGGGCGCAAAAAAGGATTCACGTTGTTGTCCTCTCCAGTTTCTTTCCTCAAAATCGTTTCTCTCTGTCGTAGCACGCATAAATATATGCGAAGCACATACACAAAAACCAATCCAATATCACAAACCATTTAGCCGTCCGAGCGTTTGTTTATTCTTCTCTCACTGACCAAGCGCTTTTGATATCCTCTGTCCGATGAACCATTGACGACTGAATACATGAAATTAAAAGGCAATACATCACCACATTCGGGAATATTTATGAATCACTCACTGAGAGAATCAAGCAAAAATACAGATAAACACTTACAAGATATACACATTTGTTGCCCCTCTTTTATTGTTTTGCTATCGATAGAGAATAAGCACTGCAACAACCACAGCTGTATTTGTATCCCAAATACAGATATATTTGGGTCGCAAACCCATATGTTATAATATATTAATCATTGTGTCTCAAACATGTAATATTAAATAGCAAACATAATTCGTTTGGGCACAAGTATATTATATCTGCGACAAGCTCCAACCAGATGTTGTAACGGGTTTTTCAATAAGAGCGCTACAAAAGTTTTTTTAAATAAAACAAAACCGGTTTTAGATACCAATGAAATTCTTTATTTCTGTGAAAGTACCATGCCATTATGTATGGAACTCGATTTCTTTTGCATGGCCACCACGAGCACGCTTGCAGAAGTCCAGACGCTGAACCCAATTTTCGACGGTTTTCAAGCATAAATCGGCCGATACTGCTGCAATTTCACGTTCGATATTCGTACGAAGTTCATCAATCTTCGCTGGTTTGTTGGCATAGACTTGACGTTGCCCCACAGGAAATAATCTAACGGCGTCAAATCGCACGACCGAGGCCGCCAATCGACTGGGCGATTTCGTGAGATAACACGTTCACCAAACTTGGTTTCCAATAAATTGATTGTGGAATTCGCTGTGTGGCTTGTGGTGCCGTCCTGTTGGAACCACATGTCTTCCAAGTCCATATTAACCAACTGGGGCTAAAAATATTCGGTTATCATTGAACAGTAGCGATTCGCATTCACAGTAATGTGCCCGCTTTGAACATCACGGAAGAAGTACGACCCAATGACGCCGCCGGAACATAAACCGCACCAAGCCGTAATTTTTTCGGGATGCAATGATGACTCATGGAAATGAGCCTCATCGCTGATTGTTGAGGCCTCTTAAAGTTGGTCTCTTAAAGTTGAGGCCACTGACTCCAAATTTCGGTAGTAAATTTTAATAATTTCGACTCGTTGTTGGCTCGTATATATTTCCATGATGAAGTGGCAAACCTTACTGAAGAGAAATGTCAAAAGAGCGGGAAAAAATATGGCGTCGTTTGCTGTCCCTATCGAATTACTTTTGCAGAGTCTCTGTTGAAAAACCCTTTATTTGCATCCAAACAATAAAAAACGACAGATATTTCAGCGTGTATATCCCTCTATTGTCGATATTTGCAACAATTATGTGCGTAGGGTATCATCCCAAGATGATGCCCAGGAAGAGGTGAGTGATGAGCATTTTCATCATTTCTTGGAAGCAGCAGAAAAAAAATCTCGACGTAACAACGATGGGCGAACAAATTGAAAAGTAAAATTCGATATTTTCAAATATCCATATTCATATGCGATTCTATGTACATATATGATGTACGTATACGCCAACACCGACACCACCAGCCAGCACTAAGTGTTGGATGAAAGAATTGAACTGGAATATGGCTCGAGTGAAGGTTCCTCCGCCCAAAAGTCGCCACACAAAAAAAGTGCAAATTTAATTCCGAATGCAAACGAAAAAAACGGGGAGAATCTACCAAAAAAAAAAAAAACAGACACCATCTAAATTTTGTTATCGACATTTCTGGTATATTGTGAGGGTAAAGTCCCACTCCCTTTACGCCACCCTTAACTAGGGTAGATAAAAACTCACCTACTTTCTGTCAAATATAGCTTTGTGTGTCACTCGGATGATGGCAGTATTTCTGGGCCGGGTTCTGGTCCTGGTTGCATTCAACTCTTTTGTTTTAAAATCCCAAAACTTTTTTATTTCTTGCTTTCCCTCACCACCTAAATGTTGAAATGTTTTTCAGTTTGACTAATATTTGGTTGACTGCGTCTGTATGTATACGTATATATGTGAGTGTGTGTGCGCTTAAGTCCTCTTTCGTCTTTTTTGGCTTTGTATGTTTCCATATGACACCACCTGTGAGCATTCAGTATCGGCATCAGATGCACATGAATGCATTTTTGATTAAATTTCGAAGGTATCGTGTGAATGAAGTTTTGCCGGATCGCTTTCATAAATACACAGTACAGTGGGTGTACATCAATGTAGACAGTTCTATGCCATAATGGTTTATGTTAAATGTGGTTATAATGGAGATATCAAAATATACCATACATGGATGTGTATTTTTATTTCATTGCCGACAAATATTTGAAATAGAGTTAAGTGACGATTAGGGTTTTAATAGTCGAATTTGCATTTTTATATTCTCCCCTAAACCAACTAAATTTATATCCGTATCTTGTCAACCAAAACGCGTTTTATATTCTAAACTTATACAGTTGTGTTTAACGTTTTTGACATTTATTGGGTCCTGGGGATGGAATAAACGTTGCAGAATATTAATGCAATTTAGTAGTTCGATCGGTTTTAAGTCTTGTCAAATTCATGTGTGGTTTTTATGAGCAATTTGACAAAGTGGTTATTGAATTGTGGAGAATTTTTGTTAATATTGTTTTGGATTGTGTTTACTCCGAAAATTTGGAATTAAATATGATATTAAATTATTTTTAAAATAATGGGATTTAAAAACAAACAAGCGGCTCTATTGTCATCTCTCACCCATAGGGATGTTGGATATAGCATATAGTATAGAAAATTTGTAACTCAGTGAAGGAACCATATTAGACCCTAGGTATCTTCGGACCAAATTGATTTAAGGACAAAAAAAATATATTGCCGTTCGTCATGAGAAATGCTACACAACAATGGTGTCCCATAACATCCCATGAAGGGATTGGGGAGAGCTTCTCACAGTCAGTGAGATGTGCGCTTTCTAGTTTTATACTCACTAACTGGGACCTACAGTTTTACACCGGTTCCGAATGGTACTTTGAGAAGCATTTTCATGGCTAAGTACTCGATAGTGTCGCCATCACTAAGCGAGGTGACCGTCGTAGAAAGAAATGTAAGATGGTTTGAGCAGGACTCGAACCCACGTTCTCATGTACAAGAGCCGCGCACACTAGCCATTGCGCCACCGACGGCCACATCTAATTAAAAAGTAATCTAATTAAAAAAGTAATAAACCAGTGAAAGTTTTCAGATTTTGGAATTTTGAAATTTTTCTTAAATTTTAGCTAGAATTTTAACAAGTTTGCAAATGTAGTGATTTCAAATCGGAGTTTGAAAATAAGTCCGGTTCTGATGAGTATGCAATTTCATGATATTTATTTATTTTATTTTTATAAAGAATGCATTTAGATGAACTAGAACATAAGTTTCAGTCGGGTGAAACGACTTAATCTTACCCTCACCCTAAGTCATCCATTGCATGGGAGTTCTGTTAAAAAACGCCCATACTCAAAAGTCATCATATTCAATAACTGATTGACATTGTGGTAAATATTACTGAATACCCAAATTAGTTAGTTTCCCTTCGAATATTTAGATGCGAGGTACAAAAATGGGTATGGCAGATTGTTGCCAAAATTTTGATCAGTAACACATTTTATTACAATCGGTTATGATTTATTGGGGATATCGAGTCGGCAAAGTGCAACTACGCTCAACTTTTGTACGGAAGTTATGAAACTGGGCGTGGCACAATAGTCAGTTATGAATTACACAGTAGCATTTAGCAAAATTAATTTTACCGAATTTTATTAAGATCGGTTGTAGTTTACTTGAGTTATCGTGTCGATCAACCGGTCATCCGCTCAATTTTTATATAGGAGGTACCAGAGTGGGCGTGGCAAAACAGCTGATTTTCTATAGGACAGTTTTAGTTGACTAAATGTTGACTAGTACATATTTTCATAAAGATTGATTCGGTTTTGCGGGACTTCTCGTGCGTAACAACCAGACGGCCAAACTACTTTTGTATGGGAGGCACCACAACGGGCGTGGCAAAATCACCCTTGTTTTAATCGGTGATTGGCGGTTAATATCGTGAAGCCCTATACCTAATTTCATTAAGGTCGGAAGTGTTTCACGCGATTTATCGGATTGAAAACCCGGACGAACACCCTGTTTTGTGTGGGAGGTACCAGAATGGGCGTGACAATCTCGCCCATTTTCTCCAGTGAAGTAGGCATTTACAGATTATTAACCGGTGTGAGAGTTGAAGCTAATCACATCTACCAGAAGAAAGGTTTGAAAGAAATATGATTTTGTGCTAAACATGTCAATTTGTATGGGAGGTACCAGAAGGGGCGTGGTCCAAACGCCCATTTTCAATCGGAAACTCAATATTGGCAAATAATAGCCACTGGCAAAGTTTCATTGTCATCTGTAAAGATTAATGGCAGTTATCGTGTTGACCAGCCAGCGAGCCAGACAGACAGACAGACGGACAGACGGACATGGCTCAAACGTTTTAACAAGTCATAAAACGAATTTCGAACAAAGATACTAAGGGTCTCATATGGCGTATTAATTGATATATACCCCCATCCTATGGTGAGGGTATAAAAATATTCCAATGCCAACGGTCTCTTAGTTGAAGTATGTGCGCTCCTTCTTATATTGTAACAACCAGTGGTGTGGAGTCGGAGTCGGAGTTAGGAGTCGGAGTTTAGCAACATTTTGCAGGAGTCGGAGTCGGAGTGTTTTTTGCATCGACTCCGACTCCTATTTTTTGTGTAATGAATTTTTTAATTTTTTTAGAATTTTAGTTTTTTCTTCCTTCATAAAATAAAATTCACAAAATTTTTTCTTTCTTCATAAAATAATAATAATGTTTTTAAGAACAAACACTTAATAAATAATATCTTTTTCATCTTAACATAAAAAAGCTAGTAGTATTTAAATGATTGACTTTTTTATCTTAATGCATTTTTTTACTTAAAACTTGACCAATGAAGTGTATTATTTTTAAATGTTTTTTTTTAATAAATTTATTTTGAGTTAATTTATCTAAAAAATTAATTTTTAATTTACTTATAATTAATTAATAAATATTGAAAATATAAAGAAAGAGTGTGCAATTTTTTGTGGAGTTTAAATTTGGAGTCGTAGTAAGAGTTGGAGTCGGAGTTGGAGTCGGAGTCGGAGCAGGAGTTGAGATATTTTTATTTAAGGAGTCGGAGTCGGAGTTTTTTTGATTTTGGGAAAACTCCACACCACTGGTAACAACCACAGGAGATACGCGGCAGTTTCACAAATGTATGTGGATTAGTTAATAACTACGACCAATTGGAAATAATTGCTGTGATGAAGAAACCCCAGATTTTATAATACTCACGGAAATCCATTTAACAGAAGATATTTATGAACATGAAATACAAATACAAGAATACAATCTTTATAATACACACTGCAATTCTAACCGAACAGGGGGTGTTATTATATATTTTAAAAAGCAATGGAATGTTGCAAAAATCGGTGAGAAGACTTCCGACTCAATTTATTGGATTAGTGCATATATGGCAAAACTCGGAAATAAACAAATTGTAATAATGGCGGTGTATAGATCACCAAGTGGTAGTGAAGCCGAATTTTGTGAAGTTTTTGAACGAATAATCGAAGATATACATATGTGAAACAAGTTACGATATAATAATAGCAGGTGATTTTAACATAGACTGGAGCAAAGAAGAAACATACAACATCAGATTAGAAAGTATTTTAAATGATAATGGACTAAAACAAATAGTTAACGAATATACTAGAATCACACAAAACTCGAGGACAATAATAGACTATGTATGTAATAACAAATAATGGTAACATCTCAACAAGAAGTAACAATGCAAACAAAATAGCAGATCATGAAGCAATAGATACAAAAATTGAATATACAGACGAAAATCAAAGCCAAATAAATAAAAAAACAGTTGAAATATTTAAACATAGAAAGGATATATTTAATAGAGAACTCGGTGCAATATTAAAAGATAACGAGAATAATAATGTAAATGAATGCGCTAATAAACTTGACACATACCTAGAGAACACGGTTAAAAAATTTACAAACAAAAAAAATACAGCAGACAGTTGTCCGAGGCCTTCGGCCACGGACTGTCCCTGCAGGCTGTGTCAGAGACACGGCCATTAAGTTTAATGTAGAATACGCCACCCGATAAGACAGAAAACATATATAACAATTAATGATAAATAACATAAGCAAATTAGTTTATTTATTTGATAGTTACTTTTGATAATATACATAAGCTTATGGTAGGAAAAATAGGATAAATATGTTTTTAAATTAAAAGAGTAAGGATAAATGATAAATAACAGACGCAAATCAATTTGATTATTTGAAAGTTACATTTGATAATATGGGCTTATGATAGGAAAAATAGGATAAAAAAAAGTTATCTCGCCGTTTCCTCATAATCAATGAAATAAAGATTACAACAATAACAATCTGACACGACTCCCTACACCGTAAGGTAAGACGTATTCTACGCCAAAGAAAAAAAATCTGCGCTCCCAAACACGTATAACATGCCAGACTTTCAAATAATTTCACGGCTAAAATAGGGTAACTCGAGAAAAAAGCGGTACTGTGGAATAACCCCCAAATGAAATAACTCAAAAAAATCACACGAAGTGTCAGGGGACACCGGGTAATTGCAACACCCCTAAGGCGCCCGTTGAAATATACGATAATTTAAATGGATCTTTAAAAAAATATACTTTTTGTAAAATGATAAATTATTTTTAAGATCTTTTTTTATAGAATGTATTTTTTAACCTATAATTTTAGTTCCTTTTTGTAAGAATATTGATTATATTTTCCCCAAAAAGTTCCTTTTTAAAGAGAGGTACTTTTTTTATTAAAAGCTAATGTATTGCAGCAACGATTTCCAGAACAAACTATCTCAAGAAATTCTGATGTAAACTGGCCACCAAGAATGTTTTGTTCCATACTTAATCGAAACATGTCTTCTTTACAATCTAATAAAAAATCATAACTCTTTCAAAAAATACGTATTTTAAAATGATAAACTGCATTCTTTCTGAAACACCCTTTATAAACCAAAAACAGGTTTTCTGTAAAATGTATCTTTCGGATAAAGGGAAAGACGTGTTTTAAAAAATTCCGGCTGTTTTGGACACTCTAGTTGGTACTAAAAAAATGGCATTTTTTAAAAGCCGGATTTTGGTTTGTTCAAAAAATCAGATTTTCATTAAACCGGTTTTCGGTTTTAAGTTTTGCCAAAAACCGGTGGAACCTGGTTTTTTCGGTTTTTTTGATTTAAATTAAATTGCACATGTAGCCTCTCAAAACATTTGTTTAGGAACCATTTCATACACTTATTCGTGTTTAAAACTCCAAATTTTACAACTCTATTTAAATTTATTTTAAACTAAATTTATAACTTTAAACTAGAATTTAAATCATGTTCCAATTTGGAATGCGATTTTGATATAAAATTTAAAAGTTTTATTCAAATTTTACAGATTTAAATTCCAAAACCAAATTCGATATACCAAATTTGAAATGTATGAAAATCTTATTAAATTCAAAAAACACTCCGGTTCACTTATTTAAAGGCACTAAAAACTCAATTTTCAGCAGTCTGTATCTTGTGCAATTTGTAACCGATTGCAGAATTTTAAAATGGAAATGGAAGCTAGACATCTTGAGATATCAAAAGCTCATGATAAGATCATGATAGTGGTTTCGTAACTAAAGAACTTTTTTTGAGCAATTTATAAAAAAAAGTCCAAAAATGTGCTATTTTTTTTAGTTCACTTGAATAAAGGTACTTTAACTAATTTGAATGAAAAACAGTTTTGGAACGAAGTTCCTCATCGCACGTTGCGGGATGGGGGCTAAAGGAAAAATTTTTAAACAACTGTTTTTGTAACTACTTTATTACAACCCATTATTATCAACTATATTGTGTACTTTTGGTTTGGTTTGGTTTAAAGGTAAGTTTGCTAGGTGGAGCCTGTGTATTACATATTGTAGTTTTGAACCCAATAAAATGTATACTTAGAAAAGCCAAACTGCAAGACTGGCAAATCCATGAAACACAACCCTCAGCATTGATTTATATTTGGCAGCACTTTAACATTCGCACTTTTGGTTTGTGTCCAGACTAACATATTTCTTGTTTAATGGGACATTTTCTAGGTGGAGCCTGGTTATTACATATTGTACTTTGAACCGAATGAAAAGTAAATTTAAAAAAGCCAAAGTGAAAGAAGTTTAAAAAAATAACATCTTAAAGAAGTACCTTTGCTTAAAAATGTAAATTTTCCTACAAAAAGTACATTTTCTTAAAACAATTAATTTTTTAAATAAGTACCTACTCTTAAAAAAGTACATTATCGTACAACAAATTGCCTTTTCTTAAAAAAGAATTTCTTAAGACAAGTTTATCATTTTACAAGATCCATTTAAATTACAGTATTTTTCAACACGCGCCTTAGGTGTGTTGGAACCAACTAGTATATAATATAAAGCGAAAGGAACTTCGTTCCAACCGGGTGTCCCCTGACACCTCATGTAATTTTTTCTTGTTTTTTTTAATTTATTTTACTTTATTTAAGGACAATTGGTAATGAGTACAACCCCCTTTGTTTTTAATAACTTCAAATATACGGGTTTTCATTGAGAGATAAAGACAATTTATGTAATCCAACGAAATTTGATTCCAAGCATCCTTAATGGCCTGAATAAGTGACTGCTTGTCATCAAATTGTGGCCGTCGGTGGTGCAATGGTTAGTGTGCGCGGCTCTTGTACATGAGATCCTGGGTTCGAACCCTGCTCTGACCACCTTCAAAAAAAATTTCTTTCAGCGGCGGTCACCTCGCATAGTGACGGCGACACTATCGAGTATATAGCCATGATAAAGCTTCTCAAAATACCGTTCGGAATCGGTGTAAAACAGTAGGTCCCAATCAGTGAGTGAAAACTGGAAAGCGCACAGCTCAGTGATTGTGAGAAGTTCTCCCCGGCCCCTTCATGGGATGTAATGGGAAACCATGTAGGTATGTATGTATGTCATCAAATTGTCTACCTCCATCATAGACCTTACGAGATAACCAATCCCAGACATTGTCGATAATGATTAGATCTGGCGAATGATTAGATCTGGCGAATTACTAACATTTTGGTTTGCAATGAACTCCTTTACTACTCTGACGTTGTGTATAGGGGCATTATCCTGTTGCAATATCCGAGATATGGAACCAAATAGTTCACTGAACTTTGGAAAAGCCGATTCCAATAACGTTTTATAGCTTGCACCAGTCATTTTTGCATTTTGAAATTCAAGATCGATGGTGCCATAGTACGTAATAGCACCCCACACCATAACGACGCACTCCCGGCTGTGATGCCGGTTCTAAAAACGCTTTCCTTTGCGTAGATCATGGAAATAGTAGTTGGAAGCATCAGGCCCATCCAAATTAAACTTCTGCTCATCCGTAAATACAATGGTTCTCCAGTAATTTACATGAATTCTTGGCTGCACATCCCATACCATGTAGTCTCTTGCGAATTGAAGTCGCGTTTCCTTACGAGGAGCATTAAGTGGCGGCTTTTTTGTAATTTCAGGTATTTAGGATACTCACAGCTCTTAATTACTCTGCGTACTGAAGACTTGCTCGCTTCCACTCAAGCTTAAGCTCTCATTTTTGTGACAAGGATAAGGCAGAATTAGAAGCAATTTTGATGATTTTTCTTACGTAGATAAAGACAATGAAACCCTTTCTTTAAAATTTTTTTCCATAGCCGTCGGGGTCCTTGATGTAATTGTCGACAACTGTTGGGCTCCGTCCAATTTTGCTAGCTATTGCGCGGTTAGAATATCCTTCAAAACGGTAAACATCGATGTTAGTTTTTCCGATAGATTTAAAGTTTTTTGTTTTGCCATTTTGACTCGTAAAATGATTACGATGTAATAAATTGTAATAAACAAACGCTGTCTACAAAAAATCAACGCTTACTTTAAAAATAATAAAAAATAATAAAGTGCCTTTTTTCAAGTGAACCAAAAAAATAGCACATTTTTTGACGTTTTTCTTTAGTTCTTATATGTCAAGATGTCTATCTTCCATTTCCAATTTAAAATTCTGCAATCGGTTACAAATTGCAAAAGATACAGGCTGCTGAATATGGAATCTTTAGTGCCTTTAAATAAGAGAACCGGAGTGTATTTGTTATAAATTAATTAACATTATGGAATTAAAAAAAAAAATAACAAATTCGTATTCAAATCGTATAATCGTTTTGAAATTTGAATAAAAAAAATCAATGAGTGTTCGAAGTCACGGATGATGTGTTAACACCTCTTTGCTACAAAGTACCTGTTCGATTTCTATGAACACATTAGTAAACGTTACATTGGAAAATAAAAAATAATAGTTTTTTTGTATACACCGGGCAATGCTGAACAACAAATGACTCGCTTTGTTTGGCCATAGCAACAACAACGAAACACACAACATCACACATACTTTGTCCGAAGTAGCTGACGTATACGTGTGTCACATAACCACATGTTTGTCATATCAACAGCAACGAAACAGCCAAACACACATCATCACACATACTTTGTACGAAGTAGCTGACGTATTAGTGTGTTACCATAACGTCGACTGCGCAAGCCTTGCTAATGAAATTTTGCGTGGCTATGCTTTATATCTCCGTTCAACAACAGCAACCGACACATGTACATACATACATTATTATGTTAATACATACGCTATAGACACAATTTCGTTTGCCTCACCCCTGCCACACCACTCTCTCGTTGCTCTCTTGCTCGCTCATTTTTGTTTATCACGTCATTATTCTCTTTCGCAGTCGCAGAAAATCTGGTTTTAGCAGCAGCATAAAATCTGGTTTTACCAGCAGCATAAAATCTGACTTTGATAGATTTAGTCCCTATACGCCGCTATAGATGTTAACACATCAAAAATCCAATGAGTGTTCGAACTCACGGGCGATGTGTTAACACCTTTTCGTTACACGGTACCTGTTCGTTTTCTATGAACACATTAGTAAATGTTACATTGGAAAATAAAAAAACAGCGATCAATCATACGATGACGTTACATTTAAATAATATTAATACTTAAAGTTTGTTGATTACGACCAGGGTCTTTGTTGTTATGTTTGTTGTTGTTTCGGCTATACTGATCACCAAAGTAAAGAACTTTTCATTCGTTTTTAATTTATTTATTTATACTCCGACGTTTCGCTGGGTATCCCACTTACTTAAAATTATTTAAAGACCAGTGCAAGCAAATGTGTCATTATTTTCTTGCTTAATACTTTTTGTTTTATTCCCACAAAAAAACAAACAGAATGCAAAGCAACAAACACATGTACATACATACATTGTTATATTCCACATACGCTACACAATTTCACACAATTTTCGTTGCTCTCTTGCTATCACATTTTTATATATGTATGTACGTATAACCACGTCATTATTCTCTTTGCTCTGAGAGTGCTCCGCACACACGCAAGACAACTATTCGCTGCCACTGCATCAGTGTGTGTTTTTTTCGCGATCTGATAATCTGTGTTTCGCATTAGATATGCACCCAAAATTTCATACAAATCGGTCCAGCCGTTTCGGAGGAGTTTAGCACCAAAAACAATCTGTGATCGCAGTCGGACAATCTGTGTGATCGCAGTCTGACAATCTGTGTGATCGCAGTCGGACAAACTGTGTTTGGATGTTTTCACTTTGTGAATTTAAATGTGAATTTGGAAATGATTTTTATGATAAGCATAAAATCATATTTGAAAATAGAAATCATAATTCTTAATCCAAAATTTCTTTAAAAGTCGACAATCATATAATTTATTATTTATTTATAAGGATATTAATACAAATCGGATAAAACCGGTTACCTGACGTCAAATAGCCGGTTTTCGGGTTGTTCAAAATTACGTTTATTAAAAAAACCATCTCACGGTTAATAGCAAAAAAACCGGCTAACCGGTTTCACCGGTCTTTCGGTTTTGAACACACTAGTTGTTACTCAAAGCACACGCATACGGTCAGGAGCAAATGCATTTTACAGAAATGCGGCTAGTGGGTATATGTTCCCTTTCTGGGTCAATTAGCGAGACTAGATGTCGCAACCATTAGCCGTCTGTAAATTCGCAAACAAATAGCTTCATGGCTTTTGTCAGGGTAGCTGCAGTTGATAAAACGTTTCTTCTTCCTTGAGCAGTTTGATAATTTTTCAGGAATTCTATTAGTTGATTGTTGCCATCGGTTGTGAATAGGGTCATTATGTTCCAGGTACATATCTGTAAATTCAAAAACCTCTAATGTTCGCAAGGATGGCCAAGAAATTGAGAAATGAGTGGAATTCTGTCTAATTTCTTGCTTTTGAAATTTAGCTGTTGACAAACCCAGACCATAAGGATTGCATTTTACCGACTGCCAGGATTAAAATTGCGGCCACCAACTATGGACCACACACTGACCAGGGCAGAGTTCCTTCGTGAGTCTGTCGGACCACGATTTGATATTTTTTCTAATCTAAGCCTTTATCTGAAATACATTGATAAGCTCTTTCCTTACTGTCACCTAGTGTATTAATATAGCGAGTTCCCAATATCATATATTGAAGCGTATCGGTTTTTGGAAGGCAAATTTGTAGTCACCAAGCACCGCGAGTTTCTACTCAACAGCTCCAGTGTTATGTGCGTTTTGATTGTTGCCCGTTTGATATTTTCAAAAATCTAATTTTAATAAAACGGATTCCAGATTTTTTCTAATTTCAGCTAAATATCGCGTTTAAATACAGCTTTCAATCACAAATACATCCTACAACTAATTAGCTTTTGGTCAAGATTACAACTCCACTTAGTCTTTATAAAGAATCGGTAACAAATTGTTGGTATTTTATCAGTTGTTGTGAAGATTTGCATTATCCAACTCTTGTACCAGAATAGTACAACGACCAAAGCCACAACAAAATGACTAAGCGAGGCGACAGCAATTAATAAAACTTTTGCAAGCTGTTTATAAAACATGGCTAAAACAACCAGCCAACGAGTTAGAGGAGGGGAGCAACAACATAGCGGCCCACAAAACAAATGACAACTGGAATCAAAATCCACAGGAAAGAAAATAAAATTCGGTTGGTTTATTTGCGTTCTTAGGAGTTTTTGTTTTGTTTGCCGCAAACATTTTTTTCTACATCCTTTGATGGCATACTTAGTGAATGAGATGCAAAAGGGAGATTAAGATAAATTAGGTTAATTAATTAATTGGATCCATCTGAAAGTAGGGAAATTGAATTGAAAGATTCATTGAAATATAAATTGCATGGTTTGATTTAATGGAATGTGAGCACGTAAAGTGGGTTGGTACAGGTAACAGATGGGCATACCAGGCGGTTACTTCCAAGTATTTCAATATTTTCACGCTACGCCCAATCCTGGAGAACCCCACGAAAAACCAATCGACACCTATCATCTATATGTCGATTATAAGGCTGCCTTCGATAGCCCGATACGGAAGAATCTCCACGAAGCCAACGTCTGTGCTTGGTGTTCCTGCAAAACTCATACGCCTTCGCAGGATGACCTTGACGAACACTAAATCCGCAGTAAAAGTTGGTAAGGATCTTACCGAACCTTTGCAAACTAATCAAGCCCTTATGCAAGGCTGCACCCTATCATGCGATCTCTTTAACATCTTAATAGAGATCATTCTGAAAAAAGCTGCAGCCAACATGAATAAAACCATCAGCTGCAAAAGCCACATGCTGCTCGTGTATGCTGCTGATATATGTAGATATTATTGGACGCGCAATGATAGAATTTACTGCACTTTTTTCAAGAATTGAGAAGGAGTCAGAAAAATTAAGACTGACAGTAAACGAGGACAAGGCAAAGTTATTGGAATTTATATACCTCGGATCTGCCGTAAACAAAGACAACAGCGTCAACCTGGAAATATATATTATTATAAGCAAGCACTTTATCTGAACATCTGTACTCCTGATATCATGGCCGAATCGGCAGCCGCTACATCCCTGGTAAGAATCAGAGATTCATTCTCGACACGCAGTATTGCTGTTTGGAAATATATATTATTATAAGCAAGCACTTTATCTGAACATCTGTACTCCTGATATCATGGCCGAATCGGCAGCCGCTACATCCCTGGTAAGAATCAGAGATTCGTTCTCGACACGAAGTATTGCTACACCGGATCAACTGTATTCCCATAATAACGTACTACTGTATCCCCCATTTTCTACCTGCGACAAATCTAAGGACTTCTATTCCGAACAGGAATACCTAAGAAAAGTCACTGGAGGGGACACCAGTAGTATCAGATTTTTCACGGATGGATCAAAGTTGGACGAACAACTAGGCTATGGGGTCCATTCACCGGACCTAAATGTAAATATCTCCTTCAAGCTGCCTGATCACTGTAGTTTATTTCAGGTGGAAATTACCGCCATACTGGAGGTTGCTGAACTACTGATATGTAGTGTCACAACTCTCTGGAGAATATGTATCTACACAGACAGCCAGGCTGCCATAAAATGCCTGGAAGCCATGTTTGCTACGTCCCAGACGGTGAAAGAATGCCACTCATCACTTAGGGTGATGGCAGAGTATTTCGACATCAGGCTCATCTGGGTACCGGGACACAGCGACATTCCAGGCAATTGCGTAGCTGATGCGTTAGCTAGACAGGGTACTACGGCACAGGTTCTTCCTCCAAAAGAAGATGTTAGTATGCCAATCTCTACCCTACCTGCCGTTTGCACATCAGGCAGTGGACCGGTAATATGTTCAAGGAGAAGAGGAGACTTACTTCAACTCGCAAACAAGCCAGGGTGCTCTGGCCACAGGTGGACAGGAAGAAGACTAGGCAACTACTTAACTTGCCGAGAGGCAGGTTATCCACAATGATGAGAACCCTAATGGGACATTGTCTTGTAGGAAAATACGCCCTAAGAGTGGGACATAGAAACTCCACTCTTTGTAGATGCCGTATCGAAGGGGACGAGGAAACGACGAAACACCGTCTCTTAAAATGCCGTGCTCTGGCAGGATTGAGAAGTAGGATATTCGGATCACATTTAGTTAGCACCTTAGCCCTACAGGATATTCGTGCAGGTCTTATAGACAAATTCATTGAAAGAGCAAATTGGCTAGATATCTAGTCAGTAGTTGCTATACAGGAAACTGCAGGTATCGCAATGGGCTTCTAAATTAGCCTAAGTGTGATTGACAGCATGCTGTCTTGCAGCCTTTTTAACCAACCAAGCACTTTAGTTATAAAGCCCTTTCTCGTGTTACAAAAGTCTAGCTGTACAAGACTCTATACAACCTGTCTTGTTTTATGGCGCAACATCCTGGGTCTTATCGCAATCAGACGAAATATCTCTAGGAGTCTTCGAGAGAAGAATAATTCGAGAAATGTATGGCCCTATAGTGCATAGCTGCGAGTATCGGCGACGTATAAACCATGAGCTGTATGAGCTATATCCCGACATTGACATAGTTAAGCGGATCAAAATAAGGCGACTACTTTTGGCTAGGCCATGTCACTGTAAAGGATGAAGACGAAACAGCAGAAAGGTTTTTCGAAACCAAACTCGAAAGAAGGCGAAAAATGGGTAGACCAAGACACCGCTGGAGGGATCAGGTTGACAATCTCTGTAAACACTTGTTATTACCAACTGGAGACTGAAGGCAAAAGATCGAAGTGGTTGGCGAAATATATTACATTCGTTTTCCCAGGTCCCTGAGCCCCCGGCTTAAGTCGAGACCGGATAAGTAAGTAATTTGTTGTCACTTTACCACACTGTGCACACATTTGAAATTATCATGAATACATATTACAGATACACTAAAAAACACATCGTCGCTGTATTGACACATTTGGTGCAATGGACAGTGTCATTCACGGGACGAGTTTTCCGTGCCCCACCAAAACCGAAACGAACTTTGTTAGCTTGGGCTGAACTAGGGACAGAACGTTCATAGTTCACCTTTAATCTGCTATTGACTAATTTGGTCTTGCGCATACACACTCTCTTCGCTCGTCGATCAACATCACATCATAAAAAGGGAATATTTTTTACAGGATAGGCTTCCAAGTTGCTGGGGCAAGCCACCACGTTTATGTTATGTGGAACCTGTAAGTTATATACTACAGTTTCCATGAGAAAAAACATTTTCGTTTGCGGAATTGTAGTTGGCGAAAGCCTACGACATCTAGTCCCTAGGATCAATCCTGTGAGTGAATGTATAGTCACAATCTGTATAAAAGCGAAATATTTTTATATCTCCCTAATTTGTGTGCTTGCACCTACATGAGGGGAAGTTTATGATGACAAAGACATATTCTATGAGAGCCTAGAGGAAACGTAATAGCTGCCCTGGCTCTGATATCAAGATTGTGCTAGGAGATTTTAATGCTTAAGTAGGCAGGGAGAATGTGCTTCATCAAACTATTGGCAATTTGATTCTACATGCTGACAGTTCCGACAACGGTATGAGATTGATTGACTTTGCCGCGGCAAAAAACATGGTGATTGAAGATTCCAACATAACGACATCCACAAGGCTGCTTGGGTATCCCCTGATCAAAGACCGAAGAGCCAACTTGATCACGTGGTAATGGACGTACGAGTGATCACAGGAGCTAGCATAGATTCTGATCAATACCTGGTAGCAGCAAAGATTCGCACAAGGTTAAGTATAGCGAAAATCGTACGAAAAAGATGCAGGGAAAGCTAGACGTCGGAAAGCTGCACTTACCAGAGATAGCAGCAGCCTACTCTAGGAAGCTCTCGCAACATTTGGCACAGAACCCACCTCCTTCCGATGATGATCCTGAAGCGCAGTGGAAACCCACTTCCGACTCTATAAAAACTGCTACAAAAAACGTACTTGGTTTTGGAAAACCACTTCGCAATAAACCATTGTATGTGTCGCATTATAAATGATGAAAAGAACGCTGCAAGCATGGCAATGCTTCAGTCAATTGCAACGCGAACTGCGACTGAGCGGTATAGGGAGAAAAGAAAGGAGGTGAACCGTCTCTTTAGGCGTAAGAAACGGCAGTGGAGAAAGCGCTAGAGTTAGAAGTTTGAGTCATACAGAAGGAAGAACGAAGCCGGAAAATTCTTCCAAAAACCAAAAACGGAGCTAATAGATATGGTTAAAGGCCCCCCTTCTGTGAAGACAAGGACGGAAATCTCATCGCAGATGTGCAGAGTTTGTCGGGAATATGGAGAGACCTTTCCTATGCGCTATTGGTACCTGAGATATCTAATGACGAGACAATCGATCCTAACCAAGACGTGGTCAGAACAGCTATTGCTCGGCTTACGAACAACGAAGCCGCAGAAGGGGATGTATTACTGACGCAGCTGTTTAAGGCTGGCGGCGATGAGCTGATAAGGTGCATGCATCAGCTCATTAGCAAAATTTGGTCAGCTGAATGCACGTCCGGCGATTGGAGTCTCAGTCTACTATGACCCATATTTAAAAAAGGTGACCCGAGTCTCTTTGCCAACTACCGTGGAATACGCCGTTTGTCCATGGCGTATAAGGTTATATCGTGTATAATGTCCGAAAAACTAAAACCATATGACCTTATTGGACAATATCAGTGTAGCTTTAGGCCTGGAAAATCGACTACTGACCAGATTTTCACGAACGCCAAATTGTGGAGAAGACCTACGAACCCTCGAACAACAGAGTTTGGGCTTTGCCGTTATCACTCCCATAGGCAATACCAAGTGCACGCAGGGATTCATCAACTTGATCCCTCCAGCCGAGTCTAGGTCTTCCTACTTTTCGTCTTCCTTCGAGTTCGGTGGTTACGAAAACCCTACGTGCTGGTTCGCCTTCATCCATTCTACTGACATCTAGGCTATAGGGGAGTACATTTTTCGGAGTATTTTTCTCTCGAAGACTCCTAGAGATTTTTTCTTCTGCTTGTGATAGAATAGATGGACTTTTGTTACTCGAGAGAGGGGTTTATCACTAAAGTGCTTGCTTAGCCCAAAATAACTCCACTTTATCTCAAGGCTGATGTTGCTGTTATCTCAAGGCTGATGTTGCTGTTGTTGTTCGCGGCAGATCCAAGGTACATATATATATTCGTCCACCATCTCAAAATTCTACCGTTTATCAACGTTCACGCGTTAGTCGAGTCAAGTAGAGGCCTGGTCGTTGAAACCATTTATTTTGTCTGGCCCTCATTTACTGTCAGACCTACTTTTGCTGGCTCTTTCTCAATTCGCGAAATCACCGCAGTAACTTCCCACATTGTGCGGCCAATATTATATATAGCATCAGCATATGCGAGCAGCATGTGACTTTTGCTGCTGATGGTTTTATTCATGTTGACTGCAGCTTTTCTCATAATGATCTCCATTAAGATGTTACAGAGATCGCACGATAGGGTGTCGCCTTGCCTGAGGCCTCGTTGGGTTTCGAAAGGTTCGGTAAGATCCTTACCAACTTTCATGAGTTTCGCAGGAACACTAAGCTCAGACATTGCTTCGTAGAGTTTCTGCCGTATCGGGCTATCGAAGGCCGCTTTATAGTCGACAAATAGGTGACAGGTGTCTAATCGTTTTTCGTGGGTCTTCTGCGCGATTTGGCATAGCGTGAAAATATGGTCAGTTGTTGATTTTCCAGGACTAAAGTCACACAGGTATGGTCCAATCAGGTCGGCGTAAATTGGTTTTAGTCTTTCGCACATTATACCTGATAGAGCATTATATGCTATGGATAAAAGGCTTATTCCACGGTAGTTGGCACAGAGACTCGGGTTGCCTTTTTTAAATATGGGACATAGTACACTGAGACTCCATTCGCCGGGCATACATACATCTAACCAAATTTTGCTAACGAACTAATGAATCCACCTAATCAGCTCACCGCCATCAACCTCAAACTGCTCCGCTGGTAATCTATCTATCTTAATCTATCTTAAGCCGGGCAATAGCTGTTCAGACCTTGGCTTCGATAGGAGCGCGGCAATCGACGTCGTCGTCCAAATTGTGATCCATTTTCTTATCATCATTGGACATCTCAGGTAACAGCAGCGCGGGGAAATGACCTCTCCATATTCCCAGCATGCTCTGCATATCTGTGATGAGATTAGCGTCCTTGTGTTTACAGAAGGGTGGCCCTGAGCCATATTCATTAATCTTGTTTTTGTCTTTTTGGTAGAATTTTGGGCTGCGTTCTTCCTCTTGTATGTCTCAACTGTCTCACCCTCGAGTTGTCTCTGCTGCCATTTCTTAAGCCTAAAGAGTACCTCCTTTCTTTTTCCCCTATATCGTTCAGTCGCAACTCGCGTTGCAATTGACTGAAGCGCTGCCATACGTGCAGCGTTCTTTTCATCGTTTTCTATGCGACACTCTTCATCATACCATGGGTTGTTGCGAAGAGGATATTGAAAACCAAGTGCGGTTGTTGCGGCAGTTTGTGTATAGTTGCAAATGGGTTTCCACTGCGCTTCAGTATCGTCATCGGGAGGAGGTGGCTTCTGTACCGAAAGTTGCGAGAGCTTCCTTGAGTAGGCTGTGGCTACCTCTGGCAATTGATAGAGTGATGATGATTGATGAGTGCCTACCAGCAATTACTACGTGATCAATTTGTTTCTGCGTTCTTTGATCAGGGGATACCCAAGTACCCTTGTGGATGTCTTTATGCTGGAATTTTTTGCCGCGGCAAAGTCAATCAGTCTCATACCGTTGTCGGAACTGTCAGCATGTAGACTGAAATTGCCACTAATTGGATGAAACACATTCATCCAATGCTAATGCTACTTTAGCATTAAAATCTCCTAGTACAATCTTAATATCATGGCCAGGGCAGCGGTCATACGTTTCCTCTGGGCTCTCATGGAATATTTATTTGGATGGATGTCTTTTGAAATATTTGGCTTTTATGCGGATTGTGGCTATGCGTTCACTCACCGGATTGAAGCTCGAGACTAGACATCGCAGTCTTTTTCCGGCTCCAAGTCTGCAACAAAATTCATGTTCTTTATCGTGGCAACTGTATAATATGTCTCAGTCTTTTTCCTTGTGCAGCCATGTCCGGTGGTGCAATGGTTAGTGTGCGCGTCTCTTGTGTTTGAGATCATGGGGTCGATCCGTGCTCTGACCACCTTAAATTTCTTTCAACGGCGGTCACCTCGCATAGTGACGACGACACTATCGAGTATTTAGATATGAAAAAGCTTGTCAAAATGCCGTTCGGAACCGGTGTAAAATTATAGGTCCCAATCAAACAGTGAGTATAAAAACTGGAAAGCACACAGCTCACTGATTATGAGAAGCTCTCCGCGATTCCGTCGTGGCATGTAATGGGAAACCATTTATTTACTTTATAGCCATGTCCTGTCCATCACATTTCCTCGATAGCAGTGATGTCAGCCTTAAAACTTTCGAGGACATCTGCCAATTAGATACTTGCACCGGATATATATAGAGTTCTTACATTCCAAGTGCATATCCGTAAATCGTGGTTCTTATAAAGTTTGCGGGGGTCGAATAGGGATTGTTCATGTTTTATTTTTGGATTTTTGTATATTCACTGCCATTATGAACGGTGACGGAAGGCAAACCCAGTCCACCGGGTTTGTGCATTTTACCTACTGCCAGGATATTTGATTGCAGCAGCCCATTATGGATCAAACGCTGACTAAGACGCAGTATGTCGAACCTGGATTTTTTTGTTTCTGCTGCATCTTACTTATCACGTCAGTGGGGGAAGCTTGAAGTTTGTTAAAATTACATTATATTTGTTATCGCCAGCAAACTGTAGGTAAAGAATTTTAATATTTTAAACATAAATTGTCTCATCCACCATTTCATTACTGCTGTCATTTTGACAGAAACTAAATTCAAAACTTGCAAATGTCTTTACATTAAGCATTTGCCACTTTTTGTACATTTGCACTTTCACGTCAAGAACTTTTCACAGTTCAGCCTCAGCCAACTGTGGCTGCTATTGAATGCACCATCAAATGAGGAACTCAAGTAAAAATGTTTACAATTTTCATGAGCATTTCCTGTACAAACTGAAAAAAAATATATATATACATACATATATAAACATTAATGAAAACTGTCAAATGCAGTCAGATGCATAGGAGAGCTAAATGAAAAGATAACATGACAACGGAGGGCACCGACTGCGATAAGCAAGCGAGCAAGATATGAGGCAAACCTCAGATAATGCGAAAGGAGATGACAGCTGAAGATGTTGTTCAAGCGTTGATGAAATGTGCTGCGTTTAACGTGCTTTAACGCTGCCACAAAATATATTTGATACATTTTAGACTGGGAATCTGACACAATAATAATTTTGGAACATCTATTTGCTGTGATAGTCACTACACACTTGTGCTCATATCATATACTTAAAGGATTAGATTTAGTTCTGCCAAAAATTATGGCTGCGAGGATTTAGTGAAAAGTTGGTAGGAAAAAAATTACATGAGGTGTCAGGGGACATCCGGTTGGAATGAAGTTCCTTTCACCCTATATTATGTACTAGTTAGTTCCAACACATCTAAGACGGCCGTTGAAAAATACTTTTTGTAAAATGGTAACCTTTCTTTAAGTTTTTTTTTTTATACAATGTATTTAAAAAAAGACTATTTTTAGGTCCCTTTTGTAAGAATATGTATTATATTTTCCCGAAAGGTCCTTTTTTTATTGAAAGCTAATGTTTATTTCAGAAAAGGTACTATTTTTAAGATGAAAATTTGTAAAAAAAATAAGCCATTACAAAGGTGTACTTTTTTTAAAAACAGGTACTTTTTAAAGAAGTGGTACTCTTTTGAGGAAATACTTATTTTTAAGAAAATTTACTTATTTTCGGAAAGGCTAATTGTCTCAAGAAGAGAAAAGAAGAGGTATTATTTTATTTTTAAGAAAGAGTACTTTTAACAAAATTTATTTTTGTAAGAAAAGGTATTTGTTGTGAAAAAAAATACTTGTGTCTCCCAGTTTTGCCCAAAGTGGTGCACTTTTTTTATGGGCCAACAATGATTTGGGGCTTTTGTGGTTTGCAAAAAAAAGAGATAATTTTGTCAGGCTCATATCTTGCAAACCGCTCAGCATTTAGAATGACTCTCTGAGGGGAAGTTGTAAAGAACAAAAATTGTGAACTCATAAAATCAAAAAAACTCCATCTTCAAGGTCAAAATCGCAAAAAACTTTTAAAATTTTTTTTCAAATTTTTTTTTACCTTTTTTTCCTTGTTCAGGTCCATAGGTAGTCAAGTCTATGACACGAGCTACAACTTTCCCTCAGAGAGTAAATCAAAATTCCGAACGGTTTGCAAGATATGAGCCTGACAAAATGATCACTTTTGTGCAAAAATTACAACGAGGCCAGCAAATTTTTGGGGGCCCATAAACAAATCTTTGGGGACCCATTAAAAAAAGTGGATGACTTTGGGCAAAACTAGGAGACACGAGTCTTTTTTTTTGGTCTTTTATCACGTAGTGGTGTCCATATATGGTTATATTTTTCGTGTTGCCCTGTGTTATCGAATCGCGTACAGGTTGGCGCGCGAATCTGGCTACAGAAACAAAACGTAACAACTCTTTTACTGCATGAGTAATCGCCTTTTTATTTTTTTATATATCAGGTTACTATTTACAGTTATTAAAATAATTGCTTGGGATACCGAAAACATGATTTGTATAGTGCAGCGGTAATATGTTTAGCAGTCCTTCATTTCCGTGTAAAAAGAGAATTTAGACGGGAGTTTGGCGGCAGTTGCCCGAGTAAAGGGATCATTATGATCAGCATCGCACGAAGACCATACCATCTAGATCCATATGTTTGGGTTCAAAGCACAATCGCGGCTGTAGGAGCGTCAATTCAGCCAAATTCAAGCGATTTGAATCGAAACTTATAGGTGCAAATTGGAGTTAGCAGGCGGTCATTGCAATGGATAATTCATGGTGACTTAGACTTACTTCCATGCAATGTTAAAATTACAAGCAGGCTAAATAAACCCTCTGGATTTGCCTATTCGCCTGGAAGTTTGCCAACAATTTATTGAAATGGACAATGAAGACAACAACTTGATAAATTGCTTGTTATGTCTGATGATCTAAACTGCGATGTGAACAAGCAAAATTGCCGTATATGGAGTGAATCTAATCAAGAAATACTCCATGAGAGGGAACTGCACCCACAAGGAGTCACTGCGTGGTGCGCAGGTGCATTGTGGGGCGATACTTCTTTGAAGAACACGTTGTAATAGTAATTGTCAATGAGCGTAATTGTCAATGAATATCCAGAAACTCCACCTTCCGCTGGCCCCCCAAGGTCCGCTAACCTGAATGCATTAGACTTTTTTGTGGGATTCAGTCAAGCAATAGGTGTACAAACCGAAACCAAGGAATCTAACTGAATTTAAGCAGTCTATTAAAACAATGATTGGGGCGATCCTGAACTTCAACACTTCAGCCACAATAAATAATTTTTTGATTAGGCGTCGCATATACGGGGATGAACATGGAACTCATTTACAGTATATCATCTTAAAAACCAATTAGTTATAAGGGTGTCTCAGTAAGAATTCACTTTTTCATTTTGATATAAAAACACGTATTTTTTGAGATACTTGTGGTTTTTTATCGGATTGTAAAACAGATATGCTCCGATTAAGTATGGAGTAAAACATGCGTCAGATGGCCCCATGGTTCTTTGATGACAGGTCATTACTGTTTTTATGAAATTTCCCATGACTTTTTCACAGAGATGTGCCTATATCTCACCGAAGACGCGTTGGATCTTGGATTTGAGCTCAGGAATTGTATCTGGTTTATTCGCATAAACCCCAGATTTCACAAAATCCCAAAGAAACAAAATCGCACAGCTTTAAATCGTATGATCTTTGTGGCCACTTGACTTCAAAATTCCTTGAGATAATTTTTCCTGGAAATTGTTGCTGCAACAAATCGATTGTTTCACTCGCGCTGTGGCACGTGGCGCCGTCTTGCTGAAACCACATAGGACATGGAGCAGACGGTCAACAATACGGTGGTTGCGCTGATAAGCAGCTGCATAAAGGTAGAGAAGATGAGTTTAAAAGTTTAAACCCCATATCGTTCAATCTTCACAACCACTAAAATAATTGGGTGCTATGATCGACAATAACCTAAATTGCAAAGAGGATGTGAGATATAGTTCAGGGAACGCTGCCGGAATCAACCCATAGCTAGTGAGAGCGATGTCACACATTGGAGGTCCTTAGCCAGTGAGAGGAATGTTCCTACTCTCACAGAACTAATTGTATGAATAGTGGTTGCGGCAACTGGCTATTCGGCTGTTGCCACTGAATTGCGGTTGCCACAACAGAATTGAAGTTATCATAATTGTGATTTTCATTTTCTGAAATTCGGGTGAAGCAACCTCTATTAGGTTGTGGCAAACACTAATACTGTTGTGACAACCAGTAGTACGGTTGTGGCAACCACTAATACGGTTATGACAACCACAAATACTGTTGCGCCGAACACTAATGGGGTTGTGATAACCACTAATGCGATTGTGACAATCTCTAATGCGGTTGTGACAACCTCTATTGAGGTTGTGACAACCTCTAATGAGGTTTTGACATCTAATGTGGTTGTTACATCATATAAGTATTGTAGGAAGTTGTGATAACCTATAATGTTATTGTGACAACCTCCAATATGGTTGCGACAACCTCTAATGTGGTTGTGGCAACGTCTAGTTTGGGTGTGATGATATCTATTGTGATTTTGAGAACCTCTATAGACGGATAAGACTAGTTTCGTTATTTTTCTGTGGATGTAGCTACACTCGTAAGCCCTGGACGGTGTTTCACAATCAGGTATGGGTTTCCACCGTACTTCGAAATCATCGGAACGGGGCTAGTAATTTGTTTGATTGGGTTTATATGAGTAGGCTGCGGCAACATTTTGCAATTGCAGCTTTCCGATGTTTGACTATATACGATTTTTGCTCAGCCTTTTCTTTTTCGAGCTCTGGCTGTAACTAGGTTATGATCCGACGCCCATTATACTGAAAGACTGCAACCACCAATAACCAAATGCTTCTTTCCTGATCAGCGGATACATTTTTTGTCTTTATCTTTATGTCCATAAAGGCTTATAAACAAATTAACAAAGGTTTTAAATATTTCGCCTTTATGAGGATATTGGCTATACGATCAAAAACTGGGTTGAAGTTAGAGACCAGATGCTGCAGCTTTTTGCCAACTACAAATCCGCAAACAAACTTGTGTTTGATTTCTGCTACAGGTTTTCTTCATACTTCCTTACCCAGTCCATCGCTTTGCCTGGATAGTTGTAATTGTAGCCTTAAAATTGTTGAAGAAATCAGCATGCTGGATAATACGCCAGGTGGCTATCTGTAACGTAGTCCCTATCGTATCCTCTTTTTAACGGATACAAATATATGGATAAGCGTAAGCGTAATATATGGATTTAGAGATAAAGCCCTCTCTCGGGTAACAATAGTCAAACTATACCAGACTCTCATTCAGCCTGTCTTGCTTTATGGCGCAGAATCGTGGGTCTTATCGCAAGCAGACGAAACATCTGTAGGAGTCTTCGAGAGAAAAATACTCCGAAAAATTTAGGGCCCTATAGTGCACAACGGCGAGTATCAGCGACGCATGAACCATGGGATGTATGAGCTTTATCCCGATATCGAGAGAGTTAAGCGGATCAAAATAACGCGATTGCGCTGGCTAGGCCATGCCAGTAGAATGGATGAAGATAACCCAGCACGAAGGGTTTTCGAAACCGAACTCGAAGTAAGACCAAGAATCCGCTGGAGGGATCAGGTACACTCCCTGTGCACACTTGGTATTGCCAACTGGAGAGATAAAGCAAAAGATCGAACTGGTTGACGAAATATGTTATCTTCGTTTTGTAAGGTCCCTGATACCACGGGTTTGTTCGAGACCGGATAAGTAAGTAATGTTCGGTTAGATAGCTTTAACTCCTGCATGAGATTATCAATACCAACAGAACACTTTCCATGGAAATGGCAATAGAACAGAAATATGGAATCTACTTTGAATAGTGTTGGCTGAACTAATTTGACCTAACATCATTATCTCTCTCTTCTGTACGGAGTCTAGAAGCCCCGTGTACATTTATGTTAAAAGTGGTTGTAGCAACCGTTATATCGGCTGGTGCAACCGAATTACGGTTGCCGCAACCAAATAGGGGTTGTCATAACTATTTCTCACTTACCGAAATTCGGGTGAAGCAACCTCCACTAGCTTGTGACAACCACTAATACTTTTGTGACAACCACTAATGCGTTTCTGACAGAAAGAAAGAGAAGATACACCCCGACGACGACAACTGCAATTAATTGCAAACTTCCAACCGATGGACCGGCAACGTGTGTTATACTCCTGGTTCCGACTGTTTACATTTTTTCTAATTCCACAAAACCCCTGATCTGTATAGCTCAGATTAAGTCGAAAAATATTCTTCTAAGAAATAATTTTAGATCGAATCATATATAATAAAAAGAAAATCATTGGCTTTATGGCGGTCACAACGTTCATCACTTGACAGCTCCCGTATTTTAAATGGATCTACTACAGATTCGATACTTTTTCCGATTCACAGAAACATATATGTTTCTTTTCTGTGAATCAATTCCTAATAACGAAGTTCTGATGTATAAAAGACAAAATCAAAATGGGCGTGGAAAAGTCCAGTGGCCCATATGAAGGCTGTCGGATGTTTTATTGCAAAAACAGATATTATACTTCCTGAGTAACTCAAACTTTTTTCAGAACTGACTATCGGGATAGGCACCAACCATTAAATTTGTCCGACATCAATTCGTCGTAAGGATTACTCTAAGCAGTGTTATATTTTCGAAAACCTTCTTAAGCATCCTCCATATATTCCCTGTCTAACCCCTTTTTCCTAATATGATATAGTTTGTATCTTCTGCTACCTTTTCACAATGCTCTCGTACATTTTACAATGCGCTGCCGTTTCAACATCCCCGCTACACATAGTCCTCCCAAACAAATGTTAATGACAGAAATTGTTTTCTCATTTCTTGCCAGGCGACGAGTGCACTCTGAAGTGTGTGTCAACCTTTTTGGATAGTTTTGACACTTTGCAGCTGAGCTGCAGCTTCCACTTAATATGAGTAAGAGATGTGCGGTGGGGTGGGGAGGGGGTAACGCGAAAAGGACTCCTGCTCCAAAACCAATTGCATGCTCACATAATAGTTTGTCGGTATGTATACCCAATCGTTTCATTACTACACTTCTCACACAGATAGACAGGCATACAGACAGTCAGATCCTGAAACTTTTGCAACAGCTGCTGCAGTTGGTGTCGCGCAATTTGTTGAGGTTAAAATGTATTTCTATTTTAAAATGACTTCTTTAGAATGCGCTTTTTGTGTGAGTAATATTTGCGTGGCTTGTTGTTAATGTTGTATTTTTCCAGGATCTTCTTCTTTGGCTTCTCCCCTTGATTGTTGTTGTTGTTTTGTGTTGCACGCTTCTCTTCAACTATGGCGTAATTAAAAGTTCTAGCAACTGTTTTTGGGTTGAGGGATGTAATATTTGTATTGTTCAAATGCGTGCATAACACCAAAGGATATTTGTGTTTGTGTGTGCTGAGCTATCATAGGGTGGCATGATTTGAGTTTTACAGCCTGTTTCTCTATCTCGAACGAAAAACTAAAAAAAAAAAATAAATGGTTTCCCATTACATCCCATGAAGGGACCGGGGAGAACTTCTCACAATCACTGAGCTGTGCGCTTTCAAGTTTTCAATCACTGATTGGGACCTACAGTTTTACACCGATTCCGAACGGTATTTTGAGAAGCTTTTTCATGGCTATATACTCGATAGTGTCGCCGTCACTAAGCGAGGTAACCGTCGTCGAAAGAAATTTTAAGGTGGTTGGAGCAGGGATCGAACCCAGGATCTCCTGTACAAGAGGCGCGCACACTACGCGGTGGCTACGCGACGGATACAGGTGACCGTATATATAAGACCTGTGTTGAGGTCTTTGTTTGAGAGACATACTCTGTATCTACTAGCCCAAAAAACATTGCAATGATGTACTCTGGCAACGTACATATACCAGTCCAATTGAATTAGATATATATAGAAGAAAATGGTTGGATCGGCCATATAATAAGGCACGCAACATCAGATATTGCTGAAGAGGCACTTGGGATATCGAAGGCCAGGACGACCACCAAATCTGTGGAGGAGATGCCTGGAAGAGGAATATGGATAAACAGGTCTATCATGGAAAGAAATTAAATCACTTTCGATGAAGAGAATGTTCTTCGCAAACCTTTTATTTAACCTTTTTATTATTGGATTCGGAATTTTGGCCTCACAGAACATTCGTAAGGGAATTTGAGTATCGGGATAATGGTAGGCGTGATAATTTTGCTAGATTACCGTCTGGAGATAAGGCAGCTCCAAAAAACTAATTGGGAGTTTGAATATGGCGTATCAGAATGTTCGCGGTTTGAATACTAAATTGTCCAGATTATTTGTTGATAGCTTTGGTTTTGAGTTTGATGTCATTGCATTTTCTGAGACATGGCTTAAACCTAATGTTTTTAATTCTGAGTTGTTCTGCAATAAGTACGTAGTTTATAGAAAAGATCGTGTTGGTAAAATTGGTGGTGGTGTTTTAATCTCAATTGAGAATTCTTTATCTTCTGAGTTGGTTACAGTTGATGACATTGGCGATCTTGAGTTTATTGTGGTGTCCATTAATTTAGGTGGTTTGAAATTGTTTGTCACGTGTTCCTATATTCCGCCATCTTCATGCTTTGAGGTATATCAAGTGCATATTGACGCTATTGCAAAAGTTATTGCGTTAGCCAGTAGAAAGGACCGTATTTTAGTATTGGGTGACTTTAACTTGCCGTCTGTGACATGGGTGTCTTTACCCGATACTAATTCTCTGACTCCATTGACACCATATGATTGGTCATCTGATTTTGTTACGCATATTTCCGAACTTGGGTTGATTCAATTGAACGACATTCCCAATTCTATGAATCGAGTCCTTGATCTAGTTTTAGTGGATGATTCTAACAACTTTGATATTTCTCGAATTGATCCGTTAATTTCTCCTGAGGATAGTTACCATCCAACGCTGGGAATTAATTATACATATGATACCATGCTGGTTGGTTGCAATTGCTCTTCGTCCTATGTTGGCCTATGCTTTTCGCGTGCGAACTTTATACTTTTGAATAATCTTATCTTTGATACCGACTGGCATAGTATTTGTCAGTGTGTTAATTCTTTTGAATTTGAAATCGCCCTGGATGATTTCTATAATATTATTAATGGCTATAGTTCTAAGTCTGTACCCAAGAGGCCAATAATGGGTAATACTGGTCCCCCATGGTCCTCAAGGGCTCTAAATAGTCTCAAGAATGTAAGGAATAGATGTTCGCAAAAGTATAAAAAATCTGGACTGCTAGCAGACTATACTAGGTATATTGTTGCTAGGAGTAGATACAACTCTAAATCTCGTGAGAGTTACAGATTATATTTGGATAGGTTGAAGGCTAATTTTAAACGGAACCCCAAATCATTCTTTAGATTTGTTAACTTGAAGCGTAATTCGTCTTCCACACCTTGTAGGATCAAAATTAACGGTATTGAATATTCAGATGAAGAGTCTATTGCTAATTGTTTCGCCGATTTTTTCGCATCTATTTATTCCACCCGAGCCTATGATGTTTCCAAATCATATCCGTACACTGTCCGCTCTACCATTCCGTTTGGTGCACCTGTCGTAAATTCTTCGTGGTTGCTAGATAACTTAATCAGCTGGAAAGCCTCGAATAAAGCTGGTCCTGATGGCATCCCGGACTCTATGTTGAAATACTGCTCGAATTCTCTCAGCTTACCGTTGACTCTCTTATTTAACGCTTCGTTGAAGTTCGGTCATTTTCCTGCACAGTGGAAGAGCTCTTATATAATCCCTCTCCACAAATCTGGTAGTTTAGTAAATGTTGCAAATTATAGGGGAATTGCAAAATTGAGTGCCATTCCTAAACTTTTTGAGAAGTTAGTCACAGAGGTAATTTCTCATCAGGTTTCCTCTATTTTAGATCCATGTCAACATGGCTTTCGGAAGGGTCGTTCCACCGTGACTAATTTGCTTCAGTTTTCCTCTTCTATTATTGACGGCTTTATTAATGGAGATCAAACTGATGTGATTTTTACCGATTTTAGTAAGGCTTTTGATAAAGTTAACCACAATTTGTTATTATATAAACTCAGGGCAATGGATTTTAATTGTAACATGCTGAATTGGATTAGTTCTTATTTAATGAACAGAGAACAGATGGTATCATTTGGTCGATCATTCTCAAGATCTATTTTTGTGTCATCTGGGGTGCCTCAGGGCAGTCATCTTGGGCCGGTTATATTTTTGTTATTCATTAACGCCTTACCCGCCTCCATAATGCACTCTAAATTGTTAATGTACGCTGATGACGTGAAGATCTATTTTTCTTACAAGGATCCTTGTCAATATTATTTACTTCAGAGGGATTTGTCTACTTTCCAGACGTGGTGCGAGACCAATTTGATGGAGCTTAATTTTACGAAATGTAAGCATATGCTGTGGCCGTCGGTGGTGCAATGGTTAGTGTGCGCGGCTCTTGTACATGAGATCCTGGGTTCGAACCCGGCTCTGACCACCTTCAAATTTTCTTTCGGCGGCGGTCACCTCGCATAGTGACGGCGACACTATCGAGTATCCAGCCATGAAAAAGCTTCTCAAAATACCGTTCGGAATCGGTATAAAACTGTAGGTCCCAATCAGTGAGTGAAAACTTGAAAGCGCACAGCTCAGTGATTGTGAGAAGTTCTCCCCAGTCCCTTCATGGGATGTAATGGGAAACCATTTATTTTTTTTTTTTTTTTGTAAGCATATGCTGTTCTCTAGGTCATCATTATTTTCGGCAAAATACATTTTAGGTGGCAATGTTCTTGAATCGGTGGACTCATTTGTTGATCTTGGTGTTCTCTTGGACAGAAAATTGAATTTCAACTCCCACATAATTACGATGGTGAACAAGGCTTATGGCGTTCTGAACTTTATTAAACGTTGGGCAAAGGAATTTTCTGATCCCTACGTTACGAAAAATCTTTTTACTTCACTAGTCCGCCCTATTCTCGAATATGGATCAGTTGTTTGGGACCCCCAGTACAATTTGTATGTTAATATGATTGAATCGGTCCAGAAACAGTTTCTCATTTTTTGTCTGAGAAATCTTCAATGGAACCCGAACCATAATCTTCCTTCGTATAGCAGTAGACTAGCATTGATCAGATTGCCGACTCTTAGTAGTAGACGTACCATGATAAACTCTATTACAGTTTTGAAGATAATTGATGGATGTATAAGTTCTGAATTTCTGTTATCTAAGATTTTCAAAAATGTCCCATTGAGAACCACGAGGTACTATAAACTCATTCACATTGAGTTTCAGCGTTCGAATTATGCGTCCTTTGATCCAGTTAGGAGAATGTGTCGTGACTTTAATGAGCTATATCAGTTTATTGATTTCACAGGTAGTTGGGAAACGACAAAGTCTAGCATAATTTGTCATTTGAACCGATTGCATTAGTGCTGTATATTCGTTAACGTACATATGTAAATTTAATTTACTTTATCCTTACTATCTGGTCTGATTTATAATTTGGTTTTCGTTTTGCTCGTAATTATTATATATTATGAAGTCTGTTATGTTAATGTCTCGTGATGTACTTTTATACTTATTTATGTTAGTGTTATACCAACTGGTGAAGAATTTCTGTAGTTGGTTTTAACGTGTGAACTTATGATCCTTGCTCTCCCGTTATAGACCGGTCTATAATGTGTACGCTGTCCTCACGTTATGGGGACTTGGCCCTCTCGGTCGGTAGGGGCGGGTAAGAGTGGCGGCGATGGGTCCGCTCGATTTAAAAAAAAAAAAAAAAAAAAAAAAAAAAATAAAAAAAAAAATATGGTTTTATATTTTTCTATTCTATTATATATTCTATTTATATAAATAAAGGACATTAACACACCGATTCATTTATTTAAAGGCACTAAAAATTCCATATTCAGCAGCCTGCATCGTTTGCAATTTCTAACCGATTGCATAATTTTAAAATGGAAATGGAAGCTACACATCTTCAGATATAGAAAAAATCGTGGCAATAGTGGTTTCTTAACTAAACAACTTTTTTGACCAATTTATAAAATAAAGTCAAAAAATGTGCTATTTTTTTTGTTCACTTGAATAAAGGCATTTTAACTAATTTTAATGAAAAACAGTTTTTTTGTTTTTTTAATTTATTTTACTTTATTTAAGAACTATTAGTAATGGGTACAACCTTTAAATTTACGTGCTTTCATTGAGAGATAAAGAGAATTTATGTAATCCAACGAAATTTGATTCCAAGCATCCTTAGTGGCCTGAATTAGTGACTGCTTGTCATTAAATTGTCTACCTCCTTCATAGACCTTACGAGATAACCAACCGCAGACATTATCGATAATGTTTAGATCTGGTGAATGGGGTGGCAAGTCAAGAATATTAACATTTTGGCTTGCAATGGACTCCTTTACTACTCTGGCGTTGTGTATAGGGGCATTATCCAGTTGCAATATCCAATATATGAACCTCGGAAATTCAAGATCGATTGCGCCATAGTACGTAATAGCACCCCACACCATAACGACACCCTCTCGGCTGTGATGTCGGTTCTAAAAACGCTTTTCTTTGCATAGATCATGGAAATAATAGTTGTAACCATCAGGCCCATCCAAATTAAACTTCTTCTCATCCGTAAATACAACGGTTCTCCAGTCATTTACGTGACTTCTAGGCTGCACATCCCATACCATGTAGTCTCTTGCGAATTCAAGCCGCGTTTCCTTACGAGGAGCATTAAGTGGCGGCTTTTTTTGTAATTTCAGGCATTTAAGATATTCACAGCTCTTTAGTGCTCTGCGTACTGATGACTTGCTCGCTTCCACTCCAGCTTGAGATCTTTTTTTTGACAAAGATAAGGCAGAAATAGAAGCAATTCTGATGATTTTTCTTTTCTCATACGAAGATAAAGAGAATAAAACTCTTCCTTTAAAATGTTTGCCATACCCGTCGGGGTCGTTGATGTAATTGTCGACAACTGTTGGGCTTCGTCCAATTTTTTTAGCTCTTGCGCGTTTAGAATATCCTTCAGAAAGGTAAACATCGATTTTAGTTTTTTCCGATGGATTTAAAATGCTTTGTTTTGTCATTTTGACTCGTAAAATGATTAAGGTGTAATAAGTTGTAATAAAGTGAATTGTAATTCAAGTGAACCAAAAAAAAAATAGCACATTTTTGGACTCTTTTTTATAAATTGCTCAAAAGAAGTTATTTAGTTAAGAGACCACTATTGTCGTGATTTTTTTATATCTCAAGACGTCTAGCTTCCATTTCTATTTTAAAATTCTGATATCCGTTACAAAGTGCAAAAGATACAGTCTGCTGAATATGGTATTTTTAGTGCCTTTAAATAAGTTAACCGGAGTGGGTATAAAGGGTGCCTGAGTAAGAATGGACTTTTTCATGTAAAAACAAAAACACGTATTTTTTAAGACAGTTGTGAATTTTTTATTGGATTGTGAAGAACACATATTCCGGTTAAGTATGGAATCAAATATCCGTCAAATGTCTACCACGGCTCTGCTGACATAACATTACTATTTTCATGAAACTTACCATGACTTTGTCATAGAACTGTGGCTGTATCTTACGGACGACGCGTTGATTCGCGGATTTCAGCTCAGAAATTGTTTGTGGTTTATTTGCACAAACATGAGATTTCACAAAATCCTAAACAAAGAAATCACACGGCTTTAAATCGCATAATCTTGGTGGCCAGTTGACATCAGAATTTCTTGAGATAATTTGTTCTGGAAATCGTTACTGCAATAAATCGATTGTTGCATGCGCGGTGTGGCAGGAGGCTCCTTGGTGCTGGAACCACATGTCGTCCATATCCATGCCATCCACTTGAGACCACAATAACCCCGTTATGATATTCCTGCAATGCATGCCGTTCACAGTCACTGCAATTTCAGCCTCATCTTCAAAAAGGTAAAGCCCAATCACGCCGCCTAACAAAAACCCGCATCAGACAATGGCTCGTTGTGGATGCATTTGTTTCTCTTGGATTGTATGAGGTTTTTTGTGCCCAAAATTCGACAATTTTGTGTATTCACGAAGCCATTCCGGTAGAAATTCGCTTCACCGGAGAAGATGCTTTTTTTTGAAAAATTGATATAGATTTCACTTTGTTCCATTACCCATTGAACGAATTGCCGACACTTTCCATGGTCTGCTGGTTTGAGCTTCTGAGTTAGCTAAATATTATACGCATGAAGGTGGAGGGAGGTACTTTGTCAAAATTTGCTGCGTAGTGCTTCGTGAAATTTGCCGAAATGCCGAATTGGTGTTTTCGGGTTTCCGCGGCACTCTCGTTTACAGCAGCAACGTTCTCAAGATACCGAGCGGTACCTTGACGCACAGGAGTCTTACTTTCCATAACCGAACCAGTTTCTTAATATTTTTTGACCACTCTTCGAATGATTGACACTATTAGATGCACTTTCTCGACTGAAAATCCTTTGAGGTTTGCGAGAGGCCTCAGCATAACTTTCCAAAGGTTTGTAATAAGTTTTCACAATTACAACGAGTTGTTCTTTCGTAAACAGCTCCATTTTTAATAATCGGAATAAACACATATCGTCGCTTGATAATTTAATTGTCGTATGTGGAGTACGATAGTTTCGAGTAAATTGAGTTTGAAGTTTAAACTCTTATAATTTTTTTTTCAGCAAAGGGATTTTCTTTAAATTTTAGGAGGGGAAACTACTAATATTTGACTAGTTAATTTAAAAGTTTGATGCCTATAACTCATTTGGGGTAGAAGATATTTTGATTTTTGTTCAGAATTAAATTGTCGTATGTGGCAAAATGGAACATTTTTGTCATTTAAATAGCTACATACGACATTTTGCTTCCGAAATGTTTACATACGACATTTAAACACTAAATGAATTTTAAAAGTATCAAGACATTATATAAGTAAGGAAATTATGTATAATAGTTACGTATCTTATTTTTTTTTAGTTACCCATTAAAACATACGCTAGGTTATTGGGGGTGGCATTTTTTCGAGGACATTAAAACTCTTGACTTTATAATGGAACACATTTTATTTCAGTCTTTTCAAAAAAAGTTAAATAAAGAAAACAATAATTCGTCTTCATCGACAAAATTTTAAAATTAGAAAATAAATTAATAAAAGAAGGTATGTAGTTAACAATTATGAGAATCAATTCAATTAAAACGAATAATAAAAACAAAAACTTATCTACTCTTCATAACAAACTTAAACTTAGATAATTCATTGTTTTGTATTTTGACACTGCGTTAAAAAATTAAAAAGGGGCACATAGTACATATTGTAGTTTTAGTCAAGTAAAATAATTGCAAACTAGGAATTTTCAATACCCTGAAATCGGTATTTTAACTCCAAATGTTTTTGTTGTTTGTATATAATTATTTTACTTGACTAAATACACAATTTGTACTATGTGCGGCGAAAAGTACATTTTTATTGTAACGTTGTGTTATTTTCAACAATTAACATTATTTTAAATTTGCATTAAAAAAATCTCTGACGTCGGGTTTCAAAAAAGGTATCATGCTTTTCAAATCTTTTGATTTTTCAGAAGTTATTGCCTTTGAAGGAGCAACTGTTAATTTGGAATTTAAGATATCTTCGATATCCTTTTTGAAACGTCCTTTTTTGTTTAAATTAGCACTCTTATAATTAATTTCTGTTCCAGAATCCTTATAAAAAATTTCGTATTTATGTGGTTGATATTTAATAAATTTGCACTTTGAAAATGGGAGCTGTTGAAAACAAAGTTGACTTGATAACTGAGAATATAATTTAAAATCAGAAGGCACCATCTGAATAATTTTTAATTTTACATTCTCGTAACAAAAATCGTTTAATTGTCTAATCAAAGAGACCGGGCTTCCAATTTCCATATGTCTGAGATGTTTTTCGATTGCACTATGCACACAATCAACTTCCTGCACTAAGGAATGACCCGGTTCTGAGAACTTTTGCGTTATATCCTCAATATTTGAATTTAAGTGCAAAAAATGAAAAAGTGCTGTTGCCATTATTTGGTTCCTGTTCTGTGGAACACACGAATCGCTCCACAGTATAATCCGCCTAATTTTCGGGTTATCAGCTATGGCTCGAGTTAATATTTTGATTAGCCCACTCGCAATTTCGTTTCCAGATCTACCATTCATAGTTTCGTTCCATATAGCGCAATACGTTAAGTTTGGAGTGTTTGGTAATATTAAAGTGGCAGTTAAATTAAAGGTAGCTAATTTCCTTTTATAGAAAAAGTTTGAACAGTAGCCTATCGGTAAATTAAAAACATTTTGCAAATCGAAACATATAATTGCATTTGATTCGTCAATGTTTTGGCGATCAACGTCTCTTTCAGTCTTCATAAACAATTTTTCGTCCTTATGCTTCTTGTAGGCGTCTAAATTTTTCGGATCTAAATGATCTTTGTTGCTTTTGTACATATAGCATTTATCACACAGATCCTTCTTTGGACGGTGAAAGGAAAGGTTGAAAGAGTAATTAAAAACATGCCTGCAAACATTGACGGACACTGGCTGGCTAGTTTCTTCTTTATATAAAGCATACATTTTCGCTACACTTAGATTACTTTCCAAATATTTTTGTTGGGATGATGCTCTACAGTAATGTGAGTCTAAAACAGGGAAACTGTTAATATGGTTTTTGACTTCAGCTATTTTCCCTTCATCAGTAGCTTTTCTACCACGATTTTTTAATTTAGATGGTTTTGGTGCTCCAGTATCTTCATCTATATTATTAAAATAGTGATAAACTTTTCTCTCGCTTATTCCCAATGTATTAAGGAAGAATAACTTGCACGTCTGGATACATTTACTACGAATTTGCAGATTGTAGTGGTATGTATATTTTTTCTTGTTGGCTTCAAATTCTTCCGCTTTCTTCCGTCTTTTTATGCACTGAATTTTCTTTACAAAGGTTCCAAAAAACACCTTCTTCTCCTGCTCCTCTAAATCCCAAAATTGCGTTTTCACTTCAAGTCTGTCAGCTTCGGAAAAGTTTTTGTTGCATTGATAAAAACATCTATCAGAACATGCAGGGCGTACGCCTACCGTTTTAGCTGGAAAAACTTTGCCTTTGTATCCAACATATGATTGGCCATGTTCACGCAACCTCTTTCTTATATTACATTTCCAGAGGTCAGGTCTTTGCTTCCGCTTTTTACTTGTATGCGTGGACGATGCAGAATTGCTTTCACTAGCTAATGGGTCAAGAGAATTCAAATAAACTAAGAAGGCCTAAATACTTAAACTTACAAATATCTGTTGGTAAATCTCGCTCATTTAACTCAGGAGGAATATGACTCGAACTACTAGGAACAATGTTGTCTGATGCACCAGCAATTACATTTTTTGGTGTACTCGAATCCGAACCTGAAGGGCTGATACCTTGCGCAAATTTCTTATAAAATTTTCTGACCAATGCAGGACAGTAATTTGGATCTAAAAGCTCGTCATCACCAGAAAAATCTAAATGTATATACATATAGTGTATGCAAAAATATAAATTGTAAAACAATAGTTTACTTACCGCTTTGTCTATCGCTTCCACTCGTTCTCAAAATTGCATCACTCATTTTGTAATTTTGTAATAAAAAAGTGCGATTGTAAAAATTAGCCGTCCCCAACTAATCTGTTGCCGTTTCACAAGTAAATTTGTATTTTGTTTTTGTATTTCATGTAAATGCAAGTGCTACCAAAATTCAAATATAAAATTTGAGATGCCATATGCTAAAAATTAGTTTTTTTTGGTGTTGGCAGTAAGTTAAATTTTTAATATTTTCCAACACTACAAATAGTCCAGTCATTTGGTTCGAAATATTGGGGTTACCTGGAAAGTTTTCCGGGAGTGTTGAAAATTGGCATTTTTATTAATTTTGGGGTGCTCTTTCCGAATTTCGACTTTGACAATATCTCCTTTTCGACTCATTATACGACAAAAACAGTTATATACAAAATGAAACTAGAGACAATTTTCTACAATTTGTGTATACACCTTTTTTTTCATAAAGTCAATAGCTTGGGCGTACGAGCACAGCAAAATGTACTCCATCAATACAAACTACACTATACGACATTTAAATAATAAATCAATTAGTTGGTCGTTTCATATGGAAATTTGTCGTATGTGGCGTTTGGCAGTTACATACGACATTTAATTTGAAAATTGCATCAGCAAATGCCACATACGACAAACTCAACACTCCATATCTCGAAAACCGTATGGGGTATCGAAAAACTGATTACGCCAAATGAAAGATCAGGTCGGAAAACCTAAGGAATCGATCTTAACTCAAAACCGCAAAAAATCCACATACGACATTTAAATTATCAAGCGACGATATGGCAGCTGCCAAATTTCAGAGTTGCCACTTCCTCAGAAAAGTGCTACTAAATTTAAAAATGCAATCTTACTGAGACACCCTTTATATACATAAGACGTTCGCCAAGAGAACTGGATCCCTCAACTAATGTTGTTACTTAAAAGATTAATAAGTATGTGCATTATTTGTAAATACGGCACAGCTGTCCCACATCAGCTATTTATGGATCATAGGTTGATCATACCATAGTTGATCATACTAAAGGGTCCGCCATCTAACGTTTTTTTTTTCCAACTAGTGCTTATTTCGTGAATGGTAACACTTAGCTTATGTCTGATTTGACAGATAATTAGTTTTATCCTTCCGCTGAACGAAAATGGTTGTGTATATGCTTGAACAACGCTGGGAAATAATGCGGTTTCGCTAAGTGGGCCTGCGAGAAGATGCCGATTTTGCCCAAAAAAATCATATTTTCATATGAAGCTCATTTTGTTCTTGGCGGGTACGTAAACAAGCAAAATTGTCGCATTTGGGGCACAGAAAACCCGCACGCTTACATTGAAAAGCCGATGCGCCCAAAACGAGTCACTTTTTGGTGCGGATTTTGGTCCAGAGGCATAATTGGGCCATTTTTCTTCGAAAATGAGCAAGGAGTGGCCGTTACAGTAAATGGCGATCGTTATCGGGCCATGTTGAACGAATTGTGGTTGACAAAAATTGAAGAGGAGGATATTGGCAACATTTGGTTTAAACAGGACGGCACTACACAGCCGAAGCTACACTCGAAGTTTTGCGCCCTGTTTTTGAAGATCGCCTTATCAGCCGCAGAGCGGATGTCGTTTGGCTACCTCGTAGCTGCGATTTACGCCGACAAGCTAGAGACAATTGACGCTTTAAAGGACAACATTCGTGAAGCCATTGGTGAAATACAGCTGCACACAATCGATAATGTGCTTAAAAATTGGACCGATCGTGTAGGCTACTGCATGGCCAGCCGAGACAGCCATTTGAATGAAATTATTCTCCATTATTAATCGGAAGGATTTTACTTTCAAATAAAAAAAGAAATTTGAGAAAATGTTCAGTATTTTTTTTTATAGCATTTTCAAAAAAAAAAAGTTATTTAGCGGACCCGTTATATGCCCGTCTATTTTCCAACGCTGGGGTAGATACATTTAGACCTCTCAATGTATCGTATAGTAGAAGCAGGAAAAAGATTTGGGTGGTAATAGTTACATGTGTATGATAGAAGATACTTACATTTATTGAAAAACATATATTTCTCTAGAAGATTTAAAACATTAGGTTGTATATATCCTGTAATCTGCAGAGCGTTTGATAAACAATTTCTATACCTATTGTATTGTGAAAATGAACCCTGATTACACATTTCAAGCAACGAGGTAATTTTAAGAACAATTATGAAAATTTAAGCCCCAGGTGGAAGAAGGTGTTGACTAATTTTTTCCGAGACAATATTTTCCTTCTTTTAATATTTCCATGGTATTCGATTTTGTTTTAGATAAGAAAAAAGTCAACATCTGATATTTAAATTGTTAAAATTAAATTTAAAATTTTTTTTTTAAATTTCTCAAAAATCAGTACCATGGAAATATTAAAAGAACGAAAATATTGTTTTTGAATAAAAGTTAGTTAACACCTTCTTCCACCAGGGGCTTCAATTACCTAATTACTTCTTTACATATATTGACTACTTCATCCTAAAATCTGGTTCAAAATTGGCTCACTGTAATGTTTTGTGTATGTGGATATATACATATATCTATATATTTGAGTATGTATATACGTTGCCTGTATTTGCATTTCAACATGCATGTCAACAAATGTGGTGGTAGTAGTGTGCTACCAACCACTAGTCACACAACCATTGAATCTCTCTCTGCCTCTCAGCATCACTTTGTACAAGTGTGTTTGCATTTTTAGTTGGGGTTGGCATACCTTAGTAAAAATAATTTAATATTTTATATTACGCTTTTCCAACATTAGGCAAACACAAACACAGGGAAATTCGCATATTACTGACAGGGATGACGTGTTTGTGTGTGTGCATCAAATATGTTTCCAATTAGTTTTAAGATATTTTATATGAAACTTGTTTTCTTAAGACTTTCATAGACACAGAATTGGAAACTAAAGTAGTACAATAATATAAATTAGAAATTTCAGATGTTTATAGTTTTCGTCGCAGCCTTGCAGGCGTATGATTATTTGGAAATTCTTTGTATGGTATACTAAGGCGTATGATTATTATGCAATTAAAGTATAATGAGAAGAGTAACAAACTTGGGAACAATCGTCCGCTAACGTGAATTAAAATCCTGGTACCGACTAATTACATTTTTCTAATTGCAGAAAAAATCTGATCTGTGTAGCTCAATGGAAATCGAAAAATCTTCGGCTTAAAATTCATTTTGGTTTGAATTATTCATATAAATAAGAGCTAGAAAATCCCGTCAGGAAAAGCCAAGATGAGCTCTCTTTTTCTGCTCAACTTTATTTTGATGAATGTTTCTTATAATTTATATAAAGTTGTAATTGCATGACGGTCATTACTACCATCCATTTACAAGGGGTTCAAAATAGTATATGGGTTCTCATTACAATGAGGGCTCAAAGTGAACTTACTAAGTCCCTGAATATTCGCCCGTTTGCTATTGATTTCAAAGGAAGTTATTAAATCTATTCCAATGTAACATTACATCTCCTGAGGATTATTTAATTTCCACTCCCTTTAAAATTGTAACAATTCAACATTAAACTGCGACCTCAAATACCGGAATTTGAATATTTTGAATTAAATGTGTGTTTTTAACTTTCTGAGATACACACAAGCACAATGACTTAAGTTCACTATTTCAAGTGATTTGCGGTTATTCACTGAGTCCACCCAGCCGTATGAGTATTTTCAAATTCCTTGTAAGAAAGACTGTACAATAAACAAATCGAATTTTTGTTGGAAGTATTAGAAAAATTAAGAAAAATAAATTTTAAAATGTACTTTCTAAATTCAGTTAAAACAGTGGATAAGATGAAGATGTGAATGTGATTGTATAAAGGACCTTATTACTATAAATTTGAAACTCCCAGTTTGTATGGAATTTGAAGTATAGTGGCTAGCATTGCGATAATGGATCTAGGTGAACTAAGTAAATAAATAAATGTTTTCCCATTTCCATTCCCAGAAGCTATTTCATGGCTTATTACTCGATAGTGTCACCGTCACTAAGCGGGGTGGGCGTCGGCGAGAGAAGTGTATGGTGGTCAGAGCAGGGATTGAACCCACGTTCTCTCGCAAAACAGCCGCGCACACTAATCGTTGCACCACCGAAGACCACAAGTGAACTAAGTATGTCATTGAATACTCAGGCATCTGTTAGTGCTTCCAGGAGAAGGTAACACATAAGTTTTATACAACAAAATGGATTCGAAAATAAAATTTGTTTTCCTTCTATCAAACTTTTGTACAGTTATGCATTAAACTGCGACCTCATGTACCGGGATTTAAATATTATAAATGAAAGTTGATGTTTTAAGACTTTCGTAGATACAGCATCTATAATATATGTATTATTTCCCGGGTTTCCCGGGATTTCCGGGCCTTTCCCGTGAAACTGGGATTGCAATATTCCCGGGAAATAAAAAATGATTTTTTCTTCGTTTTTTTAAGCAAAGATGCACAGAATGACTTGAAATTTTGCAGAGATCATAAACATACACTTCGATATATTGTGCGAAAGAATTATGCCATTTGTATGAAATTTTTCACTTTTCCCGTGAAATAATATTTTCCTACATTTGTATGAAATTTTTCACTTTCCCGTCTATTGCGGACCGGCGTTTCTAAACTACTCACTGAAATATCTCGCGAGTTGGCAGTATTGAAGAACAATATTCGTATACCATTTCCACGAATTTGTGTGACGTTTGCTTAAAAAGTGCGGAAACGCCGGTTCGGGATAGACAAAAAACAGTAACATTTTCATATATGTATATGGAACAGAAGGTAATCTTAGGAAGCGTTAAAATTTTTGTGAACAGAAGGTAATCTTAGGAAGCGTTAAAATTTTCAAATTTATTTGTCCACATGTAAACATTGTTGGTACTAAATTTTCAGTATTTCCAATAAAATACTGGTAGGCCGATCTGGCTGAGAAAAAAGCAACCTTAATATTAAAAAATCGTAATATAAAATACAGACCGTCTGCAAGACTCATACATGATTCAATGATCCAATGTGGTACAGGACAGGTAATGTACGTGGTCAGGCGTTGTTCAAAATCTGAAGGACACAGCCATTATGATTCTCGATGAGAAAAGATATGCAGATAAAGATGTCGATTAGTGCAGGATCCTTGACCGAAATTTGGAATCGTGAAGGCCTTTACAATATTCGTATACGATCGAAGACAGTTAAAATCAGACCACCGGTAAATAGCACGTGGAGGTGGTTACATGATTCCTTCACATTGCGACAATTATCTGAACAATATACGGGAGGAGGCTGAAAAAGCTGCACCCACAGGTAACCTCCATATTGTGTACCCTTTAATAAAAACACTGAGCGGCAACTATATCAGGAGTAGTGCGTCGTTAAAAGCTAATCATCGCACGGAGATAGCATCACCAGAACAGCAAGTAGAGCGATGGCGTGACTTCGTTACAATACCATCAAGGCCTCCGGCCTTGAGTATAATCACATCGCAACCCGAGAGGGGATATTGAGAACCCCCGTCTCAATCAGAGATCGAGCCGACACTGAGTAAAATGATGGATCACAAATCTTCTGGTTCTGATAGTAATCCAACGTAAATGTGGAAATACGGTTCATCAGCATTAGCAGAGGTCAGTACGCCTGTCGTCAGAAGTGTAAGGATGGACAACCAAAATCTCTACGGAGTGCAAAGAACGAGATTTCATCAGTATCCCATAAACAGGAGATCTAACGCTGTGCAGGATCTGGAGAGGCATTACATTGCTCATTGCAATAAGCAAACTAGTGGCGACCCTTATAGTTCAGGGGTTTTCGCTGGCTGTGGGGCAAATAATGCGGAAATAGTGTCCGTGATCCGTGAACTGTACAGAGATGCAGAATATAAAATTCGATTTAATGGAAAGGAATGCCAACCTTTCAGCACATCTGCGGGGTTTAGACAAGAATGTATTTTGTCCCGCACATTATTTCTTTTACTTATTGACGACGTCATGGAGGCAACTAAGGCAGAAGCACCGTTCGGTATTCAGTGGAGTATATAAGAACAGCTGTAAGTACATGATATCGAATACGCAGATGACATATATCTTATGGCCCACAAAATTAGGATTGAGAATAAATCTAAAGAAGACATAGCCGAATACTGGAATACTTCACTAACAGCTGATGGATCGCCAATTGAAGACATAGATTCGGTCAACTATTTATAATGCTAGATTATCAAGGATGATGGTTCCGTGGCGGATATAGATGATCGAATAAAGAAGACCTGTGTTGGATTTTTAAGCTTGCACAACCCTTGGCGCTGTAAGAGGATATCAAAAAATAAGAAATTGCGAATGTTCAGTTTCAGTATGAAGTCTGTACTGTTGAACGGTGTAAGTATGTAATTTTAATGTCGACAAATTTGACAATGAAGGAGGCCTAAATGTTTGTCAGGTGGTTGTCTGAGACAAATACTCAGTATCTGTTGGCCCAAGACAATTTCTAAGAAAGAACTCCGGCAATTGTTCGGTCTCTTCTCTTAGATGTTAAATGAAAGTAAAGCTCTCTAACATCACGTGCAGATGTTGAAGTGTCTTAGGAACATTGTTGTCAGTTTTACATGAGACGAACAGCCTACAAGCGTATCAAGGATTAAGATGATTTAAATTGTAATTACACTTAGAGAGAAATACCTTATATAGCTGTCGCGTAGGAACCCCAATCAATATTGAACAAGAAGCACCGTGGCGTATGATGGATAATAATTTTAGTTTGACAACATTCATGTGATTTAACGTGCAGTATTTTATTTGAGTAGTGCCTTACTACATTGCTGCTAATGATCGCTATTCCATACCTAACACCAGTCAATAATATTAATCTGCTAGATAAAATAATGTACGATAACTAACGGGTTTTTCAATAAGAGCGCTACAAAATGTTTTTAAATAAAACAAAACCGGTTTTAGATACCAATGAAATTCTTTATTGCTGTGAAGGTACGTTCGATGCCATTATGCAAGGAACTTGATTTCTTTTGCATGACCATCACGGACAGGCTTGCAGAAGTCCAGACACTGAACCCAATTTTCGACGGTTTTCAAGCATAAATCGGCCGATACTGCTGCAATTTCACGTTCGATATTCGTACGAAGTTCAATGTAGGCATAGACCATAGACTTGACGTAGCCCCACAGGAAATAATCTAACGGCGTCAAATCGCACAACCGAGGCGGCCAATCGACTGGGCCATTTCGTGAGATAACACGTTCACCAAACTTGGTTTCCAATAAATTGATTGTGGCATTCGCTGTGTGGCTTGTGGCGCCGTCCTGTTGCAACCACATGTCCTGAAAGTCCATATTATCCAATTGAGGCTAAAAATATACGGTTATCATTGAACGGTAGCGATTCGCATTCACAGTAATGTGCCGGTCTTGATCATCATGGAAGAGGTACGGCCCTATGAGGCCGCCGGCCCATAAACCGCACCAAATTTTAATTTTTTCGGGATGCAATGATGACTCATGGATTACGTGTGGATTGCTGTCTGACCAATAACACATATTTTGCTTATTGCGAAGTCATTCAGCCAGAAATGAGCCCCATCGCTGAAGATGATTTTCCGATGAAAATCCGAATCATTTTCAAGTTGTTGCTCAGCCCAATTCACGAACATACGACGCTTATGGTGGTCAAGCGGCTTCAGTTCTTGCGTTAGTTTGATCTTGTAAGGATGTAGGCCAATATCTTTTCGCAAAATTCGCCACAACGACGTCACAGAGATGCCCAACGCTTGAGAACGACGTGTTACAGACATATTTGGGCTTTCTTGAACTGAAGCCTCAGCGGCAGCAATATTCTCGACACTATGGGAACTTCTTTGTCTCACTGGCACGGGAATATTTTGTACTGTGCCTGTGGATTCAAATTTTTCCACTAGACGCTCAATTGTTGATCTGGTATGACGATTATGACGACCATAAATAGGACGTAGCGCTCTTAAAGTTGAGGCCACTGACTCCAAACTTCGGTAGTAAATTTTAATAATTTCGACTCGTTGTTGGCTCGTATATCTTTCCACGACGAAATGGCAAGACTTACTGAAGAGAAATGTCAAAAGAGCGGGAAAAAATATGGCGACGTTTGCTGTCCCTATCGATTTACTTTTGTAGAGTCTCTGTTGAAAACCCCTTTATAAAACCCTTTACGCGGACTATCATGTGGTACGTTATTTAAAACCCGCATATGATCATTATTCAATATCACCCACATTTCTAATTTGTATACTGACTTGAGCGTATGAATAATATACAACTTTTTTTGGAGCATGGGGAAGTGACGCGCAACTCATAGCCACTACTGATAAACGGACAACTTGGACGCACTGTCTTCACAGACTTGGTGTTCCCTGTTGTTCACTAACCATGCTCTGTCATGGGCGGTATAATCCCAATAAATGCTTTGCTCCTTAAGATTATGTGAATGCTCAGTCAGCAACACTATAACCAGAATCGGACGCCGTGGACCAGCCACCCGCTCGCTCTAACCATCAAACGATTAGCGAAACCGAAACAAACACAACCAAAAATATTGCCAGCTTAACCGAAAAACCGATTACAACCTTCGGCCGGAAACATGGATCACGAATTGGAACATGGAATGTTAGCACAATACAAGAAACATCTAAATTACCGCAGCTTAATAATGTATTCCGCAAATACGGAATTCTGTTGAATTCTCTGATTCTGTTGAATTCTCTGCCTCGAATGGATTAAAATTAAATTTTTTGGGAAAACGAGCGGACCAAAGGCGAGAGAGTCGTGCTGGGCTTCTTCTATCAAAAGAAGGATATGAAACTCTCATAGAATGGAAAGCCCACACAGCCGTATTACATCTGCCAGATTTCGAACACACGTGGGGAATACAAGAGTTATCCAATGCCACGCCCTAACTCATATAGCGGAATTCGGACGGAAAGAGGAGTTTTACAAGTGATTCATCTGTCAGAATAGGCGATATTGCCATCCTTCTAGCTGACTTCAATGCAAAACTGGGCGAAAACAACACTGGCATTGAATCGATAATGGATGGCCATGAAACATGAAATCTATTATCGAAAACTGCGAACTCTTATCGCGCCTCTGTCTCAATCACAGGCTTGCCATTGGTGGCACACTCTTCTATCATAGGCGGATTCATAAGGTGACATGGGTATCATCCAACCGCACAACCGAAAATCAAATCAACTACATCGCCGTCAGCAGAAAATGGTGTGGGTTTCTGCTGGATCTGCGTAATAAATGTGGTGCGGATATATCTAGTGATCACCATATCTTAAACGCCACCGTCCGGCTTAACTTTGCTGCCATAAAATATGGTAAGCAATTTAATACCAACGAACTAGATGATACTGTCATCGGAAGCCGTTTTACCAATGCCATCAAGGACTCTTACTAAGAGGAACTAGTCAGTGAGGGTGATAGAAGAGCCCACACCGAAAATTTCCTGATCAAGGCATCAGTAAAACACGTATGCTACAAGACCACGTGCAAGCAGCTATGGATTACGGAAAACACATGAAATCTTATATTAAACAAATGGGATCTTATAAATCAATGACCAAAAGTTAAAAAATGGCGCAAATTGTGCCAAAACCAGGACTGCGAAAGCTTTAGCCCGAGAAGAACACGCCAGACTATTCAAGGTGGTGTAGAACAGCGCAAGGGCAGAGCAAACGCTATGGGCAAACAAATTGCAACTAAATCACAGGCAGAAGCAGATACCCATTATAGCCGAGACCACTCCCGATCAGTGTGTCAGTTAGCGAACTCCACATTCTCTACCACCAAATAGCAACGGTGAAACGACTACGTCGAAAGATAAATAGATCAATCTATGGGATGGATAATAAAGAAACCTTCTCCCAGCAGTACCACAAGAATCGACAGGAAGCATATGCATATTCCCTCAACACCAGGAGGACAATAAATTCGGCACCATATGCCCGTGTATCTCCGAAATATCCTTCGAGAGTTCATCCCTGAAGTTCGGCAAGGCTTCTGGTCCTGACAAAATACCTCCAGAGTTACTGAAATTAGATTGCATTCTAAGCACTGAGCTCCTGCATCTGATCACATCACACTTTTGGGAAACACTGGCGTCGCAACTCAAGGAGGGAATTAAAACTCTGCTGTCAAAGAAAGGCAACCACCCTGATTGCAAGTATTGGAAAGGAATCACGTTATTAAGCACGGTGATCCAATAGTTGCGCATATTAACAATTAGCATAGTGCATGTCACCTAGTCTGAGGAACGAGCAGGCTGGTTTTAGACCGCATATATCCTGCGTCGACCGTGCCAACACATTGCTCATAATAGTGGAGCAATCCGTCGAATGGCGCACACCAACCCACTTGTGCTTTATAGATTTCGAGAAGGCGTTCGATACTATGAACCACAATGTATCTCGAATTCACTAGAATGCAAAGGAGTCCCGTGAAAAATCGTCCGTCTGACCAAAAGTTTGTACGACGGTATCACCTACGAATATGTCACGAACAACAACCAAGTGACCGAATTCCAGTGGACAAAGGTGTGTGTCAAGGTTGTGTCCTATCACCACTGCTTTTCACCATCGTATTTGAAGCCGCATATATCCGTGTAACTCAAGACAGCAGAGGAATTACGTCTCAGGGTAACCATGGAGATCTACTTTTTCTTTCTTCTTTTGTTCTTTGGATGCAAATATAACGTGTTTGTAGCTTGTCGCAAATATAGTATACTTGTGTCCAAACACATTGTGTTTGCTATTCAATATAGCATGTTTGGGGACACAATGTTTAATAGGTTATAATACATGTATTTGTGACCTAAATGTGGCTTTGTTTATTGAAAACTGCTGAAAACACTGCTGCCTGTCACAATACAGAAACAAAAAGCAGCTCATCTTCAAATCCCAAAAACAATGCTTGCAAACATGTACATTGTTCCTGAAATATCTTGCTGGGGCCCTTATTATCATATGCCGATGACCTCCTTGCACAGAAGCACACGGATATAACCGGTTGGCTGACCAATGTCAAACAGTAGGGTTGTCAATAAACATGAACATACCGCGCATAAATACAAATAACGCCCAAATTATTTCCGTAGGTGACAGCTTAATAGCCCAATAGTTTGATGGCATTTTGTTATTTAGGCGGCTTAATTACTGCCAAAGTTTGAACTGCCGAATACGTCAGATGCCGAAGTAATAAAAGTTGTGCAGCATTCAGCTCTCTGGAGAAGATAAGGAGGTCCACATGCATCACAAGAAACACCCAAATTAAGCTATTTAGTGCTAGCATAATATTTGTGGTTCTTTACGGCTACGCGACATGGAACGGAGCCAATAAAGAATTTCAGGGCTTGCTAGCTTTTATCAACCGCTGCGTACGAAAAATTGTGTACAACTATTGGCCGAACCCCATCATCAAAGCAGCTCTATGGTCGGCCACGCATAAGGAACCAAAAGCCTCGGAAGGCCGACGCCGCAAGTGGATGAGGATCAGTCGTATCCTAAAGAAGCCCCAAGATGATATTGCACGCTCGGCTCTCGATTTGAATCCGCAGGGCAGTCGCAGAAGAGAAAGGCTGGCGTAGAGGCGACAGATGGACGCAAAAGCATTAGAGAGATATACAATAAAACGGAATTAACTTGTTACGGCCCTATGCTGCTCCTAGGAACAATGGGAAAATATATATGTACAATTTTTGTGGTATATAAGGCTGTGAATACTCCCACCAGCTTTCTTAACATGAGAGTATTTAGAGGTATGTTTCATGCCCTTTCCGGTAAAATCTGACCGCGGTTTCTCAGTGTATGAATTTGGTGGATGAAAACTCAACCAGTTGAGAAGAAATAACCCAATAGTACTCCTCGATTTTTAAACTCAACTCACTTGCAATTATTTTTGAGAAATAAACATTATATATGCTGTCTAACTTTTTAGTAACTAAAGATTTTGTAGGACTGATCAATTTTAAAATTAATAAATCTATCTAGTACCTTTTATGATTTACTTTGAATTTTAATCCCATCGACGTATGATTGATATTTATTTTTAAGCTACTTGGACGTATGATTAATATATGATTACAAAAGTCTGATGAGCATGTCTTAAAGCCCTTCGAACGAGGTTGATTGTGAAAAAATTGTTCAAACTTTCGCATTTTGTTCATTCCAGCAATTAAATCCATTTTCTTTCTTAAATTCTTGCACAGGATACATATTCCATTGAAACTCAATGCGGACAAAAACAAAGCAAGAACCACTAACCCAACAACACAGCAAAATATCGTACCATACAAAATGTCTTATTTAAATTCAAAACATCCAATTCCAAATACATAATCTTTATGGGCACAATTCCAAAAAGAAAGCAAGCAGAGAATATCACATCGAGTTGAATCGCTTTGTAAAACCAGTGACTAACAAACTAATTTCAACACATTCAATGAAAATTAAAACATTTTCATTTTGGTTTCGCTTATTTTCTTTTTCACTTTCCGCCACCGCCAAACACCAATGCCAACACCATCTGATTACACCACCAGCCAGGTATAATATGGAATCGTGGAAAATTTTTCAATTAAGCGTTTAAAATGAAATTTCCGCAAACACTGAATCCAACTACTGAAATCTGTGAGGGTGTGCAAATACCTACACGCACCCAGGCTAAGACCAGCCTCGGGCCGCGATGATTTTGCGAAATATAAAAAACCACAATTTTTTTTAGGATTTCTATTTGATTGTGTTTGCGGGACCAGTGTAGACGCATTGAACCAATACTGTTACAACGCCAACAACAAACGGAATTACAGAACTTTAATAACAACCACATATACTAATACTGGGCACAGTGCAACAAGGAATGGTGGTCTGGTCTGGCCTACTCAGGCTCAGTTATTAGACCATGTACGATAGAATTGTTAAAGGGCCTACAAAAACAGTCAACGTTATTACAGGGTAAAAGCTAAAGGGGTGAATCGAGTCGAAACGCGAGGGGATTACAAAGAAATATTCCTGAAAGTACCAAGCATTTATTGACCAGAGAAAGTAAGTTGTGTCATTGTGTGGAAATCTTAACTAGAAGTTATATTATACAAAGCAGATCGAGCCGCAGAACCCAGCATTGGTTGGTTGGTTGAAAAGGCTGCAAGACAGCACGCTAAAGAAGCCCATTGTGATACTCTATAGCAACTATTGACTAGTCATCTAGCCAATTTGCCCTTTCAATAAATTTGTATATAAGACCTAGAGGAATATCCTGTAGGGCTACGGACGGTGCTAACTAAATGTGTTCCGAATATCCTACTTCTCAGTTCTGCCAGAGCAGGGCAATCCAAGAGAAGGTGTTTCGTCATTTCCTCGTCCTCTTCCATGCTGCATCTACATAGAGTGGAGTTTCTATGTCCCAATCTTAGGGCGTATTTTCCTACAAGACAATGTCCCGTAAGTGTTCTTATAATTGTTGATAACCTGCCTCTCGGCAAGTTATAGAGTTGCCTAGTCCTCTTCCTGTCGACCTGTGGCCAGAGGATCCTGACTTGTATGCAAGCTGAAGTCTCCACTTGTCCTTGAACATATTATCGGGTCACTGCCTGATCTGCAAACGGCAGGTAGAGATTGGCATACTAACACCTTCTTTTGCCGGAAGAACCTGTGCGGTAGTGCCCTGTCTAGCCAACGCATCCGCTACGCAATTGCCTGGAATGTCGCTGTGTCCCGGTAACCAGATGAACCTGATGTCGAAATATTCTGCCTTCACCCTAAGTGATGAGTGGCATTCTTTCACCGTCAGGGACGTAGCAGACATGGCTTCCAGGGATTTTATGGCAGCCTGGCTGTCTGTGTAGATACATATTCTCCGGAGGGTTGTGACACTACTTTTCAGTAGTTCAACAACCTCCAGTATGGCGGTAATTTCCGCCTGAAATACACTACAGTGATCAGGCAGCTTGAAGGAGATATTTACATTTAGGTCCGGTGAATGGACCACATAGCCTACTTGTTCGTCCAACTTTGACCCATCCGTGGAAAATCTTATACTGCTGGTGTCTCCTTCCAGTGACTTTTCCAACGTATTCCTGTTCGGAATAGACGGCCTTAGATTTGTCGCTGGTAGAATAGGGGATACAGTAGTCCATTTTTACGGGAAAAGAGTTGATCCGCTGTAGTAATTCAATGTGTCCGGAGTGCCCCGATATCAGAGCGCTACAATCTCTGATTCTCACCAGGGATGTAGCGGCTACCGATTCGGCCCTGACATCAGGAGTACAGATGTTCAGGATAACACTAAGTGCAGTGCCAGACGTCGTGCCCATTGCCTCATTAACGCTACTCAGTGTTGATCTTCGAATTTTCATCAAGGAATTCAGAATATATTTCCTTTGGAGGGACTTCCACCAAGCTACGGTGCGATAGAGAAGTATTGGTCTGACTACTGCCGTATAAATCCATATGGTGATCTTAGGAGACAGTCTCCAGCGCTTTCCTATCGCCCCTTTACAGCAGTAAAGAGCAACAGACGCCTTTTTCGCCCTTTCCTCCCAATTCGGTTTCCAAGACAGTTTTCATACCTTTTCCGTCAACTGTAATTGCACCGTAACTGTAATTGCACTGACCGCAGTTCAAATGCGGATATTTTATATTTCCGAGAAAACAAGATAAGCTCGGTTTTAAGTGGGTTAAGTGATAGTCCGTTATTAGCGGTCCAGTTTGAAATCAGACCAAGTAGGCTGGTTGTACGAATGCTAAGTAGATTGAGTCTACCCGTACAGATGATAGCAATATCATCGGCTTAGTCAAAGACCTGGCATTCGGCTCTGTCCAATTCAAAAAGCAGTTCATTGACAGAAGTTAACCATAATAGTGGAGACAGAACTCCCCTCTGCGGTGTCCCCCTGTTAACGTTCCTAGCAATTGTAAAACCAAACCAATGAGCTTTGACGGATCTATCCACCAGAAGCTTCCCAATTAGGCATGTCACTAAGCTGGCGACTCCTAAATTCTGTAACGACCTGAGAATCGCCGTAGATTGACTGTTATTGAAGGCTCCCTCGATGTCCAGGAATGTCCCCAGAGCGCAGACCTTATTCTCATGAGAGTTTTATATAATGCTGACTATAGAGTGGAGAGCCGTCTCAGTTGACCTGCTCTTGATATAGGCATGCTGAGAACTCGATAGTAGATTCTGTGGAAAATTACTTCGAACATGAATATCCAGAAGCCTTTCAAATGTCTTGAGAACAAAGGATGATAGACTGATTGGTTTTGTGGCTTAAGAGCTGTATTTATCTTCATGCTGTATTCTTTATTTGGCCGTTGGTGTTTCAGATTTGCAAGGCTGCTTCCTTTTTGGGTCCTTCACTTTAAGCCGCGGATATGTTTGGCAGCCCTTATTGCTACGGATCACGTCCTTTGGTTTCTGGTCGTGCTCTTCAGTCTCGCATAATTCGTATAGAACTTTGATACTCTCTATTGCATGTCTCATCGGCTGCTGTATGGACTGACATTTTCCATCTTTCATCATGTCCGACAAACTCCTTGGGTTTGGGGTGTGGTTTGTAACGTAGATAGGAGCCGATAAAACATGAATGATGATGACACGGGACGTCAGAAATCAGCTGTTCTGTTTATAATATTATATAAAGAGTGTTAATCCCGCAATGTTAAAAATATTGGTTAATGTATGAGGAATTCATACTACAAGCTTACAAGTCATGAACATTTTTCTAATTGAAAGCTGCTTGGTTTTTGTTGAAAATAATGGACAGTTCAGTTCAACACACACTCACTGGCATGACTAGTTTCGAACTCCGTGACAAGGTCATCATCAGATGCCTAACTACTGTGCCTGCATTAATACCATCGGTTGATCATCAATTGTAGATATACAAAGTCCATTATGCAGTTCACATGTGCGAATTAGTATCGATCGAAGATCCCTAAGTATCAACATCACTGAAAGGCCTATAATTCCAACAACAAGAACAGACAGAATTTTTCCACCACGTTCGTCTTTTTCCTTATGCATTCTTGCATTGTGTGTAAAAGTGGTAGTCGGTTGTGCAGTGGTTAGTGTATGCGGCTCTTGTATATGAGTTGTGGGGTCGATCCCTGGTCTGCACATCTTACTTTTATTTTGACGACGGTCACTTCGCTTAGGGATGATGACAGGTCGAGTATTTAGACATGAATAAGTTTCTGAAAACACCGTTCGGAACCGGGGTAAAATTGTAGCTCCTAATTAGTGAGATTAAAACAGGAAAGCGCACAGATCACTCGTTGTGAGAAACTCTCCCCAATCTCTTCATGGGATGTAATGGTAAACCGTTGTTGTTGTTTATTGAGTCCTTTCAAACACCGCTTCAAAGTGCTTAATGAACTACAACTATTTCGGAAACGTGGTTATTACAGCAGTTTGTTTACCAAGACTATTTTAACATTTCATTCTTGAAAATTATTTGACAAATCTGTACTCCAATTACACCCCATGTCAGTGCTTTAACTTTAGTTGAAACAATCACAGTCGTGCTGCTCTATACAAGCGTTCAAATTGTTATAGTGAAAAGGATACCTTTATCATTACACATGCCGTAACATACTTACGCAAACGTACAACAAACGCCGTTTAACGTTTTGCTGCGCCGGAAGTGGAAGTGCGTACATGTAGCAAACAAAAACACACTGACGCACTCAAACGCTCTTTACATACCAAATACATGCATTTACATATATATATGGAACACACGCGAACACGTGCGAAACAGTTGTAACAACCATTCAACGCATTCGAGTATTGCCTTCAGGTCCTGTTACTGCAAGTGATTTTTGTGTACGTTGGTTGTGGCGTGCGAGTGTTAGTTTTTAACTACAGGTTATGTCTGTGTTAGTGTTAATGGTAATACATACCTTAGCCAAGTATAGATTTCCGTCTAAAGTTAGTTTTTAGTTTTCCGGTTTATAGTTAAACTTTACGCTCGTTACTTTTGCGTGAAGTAAATAAGGAATATTTTATAATCTACTTGCTGTGCAGGAATTTAAAAGAAACGAGAATTAGGTCTAAATCGATTAAGTCACAGTGTCATAAGTTAAAACGGGGCTTGGTTACGAAACTTGCCATCCATCCAAGAAGTCTAGAATACAAATTAAATTTAAAATATTTACAAATCGTTTAAACTGCTGCTATTTTCTTCCAATTTGTATAACAAACAAAAAAGACAGAGAAAACGTATTTAGTTGCCAAAGCCATGTATTAATTGACTTTACTAATACCAACATAAATCAATCAATTTCCAAAACTGTCAATATGTTCGTGTGTTACACACTAAACGTTTTTCTCCAAACACTGCTGCTTTTTGTTGGGCTAAAACTTTTCCTTTAGCCAACGAAGAAAACTTTTGCAACAATGAATATTATATATATAAGTATATGTATGTATATGTATATATGTATGTGGATGTGTGACCACCACATTTTGTGTGCCACACAACTTGAGTTCCATACCACATAAAGTACATTAATTTTTTGCTTCATCATCAGTGAATGAGTATTTCTTCTAAGGTTTTTTGTATGCAAACTTATGAAATATTTTATTAAGCGTTAAATGAAAATAAATGAATTTTTAAGTACACGAAAAGAAATCAAAGCAAATCAGGTTTTGGTTTTCCTTTTGCCCTCAATGGAAAAAAGTTTCCAAATTAAATGTTGATTTAGCCTGAGGGCATGTAGTTGGGAAAATATATAACAACAATATTTAATAATCGGAAATAGTGAAGATTAAACTGTAATTTAAATTTTTAAATTGCAACATCAAGGAGAAAGTTATGGTTTAATTACCAAAAATATTACTTTAATTAATATTAATCATACGTCATAATGGTTTCATGTGGAACAACATAACAATGACTCGCAAAAGAGTTGCATTAAATTGTTAGTGAACTTGATTCGTAGAGAAACTTCAAAATGTCAAGTTCAAGGAGACAGAATTACATAAAATGTGAAAAATTTGAATAACTTTTTTTAATGCTCCCCACTCCTAGTGTTTGTCTCCTACAGATGAATTATAAAGGATATTTTTTATGTTCCCGACCGATGTGTTTTTGTCAATTTGTATTTGACAGTTGTGCAGAGCAGTCGATATCAATTTATTACGGAGCATCTAAAGCACCAACAACGTGTTTCAGTTATTAAAACATTTGATCTAAATAATCGTTCAAAAACGCCAAGAGTTTTGCGGGATTCTGTTATTAAAGAATGGCCGCGCAAGTCTACCATTCAGCGTCTTATAAAGAATTTTGAAACGTTGTATACGACTGGAAGATAAAGTAATGTGTGGCCGAACTCACAGCAAACGTACGGCACAAAATGTTGCTACAGTGACAACATTACGTGTTGTATACAACTCGCAGATAACGTAAAGTCTGGTCGAACTCGCAGCTACGTACGGCACAAAAAGTTGCTGCAGCGAGAGATCATGTTGAGACCAGACATGTCAGTTAGACACCGAGTCCTAGAATTTTAAATATCGTTGTTAACTCTGTTCAAAATACTCCAAAAATATTTGCTTTTATACCCGTATATACCCGTGGCCGTCGGTGGTGCAATGGTAGTGTGCGTGGCTCTTGTGCATGAGGACCCTACTCTGACCACCTAAAAATTCTTTCGACGGCGGTCACCTCACCTCGGGCGACACTATCGAGTATATAGCCATGAAAAAGCTTCTAAAAATACCATTCGGAACCGGTGCAAAACTGTAGGTCCCAACCAGTGAGTATAAAACTAGAACGCGCACAGCTCACTGGTTGTGAGAAGCTCTCCCTAATCCCTTCATGGGATGTAACGGGAAACCATTAATTTATTTATTTTATACCCGTATAAATTTCAACTGGGTTAACGACTAATGGAAAATGGCCTTATGCACAGGCGGGAGTCGAGTGAAAAAGGTTAAAAAAACATCGTCCTGGAACGTAAAAAACACCCTGCCTAATATTGAATTTCATAAGTAGGGAAAGCTTAGGTACACGCTGAAATTTTTTTCTTTTTTTGTTGTTTGGGTACAACCATAACGTGTTTGTAGCTTGTCGCAAATATATTATACTTGTGCCCGAACACATTGTGTTTGCTATTCAATATTACATGTTTGAGACAGAATGGTTAATAGGTTATAATATATGTATTTGTGAGCCAAATGTTTTTTTTTTTAATCTGCTGAAAACAAAAACGTGACACACATTAAAGAAAAAAAGAGCAGCAGATCTTCAATTCACGAAAACATGTACGGAACCACGTAGAATATGTTGTTGGGGCCGATATTTTTCAGCGTGTAGATGCTGCTGTCACTATTGAGACTCAGTCCAATGAGAACCATTATAATACCACGGAATGTCATATTCCGTTCCCATTCAAATCATATGACCCCTCAACCCGATACTCCAGAATATGGCCGAAGAAGACACGTACATTAGTCCCTGGCAAACCAGTTAGTACTCTGCAGAAAGATCCTAAGATCATTCAGTTTAACTTCCTGAATGTCTGTTAGATCCAACATGAAGCAAGATCCTACATATTTGCCACTACTAATACAAAATCCCGAGCAGTAGCATATGAGATGTTCGGTGCTCTCTTCCTACTCTTCATTCCAACAGCGTTTGCAATAATAATGAGCTGAGTATCTGTCTTCCAAACACTGTCCAGTGATCACAGCTAAACCAACAGATTGCAGGAACCATGTACATGTTTGCAAGCATTGTTTCCAAGAATTGATAATCTGCTGCTGTTGTTTCTTTATTGTGGCAGACAGCAGTGATATCAGCAGTTTGCAACAAACAAATCCACATTTGGAAATCAAATACCTATTATATTATAACCTATTCATCATTGTGGCCCAAACACGTTACATTGAATAGCAAACACAATGTGAATCCAAACAATAAACAAAGAACAATTTTTCAGCTTGTAGGAAACGATATCAGGTACAGTATATGAAAAAAAGTAAATAAATGGGTTTCCATTATACCCCACGAAGGAATTGGGCAGAGCTTCTCACAACCAGTGAGCTGTGCGCTTTCTAGTTTTGTACTCACTGATTGGGACCTACAGATTTAACACCGATCCCTAACGGTATTCTGAGAAGCTTTTTTATAGTTAAATATACTCGATAGCTACTATGCGAGGTGACCGCCGTCGAAAGAAATACAAGGTGGTCAGAGTCAGAATACAAGGTGGTCGGCCCCAGGATCCCATGTACAAGAGGCCACTACCCATTGCACCACCGATGGCCACAATTTTGGTCTACAATTCGCATGCCTGAGAGCTTCGGTTATAAGCAGCAGTTTCCATGCAGAAAGGGCCATACCCAAATGCTCCATATATAGTGGAACTGGTATGGTAGTTCCTAAACTTGTCAGCTCATCTGATCTATAGTTCCCTGGAATGTTTGTTTTCCCCAGCACACATAAGGTGTAATATCTAACTACTTGGTCATATTGTTTAGATACGCGCAGCAGTTGCAAGGAATTAGTGAAGTCAGGAATACAGATTGCAAACGTTTTGTAGCAGTCTGACTATCGGAATAGATATTAATCCCAAGGCGGTCATGACGTTTCGCCCCTGCCAAATGCCAACACCTACGATTCCCATGACTTCTACCTGGAAGAAACTACAATAGTATAGAATCACCCTTTGCAAGGCCTAGACAAAAATATTCAGAATAGACTCCAACCCCTATCTTGCCATCTGGTTTACAGGCTTTAGTGTATCAGCCTAAATACCTTCTATAAATCGGTATACATCCCATACAGTCCTGACTGTCCGGGATGTGAGTGGAGTATTTTTTCTCAAAATTTGAAGTGGGTGTCATATAAAATAAAAATGGTTTCCCGTTACAGCCCATGAAGGGATTAGGGAGAGCTTCTCACAAACCAGTGAGCTGTGCGCGTTCTACTCTTACATTCACTGATTGGGACCTACTAAATACTCGATAGTGTCGCCGTGACTAAGCGAGTCGACCACCGTCGAAAAAAATTTTAAGGTGGTCAGAGTAGGGATCGAACCCATTTCCACATGTACAAGAGCCACGCACACTATTGTTGCACTACCGATCGCCACATAAAGTCGGCTTTTATTGTAGATTGCCGAAGACCGCATAAATTCGTCCCATGGCCATTCGGACGGTTGATCCATTGCGAGGAATACGTTCGGCGAATTGTTGACGTTGCTGCCATTTGAATACCCAGCTAATCTAGTAGTAACAGGCCGGATACCCCCAAAGTCTCGGTAGGAAGTCTGCGAAGGCCACTCGTGATGCACACCATTGCCATTCTCTGGACTTTAGTCAACAGAATTAAGAAACTAGTTTTTCCAGTATCGGTCACCAAACACCAATGCCGTTATAGCTATATTGGTTCGACGACAGCTGTTTATATTCACACACTACATGGTGATTCAGGAAGTTTCGGACAAATTGCTCCAGCGTATTCTTTGGCGCATTTCATGAAGAAAAGTCCATTAGGACCATGTCCGGAAATGCAAGGGCGCGAAATGGCAGCGGGTTCAATATTTTCGGATTGGTGGTCGAAGGGTAGTAGGGTAAGGTTGTTAACTTCTGAGCCAGTGGTCGGATTTTTCCGTTTTTGGGCTTGTTGGAAAGGTCTTCAAGAGGCTTTTCAGAATCAATAAAAACAAATCAGAAAAAAAGCCGAGATACAGAGCTTTCGGAAAAAAATGGGGAAACAAATTAACATAACCTCAATTTGCTCAGCGAGAAGTTAGGTAACTTATGTTGTTTTGAAAAATAGCCATATGTCTTACCTTTCCAAAATGACCTAAACGAAGCCCAGAGGTCTTACCGTTCTAAAGTTATGACCATTTTACTGAAATGCAAAATTGTTTTTTCCCTCGACGTTGGATTGGACGAGCTGGACCAAAACAAAAACAAACAATCCGACCACTGGCTCAGAAGTTAGCAACTTTACCCTACTACCCTCTGACCACCAATCCGAAAATGTTGAACCCGCTGCCATTTTGCACCCTTGCGTTTTCGGACATGGTCCTAGTGGACTTTTCTTCATGAAATGAGTCACAGAATACGCTGGAGAAATTTGTCCGAAGCTTCCTGAACTTCCTGACGGCCAATCCGAAAATTTTGAACCCGCTGCCATTTGGCACCCTTGCATTTTCGGACATGGTCCTAGTGGACTTTTCTTCATGAAATGGGTCAAAGAATACGCTGGAGAAATTTGCCGGAACATCCTGAATCACCCTGTATTTTCGATGATAGAGCCCATCGTCCTCTTATTGCCCTTTAACACGAACATTGGATCACTGTGGCTTTAATGCTTTAACATTGCGAGTGTTGGTAAATTACTCTACTATATAATTCGAGTTAGGAGAGATTACTCGTTACAATTTCAATATAATATGTCCAAAAAATTCGAAAAAATGAAAAAGTGAGGTTATTCTAAAATCCCTCAGGCGATTTTGCTGAAATTTGACAGGAATGCTCCGTAGGTATGTAAGAATAGGAAACCAGTGAGAAACCAGAAGTGCGGTACTTTCGAGGTTAAAATTGGTTCAAGCCCACCGTGGCTCCTATCCATAGTGTTTGAGTTTAAACTAAACTTTCTGTCGAGAATCACACCTAGATATCCCCAAATATCCATTAAGCAAATTTCTCTACCACATAGAGACAAGGGATGAATAGATGAAGCCCTCTGCTTCCTGGGAATGGCTCATTGTAGACTATTAGAAGAATCGTTAGATAACTTGATCATCATTTTCATTTGAGCGAATGAAATGGTAGAAAAAATTGAGGCGAAAGATTTGCAGAACAAAATTTAACATCTTCACTTGAATTTTGACAAAAACTTTTGATTTTTATCAGTTACAGAAGTTACAGAAATCTGGAGGAATTATATTTCTCTCCGTTTTGTGTTCCCTCAAGAAAAGGTCATATAATCAGGGTTACATTTGGAAGACTAGGGACAAAATCCAATAAAAAACTTTTAAGTTCGTCGCCACTTTCCAAGTGTTTAGTTTATTTATCACTTTGCAGACAGATGGTTCCGGATTCTCAAAAATTGGTTACACAAATCAAAAGCAAAATCACCATACGTTTCCTTTCAAAATAGAGTTTCATTCCATTTCTCTTTCCGCGAATTGTTCTATTTCCACTGACTGTTTCACATAGCCTGTAACGCCATCGTTCTCCTCTTTTAACGATCCAGGAACTCCAAGGTGGACTTCGTGGCATCTGTGACTGTTGGCCGATGGGGCATGGCAATGGTCATGGGTTGTGCATAAATCAGTCTTAGGACGCCGGAGTTTAATGACAAGTACGGAACTCGGGTGAAAGGAATCTCTGATGAAAACAAAAGGTATATTACGCAACCCGCTGTAAGCCCCACAGGCAGGGAACAACTGCTTGATAACAACACCAATGTCGCTACCAAGGTCAAGACCCCACACACTGGGAAACTCTAACTCTCACTTGAACCAAGGAAAAGTGGGTGATAAAGCCAAGATGCCACAGGCGGAAAATTCCTGTCTTGAACAGGAACGAATTACTACATTGTATATGTGTTGAACTTTTTTTTTAATTTTTTTTAGCATTTTCATGGATGAGTACTCGAAGGTGTCGCCATCGCTAAGCGAGGTGACCGTCATCGAGGGAAATGTAAGGTGGTCTGAGCAGGCATCGAACATCATGTACATGTACAAGAGTTTCGCACACTAACCATTGCACCAACTATGACTAAAGCTTCTCAAAATACCGTTCGAAACCGGTGTAAGACTGTGGACCCCAATCAGTAAGTGTAAAAACTAGAAAGCGCACATCTCACTGATTGTGAGAAGCTTCCTCAATCCCTTCATATGATGTTGTGGGACATTATTTTTTTTCATATATGTGTTGAACTGGATCTCATAGGCAGGGTTTCTATTTCACAGCTTCGACTATGTTGGATCTCCAGCGGCTGCTGGCCGTAACGTTCCGAGTACTTAGTTGCTCTGCAGTTTATACACTCAATCCTTGTAACAGTAACACAGCTGTTATTAATACATATTAGTAAGTGTAGACGATATTGCCCTACAGATGGCGTCGTTACAATATCGTTTCCAGTAGATCCAACAAATGGCGAGCTCATTTATGTAGTCTTATGAATATTAGCTTGCTAAGCAATTCATACGCTTTATGAATACCGGCCTATAATTTTCAAAATATTTAAATCCAATTTTAAATAAAATTATTTATTTATATTATTTTCCTGATCACGAAAAGAGCGAGAACAAAGTGTTTTACGACCTCACTATTTATTCCATCGTTTGTGTTCATAATTTAAAATTCAATACTCATAAATTGAAGGACACTTAAGTTTCATCATCATCAGCAGCATCGTTGTCCTGTCCGCAGTGGCATAACCATTCATACATCGTCGATTTATACCATCCCATATTATCAGTCTACGTTCAGTTCGCATGACATAAAAACCCTCATTAAATTTGCATATCAATGTACATTTATTACTCTGTACATAATGTATGAACTATGTATTTACATGGACGCTTACATACGTACATACACGTAGTTTGTGTGTAAAATTAATACATACTACTATATTTATGGGCGTGTAAAAGAGAAATAATAATTTATATAATGATAAATATTATAATAAATATTATGTGTCAAACATGACCTTCTATACAAAAAATTGACTTCAATGGCCGGAAAAAATGTGAAACGTATGGTGTATTCGTTTACCATATGGATACTTTGTGATATAATCGTAATGAATTTGGTCCTTTTTCATTCACAAAAAAAAAAATTGAGCATTTTCGTTAAAATGGCTTAATTGCCTTGGTAGTTAGGTTGTAAGAAAGGTAATATGATCTAAGGCATGGTAAGTGAGAGTCAGGGGTGAGAGGCAGGCAGAAATGATGGGAAAGAGGCGTTTAATTTAAGACAATTATTTTGTTATTTGATTTTTATTAAGTTATTAACTAATGCCATGTTTTTTTTCGTTCTCTTGCAGGTTTCCTATGCAGCCGGATGGCGCTTTATTTTATCAAATCTCCTTTCACCTTTGTGCTATGATTGGAAATTAAGATATACATACCCAAAGCTAAAGAAATTTGTTAACAGTGCAATCTCTCCATAAATTGACAAACTGGACAAAATTCGGAAGCCTACTTAGAAATTGACTAATTGAAATTTGCAAAAAGTCAATTGAAATTTACAAATTCTATTTGAAATTTGAAATACATAAATTGAAATTTAAAAAAACATCAATTGAAATTTAAAATTCATCAATTAAAATTTAAAACACATCAATTGAAATTCAACATATATCAATTGCAAGTTAAAACACATCAATTGAAATTTGAAATAGATCAATTGAAATTTAATAAACATCAATTGAAATTTAAAAGACATAAATTGAAGTTCAACATATATCAATTGCAAGTTAAAGCAAATCAATTGAAATTTGAAATACATCAATTGAAATTTGAAATACATCAATTTAAATTTAAAAGCCATCAATTGAAATTTAAAAAACACCAATTGAAATTTAAAAAACTAGTACATAAAATCGGTTAATAATTTTCAAATTTCAAGTGACGAATTTGAAATTTCAATTGACGTCTTTTAAATTCCACTTGATGTTTTTTAAATTTCAATTGATGTATTTCAAATTTCAATTGATTTGATTCAAATTTCGATTGATGCGTTTTAAATTTCAATTAATGAATTTTAAATTTCTTTTGATATCTTTCAAAATTCAATTTATGTCTTTTAAATTTCAATTGATGTTTTTTTAAATTTCAATTGATGTATTTCAAATTTCAAATATAATTATCAAATTACAATTGATATTTTTCAAATTTAAATTGATATTTTTTAAAATTTCAATTTGCAATGGCGTAGTTCATCCTCATAGCTACTCTTTCAAATTGGTCGCTTGAAATTTAAAAATTATTAAGCCATTTATGTATTCGATTTTTTAATTTGAATTGATGTCTTTTAAATTTCAATTGATGTCTTTTAAATTTCAATTGATGTTTTTTAAATTTCAATTGATGTACTTTACATTCCAATTGATGTCTTTTAAATTTCAATTGAAGTTTTTTTAATTTCAATTGATGTATTTGAATAAGCGCGTCACGGCTTATTATAACCTGGGATTGATGATGGAGTTCCAACTCCATATCAATCGCTGGAGATGGTGAAGATATGGTTGAGCTAGTGTTCATTTATACAATTTCTCATAATATCATAAATTGTATAAACGATGTGAGATGTATGGAACAGATAAGAATTAGTAGTGGCCCAGAGTTAGGACTACGGGAGACGGTTCCTACCTTTAACGACTGGATGCTTTTAAATTGAGAAGGGTTAGAGCTTTTAACGTTATAAATTGTATTGGGGTTTATTTTCTATATAAATTCAAAACCCAATTAGATTTTAGGTTGTGAGATGATGTAAGTGTAGATGTAAAAAATGCAGCTTCAAAACGGGAGAGAAAAAAAGAGATATAAACCGTAGCGGCTGTGTGCAGTAGAACAACTGATTTGTGCTTCGTGCACTTTACAGAGAAGAAAGGCTGCGCGATCGTAAATCGGTTGATAATTAACAATTCACAAACTAAAGCTAAACTGTTCTCAATCACAATGAGGTACGAGTACAGTACTTAACAATTCATTTCAATTCATTACATATATAAGGGTAAACGCTTGGCGTTTAGACAGTATTTCAAATTTCGATTGATGCTTTTCAAATTTCAATTTATCTATTTCAAATTTCAAATAGAATTGCTTAAATTTCAATTGAGTTTTTTCAAATTTCAATTGGAAATGCTGTAGTAGCGGCGAATTAGTAGTACCTAGTTTTGAAGTTAAACTAAATTTGTCTCTGTTCTGGTATGGTCGAGCTTGGGAAATGGATTGGAGAGGGTTCTTGACCTTACGAAAACAGCTGCCACTAGCAAGAGAAAAAATATCATTCCAAAAACATGCTAAATGCTTTTTAGCACTTTTTTTGGGACAATTTTTGCAAACCTTTGACTTTTCTGGCACCATTTTTAGAATTTTTTGTCGATAAATTGCATTTTTGTTTATAAAGAGTATCTGTTTTTCGGAACTGAAGTCAGAAATAATGCTTATTTTCAACCGGGAATTGTAAAATTTATAGAATTATAACGGGTGTCGATTTTAAATATGTACGTATCGTATGTTGGTCCAGACTTCTTATTAATTTCATTAATTTTGTATTTCGCAGTATGTCCTGGGCTAGCTAGCTACAGTGAGAAGGCGAAACAAATGAGCAGCAAATCAGGTTTAGTAGGTGACAAATATCACTGAAGCTCATCACACATACGGGCCAACAACAGATAGAAACCAAAAGAAGAAAATCCAGGTTCGACATATTGCATTCTGGCCAGCGTCTGATCCATAATGGGCGGCTGCAATCAAATTTCCTGGCAGTAGGTAAAATGCAAAAACACGGTGGGCTGGGTTTGCCTCCCGCCACCATTCATAATGGCAGTGAAAATAAGTAGACGAACAAGAAAACATAAACAACCCCTATTTAGTGACGACCCCCGCAAACGACCTCCGCAGACGACCCCCGCAAACGACCACGATTTACGGATATGCGCTTGGAATGTAAGAACTTTATATAGATCCGGTGCAAGTATCCAACTGGCAGATGTCCTCGAAAGTTATAAGGCTGACATTACCGCTATCCAGGAAATGCGATGGACAGGACATGACTGCACAAGAAAAAGAAACTGCGATATATACTACAGTTGCCATGAAAAAAACATGAATTTGGTTGCGGATTTGTAGTTGGTAAAAGACTGCGACATCTAGTCTCTAGGTTCAATCCTGTGACTGAACGTATAGCCACAATCCGCATAAAAGCGAAATATTTTTATATTTCCCTAATTTGTGTGCATGCTCCGACAGAAGAGAAAGATGATGATGCCAAAGACATATTCTATGAGCTCCTAGAGGAAACGTATAACCGCTGCCCTGACCATGTCATTAAGAATGTACTAGGAGATTTTAATGCTAAAGTAGGAAGAGAGAATGTGTTTAATCCAACTATTGGCAATTTTAGTCTACATGCTGATAGTTCTGACAACGGTATGAGACTGATTGACTTTGCCGCAGCAAAAAACATGGTCATTTATGGTACAAGATTCCAGCATAAAGACATCCGCAAGGCTACTTGGGTATCCCCTGATCAAAGAACGAAGAACAAAGTTGATCACGTGGTAATTGATGGAAGGGACACATCCAGTGTCATGGACGTACGATTGATCCAAGGAGCTAACCTCGATTCTGATCACTACATAGTAGCAGCAAAGGTTCGCACAAGATTAAGTAGAGCGAAAATCGTACGAAAATCTCAGTGTACTATGTCCCATATCTGAAAACGGTGACCCGGGTCTCTCTGCCAACTACCGTAGAATTTGCCTTTTATCCATATCATATAAGGTTCTATCAAGTATAATGTGCGAAACACTAAGACCAATTATCGCTGACCTGATTGGACCATACCAGTGTGGCTTTAGGCCTGGAAAATCCACAATTTACCAGATTGATGCTACAAATTGACACCTATTATCTGGTTGTCGATTATAAAGCGGCCTTGGTATTCCAGGTATTCATGTCTGAGCTTGGTATTGCTGCAAAATGTATACGCCTTTGCAGGATAATCTTGACGAACTCCAAATCTGCAGTGAAAGTTGGTAAGGATCTTTCCGAACCTTTCGAAATAAAGCGAGGTGTCAGGCAAGGCGACACCCTATCGCACGATCTCTTTCACGTCTTAATGGAGATCATTATGAGAAAAGCTGCAGTCAACATGATTAAAACCATCAGCAACCAAAGTCACATGCTGCTTGCGTATGCTGGTGATATAGATATACTACGGCGTACAGTTAGAGAAGTTACTGCGGTGTTTCCGAGTATTAAGAAGGAGTCAGCAAAAGTGGGTCTGACGGTAAATGAGGACAAGACAAAATTAATGTTTTCGCCGAGCTGGACCTCCTCGCGATTGGAATAAAGCGTGGACCTTGAAAGCCGTTATAACTTAAAGGGGGTGAACGGATCTATATACCTCGGATCTGTCGTAAACAAAACCAAGAACGTCAGCCTTGAGATCATGCGGAGAATTGTGCTAGCGAATATATGTTATTTTGGGCTAAGCGAGCACTTTAGATATAAAGCCCTATCTCTAATAACAAAAACCCAGCTATAGAAGACTCTCATATAACCTGCCTTGCTTTATGGCGCAGAATCCTGGGTCTTATCGCAAGCAGATGAAATACCTGTAGGAGTCTTCGAATGAAAAAATCCAATAACTGTTCGAACTCATGGGCGATGTGTTAACACCTTTTTGCTACACGGTACCTGTTCGATTTCTATGAACACATTCGTAATTGTTACATTGGAAAATAAAAAACAGCGTTCAATCATATGATGACGTTACAGTTAAAAATTAAGCACATGTGTCATTATTTTCTTGCTCAATACTTTTTGTTTTATTCCCACAAAAGTCAAAGAATGCAAAGCAACAGACACTTGTATATACATACATACATTGTTATGTTCGTACATACGCTACACAAGTTCACAAAATTGTCGTTGCTGTCTTGCTATCTCATTTTTATATACGTATAATACGTCACTACTCTCTTTGCTCTGAGAGTGCTCCGCACCCACATTTTATTGAACTTACCTTTCACTATAATAAAAAAACAAAAACACCAACAACAAAAACAACTACTACTACTACTGATATATTGGTGATTTATTTGTGTTTGCTGTGTCATGGAGTCTTTGTGTTGGTGGTGGGACACATGTACATACATACATTATTATGTTAATACATACGCTATAGATACAATTTCCTTTGCCTCACCCCTGCCACACCCCTCTTTCATTGCTCTCTTGCTCGCTCATTTTTGTTTAACACGTCATTATTCTCTTTCGCAGTCGCAGAAAATCTGGTTTTAGCAGCAGCATAAAATCTGGTTTTAGCAGCAGCATAAAATCTGGTTTTAGCAGATTTTGACTTTGATAGATTTAGTCCCTATACGCCGCTATAGATGTTAACACATCAAAAATATTCCGAAAAATTTATGGACCTATAGTGCACAACGGCGGGCATGAACCGTGAGCTTTATCCCGACATTGGCATAGTTAAGCGGATCAAAATAACGCGATTGCGCTGGTTAGGTCATATCAGTAGAGTGGTTGAAGACGAACCAGCACGAAGGGTTTTCGAAACCGAACTCGATGGAAGACGAAAAGATCGAACTGGTTGCCGAAATACCTTATCTTCGTTTTGTAAGGTCCCTGATCCCCCGGGGTTGTTCGAGACCATATAAGTAAGTAAGTAAGAAACCGATTTATGATATCGTTTATTTTTTAACCAATCTTTTTCAATTTTGAGATCGACTACCGACTACATAACCATGAGAAACCTTGTTAAAATACCGTTGGCATCCGGTGTAAAACAGCAGGTCCAAACCAGTGTCTGAAAGCCTACGCCTTCATACGATGTAATGGGAAACTAAACTGTAGGCCATATAAAATTTGCAATTTAATTTCGCTTTAAAAAAAATAGTAATATTCCCTATTTCGTTTCGCTTGCATCAAACGCGAACAAAATGACATTTGCCGCAAATTTAAAAAAACGTTTTCGATAACTGAAATTAGCCATTTCTTTAATGAGAGCACAGATTACGAAGAACGTAAATTTCTCTCATTCTCTCATTCTGCCGACTGCATATACCATCTTATCCACTAGTTTGGCATACATACTCACCCATACACATAAAAGTGATCACACACTCTAATGCTTCTACCTGCCAATATATCTTGGATGGACAATTGATGCGTGTAGTTAGGCAGTGAAAAAATAGAAAAAAATTCCAACTTTTTTAAAACAAGCTTGATGGGTAAATTCAAACCAAATTAAATGTAAGGATTAACAGAAGTTCGTTTCTCCCAACTACAGTTTCCAAACGAACTTCAGTTATCTAACATTTCGTTTGGGAGGAACTGGGTTTTTCTTTGCTTGTAGTAATATTATATATTTCGTGTTTTATGGGCACAAAGAACAAAGACATGGCACGGCAACGCTCGCCATTGAGGCAACGGCGGCTCTTTTCTCATGTTTGAAAATGCCATCATGCCAAAAACCGCACCAAAGAGTCATTTGTTGTTGATGCATCGGCTTCTCCCCGATGACGCGTGGTTTGGCGGAGCTCAAATTGCATCAATTTTATTTCCGGTAAAAATTATCATCTTCACCCAAGCGATATTCAGCCCATTCAGTGCACCGAAAACGCTTCGGATGGTAAAGAGGCTTCAGTTCCTGGACTGCCTGGAGTTTATAGGACTACATACTGCTGTCGTAGATTTATTACAGTTTGAGTTGAGGCCTCAGCACTTTAGATTAAAGTTTTTAATACTTTCCTATTTGTTAAATTTGAGTTTAAAAAACAATCTGGAGGTCTGAGGTATGACTAACTGAAAGAAACTCATTGGATAGAGCTGCTTGTAAAGCTAGACACCTGGAGGTTATAAAAGCTGTAGTTTATTAGTTTACCTATAGGAAAATAAAGAAAAACTTGTAATATTCAAATTTTTATGATGTAGTATAGTAAGGTTTAATTCTTCTGAGAACCGCTGGGATATTTGAAAAGGATTTAGACTTTTTAAAAATCATTTCAAAATTAATATCAATTATACGCCCACGTTCATTATGGTGAAAATAAAGTTATGTTTATCGCTTTTACACCAGGCAAATTCAATTCTTAAATGGAAATTCTGCTTTGTGTCGCATATTTATAAACGCAACTCTAGCATGTGAGCATACTTTCACAAAATCAGATGTTTTCTTCTTGCATCAATACTTCTGCAATTTCAATTGATATTTTTCTTTCTTCCCTGAATCTAAAGGCACAAAATAGGTTAACTGTTTGAGTGAAGTTCAAACAAATTTTATTTTGAGCCATTATTATATCTTAACTAGGGACTACAATACAATGCAAAAAATTTTATGGTCGACCTTGCAATCGTTTCGAGTCCTACGCGTCTCCTTCTTTGTATTCTTTAAGGATATGACTTCAACATATTTATAATGGTAACGGTGTGAAATCACTTCAACATTAAATTAGAAATACATTCATCTTTCAACAAAACAGATTTTTCATTTACTTTAGACCAAATTAAATTTTAAATTGTTGACAGCTCACGTACTCGTATTTGCTTGTTTGGCATTTCTTTACACAAACACAATGACATTTCGCATGTTGTTAATGTTGGATATTGATGCTGTTATAAAATTGAATTTTTTTTTTGTTATTAATGTACAATTGTACATTCGTCCTCTTCAGGGATAATGCAGACAGGCAAGTACGACAAGGAAAAACAGCAAAGCTTTTGACTGACATAATATTGCAGATGGTCGTGGCCTGTAGAGTTATACGCTACACACGGGATTTTATGAGTAATAGGAATTAATTAGCTGTTTTGTTTTACAAAATACGTGTTAAATCTCTGTAATAACTTCCATCACTTTGTGGGATAAATATAAAGCTATTATATAACATTTTTTATGTGCTACCGATGGTATTCCTGTGGATGTTTAGGTATTCTGTCTGACAAAGTTTATTGATTTAATGTGTTAGCGGTGGTAGTCCTGCCAAAGATTCTGTAGGTTCTTTAATTAGTGTGCAATTGTTTGGTATAATGTGTTACAGATGGTAGTTCTGTGGATGATTGGCAAAACTGTCTACCGCTTTGTTTCATGTACTGTGCTGTGGTAGGCCTAATGATGCGTCGGCTTGATTTCCACTCAATTTGTTTATTTCTTTCTTTAATGAGCTATCGATGGTATTCCTATAGATATTTCGTCATTTTGTGTTGTAGTTTGTTCGGTTTAATGTGTTACAGATGGTAGTTGTGCGGATTTCTCACAAGTTTCTCTAGCATTGTTTCAAGTAATTTGCTGGCTATAGTTTTCTTGTAGAAAGTGTTTTAAGTCAAATAGTCACTGTGCAATTTGTGGTAAGCTTGGGGATGGGTCGACTGTTTTTTATGTCAATTGGTTTTATTTTCTCCTTAATGAGCTATCGATCGTATTTCTCTAGATATTTCGATAGTTTATCTTGCAAATTTGTTTGATTTAATGTGCTAGCGGTGGTGCCCTGTAAATGTTGCAATAATACAAATCGTCTTTCTTGTACAGCCATGCCCTGTTCTTCACATCTCTTGGAGAGCAATACTGTCAGCCTTATAATTCTCGAGGATATCTGGCAGTTGGATAGTGGCTCCAGATGTGTATACTGTTCTAACATTCCAAGTGCATATCCGTAAATCGTGATCCTTCGGAAGATCTTGGTGTCATTTTGTGTAAACTAAAGTTAAGTTCCAGTAGAGTCAGTGTTTTTATTCTTATATGTTTCCAAGGTGGCGAAGTGTGATCGCAACAATATGGCCAATATAGCTTTGGCGGAAGACAAGCCCAACCCACGATGGTTTGGCATTTTACCTACTGCCAGAGTGATTATGTTTCAGCCACACGTAATGGATCAGGCGTTGACCAAAATGCAGTGTGTCGAAACTGGATTTTTGTTTCTTTACTTTTGAGCCGCCGTTGGCCAGTACTGTTGGCTCATCCATTTTCAAAGAGCAACATTATATGTTCCCTAGTTCGAAGAGCTTCAGTGATAGGGTCACCTATTTAACCTGAGACGAATCAGTGACCACATGAACACTCAGCCTATTCATTCCTTTCGCCTTCTGATTCTAGCTAACAAACGAAGAATTTCGATAAATCTATTGCCCGGGACATACTTTTACAAAGTTGAAGGAATCGTTTCTAGCCACTACTAAATGAGTGACCACCAGAAAATTTCCACCTTCACGGTCAGTTCCGTGTGTCAATTGTTTTGATTTAACTGTTCTGGTAGTTAGTCTGACATGTCGATGATATAATTATTGGGGTCACTTGTCTGATTTAATGTGCTACCGATGGTAGTCATACGGATATTTCTACGGATGTCACTGAAGTGTATCTGATAGTTTGCTTGATTTAGTGTACTTCGGCTAGAAGTCCTGTGCATGTTTACATAGTATCGGGTTTTTCAATATGAGCGCTACAAAAGTTTTTTTAAATAAAACAAAACCGGTTTTAGATACCAATGAAATTCTTTATTCCTGTGAAAATACGTTCGATGCCATTATGTATGGAACTCGATTTCTTTTGAATGACCACCACGGGCACGCTTGCAGAAGTTCAGACGCTGAACCCAATTTTCGACGGTTTTCAAGCATAAATCGGCGGATACTGCTGCAATTTCACGTTCGATATTCGTACGAAGTTCACCAATCATCGCTGGCTTGTTGACACGGGACCATAGACTTGACGTAGCCCCACATGAAATAGTCTAACGGCGTCAAATCGCACGACCGAGGCGGCCAATCGACTGGGCCATTACGTGAGATAAGACGTTCACCAAACTTGGTTTCAAATAAATTGATTGTGGCTTTCGCAGTGCGGCTTGTGGCGCCGTCCTGTTGGAACCACATGTCCTCCAAGCCCATATTATCCAATTCGCATTCACAGTAATGTGCCTGTCTTGATCATCACGGAGGAAGTACGATCCAATGACGCCGCCGGCCCATAAGCTGCACCAAACCGTAATTTTCTCGGGATGCAATGATGACTCATGGATTACGTGTGGATTGCTGTCTGACCAATAACGAATATTTTGCATATTGACGAAGCCATTTAGCCAGAAATGAGCCTCATCGGTGAAGATGATTGAGGCCACTGAAGTTGAGGCCACTGGCTCCAAATTTCGGTAGAAAATTTTAATAATTTTGACTCGTTGTTGCCTCGAATATCTCTCCATGAAAAAATGGCAAACCTTACTGAAGAGAAATGTCAAAAGAGCGGGAAAAAATATGGCGTCGTGTGCTGTCCCTATCGATTTAGTTTTATAGCATCTCTGTTGAAAAACCCTTTATATTCGATTCAATCATATGGAGAGGTGTCGACTAATTCGCTCAAATTCTGGTTTTTTACATGGGCTACGGGTAGTGCTTCTGCAGATGTTTTGGTATATTCTGACAGTTTATTTAATTTCAAGCCCATCTTACTAAGGGTACTGTTGTGAATGATTAGGGTTTTTTTTTGTATTAATGTATTTCCGATTATAGTCCTGTGGATGTTTCGGTTGGTTATTTGAATTGATTTGCTATCGATGAAAGTCTAGGGAATATTTTTTGATTTGCAATTGAATTGACATAAACAGCCAATTACACTATGTAACAAAATTTAAGTTTTTGCGTTGGGGATGGTCAATTGCTGCGCCAAATGATCACACTAGGTGAATATACTCAACCCACAAAAATTTAGACTGCTGTGTAGCTAAACTTTTTTAATAGGCGTGGCAAGTTTTCATTTTTTTACCCGATATTGTCCGAGATAAATTTAAAACTCAAGTATAAATATTGAATTGAACGAATTCTTGTGGTAACATGTCTTGAGGAAATTTGACAGGGATTATTTTCGTAGAATATTCAAATGCTCTATTTCAAAGTTTAAAAAGTACCAAAAATTTACACTAGAACGGACAGCTACGGATCTAGAATATTTCCTCGAATTTATTCCCCATTAAATTCCATTATGGGTCATTGTAGAAAAAAATTCTCTATCTTTATTTCCAGACGCCCTTTTTGTCCGTTTTTGAAACAAAGTCAAGAAATTTGCATCAAACTAACCACCAAAATATCCAAATGTTCTACCAATTCCTTGTGAAATAGATTTTACTAGAGGATTTACTTTAATTCTTGAATCTGAAAATATAAATTGTGCAATTTTATTATGCAATTCCAAGTTTAATATGAAGCGGTGGAATCAATATTTTTCCTTTCGAACGAGATATTTGTTTATTATATTTCACAATTCAAAAGTGTAATTTTTTCATCAACACATCAATTCTGTCATATTTTAGCATGGGTTCTATGCCATTTTTGTTGTAACTTTTGGTGGAATTTTTGAACATTTTTTGAAAAGGACTAAAGGACATGTAGACAATATAGACAACCTTCTTGAGCAATATGTACATACATATTTGTTTGGCAATATATTTTTAGAACATAGTGTGTTTAAAATAAACCATTTCAGATTTAAATTACAAGATTTCAAGATTTAAATTTTTATAAAAGGACATATGCAGCTTTAAGATGAACGATCCTCGTCTTTGAAATCCTCTATTAAAATCAATTCCACAATAAATTGGCAGAACACTTGGATATTTTACCGGTTATTTGTGTGCAGTTTTCTTAACCTTGTTTCAAAAAAGGACAAAAAGGACGTCTGGAAATAAAAGTAGAGAATTTTTGACTATGACGACCCAGAATGAAATTTAATGAGGAGTAAATTCGTGGAACATTCTGAATCCTTAGCTGTCCATTTTAGTGTACATTTTTGGTACTTTTTGAACAAAGGCCGAAAATGACCCTTTACACTTTGAAATAGAGCATTTGAATATTCTACGAAAATAATCCCTGTCAAAATTCCTGAAGACATGTTATCACAAGAATTCGCTCAATTCAATATTTATACTTGATTTCTAAATTTATTTCGGACAGTATCGGATAAAAATATGCACACTTGCCACGTCCATAAAATACACAGCGGTCTAACTTGTTGGGGTTTGACTATACTCACCTAGTGTGATCATTTGGCGCTGGAAGCGTCCACCTCCAAAATTTAATGGTGCACGGTGTTACAGGTAGGTTGCTAATTTCAAACAAGAGTTTTTTTATCGTCGCTGGCTTGTTGGCGTGAGACCATAGACTTGACGTAGCCCCACAGGAAATAATCTAACGGCGTCAAATCGCACGACCCAGGCGGCCAATCAACTGGGCCATTTCGTGAGATAACACGTTCACCAAACTTGGTTTCCAATAAATTGATTGTGGCTTTCGCAGTGCGGCTTGTGGCGCCGTCCTGTTGGAACCACATGTCCTCCAAGCCCATATTATCCAATTGGAGGCAAAAATATTCGGTTATCATTGAACGGTAGCGATTCGCATTCACAGTAATGTGCCGGTCTTGATCATAACGGAAGAAGTGCGGCCCAATGACGCCGCCGGCCCATAAACCGCACCACACCGTAATTTTTTCGGGATGCAATGATGACTCATGGATTACGTGTGGATTGCTGTCTGACCAATAACGCATATTTTGCTTATTGACGAAGCCATTCAGCCAGAAATGAGCCTCATCGCTGAAAATGATTTTCCGATGAAAATCCGAATCATTTTCAAGTTGTTGCTCAGCCCAATTCACGAACATACGACGCTTATGGTGGTCAAACGGCTTCACTTGTTGCGTCAATTTGATCTTGTAAGGATGTAGGCCAAGATCTTTTCGCAAAATTCGCCACAACGATGCCACAGAGATGCCCAACGCTTGAGAACGACGAGTGAGAGACACATTTGGGCTTTCATGAACTGAAGCCGCAGCGGCAGCAATATTCTCGACACTACAGGCAATTGTTTGTCTCACTGGCACGGGAACATTTTGTACTGTGCCTGTGGTTTCAAATTTTTCCACTAGACGCTCAATTGTTGATCTTGTAGGACGATTTTGACGACCATATATTGGACGTAGCGCTCTTAGAGTTGAGGCCACTGACTCCAAATTTCGGTAGTAAATTCTAATAATTTCGACTCGTTGTTGGCTCGTATATCTTTCCATGATGAAATGGCAAACCTTACTGAAGAGAAAGGTCAAAAGAGCGGGAAAAAATATGGCGTCGTTTGCTGTCCCTATCGATTTACTTTTGTAGCGTCTCTGTTGAAAAACCCTTTCTATATTTTGTTAAACTACCACACGTCTAACAAATCAGTGGTCATATCAGCAAAGAGAGATGCATATTTCCAATGGTAATATCAGTAAAAATATTGAGGAAGCAGCGCCTCTCCTAGACCTTAGTTATTTCAGTGTAATAAAAATGCATCTTCTTTCTTATGAAAAATACAATCAAAAATCTCTTATGGCGTATGTTTTACAATATTGATATGATTGAAACCCGATGGCGTATGCTTAATAATGATTCCCTTATGATTATAACCATTAAGGTTATTCCATTAATGATTTGATACTGTTTACACAAATAGTGTAAATTTTTGCGTATTATTTATAAAAAATTTAAAAATATACTCCTTGACTAGGCTGTGTTTAAGTTTATGATATGTATTACAGTTTAATATTCTACATTCCTTGAATTTTTTGGAACATAAAATTGGTCATGGAAAAAATGGTTTCATACACTACCATTTTTGAAATTCACTAAAGTTATAGAATCTGTATTCCAGTTTTTAATATTCTACAGATTTTTACATACTAGAATCATTAAAACTGTAGATCTTGTGGAAGAATATGGAAATGTAGTTATTTGGCTTTAAAGTAAACTTAATAGGAATGTGGATTAAGGAACTGCTATAGATTAAACTAAGCGCTGCCTTTTTATTGACTTGCTCATTTAGTGTAACCAGTCCATAGAAAAAAAAATAATTTTGTTGCCATTCCCACAAGATCGACGGTAGCGCACTTTCCTTAGAATAAATTATGTCCCATATTTCTTTGCTTTAAAGACCGCACACCAACCATAATAAACCAAAAAAAATAATGTCATTGTTATTATCTGCGTGTCCTAACAACATCTTTGACATTTCTCAATAACAAACATTGACTTATCTTGAGCTCGGTCTGTGTTCTTCCCTCCAACACCGTAAATAGAGGAGAAATCACAGATATTCTATAAAATATACTGGACATTTACAACGCTTAAATGATTACCAAAATGAACTGTTGTTGGAAAAAGATTGCGAGGAGAAGAAAAAAAAATCAAATCTAGCTAGGGAGACAAGGAAATGAATGACACTAAAATATTGTATTGTAGAACAAAAGATATCGAATTTTTTTTTGTTTCTTTTGAGATTTTTAATGTGAGGTCGGTTGGGTGTGTGTATCCGTCATATGTACTCCATTTGGTTTGGCAAATATCTTGCATCCTTGCTAATTCGTTATTTTTGTCTTCAACTTAGTTCCATTATTCTTACTTGAGATATTGGGAAACAAATTGACATTTACTGACATTTGAAATGATAACAAGACACATTCATGCTCACACTACTATACAAAGTACACAACAATATTTTACAATTTGTTAACAGACTTTATACAAAAAGGACATTTAGGAGAATGTTAAAGTTTAACATTTGTTGTTTATTTACAAGAGAGCACATTGAGAAGTTTCTGGACAGGGGATTATTCAACCTTATGATAAGAATTCTATATGTTTATTTCTATTTATCCTATTAAAATAAAATTAAATTTAGTTAACGGATCGGTTTTATTAGTAAGCCAAGTAAAATTGTCGTAGCTGCGACCCTCGGCGTATGATTACTTTTAATTCTGTAATGAAATGCTCAGGCGTATGATGTACACTATGAATTTAACCGAGAACTGATGGCGTATGATAAATATTGATAACTAAGTATTCGATGCATATACAAAATAGTAAGATTTCCAAACAATAAGCTCTAATCCTCTCTTCCTGGATTTGGTTGTGGCAGGAACAGATTTGATTTCAAAAGAAACATTTACATATTTAATGTACACTACTACCTTAACTAACGGCGTGTGGTAAATATTATTGTTTTCAATTTGAAATAATTAAAATTAGAAGTTGATTTTCGGGGAAGCATCGTTCATGGAAAATCATGAAATGTTTCGCCTACGATTATTTTTTTTTTCATAAAATTGAAACAGATATTTAAGGTTTGGAATAACAACTGAAATGTCAAATGGTCCGTATGACATTTATCATAACAGTCTGTCTTTTATTTGTATGGATTCAAGTTATTTACAGACTACAGTATGTTTAAGATATACGATAAATAACAGTGTTGGGATTTTTTAATTTGCATTCAATTTTTATTCGCATTACTTTATAATACAAATGCAAAAGAGTTACCATTGTTATCCATGATAATTAGAAAATGCTGAATTTGCTCAGGCAATGCAAATGTACACAGAAGAAACAAAATGAGCTAAACGCAACGTTCAGAAAAAGTTAGACTGAATGCTTGTACGTATATTTACTACGCTTCTTTTAAAATACGTTCAACACTTTAAACACTGGACTCATATTTACATTTTTACTACGCAGTGTTCAGCTCAGAAATATGAATTTTGTTTCTACTGAACGAAAAATGTATGGTTCTTTATACGCGAACTAAACGTTTTGTTCAGATTTTTTGTAAGGATTTACTTAATTTCTGACTGAACTGTCATTCAGAAAAATAAAATGCAATATTTAGTCAATTTCTTCATAGAAAACGTAAAATGTTTCATTCAATAAAAGAAAATACAAAATAAGAAACATAAACATCGTAACTTAATGCTGCGTTTAAAAAACCTGAATGCAACATCTTAAAAATATTTGTGATCAACATTTGAATTTTTTGACACATTTAACTTTCCAAACTCAAAACTAACGGGACCATATACTATGTCAGGCTGAATGATTGTATATTTACTACATTCGTTTTATGATGCGTTCAACATTTTTAAGACGGAACATACATTTAGATTTTTACAACGCAGCATTCAGCTCTGATCTCAAACTTCTTTTGAGTTTTTTTTTTCTTTGTGTAGATGTCATTTGTGTTTTGTCATTCAGTGATATACGTTGTCGCGATGGAAGATATTTTAAAGGAATTTAATTTGCAATTTCTTTTGCCGGAGTTGGAAGGTAAGTTTTTGTACTCTGTTTATTTTTATGTTATTTTATAATTATATATTTGTATTGGGCTGTTTCAGAAGCGGGGATAGAGTACCGACATTTGGAGTTTTTGAATGAACGCGACATTGCTGATGCAATAAAAAAAGTTGGTCCGAGAGAGGAATTTCGAGAAAAACTTTTCAAGTGGAGGAGCAAAGTGGTAAGTATTTGGTTTATATTATATATGTTTTTTTACAAAATATTCTTTAAACAGCCCTTAAAGGAGTATAATTCAAAAAATCTATTTTCTCAAAAGGTAAGAATTCAGTTGTATAGTTATTTGCTTTTAGATTTTTTTACATTTACATTTTATTATTTCAGACTTTACCAGAGCTATTGTCGACCACAGATGTCGGCATTAGCATAATACATTTTTATAAACAGCACGAACACCTAAGTACGGAGAAACGAGATAAATTACAACAAAATGGTGATTTTAAAATGCGGACCCTTAAAATATATGTGGGCGATGCGCTTCGAATCTATGCACAAAGAAATGAAAATTTATGCCCATTGTATTACATCTCGCAGAGACATAGAAAAAACAATTGCCACTAAGTGTTCTTATAAATTTTCAAATATAATTTCCAAAACTGTACAGCAATTGCTCTTTTAAACTAAAAGATATAAGCGCTGAAAATTTCAATAATAACCAATATCGTCTAGACTTCAAAAATGTATTAACCACTGATTGCTTAACATACAAAAATATAGTTTATAAAAAAAATTCTGTTTTAGCTATTAAGAATGCCGATAAAATTGAAATATATAAATATAAGTTTTGCATTAATAATAATTCCAAAATGCTCGCAGTATGCAGACAGATGAAAGTAACTGAATTTAGCGACCACTTTTTAACGTAGAATACGTTATACGGTAAGGTAGGGGTATTGATCTGGAGCACAAAATTTTGAGAAAATGTTTGTCAACTTTCATCCACTTTTACTTAAATATTAAAACATATTTTAGCAATTTTTATATGTTACTCAGTTTTGGTAATATGTTTTGTTTCGAATTACATTAAAAAAATTATATGTCTATATATAAAAGTTTTATGTAGTTAAGGAAATAAATATTTAAGAGCATGATATTTTAGACTTTTTTTGTACATGCCGCTGTTGTTGTTGGTTTGTAAATGTCGCTGTTGTTTTTGTTGTTGTTGTGAAATCAAATGATTTTGGCTTTGCTGGGCTTTGGTTATTTATCGAGCAGCGTGTAAATGTGTGTGTGTGTACATTTCGTTTTGTTGGATCGGTCGGTTATTAGTTTGTTTGGTGGGGAACATAAAATGAAGGGAGGGGAGCGTGGACACTTGTGTGTGCTTGAAAGTTTACAGATCTTTGCTGTCGTTTGTTTACTTTTGCGAGCAGCGTGTAAATGTGTGTGTATGTACATTAATACAAAGGATTGGCGATGTATACGCTAACCTATTCTACGTCTGACCTATGCGCCCGTGTTATCTAACACAGGCTTGTTATTTTTTTCTTATGAAATATTAAAAACTGAATATAATTTAGTTTATATTATTGATATTGAATCATTTTCTTCAAAGCCAATGAATATTATTTTTGCCAATAATGTACGCTACCAAAATTTGTAAACTTATGACCAAAAAAAATTGTTGCCTGTAAAGTCGGTTTTACGGGCGAAGATTTTACGTGACAACGTCTTTTTCTCGGTAGAATATTTATTGATATGAATATAATTAAATTGCACAATAGGAGTGCAATGAACTCACTTGCCCAATGAGTGTTAGAACTCACGGGCGATGTTTTAACATTTATTGAAACTTATGGTTTAGGAAAATAGAAGTAATTTCAACACCATCTAGGTACCTGTGCGATTTCTATGAACACATTATCAAATGTGACATTATAAACAATAAACATATCCTTTATTATAAAATATAAACATTTCTTTTATTAAAAACAAAAGAAAATAATTTACTAACCAAAAAGTATTTCAATTCATCATATTCGCATATCGTTTTTAAAGCCGACCGCAGCTCTCTGTTTCGTTTTGGCTACCTAATTCATATGAAAATTTCTACACACAAACATACACTACACATATCATAAAGCCAAAAAACAAAAAACAAAAAAAAACAAAAAATAATACCTTATCCAATGCAGACTGATCTAAATCAATATTCATACACACGCACATATATACGCACATACATACTTGCTCAGTCGTCATATATATGATGTGCCAAAAAACAAAAACACTCACACCACCGACCAACAGCCACTAGAAGCCAGCAAAGCAAATCGTTTCTGGCACACAAGTAAACACACACATCCGCACACACAGAATTATTTATTGAGTGGGAGAGAGACGCAAGGCATTCGGCGGGCCTCTCTCTCGTTCGGTGACTCATCGTAACGTTACCGGGCGTTACACTTTTTCATAAGTGACTCCCAGCCGCAACCTAATTTAAGACGTTGTCACGTCAAAATAAAATAAATTTATTAATAAAATAAATATGACCAAAATATGAAATTATTATTATTATTATTATAGTATTACTAACATAAATAAAAATATACAAAAAGTTCTTTTATTTAACTAAAACTAAACGCATCTAGTAAAAAACCAAACCTGCGCTTAGTAGTAAAGATATTAAACGCGCATAGGTTGTTTTTGAACACAAGTTTAGTTTACGAAAAGTGAATGCACATTGTAATTTACTGAACATACATTTAGTAATACTAAAACTGAATGACCATAGTTTGTTTCTGAACACACGTTTTCTTTTGCATAAGCTGAACCATGCACAATAGAAAACTAAATGCATATTTAGCTCGAAACTGAACGTTGTATTTGACTTTCTATTACAAGCATTCACGGTGCAGAAAACGTAACAAATGTTTAGAAAAACTACACATTTGTTCGGTTTTCTACTACGTAATTTTTTCTGTGTAGGTTACGGATTCAGATGCTAATTGTCATGAAATATGGGAATGATTTAATTATTTTGAATTTATTTGACTGCTGTGAATTCTGTTTTTGAAGTAGTTTATATGCAGAGGTTTGCGACGTCGATTAGTGTTGCATATAAAATACATATAAATATTGGAACATTTACGGACATATAAAATATTGGAAAACCAAAACTGCCAGATATGAAGGAAATGCTTTAAAAATATATTAATTTTATTTGAATTTGCATGTGTAGAGATAATTCAATTTACATTACAGATTATAATTGTCATATAATTAATTTTCCCCATGTATGGTAAATAATGTAATATTGATCGTTAATCGCGCCCGCTTTTGTTGGAAGTAAGTTCCTTATCGCTCGTTGCCGGATGGGGGCAAAATGAAAACAAAAATTAAACAACTTTTGTTGCAACACTATTATGCTGCAACCTAGTATTAACAACTACAGTTTATACTTTTGCTTTGGTTTGTGTCTAGACTAACGAGTTTAGTGATTTAGTTTATATTATAGTTTTGAACACAATGAAAAGTAAATTTATTAAAGCCAAAGTGAAAGAAGTTTACAAACAAAAACATTTTCTGAAATTATTGTCATTTCTCAAAAAAAAATAATATTTTCTCAAATAAAAATACCTATTCATATTCTTAAACAAAGTACCTTTTCTGGAAAAAATACGATACCTTACCTTAAAGAAGTACCTTTGCTTAAAAAAAGTAAATTTTCTTACAAAAAGTACGCTTTCTTAAAAAATTATTACTTTGTAAATAAGTATTGCCTTTCCTTAAAAAGCTACAGTTTTTTAAAGAGTACCGTTTTGTGAAACCAAATTGCTTTTCTTGAGATAACGACCTACTCTTAAATATTTTACCTATTCTTGAAAAAGTTACCAGTTATAAAAAAAATTCCCATTTCTTAAAAAAAAAAATTTCTTCAAAAAAATAACTTCCCTTAAAAATAAGATATGACGACCAAAACGCCGCTGGAAAGACCAGGTGGAATATAACCTGCGAGAGTTTGGTGTTAGCAACTGGAAGGCAGAAAAGCTCAAGCTCGGCTCGTTGGAGGAACATTTTATCCTCATGCTCAAAAATTTGGATACAAATTGTTATTCTTGCATGTATGAATTTCTTTTGTTCTTAAGACATTTTAAAGGTTACTGGACATTCATGTTCGGAGTAATCTTCCACAGATTCTACTATCGAGTTTTCAGAATGCCTATATCTCCACTCTATAGTCAGCACAATAGAAAACTCTCTTGAGAATAACGTCTTCGCTCTGGGTAACTTCCTGGATATCGATAACAATAACATTCAACCTTCGGCGATTCTCAGGCCATTACAGAATCTAGTAGTCGACAGCTTAGTGACACACCTAATTGGGAAGCAACTGGTGGATAGAACCATCAAAGCTGAATGGGGTGGTGTTGCAATTGCTAGGAACGTTAACAGTGGGACACCGCAGGGGGTCTTCTGTCTCCACTATTAGGGTTAACATCTGTCAATGAATAGCTTCTTGAATTGGACAGAGCCGAATTCCAGGTATTTTGCTATCATCTGTACGGGTAGAAACCTCAATTTACTTAGCATTCGTACAACCAGCCTACTTGGTCTGATTTCGAAGTGGACCGCTAACAACGGACTACCCCTTAACCCACTTAAAACCGAGCTTATCTTGTTCTCTAGGAAATATAAAATACCCGCATTTGAACTGCCGTCTGGTAATGGGATGCAATTACAATTGACGGAAAAGGTCCATTATCTGGGAATAATTCTCGACAGAAAAGTGTCTTGGAAACCGTATGTGGAGAAGAAGGTAAAAAAGGCATTCCAGACACGCTGAATTACGACACCGGATCAACTCTATTCCCGTAAAAACGGACTACTGTATCCCCTACCTTCTACCAGCGACAAATCTAAGGACTTATATTCCGAACAGCAATACCTGGGACATTGTCTTGTAGAAAAACACGCCCTAAGATTGTGGCATAAAAACTCCACTCTCTGTAGAAGCTACATGGAAGAGGACAAGTAAACGACGAATCACCTTCCCTTGGATTGCCCTGCTCTGTCACGACTGAGAAGCCCTACAGGTTATTCATGTAGGTGTTATAGACAAATTCATTGAAAGGGCAAATTGGCAAGATGACTAAACAATAGTTGCTATTGAGGAAATTGCAGGTATCACTTTTGGGTTCTCTAGCCTAACTGTGCTAGACATCGTGCTGTCTTGTAGTCTGTTCTACCAACCAACCACGTGTGACTTACACCGGGTTATGACCAACATTCAGATGAAATACTCGTCAAAAGTGAATGACAAGCATTGAATTACCGACCTCTAAAGGGTGTCTCAGAAAGATTGCACTTTTTAAATTTCGTGTTTTTTTGCGCAACTGGCAACTCTGAAAGTTGGCAGTTGTCACATGATTATTAAAAATGGAGCGCTTTAAAATAGAGCAACAGGTTATAATTATGGAAACTTGTTACGAAAGTTTGGAAAGTTATGCTGAGAACACGCGCAAACTTTGAGAAATTTTCAGTCGAGAAACTGCTTCATTCAATCATTCGAAGACTGGTGAGAGAATTTGAAGAAAATGGATCGGTTGTGGACAGTAAGACTCGAGAGTGTCGACGAAACCCCGAAACCAACAATTCGGCATCGTTCTCAACAACTTTAAATTTCACGAAGCACTACGCGGCGAATTTTGACCTCCACCAGCAGACCATGGAAACGCCGGCAATTCGTTCAGTGGGTAAAGGCGCCCAGTGAAATCAATGCCAATTTTAAAAGAAAAAATGATCTTCTCCGATTAAGCGCATTTCCATCTGAATGGCTTCGTGAATACACAAAATTGTCAAACCCACAACGTGCGACTGTCTGGTGTGGATTTTGGTCACGCAGCTTGATTATTCCTTACGTTTTTGAAGATGAGGCCGAAATTGCAGTGACTGTTAACGGCAATGGTTACATGAACATGATAACGGAGTTCTTGTGTCCTTAAGTGGACAGCATGGATCTGGACGTCATGTGTATTCGGCAAAATGGCTCCATGTGCTACATCGCACATGAAACAATCGATTTATTGCAGCAAAGATTCCAGAACAAATTACTCTCAAGAAATTTTTATGTCAACTGAGCACGAAGATCATCTGATTTAACGCCTTCCGATTTCTTTCTTTGGGGTTTTGTGAAATTTCGGGTTTATGCGAATAAACAAGAAACAATTCCTGAGCTTAAATCCGAGATCCACCTCATCACAGGCGAGACACAGACATATCTGTGTGAAACAGCCATGAAAAATTTTATGAAAAGAATAATGGCCTGTCATCAGAGCCGGGGGCCATTTGACTGATTTTTTATTGCATACTTATTCGGAATATATCCTCTTTACAATCCAGTAAAAAATCGCAACTATCTCAAAGATTACATGTTCTTCTTTTAAAATTAAGAAGTGAATTCTTACTGAGACACACTTTACAACCGTAACACACTTTTGTAATTGTTCTGTATATTTTTCGAAAAAGATTCAGGCGTATCAAATAACTCTTTACTAGTGATATCAGCAAAGAGGCATCAATATGTCCATTGGCAATATCATTAACAAATATTGAAGAAGCGGCACCTCTCCTAATCTTTAGTGACTGCAGTGTAATAGAAATGCATTTATTTCATATTAAAAACACAATATCGGCTGCAAATCTTTAACTGAGTATAAAACGAAACCCTCTTTGGCGTATAATTTATAATAATGACACGACCCAAAATATATGGCGTATAATTAATATTAATTCCCTAAAAATTGTTACGATTAAGATTATTCCTTTAATGATTTGACTATGCACAAAATATAAAGCACAAAATATGAAGAAAATACAAATGGAAGGCTTAACCTTTTGCATTTTGTTTTTGCTCATTTATCCATTCCTGAAGACGATCTTCGATGGGGACCTAAATAAGGAATAAATAAATTTGAAACAAAACAATGAGTGTTCGAACTCACAGGCTTTGTGTTAACACCTTTTTGGTACACGGTACCTGTTCGATTTCTATGAACACATTAATAAATGTTACATTGGAAAATAAAAAAAGAGTAGTTTTTGTGCTGGAGGCTCTTTCGCTATTGCACTTTCTTTTTTCTTACATCTGCTTTAACATTAGATGTATAATATTGTTAAAATAAATAAAGCAATATTTAGCTCACTGAAATAATTGTTTTTGTTTTGTCATAAACAGGGCGTCGACAAAAAGTATTGAATAGTATAGAGAACTTATTGCACTCTTTTTACGCTCTCATGTAGAGAGTCTGAGTAAAAGTGAATAAACGAGTTTTATTCTCTTTATAGAATATTTAAATATAAATACACCCTTTCGACAATGTTATTACATAAAACAATACAAAAAGCATACATGTTTCAAAAGGCATTAATGTTTCACATCAAAATTATGAATGGACCAAATTATGGCAAAAAGAGGATAATACGTTTTGAATCATATTTCAGTTGTCCCCAGTGTTTTAGAGTCATACAATTCGTTCCATGAGTTCTCTATACTATTGAATACTCTTTGGCGAAGACGACCTGGTTGTTTGTTCGCTGCCGCTACATCAATACTTTCATAATTATTTTCAGGCAGGGACTATTGTTGTACAAAAACCACGTATGTGATGATAACGCTGTGTGTTGTTTGCGTGTGTTCACTTTTATAAATTGCCTCAAACGTGCCGATAAATGTACACATCAATAAAATAAATTGAAAATATAAATAATAAAAAGAAATTGAAATTGTACCCTTTGAAATAGCTGTATTTATTCTTGTGGCATGTTCTTCAGGAAAATAGTCTGCATTCGTTTGATTTTTAAATGAGAAAATTGGGCATTGAATAATTGCCCTCGCACCCTAGCATTTGTGAAATTTAATTAAGTTTTCGAATCTGTATAGCAGTGTTATTGGATCAAAGATCTACAGCGTATGATTATTATTTATTTCACTAGTGAAACCAAGGCGATTGGACTACAGGGTGGCTGATGAATATTGGTACATTAAGAAACTAAAGTAAATTTTTTTCAGTGTATGAAATTAGTTTTTCTTGTATTCATGTTAAAGCTCATTAAATTTTATTAACCCTGCTGTTAGATTAGAAAAAACTTACGAATCTTAGATTGAGGGACCATTTGGTCCATACTGCAATTTTCATCCAAAATAATAATTTTATCTTATCCTTTGTAACTATTTTGGTTCAATAATTTCTAAAGCAAGTATTTGACATATCAAAAACATCTTCTAAATATTTGACATGAATTTACATTCGCTTGGTAATGAAAAAATGTACTATTGACCAAATGGTCCTCTAATCTAAGATTCGTCATTTTGTATTTTTCTCAGTCCTGAATAAAGTTAGAAAATTTAATTTTCGCACATAACATTGTTTTATTAAAAGACCCCATTAGCAGAAAAATTTAGTCAGTATATATCACCGTTCCAAAGTTACAAGGGAAAACAGAAAAAATTTGGACCAAATGGTCCTAATCTAACAGCAGGGTTAAATATAATTTAATTAGTTTTACAAATAATGGAATTTAAATGCCCTCCTTCTCGCTGATGCATGTGGAGAGTTGCGGCAGGATTAGCCGCAATTGTTGCTTTCGTTCATTAAAATTTGTTGGTTTTCCTTTGTAGACTTCCTGTTTGCAATAACCCCATAAGAAAACGTCAGGTGCAGTAAAGTCAATGTGGAGTTTTTGGATATCAGCTTATTGGGAAATTTTCGTCGCAATTCTGTCATAACGGGCCGGGCTTATGTGAGGAGTTGCACCATCTTGCTGAAACCACACAGGGTTGAAATAAATTCTCATTCGGAGTAATTCTTGATAGAAAAACTCTCTCAACGTGCTCAAGTAACGGTCTCCAGTAACCGTAACGTTGTGACCGTTTTCTTCGAAGGAGTAGGGCCCGACAATGCAGCGTTATGAAACTGCGCAGCAGACTGTGAAACGAAATGGATGAAATTCCGTCTCATGGAGTACCTGTGGGTTGGAGGCATTCCATGTTCGATAATCTTGTTTCTTTATGTTGCCGTTTAAATCAAAATGGAATTCGTCAGACATGAAAAGACAGTTCAACATGTTTCCGTCCTCTTCAGCTATTTGAAGCATCTTCTGGCAAAATTCCAAGTGAATCGGGAAGTCTGCTGCGTTCAGTTTGTTGGCCATTTTAATTTTATATGGGAATAAGTCAAAATCTTTGTGCATAATTGACTGCAGTGACTGTTTGCTTATACCCATTAGAACAGATAAGCTTCTTGTCAAAATTCTTTGATGGTTTTGGTATGGCAGCAGCTACAGCAGCGATGGTTTCCTCCATCCGAACAGAAGGGGTTCGGTGGTAGGGTCATCTGATGACTGTCCCATGCTCAGATAAATTGTTTACAAGTCTCATTATGGTCCATTTGCTCGGAGGATTGCCGCCAAACGTGCGCCTATACTCTCTTTGGACCGAAACTATGGACTCTAGTGCGTGATAGCGACGCACAATTCAAATTCTTGTTTCTGTGTTCCAGTCATCCATTTTTGTTAAATCTAAAAAGCAATTTGCAAAATAAAAATAAATTAACCAGATTCATTAAATAGATGAAAAGTTATAATTTTTTTGGTAGCGGCTTTCAACATATAACGGGTCCGCAATTTAACGTTTTTTTTCAACTAGTGCTTATTTCGTGAATGGTAACACTTAGCTCATCTCTGATTTGACAGATAATTAGTTTTATCCTTCCGCTGAACGAATACGGTTGTGCATACGCTTGAACAACGCTGGCAAATATGGGAAAAATGGGCCTGCGATCGACTTACAGAAGATGTCGATTTTGCCAAAAAAATCATCTTTTCAGATGAAGCTCATTTTGATCTTGGCGGGTATGTAAACAAGCAAACTTGTCGCATTTGGAGCACCGAAAACCCGCACGCATACATTGAAAGTCAAAACGAGTCACTGTTTGGTGCGGATTTTGGTCCAGAGGCATAATTGGGCCAGGTTTCTTCGAAAATGAGCAAGGAGTGGCCGTTACAGTCAATGGCGATCGTTATCGGGCCATGTTGAACGAATTTTTGTTCACAAAAATTGAAGAGGAGGATATTGGCAACATTTGGTTTCAACACGACGGCGCTACGTGCTACACAGTCGAAGCTACACTCGATGTTTTGCGTCCTGTTTTTGAAGATCGCATTATCAGCCGCAGAGCTGATGTCGTTTGGCCACCTCGGAGCTGCGATTTGACACCGTTGGACTATTATTTGTGGGGTGCCCTCAAAGATAAGTGTTACGCCGACAAGCCAGAGACAATTGACGCTTTAAAGGACAAGATTCGTGAAGCCATTGGTGAAATACAGCTGCACACAATCGATAATGTGCTTAAAAATTGGACCGATCGTGTAGGCTACTGCATGGCCAGCCGAGGCAGCCATTTGAATGAAATTATGTTCCATTATTAACCGGAAGGATTGTACTTTCAAATAAAACAAGTAAGAACCTGATATTACGGGTACAAATACAACAAAGAGTAGAACACAACATGTGCTAATGCGTTTTGGATTGAGTAGAGAGCGTATCATCTCTTTCCCTGGCTCTCATTGTAGTGTAAGTTTTTTTCTCTTTATCTGTTCCACTCAGTGAAGTAACTGTTGTACCTCTTTTTTAAATGGAAATATCCATTACTTTTTTCATTCTCTTACTCTTACTTTTTCCATTCTTTTTACAAAAAGTGATGGTGTAAGTTTTATCTGTGGCAAATTTTAAGAAAAAAAAAGTGTTAAATTCGGCTGTGCCGAATCTTTGATACCCTCCTCCTTAGTGTTAACCAGCAAAATATTAAATTTTAAAAAGGACCTTTTTTAAGAAAATTTACTTTTTTAAAAAAATAAAAATAAGTTAGTTGTTCACAAAAGCAATTACTTGTTCACAAATGCTCACAAACGCAGGATGCTCACAAATGCTCACAATGCTCACAAATGCATTGCTCACAATGCTCACATTGAAAATGTACTTAAGAAAATGTACATTGAAATGTACTTTGAAATGTACTATGAAATGTTCTTAATGAACTTTATGTACTTTGAAATGTACTTTCAAATGTACTTAAGAAATATACATTTCTTAAGTACTTAAGAAGAAATGTACTTAAGAAGAAATGTACTTAAGAAATGTACTTAAAAATAAATGTACTTAAGAAATATACTTAAGAAAGAAATGTACTTAAGAAATGTACTTAAGAAATGTACTTAATGAAATGTACTTAAGAAATGTACTTAATGTACTGAATGTACTTTGAAATGTACTTTGAAATGTACTTAAGAAATGTACTTTTTTTAAGAAAATGTACTTTTTTAAAAACAATAAAAATAAGTTACTTGTTCACAAGTAAAATAAAAAAGCATTTTTTAAAAATAAAAAAACATTTTTTGAAGAACTGTTAAAAAAAAAAAAAGCATTTTTTAAAAATAAAAAATCATTTTTTGAAGAACTGTAAAAAAAAAAAACAAGCTGGGACGAGAGTTGAACCAACAACCCTCAGAGTCCAACACGCAGCCCTTCACCCATCAGGCCTAAGCGACCTTAGACGAACTGTGACAAAATTCATATAAATGTATGAACACATGAAATACATGTAAACATTCTAAAGTACTTATCTATTATAAAGAATAACAAAGATTTTCTGCATGGAAATTCACCACGCGACAAAAGGAGTAGCAAAAGTAAAGTAAAAAAGCATTTTTTGAAGAACTGTTAAAAAAAAAAACAAGCTGCAAAAAGATTTTTTTTTAAAAATAAAAACGCATTTTTTAAGAACTAATAAAAAAAAATCAAGCTGGGGGGACGAGAGTTGAACCAACAACCCTCAGACTCCAAAGCGCAGCCCTTTACCCATCAGGCCACAGCGACCTTAAGTGAAGTGTGACAAAATTCATATAAATGTATGAACACATGAAATACATCTAAACATTCTAAAGTACTTACCTATTATAAAGAACAACAAAGATTTTCAACATGGAAATTCACCACACGGCAAAAGGAATAGTTTAGTATAAAACTACAAAAATTAATGTGAAAATTCTATGAGTTTTTTTACGTTTCCAACCATAAAATTTTTTCCAATGGACCAGTTTCGCTGATTTTCAATACCAAACTGCTCAGGAATACGTGGAACATTCTGGCCAAAAACCAAACCGCGTTATCGCCGATTGAAGTCGTGAGAATGTTTTCAACAGACGGACAGACGGACATGGCTATATCGACTCCGGTTGTTATAAGGATCAAGAATATATTTACTTTGTGGGGTCGCAAAGCCTTATTTCTATATGTTACAATCAGAATGACAAACTGATATATACCCTCTATCACTTACAGTGGAGGGTATAAAAAGAAATTTGAGAAAATATTCAGTAGACTTTTTTATAGCATTTTCAAAAAAAAAGTTATTTGGCGGACCCTTTACAACAACATTGTAAGTAGTTAAAGTAGATGAATGACATCAATAGACAAAACTTTGTATGTTTTGGATATTTTCAATAAATTTTGTGGAAAACTTCTTATTGATCAACATCTAGAATGAGTGCTTGCATTTGGCGTTTCATAGAAATCTTAATTGAATTTATGCTCCACAAGAATCATTTTTTAGGCTTATGATTGATAGAACATGTAGCGTATGATTAATATTATTGCCTACATTATCGTGTAATTTCGAAATTTAAACTAAACTTAGTTGGAATTTCTTGATTCTTGCAATCAATGAACAAGACATTTCTTCCTTGAGTGTCACATACGTCTTGAACATATACATATAGCTACTATATGAGGCGTTTAGAAGCCAAACTGATTAAATCCACTTTTTAAAAAATATGCGATGTTAGTGTCTGTGGGTTAAACAACAAGTACTGTACATAATCCATTTTGAATTTCACTTTATAACACATAAAGCCATAGTGAAATAATATATAATGTTAGTTTGACTTTATAATGAAATCCTAATTTTAAACACACACACCTGGAAGTTTAGTTTCTAAAGATTTATTTTGTTGGAGTTAACCGTTTCGGCAACTGACACATGCATTTGTAAGTGCCACATATATTAATAGTAACAAGAACCACAAATAAAACAGAATCCTCTTCTGTCTTTTAATATGTATTTCATATAATTCATTGACTTGGAAATAATTTCCTATGAGGTTACATAGAAAGAAACCAAAGTAAGAAACATAAGAAAGCAGAAATAGCATAGAGAAAAATAGCAACGAAATGATAAAAGACAAAAGATTTCAAAGAATTTCTGTGCGATTTGAAGATTGTAAATCTTATTGAATTCCATTCATGCTCACATGACGTCAAATGATGTTGTTGATGCGACAGAACCAGGAGTACAAGCAACAGCAATATTGTGGGTTTTGTTGGTGATTTAACTTTGATTTGGTTTGGTGATCAAAGGAGGAGAGAAAAAAAGAAGTCAATGATAAGAGTTTATATGTACATGTTTGTTGTAAATCTTATCATTATTGGTCTAATTGTCTGCTGTCTTTGAGTTTGTTGTCTTTGTGTTTATGACGATATATTGGTTTCCTATATCACAATATATTTCACTTAAGCCCTCTCTACTATCATTGCATTGTTCGCATTAGCGGTTACTTGATTGGCTTTATTGGTCATGTCTTGTTCGCTGTTGCTATTGTCAATATTTTCTGAGAATGAGAGTCAATTTATAAGTTAATGTCATAACGAATTTTTCTATCCGTTAATCCTCAGCTATTTGGAAGAAAATAAGCGCACGTGCAATGTAAAGCCCCAAAAGTAGTTGGAAGATTTAAAAAAAATTATATTTTTAAGTATAAGGAATCTCGAGGATGTATTTTGGGAAACTGCTTTTGAAAATCTCTGTCTTTATTAATAGAAATATTGAATGGTCTGGAGCTTGATTATTAACATAAAAGAGTAAGTCAAGATATCAAAATATCAACTTATCAAATCGTACACGCTGAAAATAAACGGCCTTTGTAACATATTCTCTCAAACAAATTCTGCAGGAACCATGTATATGTTTGTAACATACTTCAAATATTCGTATAATTGTCAGTCTTAAACTCACTTATATTCAAATGCAAACATTGGCATATTTATTTTATTTTACTTTATTTTATACTAGCTGGACCCGGCTAGATACCCCATACATTATAAAGGGTGTCTTGTTAAGCCCGCTAGAAACTGATATTGCAAAAACTAATACAGAAGATTACATTTTCATAAAAAAATCTTTTTCTTCGAAAGATCAATGCATGGCATTAATAATATTTAAAAAAAGACTTCCTGCATATGGTCAGCATATGGACATCGAATATCGGGTTACTTTTTCGAGAATTTCAGGCGGTATGTCGCGAATATCAGCATTAACCAGTAACTTCACGTAGCCCCACAAGAAATAATCGAGAGTTGTCAAATCGCATGTCCTTGGAGACTAACTGACAGGTTCATTTCTCGAAAACAGCTTGATTTCAATAAAGTGATGGTTGGTTCTGTTCTCTGTTGAAACCACATCTTGCCCGGATCAATGTTATCCATATTTTCACACAAACAGTCATTGATCATGGTGCGGTAACGATTTTAATTGACCGTGACTTAACTTTTGAAGAAATATGGTTCGATAATGCCACCAGCATGAACACCGCACCAAACGGTGAATTTTCCTGGACGTAATGGAGTCTGCAGGGTGTGTTGTGGATTAGTATCAGTCCATATGCTGCAATTTTCCTTATTAAAAAACCCGTTAAGCCAAAAATGAACCTCATCGCTGCACACATTTTTGCGATAAAACATCGGGTCAGTTTTCAACTGATCTAGAGCCCAATTGGCGAATAAACGACACATATGATGGTCTCGTGGCTTTAACTCCTGCACCAGCTGGATCTTATATGGGTATAGGTCAAGATCTTTGCGGAAAATTTTCCACGTAGCGGACGAAGGGAGAGCCCCAATTCCTGCGAACGACAACGAATCGATTAATTTCGACCTACTACAACTCTTTCGTTTACAACGATGATATTCTCTTCAGTACGCGCATTGCTTCGACGTGTTGGTTTTATGCCATCATGTAGAGACTATGTTGCATGAAATCTGGCCACAGTTCCACAGATGACTCGCTCAAATGAACGATTATGACAGATAAAAACCCCTTTACATAGACTTCAGGCACACAGTACCTAAAGGGTGGAGGGATACAATAAATATGTTGATTCCCAAAGCGGGACCGAAAGATTTTCTGCCTATAAGACTGTCATTGTTCATACGGAAGACTTTGGAACGACTGATATATGGGCAATTTCGAGCTAATATTTATATTAGATTGCCATCTGAAGCGCCTCTGCTCTGACCACCTTAAAATTCTTTAGGCAGCGGTTACCTCGCATAGTGACGGCGACACTATCGAGTATTTAGCCATGAAAAGCTTCTCAAAATACCGCTCGGAACCGGCTTCGAACTGTAGGCCCCAATCAGTAAGCATGACACTTTGTGAGAAGCTCTCCCCAAGCTCTTCATGGGATGAAGGGGAAAACCATTTATTTTTATCTGAAGCGCAGCATACTCCCCTGAACGAACTAGCAAGAAACAATGAGATCTCGTTGGATGCTAAGTAGTCGTTGTTCCCATGGTATCAAAGTTTGTTTCAGTTTTGATGGGACATGCGGCGAGACAAAAGTAATCTCATTATATTGAGCAGCTCTTTAATAGGGCTAAGTCCAGAAGGGCACTACAGAACTGGGGTAGATATAAAGAAGAACTCATGCAGTACAAGTGTGAGTTGATGAAAGCTGAAAGTAAATCCTGGATAGATTTCTGCAGCAATGTGGAAAGCCCATTAGAACCCTCCAGGTTTGGGTAAATTTTGCTACCAAAACCTTTTACAATTGGGTACATTAGGAAAGTTGTTGCTTCCTCCAGTCGTCGTGAAGTATCACTCGTATCGTGAAGTATCACTCGGGCTAGCGGGACACTCGCTAGCTCCTTTATGACCGACATTGATTGCAGGCTACTCTCTATTCATGCTGTTGAGTCTTGAGCAAGTGTAGGTCTACCGAAACCGCTCCACATGATATGGTCAGCTTAATATACGGTTCTCTCGCCGTTAAAAAATATACCTTGGTAGACATAAAGGGAGCCCTAGCAATATGAATCGAGTCGCAATAACTGCGGCACTCGTGGACCTGGACTTGACAGCAATATCAGGTTTAGGTCCAACACACATCTATAGATTTTTCAGCGGAGGAACAACTCTAAGAGGCGTTTTGTCGGCTCTGCTTTGGAATCTCTCTATGAGCAGTATTCTGCCGTTTGCTGAAGAAGATGGGTGTTAAGGCTGTAGCATAGGCAGATGACGTGGCACAAGCGGTTATAGGGAGTTCCCAAGAAATCTTAGGGACATCCCGCAACAGGCCCTTCATACCACAGCAAGATGGGCTTCGGATAAAAGTCTTGGAGTGAATCCAACCAAGACAGAACTGTTTCTTTTTGGCAGAAGGTATAAGGCGCAAACTGTTGGACCTGTCTTCTAAGGGGGCATAGAAATTCCCTTCTCTGGCAGCGCAAAATACGTACCTACTGGAAAGGTCCAAAAAAGGTTATGACAGCGCTATGTACCTGGAATATGGCTGGGGTCTGAACCCGCCAATAGTTCATTGGATGTAATCGGCAGTAGTTAGATAAATACAGCTTTGTGGCTTCATCGTCTGGTAGACGGCTCTACGAAAATCCGACCACTGCGCGATACTGGATAAAGTTCAGCAAATGGCTGGTATATGTGTCTCCGGTGCATAGAGAACGACACTGAATGATGCACTAATTGGCATACTACAGTTAATATCATTGAACACTGTAGCTAGGCAGTACGATACGGTTACTACATTTAGACTTACAGAACTGCCACTTTGGTCACAGAATGGCTGCAGACAAAGTGTCGTTCTTAACACAATGCCAGACCTTCCAGGCATTTTTAATTATACTTTGGTCGAACCACTCTTTGACAACAAGCACCACACTCTTTTACCTGATAGATCAGAATAGAATGATCGTACCATTGGTCATGGGTGATTCGTGAGCTATTGTAGAGTTAGGAAACTTGACGATAAAGTAGACTTTGGTGTCTTTTCTAAGGGCGTAGTGCTATCCACTGCAGAAAGACTGACTGATGACTGTAATACCTACCAGGCAGAGATTTTAGCTATAAGGAAAGTAATGGAATGCCTTAGAGGTATTGTTCTGACTAAGGTGGGAATGAATATTTTCTCAGATATTCAAGCTGCCATCAAGTTCCTGAAAACTGTCTTCCTGAATACAACCTTCGACTGTCGCAGATCTCTCAGTAAGATAACTGAACAGTGTAATATTCACCTTGTTTGGGTAAAGGGCCACAGGGGCATACCAGGGATATGGAAAGCAGATGAAGTTGCCAGACAGGGAACTACCTTACATGCTTTAGGGGAACTAGAACATTTGGGCATGCCTCCTGTAACTTGAAAGCTGTTCTTGAGTAATTGTGCTCTTACAGCACCTAACGGTAAGTGGTCACCTAGACTTGAAAGGCAGTAACGCTCTGCAGGTATTTTCGAGACCAGACGTCTGAGTTATCGTGCCGGTCATGACGGGTCACTCTCTCATAGGACGATACGCAGAAAGACTGAAAGTTTTGAGAAATAACTTTTGCAGAAACTGCGGTGCCAAAAAAGAGGTCATTGATCAAAACTGAATGATGAAGCATCCGCCAACTCTTGAGCTTTTTGAAACAATCAAACTGGTTCAACGGGGAGGCTAGAATCTTTGAATATTTTGTATACAAAAAAAATGGTTTCCCATTAAAGAACTGGGGAGACCTTCTCAAAACCAGTGAGCAGTGCGCTATCTAGTTTTACACTAACTGATTTACGTCGATTCCTAACGGTATTTGGAGAAGCGTTTTCATGGCCAAATACTCGATAGTGTCGCCTGTCGCCGTCACTATGGGAGGTGACTGCCGCTGAAGGAAATTTGTAGGTGGTATAGCCGGGATCGAAGCCAGGATCTCATATACAAGATGCGCGCACACTAACCATTGCACCACCGACAGATTTTATATCTATAGGTTTAAAATCTCAAATATTTCCTTTTGCCACTGTAGTATCACTATGGGCCAAAAGGTATAAGTGAGTCTTACATACAGGCTTCCTCTCCAACCTACGGTCAGAGCCAGTAAGTGCTGTATAAGTTGTAACGAAGAGAATGAGGACGAAACATATTCTGCAATCGCGCTTGAATATATTATTAAGCAGGAGAGGTGGGCAAGATTAATACTCGTATTGGATGATTGATATAGTTTTGGAGGAGATGCACAAACCTTCAGGAGATATGGACGTCGGGCACAAATTGTGCATGCTTACTTACTTATCCGGTATCGAACAACCCCGGGGGGCAGGGGGGAACTGACAAAACGAAGATAACATATTTCGCCAACCAGTTCGATTTATCTCTCCAGTTGGTAATACCAAGTGTACCCAGGGATTCGTCAACCTGATCCCTCCAGCGGAATCTTGGTCTTCCTATTTTTTGTCATTCTTCGAGTTCGGCTGGTTCGTCTTTATCCATTCTACTGACATGGCCTAGCCAGCGTAATCGCGTTATTTTGATCCGCTTAACTATGTCGATGTCGTCATAAAGCTCATACAGCTCATGGTTCATGCGTAATCGATACTCGCCGTTGTGCACTATAGGGCCATAAATCTTCCGGAGTATTTTTCTCCCGAAGACTCCCACAGATATTTCATCTGCTTGCGATAAGACCCAGGTTTTTGGCCCAAACAGCAAGACAGGTTAAAGCATAAAAGCAAGATAGCTGGATTTTCGTCATTCGAGAGAGGGCTTTATCACTAAAGTGCTTGCTTAGGCCAAAATAACATATATTCGCAAGCACAATCTCCGCTTGATCTCTAGGCTGACGTTGTTGTTTTTGTTTATGGCAGATCCGAGGTATATAAATTCATCCACTGCTTGGAAATTATATCGGTTATGAACGTTCACGCTTTGGTCTAATCACGTAGAGGCCCTGCTCGTTGAAACCACTAATTTTGTCTTGTCCTCATTTACTTTCAGATCCACTTTTGCTGATTTCTTCTCCATTCTCGAAAACATCGCAGTGAGTGCTCTAATTGTGCGCCCAATGATATCTATATCATCAGCATACGCGAGCAGCATGTGACTTTTGCTGCAGATGGTTTTATTCGTATTCACTGCAGCTTTTCTCATAATGATCTTCACTAAGATGTTAAAGAGATCGCACGATAGGGTGCGACTTTTACTGCGGAGTTGGTGTTCGTCAAGGTCATCATAGAAAGGCGTATGAGTTTTGCAGGAATACAAAGCGCAGACATTGCTTATTGGACTAGTGAAGACCGCTTTATAATCGACAAATAGGTGATAGGTGTCGATTTGTTTTTCGTGGGTCTTGTCCAGGATTTGGCGTAGCGTGGAAATCCGGTTAGTTGTTGATTTTCAGGACCACTGGTGTGGTCCAATCAGGTCAGCGATAATTGGTTTTAGTCTTTCGCACATTATACTTGACAGAAACTTATATGCTATGGATAAAAGGCTTATTCCACGGTAGTTGGCACAGAGACTCTGGTCACCTTTTTTAAATATGGGACATAGTACACTGAGACTCCAATCGCCGGGCATGCATTCATCTAACCAAATTTTGCTAATAAGCTGATGCATGGATGCCGAGGGGCAGGTTATACGCAATGATAGGAATACTTACGTGACATTGTTTTGTAGGAAAACATGCCCTAAGATTGGGACATAGAAACTCCACTCTCTGTAGATGCTGCATGGAAGAGCACGAGGAAACGACGAAACACCTTCTTTTGGATTGCCCTGCTCTGGCAGGACCGAGAAGTAGGATATTCGGAACACATTTAGATAGCACCGTATCCCTAGAGGATATTCCTGTAGGTCTTATAGACAAATTCATTGAAAGGCAAATTGGCTAGACGACTAGTCAATAGTTGCTATAGAGGAAACTGCAGGTATCACAATGGGCTTCTTTAGCCTAAGTGTGCTCGACAGCGTGCTGTCTTGCAGTCTTTTCAACCAACCAACCAACCATGCATGCACCTTATCAGCTCATCGCCGCCAGCCTTAAACAGCTCCCCCGATAATCCATCGGCTCCTGCGGCTTTGTTGTTACTAAGCCGGGCAATAGCTGTTCTGACCTCGTCTTGGTTAGGAACATACAAATTATGTATGCTCAAGGCAAATCTGACTCCCAGTGGATAGTAGAAGGCCCATGAGTCTTCTGTATTTAGAAAGACCAAAGGTGTCAAGTTTTTCGCCGGTTTTGACTGGCACATTCTGATTGTTAGACATGAGGCACGACTAAAGGTCAGGTCAAATGACATCGGTAGAATCTCTAAAGTTCAGGTGGAAAAATAACCCAATACAAATATTATCTTACGTATACAGCACTAGCAGGCAGGGTGAAGTCTACTATGTGATCCCACTTGGTTAGGGACTTAAGCGCATTTTCTAAGATAAGCCTTGACTTGACAAGACTTGAAGTTTTTTGCAGCAAACTAAATGTTTCTTCGGTAGGGCTAGAGCTTAATCTCCTTAAGCGGTGGTATCAAAATAGAATAGAAAGTATAAGCGAGCTTGTGCGGGAGTTAAACCCACATTCTTATGCACAAGATTCGCGCAAGCTAGCCAGTGCGCAACAGATGCCCTTGACATATTAAGTTCCATAATTTTTGTAAAAGTATTTAGTTAAATTTGTGCTTTTTGCTGCTAGAAAATTTCAACCTTTCTTAGTTCCTTCGAAAGGATATAACAAAAACCTCGATTACCTTCATTAAGCTCTAGACTGCAATTAAGAAATTCTAATTAGTAAAGTTTAATGCAATTATAGTGGTTACACCATGATTTCCTGCTAAATAAAGTTGCAGCAAAATATCTTAACACTTGAAACTCCTTAATATTGAAAAAGTTCAACCGAAGAAAAATTCCCTACAAATTTATCAAACGTGCCAAAAATGTTGATGCATTTCATCATCTTCTACTCGGAATGAGGAAAGCCGATTACTCCATGGACCAAAAGCTGCACCTTAATTCGCCACTAAAAACTGCAAAACTTAATAGAAAATTAAAAAGTTTTATATCTTGGAAATTTTTTCTGATTTCGTCAAATAACAAATAAAACGTAAAAGAAATAAATTTTGCGGCAACAACAGGAAAAGGATAATAATAATGCCGCTTAGTTTACTCGGTTGCAGGGGGTAGAGGCGAATTGCAGACGGCAGGATAATGAAGGCCATATAGTTAACAATATTAAACTGGATTTGGCGGTAGCTGGTGGCCTTTTTCAATCAATCGTAACCACGACAGAATCCCATTCACCATGCAAATGCATTGAGATTTTTCATTAACAAACTTTGGCTCAAATCCAAAATACTACTTTTATAGTTGTTGGTATGGTTGGTATAGTTGGTGATGTTACTGTTGTTTTCTTGTTATGTTTACGTATCACATTACGTTGGCTTACGTTTACGTTACGTTCAGTTGCGTTCAGTTGCTCTGCTTGCATTTTATTTCATTCGCATGGCATAGAGGATTATGGATTTTTCTGTTAGCGATTCTAGAAAATCCATCTTATTCACTAACTGGATATGAAAGTTGAATGATGGTGGCATGCACTGTGGGGGAATTAAATTTTTTTTATTCAAAATAATTTGTTGCTCAATATAATTTTGTTAACCATTATTTTCGTTGTTCCTGCGTGTTACAGAGGTCGTGCGATTGTATGGACTTTTTTGAAGTAAAACTTTTTTCTCACGCTTGACTTGGCGAGTAAGCTGCTGAATGCGCTACGAAAAGAGGCGATCGAAATTTTGTTTTGATTCGCTATAAATTTCTTATTGCAATTAAACAAACAAGTGTACTTTATACACACGCGTTTGCGTGCCTTTGTCGTGTCGTGTAGTCTAAGGCACACTCGTATTTGTTTTTATAATAATAGATAATTGGTTCAAAACTTAAACGTCCAATAAATTCGAAAGATGTTAATGTGTTTAAATTTTCAGAGAGTGTTTTTTAAGGGCGATAGAAATTGAAATTGTTAAAAACACAGTGCAACACGAAAAAATCTAACCATGTTCAGACACCACTACGTGATAAGAGACCAACAAAAAAGACCCGTGTCTCCCAGTTTGTCAGGCTCATATCTTGTAAACCGTTCAAAATTCAAGGAAACAATCAACGACAAAAATATATCTAAGATCTCAATAAACAACTTTCTAGAACAAAAGAACTTCCTAGGAATGATTCTTAACACCGTTTACTTCAATATTGAGATACTGTCCGCAGCAGCACAGGCAAAGCAGTCAGCTCAGCACACGCAACAAGGGACGCACCACACAATATAAGAATCATTCCTAGGAAGTTCAGATGTACTAGAAAGTTGTTTAATGTGATCTTAGGTAAACTGTTGTTGTTAATGGGTTCTTTGAATTTTGAACGGTTTGCTACCTACGCACCTGAATAGGGGGAAAAAGGCAAAAAAAAAATAAATTTTTTAAAGTTTTTTGCGATTTTCACCTTGAAGTTTTTTTGATTTTATATGTTTACAATTTTTGTTCTCTAGGATAAGGGCTACAAGTTTCCCTTAGAAAGTAAATCAAAATTACGAACAGTTTGCAAGATATCAGCCTGACAAAATGATCACTTTTTTGCAAAAATGACACCGAGGCCCCAAATCTCTGGGGGCCCATAAAAAAAAGTGCATGACTTTGGGCAAAATTGGGAAACACGGATCTTTTTTGTTTATCAGCATAAACCAGTGACTTCACGTAGCCCCACATGAAATAATCGAAAGGTGTCCAATCGGAAAACCTTGGAGGCCAATTGACAGGTCGAAAATCTCGAAATCAACTTAGCGCCAAATTTTGATTTCAATAAATCGATGGTTGCGGTCGCCGTATGGCAAGTAGCGCCATCCTGTTGAAACCACATCTCGACACATATTTCTTTTCGAATCAAAATCAAAAAAGCATTTATCATAGTTCGGCAACAATCTCCATTGAAGGTATCGCGAGTGCCGTCTTCGTGTTTAAGAATAGGGTCCAATGATACCCGCAGCGGGTAAACGGCGCCAAACGGAGCATTTCTTTGTATGAAGTGGAGTCTGTTGAGTCTGTTAGGTCTGTTTTTGATTGGTCTCACTACCTATGTGGCAATTTTATTTATAAACAAACCCGTTAAGGCAAAAATGAGCCTTATCGCTTTACACAATTTTCCGATAAAGCATCAGTCCGTTTTCGACTGCTCTAGGGCCCAATCAGTGGAAGAACGACGCATATGATGGTCTTGTGACTTTAAGATCAAGATCTTTGCGCAAAATGAACGCACGTAGTGGCAGGATAGAGCCCAAATTCCTGCGACCCACCACGAATCGATAAATTTGGATCTTATCCCACACTTTCGTCTACAGTGGCGATATTCTCTTGATTCCTTCAACGTGTTGGTGTTATTGCATCATTTATATAGTATGTGGTATGAAATCTATCTATAGTTCGACGGGTGGCTTGTTCAGATCGACGATTAGGTGAGCTATAAAAATCACGAGGTCTTCCGTAAGCTAGATAGCCAATTTCAATAGCATCGATCAGAATGTACCAGTACGAAAAGTATTAGAAGACGTTCTCGAAGGACGTTTAAAAATAGGACGACCAAGACTTTGCTGATAACACAAGGTAGAAGATTGCCTGCGAGAGCTTGGTGTTAACAACCAGAAGAGAAAATCTGAAGATCGAGCCGGTTGGCGAAACATGTTATCCTCATTCCTTGACCCTTCTGGGTTGTTTGAGGCCACATAGATAAGAAAGTAAATAAGGAATTGGTAAATTATTATTATTTTTCAAGCACCATCAGTTGCGCGCCAAGCGTGATCAAGTCTTCAAGCAATAATACGGATGACAGATATGTTATAGCGGCCAAATTTTCAGAGTAGAGGTAGAGATCCATTGAGGTGCTGTCATTTCATCCCAGTCCGAGGGAGACTTCGCTTATTGCCACGAATGGAGCCGGAAAGACGCTACAATGATCTGGTAGCTTGCGTTCAGGTTCTAGACCAAATTTAAAATATACTCTAGAACATTCATTTCCAAGAGCTAAATCTGTTTGTTTGTTGTTTGTATGCAAATGTAAAGTGTGTTTGGAGCTTGTCGCAAATATAATATACTAGTGTCCAAACATATTGTGTTTGCTATTAAATATTACATGTTTGAGCCACAATGATTAATATGTTAGAATATATGTGTTTGCGACCCAAATATATCTGCATTTCTGATACAAATACAGCTGTGTTTGTTGCACTATTTATGCTCTCTCGAGAGCAAGAGAATAAAAGAGGGACAACGAGAGAGTCTATCTTGAGTCATAGATATTCCTGAACGTGAGTGCAAATTCCTATTTTAACTGATATATTGCATTTTGGTTTCATGTATTCAGTCGTCAATGCTTCATCAGACAGAGGATATCAAAAGCGCTTGATTAGTGAAAAAAGAATAAACGAAGGCTCTGATACTTAAATGGTTTGTGATGTTAGTTTGGTTTTTGTGTATGTGTTTCGTATATATGTATATGTGATACCAAAGTGAGAAACAATTTTGAGGAAAGAAACTGGAAAGGGCATGTTTTCCAGTAAACATGTTGCTGTTTACATTTAAACACAAGTGAGTTTGGGACTTGCAAACATATTAATGTTTGAAGTGTGTTGCGAACATAGGTCCCAATCAGTGAGTATACAACTAGAAAGCGCACATGTCACACGATGTGAGAAGCTCCCTCCGATTCCTTCTAGGGATGTAATGGGAACCATTTAAGGGTTTGGTTTAAAGCTAAACTTTATGATGCGAATCTCACCTAGATATCTTTCATTGTTCCTTTTCGAACTTTTCTATCAGTGGCCGAATATATGAAACTTCCCAGTAATGAGTACGACCTCGGTCTTCTCTGTCCATTCTACGCTGCCCTCTTAGGGAACAGCCTGATTGAGCTGCAGAGAACATTTCTGCATGTGAATGGATAGTTTTCCTATACTGCAATTGTCAGGTCGTCAGCATATGCTACTACTCTACAATGTGATGTAAAGGAGAGAAACCCGGAAATCAATTTCAGAATCAATAATTTATAATCTACCCGCAATTGTAGTCAAATGCCACCACTGTGCAATGGTCGCAAACGAGCTCGGCCAATGCGTAGGAAATCTCAAAAATTGTGTGCACATTCACATACAGTTTCAAACCGTGGGAACATGCCATCATTCGCAAATTGTAGTGACCTTAAAAACTTTAATCTCTCCGGAAATGCCAGAATTTTCTGATGGTGTAGGTAACAAACAGGTCGAGTGTGGTATGAGTGCGTAACAGATCCATCTATATATTGTCACAAAAACTCGCACCCAATCTCCTCAATCCCACTGCGTCATCTTGAGAATTTTAACAGTTCCTTTGGCTGCCACTAGTTTTTCGTATCCTTGGTGAAATATAATGAATGAAACGAATAAACGAATGAATTTGGAGGTGCAATTTTTCGCTAGCAATTTCAAGACTTTACTTTTCAGTTTTCTTCTTATTCTGCTTCTTCGTAGTAGGCTAAAGTATTAAACGAGCTTTGTTTGCCAACGAATCTACGGGGGTAGAAGCCAAAAACTACACAGATTTTTGATAAGTTTTTTGCCTGATATTCCCTCTTGTTCTGTTGGCCAGGAAGGAAACCCCCGGAAGGAAGTGACTACGAAATGAAAACTTTTTAATTTTTATGTTTTATTGCTCAGGAATGAAGAAGAAGGAGACGAAGAGAAAAACCTGACAAACTAAAAAGACGGGATTGGTGAAAAGAAAGAATTCTTCGAAAGATTAACGTTTGCCAAGAAAAATAAATTTCCATAGAAGTAAAAGTATTCGTGTTTTCTTTTTGAAATGAACCAAATCGAAAAGATTCAATTCCAAACCCGATGCAACATAATAAAGTTATTTCCCTCAAACACTGTAAATACAGATTATTGCACCACAATTACATCCAATGCATTTGCAACTTTGGGATCAACAGCAATAGGAGCAGCAGCAGCAGCTTCGGAAGCTGGCAACTGTAATCAATGAACTATGAAATAGTTGAGAAAGTTTGTTGAGACAAGTGTCGCTCAGTCGCTTCGAAGGATGTGCAAAGCAAATTTAAATCCCTGGAATTGATGTCAATCAATCAAAATGATGTAGTACGATATCGCAGCAATAATAACCCCAGGGTTAGTGCTTGCAATTGTTTGGCCAACAAAAGGTCGAAGTTTGTGCCAATTTTTAAGATTAAAATTTAAAATTGGAGATCCTTCGTGGGAAAAAACCAATTTATATATCAATGTATTCGGATTCGGAAGAGATGATTATTCTTTGGATACTAAAAAAGAAGAGGGAAACGCATTTAGTCAAAAGTGTCAATCTGTGAATGAATTTTTCTTTGATTATTTAGTTGTAAGAAATTCAATTTTCTATTTATGCAGTTTCCAGAAATTGAAAAATTTAGTTTTCTCAGTCAAAATACACAGACACCTCGACATCCGTCAGGTAATTCAACCGAAGCACATAGCTATTTCTATGGAACCTTGCGGTAAATAGAATACTGCTAGCTCTCGAAAAATTCAGCTGGAAAAGTTATTGCTCAAACGGATGATTTGGTAATATCACTAAGGGACAATTAGTGGAAGCGGGCACGGGATTGCGAATATACTCCGAACCCCTAAATCACAGGAGTTCCACCAGACTTCCGAACAAATGTACGGTCTTTCAGGCAGAAATGTCTGGCATTAACGTTGCCGCAAAACAGATTTTGGAACGGGATTTATCTCCAGCGATACTCAAAATCTACGTCGACAGTAGGGCAGCCCTCAAAGGCCTTAGACTCAAGAATCATCAAATCACGTTGTACTTCTTATCCCTAAACCTGGGTACCGGGACATAGCAACATTCACGCCAACGAAATAGCAGACGAACGGCCTCCTGTGTGCGGGAACACGGTCCGATCCTGGACGTGCATATTCCGTTTGTGGAACTGAGGAGCCAAGTCGACAAACTGGGAGTACCGTTAGCCAATTCGAGATGGGAATCGGTAACGAACTGTAGAATAGCTCGATCTCTTTGGCCTGCCATTATTGGAACACGTACCAAAGGGCTGCTCTTCCTTGGGAAGAACACACTCAGCATTCTCGCAGGAGTCATAACTAGACACTGCGTGATAGGCTACATGGCTGCACGTATAAAATTTCCATATTAAGACTTCTGCAGAAGTTCCAATTAAACCCCTGAATTCATAGCAAAATCTCTCTAGTTCAGAAGAACACAAAAGGACAACTGAGAACAATTTTTTGCGCTACACTTTCTCCTTTAACTTACCCTATCTCTATTCCTCTTCAACTATTCCTTTCTCCTTTCAATTCTTCATAAGAGAACTACTATGGGCCGAAATTACGGCCTCGGTTTCTTACTCAAATGGCGGGATTCCATTTCAACCTAACCTAAGGAACCTTAAGAAATATCCTTCAGGGCAAACAATAGGCTTTGAATACATGGCGGATGAAAGTGACCTAGGCGTAAACCAGGCAAAGATCGAGTTGGTGTCTTCTCACCTGTAGGTATACGCACCCTCGTTAAGATATCGTAGGTTAGAAATCCAACACGTTTGTTAGGGAGAAGAAGATGTGACGGAAAAGCTGGTTGGATCAGTTGGTTTACGTGGTTGCTAAATATATTATTTACCATCAATTAATGCCTTGAGACACCGTTTTGCATACCACATCACTGCAGACAGTCTAATATACAGTGTATAAAGGGTTTTCAACAGAGACGCTACAAAAGTAAACCGATAGGGACAGCAAACGACGCCATATTTTTTCCCGCTCTTTTGACATTTCTCTTCAGAAAGGTTTGCCATTTCATCATGGAAAGATATACGAGCCAACAGCGAGTCGAAATTTTAAAATTTACTACCGAAATTTGGAGTCAGTGGCCTCAACTCTAAGAGGACTCAACAATCAGCGATGGGGCTCATTTCTGGCTGAATGGCTTCGTCAATAAGCAAAATGCAATCCACACGTAATCCATGAGTCATCATTGCATCCCGAAAAAATTACGGTGTGGTGCGGTTTATGGGCCGGCGGCGTCATTGGGCCGTACTTCTTCCGTGATGATCAAGACCGGCACATAACTGTGAATGCGAATCGCTACCGTTCAATGATAACCGAATATTTTTGGCCCCAATTGGATAATATAGACTTGGAGGACATGTGGTTCCAACAGGACGGCGCCACAAGCCATACAGCGAATGCCACAATCAATTTATTGGAAACCAAGTTTGGTGAACGTGTTATCTCACGAAATGGTCCAGTCGATTGGCCGCCTCGCTCGAGCGATTTGACGCCGTTAGATTATTTCCTGTGGGGCTACGTCAAGTCTATGGTCTATGCCAACAAGCCAGCGACGATTGATGAACTTCGTACGAATATCGATCGTGAAATTGAATTGAAGCAATTGAAGTCTGGACTTCTGCAAGCGTGCCCGTGGTGGCCTTGCAAAAGAAATCGAGTCCCATACATAATGGCATCGAACATATTTTCACAGGAATAAAGAGTTTCATTGCTATCTAAAACCGGTTTTGTTTTATTTAAAAAAAAACTTTTGTAGCGCTCTTATTGAAAAACCTGTTATATCAATCCTGTTAATCGGAGATACCTGATTAGAACCCCTAAATCTATCTCGTGTATCTCAGTGAGGTTATGCAGGAAGGGATGACATATAGTCTTTTGGCGTTTATTCATTAGAGCCGGACAACTGCAGAGGAGATGTTCCACCGTCTCCTCCTCTTCTGCGTCTTTGCAGGCACGGCAGCGATCATTATATGGAAGCGTAAGCTGCCTTGCGTGATTATCGATTGGCCAGTTCCCAGCCAGCATGGCAATTAGCCTTGATATGTTCGACCGATTACGGCTAATCAGGAGGCTAGTCCGTTAAATGTTATATTCTGGCCATCTGTTTCTGGTAATGCGGCATGTTTCCGTCGAAGTAAGAACCACATTGGCCAATTGACCTAGCTCGACAAGTTTTTCTCAATATTCACTAACGCATTTAGATGCAGTGTTGTTAGATTTAGATGATAAGAGAGCCCCTTGGATATCTACAAATATTCCAAGGCACTGTTCTCCATTGTAGTATAAGTTCGGCGCCGACTTCCCAAATGGCCAGTACCTCCGCTTGGAAAACGTCGCACTTGTCTGGGAATTTGAATAATAAATTGAGGCTTGTCTCTTCGAAGAATATATCTGAAACGGTTCTATATTCCATTTTGGATCCGTCCGTAAATACTTTGGTGTCGAAACAAGCCAATGGTTCCCCTTTATCCGACTCTATTCATCTAGGAAACCTGACATTGAATAGGTTTTCGAATATCAATGAGGGGGTGCAGTAATAGGTGGTTATATTGAAAAACATCAGCCATTTTTTGTTGTTGGGTGCAAATATAACGTGGTTGTAGCCTGTCGCAAATATACTATACTTGTGCCCAAACACATTGTGTTTACTATTCAATATAACATGTTTGAGACACAATGATTTTTAGGTTATAATATATGTTTTTGACACCAAAATGTCTGTTTCTTGTTGAAAACCGCTAAAATCAAATACGAGACAGACAACAAAGTAACAAAAAAGCAGTAGGTCTTCAATTCATGGAAACAGTGTTTCCAAACGTGTACATGTTTCCTGCAATATGTTCCTGCAATATTTTTCAGCATGTAGCATTCCCGCATGTCCATATGCGTTGCTCTTCCAGATTCCAAGACCATTTAGTCGGGTAGCAATCTAAGCCGCATTAGCTGATATGTGAAGTTCAGTTGGTATAATATGTAGCATTGTATTAAGGGATTCAGATGGACACGTCCTTATTGCCCCTGTTATGCCGATGCACGCTGATCTCTGCACTCTATACAACAGAGTTACATGGTGAACGTCTTTCCGCGACAGGCCACAATACCATTGGACCGTAGGCGAAACAGCTAATTGCCCAAATTATCAACGCGTGCCTCCATGCTGAACTAGCTCAACTACGAAAAGCGAGATGAAGATATTTTCGATCGCGGGGTAGACTAAGAAATGATCTACATCACCAGGACCTCAAAACCTAGAAGGAAGTTAATAAATTGGTCATACGTAGAAGCAACAGAAAATGCGTCTCTGATATATGTGAAGATTTGGAGAATACCTCCTTTGGGATATCGTATAAGCTCGTTACGAAAAGACTAAAATGTCTAAATGCAACAACACCTAGGAAACCCGAAGTAATTGGCAATATAATGAAGCACTTCTTTTGGTGCCAGGTTGGGACTATATGGAGAAACGACATGCCTGTGGGAGAATTCAATTTTCTACTTGTGACAACCACTGAAATATTTCAGACGTTCTCCAGATTTCAAAATGGTAAAGTGCTGATGGCATCCAAAATGTTGTACTGAAGCATCCTGTTAAGTGGTGCTTAGATCAATTGTTGCAACATGTGTCTACAACGTTGATGTTTTTCATCAATATTGAAAGTTAAAAACTTGTGCTAATTTGCAAGAATGGAAAACCTTTGGATGACCCACCATCTTTTCGCTCGCTACGCATGATGGATACGTGCGGGAAGTTGTTGGAAAGTATAATCTGCAGAAGATTGGAAGAATGTATAGGGATAGCTGGGGGCTTGTCTAAATCTCAATACGGTTTCAGAAAAGATAGATCGCCATTTGATGCCATAAAGGAGGTAGTTGCCATCACCAAGGAAGCCATTGAAGGAAACAAGTGGAAGCCCGATTCGAAGGAGTATTGCATAATGGTGACCTTAAATGTTAGAAACGATTGTAATTCTGTGCGCTGGGAGAATTGTCAATGCTCTAAGTCATTTCAATATCCCGCTATACCTAGGACTATTTCCGAAATAGAGTCGTTAAATATGATACCGATGATGAATAAAGGGATACAAGATAACTAGTGGATTGCCACATTGGTCTGGGGCCTTTATGTGGAATATTATATATGATGGTGATTAAGGCTTAATTTCCCCCATGATATGAAGATTTTAAACATCGCGGATGATATAGCGATGGTTATAGTGGCAAAGAAAATTGTTGAAGCGTAGACTGCTTGTGACAGCAGGATATATTTTTTAGATCATAGCTTAATTCAATGGGATTATCACTGGCTGGTCATAAGACTGAAATTGTACTAATAAATAAAACCAGGGAATAAATAACGCTTAACATTGGTAACTGTGCAATAAATAGTAAATAGTCGTCTGTCATTCAAAGAGAATTTGAAATATATCGAAGTAACAGCTGGGGGAACATGTGCAGCATTAAGTCGGATTATGTCCAATACTAGGGATTCTAAATACCTGAGAAGAAAAGTCTGTTATGCAATTAAAACGATGTCGGTTGAAACAGTAATTGTCATAGCTGGCATGATATCCATTGATATGATGGCTAGAAGTCGCAGTATATAGCGACTTCCACAGGCCATCAGGCAACTGTTCGCGATACTGCGAGAAAGAGGAGCATGTTTGGTATCGGAAAATGGCAGATGAGCTCATAAACTGATACCCGATATTAGCGTCTGGATCGAGAGAAAACATGGTTTTCAAAATTATTGTCTGACACTGTTTATGAGCGGATCTGACTGTTGGATGAAATGTGTCTACCGCTGTGGACATCATAGTTCTTCATTCTGTCCGTATTTAATCGGTGATGTGGAGGGCGATCCTGAACACATTCTCCTGGTTTATCCTCGATTCCGTAGGCAGCGACTAGAAGTGGATAATTTTCTAATCTAGTAGGAGTCTATCTATACCCTTCCCACCCTATGAGGAAATACTTTGGAGGTGGTTCCACAGGGATCGTTGGGTCTGTGTATCGAGGTGTTTTAGCGTGTTAAAGTCTCGCACTCATGGCTCCAGAGCATTTTCATGATTTCACCTCCCAAAAAAAAACCAAACACTACCAACCCCCACCTCATGATCCCGAAGCGCAGTGGAAGTACATTTCCTACCATATGAAAATTGCTGCAAAGACCGTAGTTGGTTATGAAAAGCCGCTTAAAGACATACCATGCCACGGCGAAGATTGGAGCATTACAAGTGAGAAAAAAACTCTGCACGTATGAGAATGCTTCAGTCAATTGCAACACGAGCCGCGACAGAGCGGAATATGGAGAAGAGGATAGAAGAAACCCGTTTCTATAAGAAGAATAACAAGATTGTGAAGAAAAGGCGAGAGTGAGAAAAATGAATCTTAAAGAGGGAATAATGAGGCCGGCAAGTTATACCGAAAAGTACAAAGCCACACCTTCGGAAATGGATGCGTGCCTCCCTTTTGTAGAGATAAGGCAGGAATCTTGTATGAGATGTCCTGCTTTACTTATCCTAGGACACTGCAATATAGATGAGGGTGTTCTGACAACTGACATCAACTGACACCTTCCTAGATAAACTGATGTTAGAACTGTAATTACCCGGCTTGCGCTGATGGACTACCTGCGGAGTTGTTTAATGCTGGCGGCTGTTAGTTGCAAAGGCGCATGTATCTACCTAGACGAAGGTAGACACAGGTGACCTTAGTATATGTGTCAACTATCGTGGAATAAACCTTTTATCTACCGCATACAAGGTCCTCTCGGGTGTGCCGACCATTGATAACCGTTACAATTTTGAACTTATATATCTCGGATCTACTGTGTACAGAAGCAATGCCGTCAGCCTAGATACCAAATGGAGAATTTTGCTTTCAAATAGATGTTATTTCGGGCTAAGCAAGCACTTTAGAGATAAGACTCTCTCTCGAGAAATGATGATCCAACTATATCAGACTCTCATACAACCTGTCTAGCTTGATGGCGTAGAATCATCGCATTCTGCTTAAACATCACTGCAAACAGTCATCAAATACCCCCTGGCCTGGTAGTAAGCATATTTTATATATCTTATGACTTCCCAATAACAGATGGTTAATAATAATAACCGCATATAATTTTTTTTGAGTTCAATTCAATTAGAGCTGCATTTAATGTCAGCAGATTGTTGTTTTTTTTTTGCAAACGTTTCAATGCCGCAGTTTTTTTTCGACTCCGGTGATATCGTGAATAATTTTTTTTATCGACTCATCGATTTCGTTTTAACGTTCAAATGTTTGCGAAGAACGTCTACAAATGTTTGATTTATAACAAATATTTAATGTTGCTCGTTTGCTTGTGTTGCAGTGCATAGCGATGTCTGTATTTATGGCTGTACAAATGTATGACCACATGCGAGTAAAATCATTGGACTTGTGCAATTCTTGCAAAGATCTCTCTTCAACGTGTCCCGCAAGTGGCCATTTCATATTGAAATATTTGCTTTTAATTTTTCCGAACCATCCTCTTCAATATACAACTAAGTACAAAATGCTTCAAGTGAAACTTGTTAGAAGCGTTCGTGAATGAAGGGTAAATCAAGAAGCATGATATAACTTTCAAAATAAAATCAATGAGTGAACACCTTTTTTCTATGAACACAGTAGTAAATGTTACATTGGGAAATAAAAAAAACTTGTTTTTGTGCTGAAGGCTCTTTTGCTATTGCACTTTATTTTTTTCTTACATCTTACATTGAATGTAATATTGTTAAAATAAATATAGCAATATTTAGCTCGCTGAAATAATTGTTTTTGTTTCATCCTAAACAGAGCGACGACAAAAAGTATTGAATATCATAGAGAATTCATTGTACTCTTTTTCCGCTCTCATGTAGAGAGTCGGAGAAAAGAGCATAAACGAGTGTTATTTTCTTTATAGAATATTTCAATAAAAATGCACCATTTCGACAATGTTATTACATGAAACAAAACAAAAAGCATTAATGTTTGAAAAGGCATCAAAACTATAAATGGATCAAGTTATGAAGAAAAAGAGAGTAATACGTTTAAAATCAATCGCCAGATGTCGCCAGTGCTTTTCAATCATACCATGAGTTCTCTATACTATTCAATACTTTTTGGCGATGACGACCTGCTTGTTTGTTCGCTGCCGCTACATCAATACCATCATACTTATTTTCAGGCAGACACTATTGTTTTACTACAACGACGTATGTGATGCTAACGCTGTGTGTTGCTTGCATGTGTTCACTTTGATCGATCGCCCTACCCGTGCCTATAGATGTTAACACATCAGAAGTACATTTATGCTAAGGTTAGGTAAAAATAGTAGGCACTATTCACACTATCTGTCATTAATTTGTCTATTTCATTTTATTAATTTAAGCAATTTTTGTATTTATTTTAGTATTTTAAATTTTTTATTTCAGAATATTGCCAAATTGTAACAGCAGATAGATTATTTCATTCTGAAGTAAAGGGTGATTTTTTTTTGCTTTTTGGTTTTGTCACTAAAAGAAAACGCAGAAAAATGTTATGAAGTGAATAAAATATTTATTTAGATCGATAAATCGATGCCTGTCATTAACTTTTTAAAGATTATTTCATGCAAGTGTTGCCAAAGGCATCACGCATCACGTGGTCCATTCTGAAAGTTCATATGCTCTGTGGAATGCTCCTCTTTCCCTGCGCCTATATCAGGTGAATATCGAACTGCTCGGCCATATAATTTAGAAATGGGCGGCAGTTGCGGGCCTTTCGTGAAGTCAGGGATACATAATTACCCGGTACCCAGAGCAGAAACATCCTACGATCATTCAGCTTAACTTTCAGAATGACTGTTAAATCCAATATGAAGTGAGATCCATTACATTTTCTACTACTCGTACAAACGGCCGGGCATTAACATATCACTGGATCGACGCTGTCTTCCTCCTCTGCATACCCACAGCTTTGGCAGTAATCGTAAGCTGATACTCCAAGTCTAGACGCGTGTCTGTCTATAAAACAGTGTCGAGTGATCACAGCTACTAGCTTGTCTAGAAATGGATATATTTGAGCATAACTTGGCCATACTTGCCTGGTGATCCTGCAGTATGTGCCACGAGACCACCTATCATTCGAATGTCTCCTAAAGGTTGAAGTCTGTGTCATGCAGTCAACTTCTACTGTGGCTTGCAGCAGATTCCTCAAAATTCATCAAACAAGTGGAGAAGTTTCTCTCATAGGTTGTAGTGTGTATGATGTAGTCGACTTTTATTCTGGATAGCCGCAGATTCCTTAAAATTGACCCATGGCCATATGTCTTATGCATATTAGTAACATGGGCGCCGTTTACTTTCCCAGCAAACCGGTAGAGGTTGTGCGATGGGCACCCATGATACACATCTAGAGTTTTGTCAACAGAATGAGGTAAATGGATTTGTCCAGTAAACTATATATATGTCCAGTAAACTATTCGCGGGTATAATCTCCATCCTCCTCCGCTTACATTTGTCTACCGCATAATTTTGTTGATGTGTTAACATCTATAGACACGGGCATCAAAGTCAACACATGCAAATAACACACAGCATTAGCATCACATACGTGGTTGTTGTACATCAATTGTCTCTGCCTGAAAATAAATATGATGGTATTGAAGTAGCGGCAGCCAACAAACATGTAGGTTGTCGTCGCCAAAGAGTATTGAATAGTATAGAGAACTCACGGAACTCAAAATTAATTTTGATGTGAAACACTTATGCCTTTTGAAACATGTATGATTTTTGTGTTAGATTACACAGTGCAACACGAAAAAAATAACCAAAAAAAAAATAACCAAAATAATATGGTTATTTTGCCATGACTTAAAAAATTACACACAGTGTTATGTAATAATATTGTCGAAACGGTGCATTTATATTGAAATATTCTATAAAGAGAATAAGACTCGTTTATGCTCTTTTACTCAGATTATCTACATGAAAGCGGAAAAGGAGTGTAATAAGTTCTCTATACTATTCAATACTTTTTGTCGTCGCTCTGTTTTTGACAAAACAGAAACAATTATTTCAGTGAGCTAAATATTTCTTTATTTATTTTAACAATATTACATCTAATGTTAAAGCAGATGTAAGAAAAAAGAAAGTGCAATAGCAAAAGAGCCTCCAGCAAAAAAACTGCTCTTTTTTTATTTTCCAATGTTACATGTACTAATGAAATGATCGCACTAGTAACATTTGTCATGTGACTGTTGTTGTTTAAGGGATTTTATCGATTTCTCAATCTCTTTCCTTTGTAGATGTTCGTGATAAAACATACGGCTTTCGCTAATAATTTTTGTATGATGTTGAAGAAATTGTTATATTGAATAGTTTCGTATGAGTTTTGTTGCCGTTGCTTTGTTTTTTTTTTGCCATCTCCAGAAAATATTGAAGAGGTCATTGTAGAGGGAAGATGCTTGTATCTCGCACCTGAGAAGATTTTTCAGTATTTTGGAACGAAGTTCCTTATCGCTCGTTGCGGCTCAAGGGCTAAATGAAAAAAACTTAAACAACTTTTTTTAACACTATTATGCTACCACCCAGTATTATCAACTATATTGGAAACTTTTGCTTTGGTTTGTGTCTACACTAACATATGTTGGGAATTTTTTGTTTCATGGGAAGTTTTCCAGATGGAGCCTGTAACCGATATTTAGTATATATTGTAGTTGAACCCAATAAAAAGTAAATTTGGAAAATCGAAAGTGGAAGTGAAAGAAGTTTAAAAAATAACATTTTCTTAAATAAGTGCCTTTTTTTAAAAAAAAAAGTAAATTTTCCCAAAAAAAACCTATTCATATTCTTAACCAAAGTACGTTTTATTAAAAAAATACCTTATCTTAAAGAAGTACCTTTGCTTAAAAAAAGTTAATTTTCTTACTTTACCTTAGAAAAGGGAATTTCTTTAAATAAGTATTTTATTTGCATTTTCTTCAAAAACAACATTTTCTTTAAAGAGTACCTTTTTTGTGGAAAAAAAATTAACATTTCTTGAGATAAGTAGCTACTCTTAAAAATTTACCTATTTTTGAAAAAAGGACCACTTCTAAAATAATTCCCATTTCTTAAAAAAAATCAGAGGTTTTAAAAACGACCATTTTCGAAAATAAATGTATTTTCTTAAAAAAATTTTAATTTTTTCAAAAAAATTACCTACTCATATTCTTGAACAAAGTACCTTTTCTTAATAAAATAGCTTATGTTAAAAGGGTACCTTTTTTTAGAATAAGTTTCTTTTCTTAAAAAAGTACATTTTGTTACAACAAATTGCCTTATCATAAAAAACTGCATTTTCTTTAAAGAGTAAGTTTTTCGTGAAACAAAATAAATTTTCTTGAGATAAGTACCTACTCTTAAAAATGTACCCATTCTTGAAAAACGGACCAATTCTTAAAAAACTTTCCATTTTTTAAAACAATAAGTTTCTTAAAAAAATACCTTCTTTTAAAAAAAATACAGCAGACAGTTGTCCGAGGCCTTTATTTGATAGTTACTTTTGATAATATACACAAGCTTATGGTAGGAAAAATAGGATAAATATGTTTTTAAATTAAAAGAGTAAGGATAAATGATAAATAACAGACGCAAATCAATTTGATTTATATTTTTTATAATTATATATCCATGTTAAATTCAAATTCACATTTAACATTTTGTTTCACTTAAATACATAAGTAAATATACGAAGTTTCAATATTTCATCAATCAAAATAACAGCCGAAGGTTTGTGTCCATACTGAAACAGCAGCATAGTTTGTGTTCACGCTACAAACTCAAACACTCAACCAAACACTACACATATGTTTGAGTGTATGTGTTTAAACAATTTTCATTTGAGAAATTTAAATATTAGGAAGATATCAACCAATATGAAATGTATATCAAACGAAAGACATCATCTTCATTTACCTACAAAAAAAATTTTAAAAAAACTTATCTCGCCGTTTCCTCATAATCAATGAAATAAAGATTACAACAATAACAATCTGACATGACTCCCTATACCGTAAGGTAAGACGCATTCTACGCCAAAAAGAGAGTACCACTTCTGGAAAACGTACATGTTCTTAAAAAAGTACTTCTTTGTACAAAAATTCATACTCTTATACCTCTTTCTTACAGAAAGTACTCCTTCTTAAAAATTGTACCTTTCTTAAAAAACGTTAGATTTTAATAAAAGAAGTACCTTTCAATAAACAAGGACCTTTTGGAAAATATAATACATATTCTAACAAAAGGACCTAAAAATATACAAAAAAAAAATAATGAGTGTTCAACTCACGGGCGATGTGTTAACACCTTTTTGTTACACGGTACCTGTTCAATTTCTATGAACACATTAGTAAATGTTACATTGGAAAATAAAAAAATAATAGATTTGCGCTGAAGGCTCTTTTGCTACTGCACTTTATTTTTCCTGTTTTAACATTAGATGTAATATTGTTAAAATAAATAAAGTAATATTTAGCTCTCTGAAATAATTGTTTTTGTTTTGTCATAAACATAGCAACGACAAAAAGTATTGAATAGAATAGAGAACTTATTGCACTCTTTTTCTTTAGTCTTTCATGTAGAGAGCCTGAGTAAAAGTGCATAAACGAGTCTTATTCTCAAATTTAGTTGTCTTAGATCCTCGTTATGTTTAAAGTTGTAATTTCTTTTAAGGCTATAAGAGATCATGTTTTCTCCGGTTAGTGAAAAAAATGTAAATGCCGCGTGTGGGATTCGAACTCACATTCGCTGGACTATCGTTTCGATGTTTGTGAAGTATCATCTTCAGCAGCGTCTAGCCCGTTAAGCCACTGCGGTGTGTATTTACACAAGTCACTAACTGAAGACATTTATTGATTGTGTGCAGAGTGATTGGTTGTCGCTACTTACACGTTGCTTTCCTACTTACACGCACTGATGCAGAAGTTTTGAAAGTTCTATTTATAGAATGAACTATTCTAATTGTAGTTGACTCGTTAGATGTTTCTTTAACAGTTTAATGACTATTTGTCACACTAAGGAGATATACTACTTTCACAGGGGCGCTATGCTTGTTCATGGATTCACGTAGGTTTGTTCTTTTTCACTATGGAAGGCACACGCTGAAAAATCTGTAATTTTTTGTTGTTTGGATGCAAATATAACGTGTGTTTGCAGCTCATCGCAAATATAATATACTTGTGTGCAAACACATTGTGTTTACTATTCAATATTACCTGTATGAGACATAAAATGTTATAATATATGTGCTTTCCACCCAAATATGTATATGTTTGTGATAAAAATACAGCTGTGTCTGTTGCGCTGTTTAAGCTCTTTCGAGAGCAAGAGAATAAAAGAGGGACAACGAGAGAGTCTATCTTGCAAGTGTGTATCGATATTTTTGCATTATTCTTTCAGTTAGTTATTCATAAATATTCGTGAATGTTCGTGTAAATTGCAAATGAAGTCAGTGTTTCGTATTTTGGCCCGATGTATTGCGTTTTAGTTTCATGTATTCAGATCTTGAGGACAGAAACTGGAGAGGGCAACAACGAGCCCTTTGTGTGTCCAAGCCTACACTGAGAGAATCCGAACGGCGGACCATTTGTGGCTTCTGAAATCAAAATCGTGAGAGACAACACAGAAGGCAGAAGCAAAAGAGCAGCAGATTCTCATTTCATGAAAAACAAATAATACATTCAATGCAATTGACTGTAAAAAGGGTCGTTTAAAATCTTTTAATTTTTTGTATTAATCACTTATTAATGTGCATTTATATTGATAAAATTAATTATAATAAATATTATTGTTTGCGAGGAAATGCGCATATATTTCCCTGTAAGTACATGGAGGTTTGTGGTAAACATGCGAATGCTTCCAAGTAAGTATGTGGACGTTTGTGATGAAGAACGCATATGTGTTTACGTGAAAGCATACATGTTTGTCAGTAAACATGCTTCTGTTTGTATTTAAATACAAGTGTGTTTGGGAATGGCAAACATATGAATGTTTGAAGGGTGTTCCAAATATATACATGGTTCCTGCGGAATATGTTTGGGAGAATATCCTACAAAGGCCATTTTGTTTCAGCGTGCAGCTGTTTCATCAAGAAAGCGTCGACATTATTCTTCTGAGATTTTTCGGCTTAGTGTAAAATATGTATTTTGTTAACTCGGAATAGGACGGTTCTCTGACCCTGATTCTAGACAAAATTTCAGTCCTTTGATAAGTAGAACTCTAGTTTCCTGATTGAAATTAAGATTTTCTATCATTCCACTATTAGACTCCTTTCGGTTTTTTGCTTTTGTTATGTTGGATGGCATTTCCTTTGGAACAATAAATTTTCTAATAGTACAGCAATATGTTGAATTTCATTTCTATTTTTATATATTTCTATTTTATTCTAGACTCAAAGTTTTCACATTCCTGCTCCTACAGCCACTGTCGTCTTTGGGGCTACAGTTACTCCCCATGCTCTGTGGAAATTGTGACTTCTCGCATTACAATGTTGCATGTTGCTGATTCGCAATCTGATGTTTAAATAGGAAAAATGTTGTATTTGGTATAATATTTCTTGTAACGTCAGCATATGGATGGGAAAGGAGCTGAACTGAGTTGAAACAGTTGGAAATAAAAAAAAACCAACTCAAATAATGCCCACTCCCATTGAAATCAGGCTGCAGAGACGTTAATATTTTACAATGTATCCTTTGAAGGAATCCGGCTTTTTGCACATACGGAAATACCGTATACATTCTCCTTGTATGCACATTAACTGCTGCAAAATGGCCATGAAATCGTTGTTTAAATTCAATGACTTCGTAGTTAATGGAGAAACGAAATGTTCAATAAATATTGAAGTATCTGTAGTTAAATGTGTGTATTGTGCAGTTTAAATTCCAGGTGAATATCGTATAAGATGAAAAGAAGAGTCAATCATAGATTAACTGGCTAAAGATCAGGACTATTGTTAAGTTCATCTGGCATTTAAACACTTATTTTTTTTTTTGTTCATTTTACATATCAAAGTGAGCAAGGATATTTTAGGGATTCAATATTTTAACCGAACCACAGACTTTTCATTCTTGTGAATGAACAGGTTTACTGTTGGTTTACCGCCCTTTTTGGTCCCATATAAGAATGTAATTGAAGTTGTTCCCAACATTTTTTGGTAAAACTTTTTCAAATTCATCAGACAGATTAAAAGTTATCGGTCAAGCTCATGCTTATGAACGACAAGTCTGTAGTTCGCTTTAGACTTCCTTGTAATTCCGCATACCAAGCACTGGCAGGAATTTACATGTATCTGATCGGTGGATTCAATGGATTCGTGTAATTTGCTGCGTGGTTATTGGATTTTGCGGTGATGTAGTTTTCATGAATCCTGCTTATATATCCTTGCCACGTGATTGACTTTTTGATACCAATAATTAATGCTGTAACTCAATTTAATACCAGTAATAGATGCCTTTTTCTCGAAAGGATTTCATTGTAGAAACTCACATACGATTTACATTAAGATTTCGAAGTGATCGCTGGATCGTCTGGTAAGGTGGAAAGCTTGACCTTGTCTAGGCAAGATTTTGGTTTAGAATTTATTAAAATACTCTAACTAGATTAACCACTCGGAAGTTACTAAATTGTTTCCACATTTTTCCCTGTGTTCAATTTGTTAGTTTACCCAAGCACTGCAAAAGATCGTTCTTAAGCCGAGCAATAGCTGTTCTGACGTCGTCGTTCAAATTGTTATCGATTGGATATATCAGGTACCAGTGGCGCGAAGAAATGATCTCTCCATATTACCAACATGCTCTCCACACCTGCGATGAGATTTCCGTCCTTGTCTTTACAGATGGGGTACCCTGTATCACGTCGAGTAGTTCCATTTTTTACTTTTTGGTAAAATTTTCGGGCTTCGTTCTTCTTTCTGTGTCAATTTTGGCACTCTAGCGATTTCTCCACTGCCGCTGCTTACGACTCAAAATATGGTTTACCTCCATTCTTTTTCCCTATATCACTCAGTCGCAACTCGCGTCGCAATTAACTGAAGCACTGCCACACGTGCTGCGTTCTTTCCATCATTTGCCATGCGACACTTTTCATCGTACCATGGTTTATTGCGAAGCGGTTTCTCAAAACCAAGTAGGGTTGTTGCGGCAGATTTAACAGAGTCGGAAATGTGTTTCCACTGCGCTTCCCGAACGTTATTGGGAGGGGCTGGATTCTCTGCCATAAGTTGTGGGAACATCCTTTAGTAGTCTGCAGCTAGCCCTGGTAAGTGCAGCTTTCCGAAATCTAGCTTTCTCTGAGCCTAGTTTCGTACGGATTTTGCTCTCCTTAATCTTGTGCGAACCTTTGCTGCTAACAGGTAGTGATCCGAACTGACAAAAGCTCCTCTGATCACTCGTACGGCCATTACACTGGATGAGTGCCTTCCATCAATTACCACGTGATCAATTTGGTTCTTCGTTCTTTGATCAGGGTCTACCCAAGTAGTCTTTTGGATGTCTTTATGCTGGAATCTTGTACCAATAGCGACCATGTTTTTGCCGCGGTAAAGACAATCAAAATCATACCGTTGTCGGAACTGTCAGCATGTAGACTGAAATTGCCAATAGTTGGATGAAACTCTTTGCCCTGCCTACTTTAGCATTAAAATCTCCTAGTACAATCTTAATGTCATGGCCTGGGTAGCGGTCATACATATTCACTAGGCGCTCATAGAATATCTCTTTGGCATCGTCAACGTGTTCTTATTTCGGGCATGCACACAAATTAGGGAAATAAAAAAATATTTCGGGGTTTCGCGGATTGTGGCTACACGTCCACTCCCAGAATTAAACCTTGAGACTAGATTCCGCCGTGTTTTTCCAACTACAAATCCGCAACTAAATTCATGTGATTTCTCATGGCAACTGTAGGATATGTGGCAGCCATGTTTCTTGTACAGCCATGTCCTCTCTCCATCATATTACCTGGATAGCGGTAATGTCAGCCATATAACTTTCGAGGACACCTGCCAATTGGATAGTTGCACCGGATCTATATAGAGTTCTTACATTCCATGTGTATATCCGTAAATCGTGGTCCTTATGACGATTACGGGGGTTGCCAACATATAGGGGTTGTTTATGTTTTCTTTTTCGTTTTGTATATCAATTTGTTTTAAACTTATACATTAATTTATCTTGTATGAACGGTGGTGGGAGGCAAAGCCAGTCCACAGGTGCGTTTTACCTACTGCCAGGATATTGGATTGGTGCCACCCGTTATGGATCAGACGGTGACAGGGATGTGGATTTTCTTCTTATGGTTTCTTTCCGTTGCTGACCCATATGTTGGCTCATCCGCCTTCTAAGGACAAAGAAATAGGACCGATCTCTTGAACGAGCTTCAGTGACGGGGTCGCCTAATAAGCCTGAGACGTGTCAGTCATCGAATATCCAATCATTCTTTCGGAGGTTGCCCAGGATATACTACGTGGAAGTTGCGAGCTGCAGGTACTGCCCAATGAAGTAGTTATTTCTGGCCACTCCCAAGTGAATGGCTATTATAAACTTTCCACCTCGACTGACAGTTCCATGTCAAAATCTTATTAAATTTAAGAAATTGGTTTATATACTAATGTATTTTTGAAACTTAAAACGTCAAACCATAGAATAATACATACGATAGACGCCTTTATTCTCTCAATAAATTAAACGTCGTAGGTACGATGGAAAGCAAACATTGGATGGTGGAAAATATGGGATCAATAATACCAGATAGTGGCAATAGTATACAGCGTTCAATAAAGAAACAACAACAGAATTTCGTGTTTTTGTGGCAAACTAGTTGTGTTAAATACAACACAAATGTTTACCTACGATAAAAGTCAACAAAAAAGTGCAAAATATATTTAAATTTTTCAGTTCTGCACCAAAACGACAGGAAAAAGTTAAGTGAACATATTTTGTAACTCCACCTGGTGTAAGGTAATTTTAAATTTAATTGCTCTCATTTCCACAAACCTACGATGAAGAGTGTGAAATGAAACGTCAGATGATAGAATAAGTTTATCTATGTATGTATTATTCTATGCATCAAACAGTTTGAAAAGTTTACTTAATTCCTATTCAAATTATAAAATAATTTTCAATTTTATAAAAAACTTGTTTGAAAATCCTGAATCCTGAAATCATATTCGAAAATTGAAATGATATCTTTTCTATTTAATTAATACATTTTCCATTTGCATTTGATACAAATTCAGTAAACCCCGGCTAACCGACGGCAAATAACCGGTTCGCGGTTTATTCAAAAATGTAACTTATTAAAAACCGTTTTTAGTTTTGAACACTAAAATAACTCCCCTACGTTATCAATCATGCCAGTTGCTTGCAAGCCCCATGGTTTGTAACCAAATCTGCCTCGCTCTTTAATTAAACATTTTAGGAGAAGTTATTGAAATCCACATCGGTAGCTCTTACTGTGGCGGATATATCTGCGCTGAAATGGAAAAACGACTTATGTGCATTTCCAATTTTTTTAAGCGATCATCTTTAAGAAGAGTTTCCATATTGAGGTCTAACATTTAATCGGTGAAATAAAATGTCTCTGGTACATACATTCTTAAAATATCGGTGGAGATATATAAAAACTGCATCTGGAGGTAATTGTGACTTCAGTGGTCTTCGTAGCGTCTTTAGTGGCTTTTCCCCTAAAAACTCTTAAGTCGCATAACAACCTACCTTTTCCCCGGTTCAGAGACAAAACGCTTATAACTTGGTTCAATTATATTTTATTAAGAGCACAACCTCAGTAGTCAGAAGTTACTACAAGATTGCCTGATTTAAAAACTAACTATTGGTATTATTCGATGTCGCACAAAACTTGACAAATTTGACAAAAATATACAAAATTGTATACAAATTTATTACAAAAGCACAGAAAGTATATACAAAGTGTATACAATACGTGAATGCAAATGTAAAAAGTGTACACAATAGTACATAGTAGAAACAGTGTACACACAAGTTGAAAAATGGGTAGGCCACTGAAAGAACTCAGGCCAAAAAAATGCTATACTCGTTAAACAAAACTAAGCCAAAGAAAAAAAAAACACAATTGCTTACCACCCACAACTCACTGTACAAGACGAACAGCAAGGCTTCCATTTAGATGTCACTGAAGAAAACGACAGCCAGACATAACCAGAAATAATGAATATACACACATGTACACATCCATACATACATATACGAACCAATATTCCCAGTCATCGGATAAAAAACCGCAATAAAAATATAGTTTCAACTACAGTAAATGGTTTCCCATTACATCCCATGAAGCAATTGGGGAGACCTTCTCAAACCCAGTATAATTTCAACTACTCTTATGAAATTTCACTTCCGTCGTGTATCTTTGTCACAGGCTCCTTATTTTTCCCATCAAATTGCCTCATATTATTGCGTGTAAATTTCAGGTATTTTTAAGTTTTATTCTCCATATCATAAATTTCATGTCAAACAGGACACCCAGTAAAAATAAATGAACACATTCGTTGTTCCAAGAGATACAGTTGAGTCAAAGGCAACCCCGTTAAATCAAATTTGTTTATTTAGCAATTCTCTATCTGTTTTAGTTTCCTCAATTTATCTTATCGCCTTTCACTTTGAATTTTACGTGTGTACCTTTTTTCATTTTCGAAATCACTTTTCCGTTTAGCATCTTCTGCTCCAAAAAATTTCGGCGAAATTGCTGAAATCATCTACAAATGGTTATTGCAACTGCAACACATGGAACATATGAGGAGGAAATCTTTAACGATTTGAAAATGTTCGCACTGAACACAAACGTAAAATTTATGCTTTTTCTTTAGGGTGTAGATGCAGTCAAAACCGCAAAAAACAACGACAAAATAAGCATGAAGGAAAGCTCATAAAAAGGCGAAATAAAATGAAATAAAAAAACACAACGAATCAAAGCAAATGGCTGAGAAAAGAGCGCCGCACACAGGAGCCCGAAGAAGTGTCGGTGGCGGTGATGATGAAAATGTTAATGCTGCTGATGCTGATGACGAGAATGAAAATGCTGGTGATGTTCATGCCTTGGAGTTAATTGCACTTAGTTAAATGAATATGAAAAGCATAAATGAACAACTGAAAAAAATAACCATTTCCGTTTCCTGTTTTGACTGGAAAAATGATAATGGTACTACTATAGGGGTAACGGTGTTGAAGTTGCAATTTTGCCTACTCGCGCTTCACATAAATTGGTAAAACATCGCAGAGACTGCGGAGGTTACAAAAAACTTAAAGTCATTGCATGCTCTTGGGGTTGGGAATATCCTATCTGGTCTGGTTATTCCAAAAATAAAAGAAGGGGTAAACATTTAAAAACCTATGAATTTGTGCGAACTTCACCATATGTTGGTTGCATGTAACGCAAATATTTTTATATATGCCAGACATTTAGCTGTATTGTAATAAAGGATCGTGAAGGCAAAAGGAGCATATTCAAAATATTAAAATGCATGGGAAGAGTATCAGTGTACGTAACGTCAATGTACCATCATACAACGTTCGAATTCGCTGACATAGAGAGCTAAACTCCGGTGGAGAGGAAGTCGGTCGTTTGGTGATAGTAAGTTTGAGAATAGCTATGATCGTTTCAAATGTTTTATAAGGCCAAAATTGATTTGTTAAATCTCATTCACTTTGTGACCATTTGTGGTTGAACATACACATATAAGTCATTGTTTGAAGTGACATTGTAGCAAACATAAATTCGGTTGCTGCCACGGAATTGAGGTTGCTGCAACTGGATTGACGATGCTGTAACTGAGTCGAGGTTGTCACAGTTGAATTTAGTCCACACAACTGAAATAACCTGGTAACCTCGTTTCGTAATTGATTCGGTTGTGACAATTGAATCTTCAATTATATTCATTATGTGAACTAAATTTTCTACAATTGGGGTCGCAATGAGGCTTCAATTCAGGCGCAAGAACCGAATTTAGCATCACTTTGGTTCCAACTATCGAATTTGGTATCAATTCTGTTGCACTAACCGAATTTGGTCTTGAGTCTGTTGCAAAGTTCGAATGCGGTATCACTTCAGTTGCTGTAACCGAATAGAAAATAAATTCCGTTGTCCCAACGGATTTAAATATATATTTGAATTCTTAAAAACAAATATAATATTAAAAAAGTGAAAGAATACACAATTGTTGCTGTCGCGATGATAACAATATTTGTGTTTTTGTGATTTTGCGAAATGCAAGGAAAAATTTTATAAATACAGATTTTGCATTAAAACGTATTAATTTTCAGAAAATAGCTAGATGTATCAGCGTGCAGTACATGCCGATGTCAATACTTCTGAAATTTTTCAAGGTATGTCGTTTAAGATGCCAGCTGCCATCGTCTGTACACAGTAGAGTTTGCGACCTAAAATAACAGACACGTACGGGCTAAAACTAGTCGGAAGTGGCATGCAAAATTTATTTGTTCCCCTAAAGAATACCCCAACTAAACCATTTCCCCGCTTTCAAATTGTTTATGAGAATAGAGGAAAATAAATCGTCATATAATTAACAAACAGAAATTTCAAAATTCAATTGTGACACTATTTAAATTTGGTTGCAACAACCTCTAATTCGATTGTGACAGCCCCTAATACGGTTATGACAACCGCCAATTCGGCTGTGACAATCTCTAATTCGGTTGTGACAACCTCTAATTCGGTTGAAACAACCTCTAATTCGGTTGTGCCAAACTATAATTCGGTTGTGACAACCTCCAATTCGCCGTTATAACCAGTAATTTGGCTGTCGTAACCCCTAATTCGGTTATGACAACCTAAATTCAGTTAAGGCAACATCTGATATTATACCTAGTGTGGTTGTAACAACGACTAAATTCGGTTACGGCTAATTCGGCCGACGCATTATCTTGTGGTACTACAGAACGATATATTCCATCCCCGTCCTTAATCATGTTAATTTACCTGTTGCGGTTAAGAACCGCCATATGATGCCCCATCGTGCTGCTCCAAGGTGTTCCTACCTGACGAACCAATTTGTGCCCCTCAAGCAGATCCTAAGGTTATCCAGCGTAACTCCTGGAATATTTGTTACATCCAAAAGGACCCCACAGGATAATGGCGAAAATAATTGGTTGTTACTCACAATAATGGGGAATTACCCATCACGATTAACCATTACCCACAAGGTAATAGGGAAAACAATGGATAGTTACCCACGGCAATAGGGAATTACCCATCACGATTATCGATTACCTACAAGGTAATAGGGAAAATAGTGGATAGTTACCCACGGCAATAGGGGATTACCCATCACGATTAACCATTACCCACAAGGTAATAGGGAAAACAATGGATAGTTACCCACGGCAATAGGGAATTACCCATCACGATTAACCATTACCCACAAGGTAATAGTGAAAACAATGGATAGTTACCCACGACATTGGGGAAATACCAATCACGATTATCCATTACCCACAGCGTAATGGGGAAAATAGTGGGTAGTTACCCACAACCAAGGTGGTTTGGCCATCACGATTACCCATTACACATGGGACACTGGTAAGCGGCCTTTACCCATTAGCCATGAAAAAAATTTGTCAAAATATCTATATTTCGGAAACAAAGAATCCAATCGAAAAAATAAACGATTTTTGGCGGTTTCTAAGGGGTTTTCATAAAGTGGTCCAATTCGTATGGAAGGCATTTTTTTCAAAATATCGCCAAGATATAAAATATATAGCTTACTATAATAAAACTTACACATGGTTGGAATGAAAGTTCCCTTAGGTGTATATTATGTACCACACCATTTCCAATTGAAATTAATTTATTTATTTATTTATTTCAGTTTATGGATACACAATTCTTACAGTCTAGCTTAAAATAAAATAATATGTATCTAAAATATATATAAATTTTCTAAGAGAAAATGATAAATCTATATCATGTTTGGTATCGACTAAATTATATTTTTTTAATGAACGTAAAACAGCTTCATAGAGAGCATAATTGCTCCGCTGCATAGGAACATTAAAATATTCATTGGAACGAAGGTTTCTAACGGGAACGTTGAAGCCAATACGACTGAGAATTTCAGGCAATCGTTACTCCCAGAAACAAGTTAGTAAAAAAAAAGAAAAACAGCAGACAGTTGTCCCAGGCCTTCGGCCACGGACTGTCCCTGCAGGCTGTGTCAGAGACACGGCCATTAAGTTTAACGTAGAATACGCCATCCGATAAGACAGAAAATATATGTAACAATAAATGATAAATAACATAAGCAAATGAATTTATTTATTTGATAGGTACTTTTGATAATATACATAAGCTTATGGTAGGAAAAATAGGATAAATATGTTTTTAAATTAAAAGAGTAAGGATAAATGATAAATAACAGACGCAAATCAATTTGATTATTTGAAAGTTACTTTTGATAATATGATAGGAAAAATAGGATAAATATGTTTTTAAATTAACATTCAAATTTCTCGCAAAAACTAAGTCAATGGTTGTGTTATCAATAGTTGTGGGAGCATCGTTTCGAATATAATCCAAATTAAATGTATTGGATTATATTCTAAATCCAATAGTCCAATAGAATAGTTTTTATTTTAATTTACTAAACATCAACTGTCAGCTGCTGTCAAACAGCATCACGAAGCATTGTTATTTTGCTTACTTGGCAGCACTTTAATTTAATATAAAAATGTATATTTTCATATATTTTTCATAATTATATATCCATGTGAAATTCAAATTCACATTTATCATTTTGTTTCACTTAAATACATAAGTAAATATACGAAATTTCAATATTTCATCAATCAAAACAACAGCCGAAGGTTTGTGTCCACACTGAAACAGCAGCATAGTTTGTGTTCAAACACTCAACCAAACACCACACATATGTTTCAGTGTATGTGTTTAAACAATTTTCATTTGAGAAATTTAAATATTAGGATGATATCAACCAATATAAAATGTATATCAAACGAAAGATAACATCTTCATTTATCTACAAAAAAATTGTTAAAAAAAAGTTATCTCGCCGTTTCCTCATAATCAATGAAATAAAGATTACAACAATAACAATCTGACATGACTCCCTATACCGTAAGGTAAGACGTATTCTACGTCAAAATTAAGAAATTTAGTAAAGTATCCAAATGTATCAATTTACACCCGGATACATATGAAGGCAAAGGGATCGAAAAGTCCAAGGAAAATAGAGCAAACTTTATAAATTTTTTTCTGTAATCTCCCTACGCGGTCTATATTAACCGTGTAATAGGGATTCCAAACAATTGTGGCATAATCAATTTTTGATCTCACAAAAGTTGTATATAACAACTTCCGAGTATAGGGATACGCAAACTCCTTACAATTCCGTTTAATAAAAGCAACCACAGAATAAGCTTTGGCCATTATGTACTCAATGTGTTGATTGAAAGGCAATTTAGCATCACAAACAACTCCAAAATCAATAACGCTATCAACGTTATCCAATATAAGATTTTGCATATGGTAGTCTGTCCTGATCATATTAACCCGTCTACCAAACGGGAGATACAAACACTTAGCTATATTAAGGGGCAAGTAATTTAATTCGCACCACTTACACAAGCGATCAATATCTTCCTATAGAATAACCCTGTCCTGTATGCTCATTGTTTATGTTTTCTGTTTCGTCTATTCATCTATTTATCGATTAAAAAGCAGCCTTCGATAGTCCGATACGGGAGAAACTCTATGAAGCAGTGTCTGAGCTTGGTATTCCTGCAAAACTCATACGCCTTTGCAGGATGACCTTGACGAACACCAAATCCGCAGTGAAAGTTGGTAAGGATCTTGCCGAACCTTTCGAATCAAAGCGAGGCCTCAGGCAAGGCGACACCCTATCGTGCGATCTCTTTAACATCTTAATGGAGATCATTATGAGAAAAGCTGCAGTCAACATGAATAAAACCATCAGCAGCAAAAGTCACATGCTGCTCGCTAAGATAAGTTACTGCGGTTTTTTCGAGAATTGAGAAGGAGTCAGCAAAAGTGGGTCTGACGGTAAATGAGGACAAGACAAAATTAATGGTTTCAACGAACAGGGCCTCCACGCGATTAGGCCAACGCGTGAACGTTGATAACCGTTATAACTTCGAGGTAGTGGACGAATTTATATACCTCGGATCTGCCGTGAACAAAAACAACAACGTCAGCCTTGAGATCAAGCGGAGAATTGTGCTTGCAAATAGATTTTATTTTGGGCTAAGCAAGCACTTTAGAGATAAAGCCCCCTGTCGAGTAACAAAAGTCCAGCTGTACCAGACTCTCATTCAACCTGTCTTGCTTTATGGCGCAGAATCCTGGGTCCTATCGCAAGCAGACGAAACATCTGTAGGAGTCTTCGAGAGATAAATACTCCGAAAAATGTATGGCCCTATAGTGCACAACAGCGAGTATCGGCGACGCATGAATCATGAGCTGTATGAGCTTTATCCTGACATTGACATAGTTAAGCGAATCAAGATAACGCGATTGCGCTGGCTAGGACATGTCAGTAGAATGGATGAAGATGAACAAGCGCGAAGGGTTTTCGAAACCGAACTCGAAGGAAGACGACAAATAGGAAGACCAAGACTCCGCTGGAGGGATCAGGTTGACGAATCCCTGCGTACACTTTGTATTGCCAATTGGAGAGATAAAGCAAAAGATCGAACTGGTTGGCGAAATATGTTATCTTCATTTTGTAAGGTCCGAGACCGGATAAGTAAGTAAGTAAGTATGCTCATTGTAGAATTTACCAAATTTGAAGCACGAGTCTATGTCATTCATAAATAGAATAAAGAATAACGAACCCAGAATACTGCCCTGATGTACGCCTGAAATAGCAATGTAGAAATCTAAATTACAACCATCTATAGTCACACATGAACGGCTATTGGAAATATATGTACTAATCCATGAAAGAAAAGCTAAATGAATTCCCATCTTTTCCAGCTTCATTAAAAGAATAATGTGGGAGACTTTATCAAATGCTTTGCAAACATGGAAGTAAATAGTATAAACTTGACGGCCTAACTCAAAAATCGAAATTCAGTAATTTGTAAAAACTAATAGATTGGTTACAGTCGAGCGTTTTTTAATAAAGCCATGTTGCGCATCTGAGAGAAATGGACGCATAAAATTAATCAATTTTTGATTAACAATGAGTTCAAAATTATTCGAAATGGTAGATAGTTTCGAAATAGGTCTATAATCGCTTATATCACTTTTAAGGCCCGACCTAAAAATAGGCCTAATGAAGGAAATCTTCCATCTATCAAGAAAAATGGGATATATAAATTATTACGGCATTGCCCAATGAAGTGAGCCGAAATACCAACTACATCCTCCTTACAAGATCCTTTTACAATATATATAGTAGACAAAACATCATCCTCAGATACCCTTAAGCTTCCCATGTCAGTGACTTAATATTAAAATTTCAATTGATATTTTTCAAAATTAAATAAATATTTTTCAAATTTCAATTGGAAATGGTGTAGCTTGTTCCAACCCGCCTAAGGCGCCCGTTGGAAAATACGATAATTTAAAGGGTCCGCCATCTAACTTTGTTTTTCAACTAGTGCTTATTTCGTGAATGGTAACACTTAGCTCATGTCTGATTTGACAGATAATTAGTCTTATCCTTCCGCTGAACAAATATGGTTGTGTATACGCTTGAACAACGCTGGGAAATATTGGACAAATGGGCCTGCGATCGACTTAAAGAAGATGGCGATTTTGCCAAAAAAAATCATCTTTCCAGATGAACCTCATTGTGATATTGGCGGGTATGTAACAAGCAAAATTGTCGCATTTGGGGCTCAGAAAACCCGCACGCATACATTGAAAAGCCGATGCACCCAAAACGAGTCACTGTTTGGTGCAGATTTTGGTCCAGAGGCATAATTGGGCCATTTTTCTTCGAAAATGAGCCAGGAGTGGCCGTTTCAGTCAATGGCGATCATTATCGGGCCATGTTGAACGAATTTGTTCACAAAAGTTGAAGAGGAGGATAATGGCAACATTTGGTTTCAACAGGACGGCGCTACGTGCCACACAGCCGAAGCTACACTCGATGTTTTGCGCCCTGTTTTTGAAGATCGCATTATCAGCCGCAGAGCTGATGTCGTTTGGCCACCTCGGAGCTGCGATTTGACACCGTTGGACTATTATTTGTGGGGTGCCCTCAAAGATAAGTGTTACGCCGACAAGCCAGAGACAATTGACGCTTTAAAGGACAATATTCGTGAAGGCATTGGTGAAATACAGCTGCACACAATCGATAATGTGCTTAAAAATTGGACCGATCGTGTAGGCTACTGCATTGCAAGCCGAGGCAGCCATTTGAATGGAATTATTTTCGTTATTAACCGGAAGGATTGTACTTTCAAATAAAAAAAGAAATTTGAGAAAATATTCAGTAGTTTTTTTTATAGCATTTTCAAAAAAAAAAGTTATTTGGCGGACCCGTTAAATGGATTTTTGTAAAATGATGAACATTTTTTAAGAAATAATTTTTTTTATAGAATGTATTTTTTTTTAAAGTATATTTTAGGCGCTTTTTGTAAGAACATGTATTATATTTTCCCGAAAAGTTCCTTTTTCCAGTTCCTTTTAAATAAAGTTCCTTTTAACATTCTTCAATTGTTATGTTTTTAATAATTGTTCGGTACTTTTTTCGAAAAAGTATTTTTTAATAGTTATTGATCTTAAACCGAACAATTATTAAAAACGTAATAAGTATTTTTTGAAAAAAAAAAACCATAAGTGTATTCATTTTTTTTTTACAAAGAACAACTTTTTTAAGAACAGTTACTTTTTAAAGAAGTGGTACTCTTTTTAGGAAAAGGTTATTTTTTAACATGATGTACTTAAGATATTTTCAGAAAGGCTACTTATGTCAAGAAAATAAAAAGAAATTTATTATTTTATTTTCAAGGAAAGGAATTTATGTAAGAAAATATATTTTTTTAAGAGAATGTATCGTTTTGAAGAAACGGTTTTTTTAAGAAGCGGAAATTTTTTTAAAATTGGTTCTTTTTTCTAGAATCCAAAAATGGCTATGACTCAGAAACGGTACGTCCAATCACACAAATAATAAATTCTTTACCTCTTGACCAATGGTTATCTTTAATACGGCAGCACTTTAAAAACAAAATCGCAAAAACTAAAGTTTTTCAAATAAAAAATCGCTAAAACGCCAGTATGTGTTACGATACTTACTAACTTCAAATCTTGATTTCTAGACCTGACCGAGGGAAACTCAAGGACAAAAATTATTTTTTTACCGATAAAACTTTTCCCGGTAATCAGAACCTCCGCCGGTGAGGGCTGTCGCTCTACCATGTTGGGCTAGTCTGACAAAGTACGTTGCTGAAATAGTCAGGCAAATCAGTTATGTGAAAATAGTATAATATATTGGAATATTCAGCCAGAAGCTTCTATGTTGAAATAGTCAGACGAGGCCGTTATGTGGGACTTGTCTTCCTTAGGCTCTTTTTTAAATGCATATTAATTCCCACTGGCTTTAGATGAAAACAGGACCTACTGATCTACACCATATTGTAAATTCAAAAACATATTCTAGCTGCTTTTATTGACAAATCTAAAGGCTTCCATAGGAAGAAGGCAGAACTAGTCGCAATGTCAATGTGTGGTTTGCCTTGCTGCCGTTTCTTGGGCCAGAATTGGTCAGGATGTCGCAGTTATCTCTATCCACCAAAGAAGCAATAAATTGAAGTGGCAAAATTTGGATTTTCGTTTTGGAGACTGGACGATAAATTTTTGATGTGTTAACATCTATAGCGGCGTATAGGGACTAAATCTATCAAAGTCAAAATCTGCTAAAACCAGATTTTATGCTGCTGCTAAAACCAGAATTTATGCTGCGGCTAAAACCAGATTTTCTGCGACTGCGAAAGAGAATAATGAAGTGTTAAACAGAAATGAGCGAGCAAGAGCAATGAAAGAGTGGTGTGGCAGGGGTGAGGCAAACGAAATTGTGTCTATAGCATATGTATTAACATAATAATGTATGTATGTACATGTGTCTGTTGCTGTTATTGAACGGAGATAAAAAGCATAGCCACGCAAAATTTCATTTGCTTGCGCACTCGACGTTATGGTGACATACTAATACGTCAGCTACTTCGTACAAAGTATGTGTGATGTTGTGTGCTTGGCTGTTTCGTTGCTGTTGATATGGCAAACATATGGTTATGTGACACACGTATTCGTCAGCTACTTCGGACAAAGTATGTGTGATGTTGTGTGTTTGGTTGTTTCGTTGTTGTTGCTATGGCCAAACAAACAAAGCGAGTCATTTGATGTTCAGCATTGCCCGGTGTATACAAAAACAAGTAGAAACGGTGTTAAGTTCGGTCGGGGCGAAGCTTATATACCCTCCGCCATTACAATTTACACTCACACTCTCCACTCTTGGCATTCCCATAACAGTTTTTATTTTAGGTACCCCCCCACAGCTCCCCTACACCCGACACCCACCCAAACACTCCACGACACAGCAAGCACAAATAAATCACCAACATCGCAGTAGTAGTAGTACTAGTAGTTGTTGTTGTTGTTGTTGGTGTTGTTGTTTTTTTTATTATAGTGAAAGGTAAGTCCAATAAAATGTGGGTGCGGAGCACTCTCAGAGCAAAGAGAGTAATGACGTATTACACGTATATAAAAATCAGATAGCAAGAGAGCAACGACAATTTTGTGAATTTGTGTGAACTTCTGTTGCTTTGCATTCTTTGACTTTGGGGAATAAAACAAAAAGTAAGTACAAAATGAAACAAAAAGTATTGAGCAATTGAACGCTGTTTTTTATTTTCCAATGTAACATTTACTAATGTGTTCATAGTGTAGCAAAAAGGTGTTAACACATCGACCGTGAGTTCGAACACTCATTGGATTTTTTTTAGCTACTTGTTTTATAGACCTAAAGACTCGTTACAATCTTCATCACCTGCCCATTGTAACAGTGTCCCCTTATATTAATTCTTCAAAATCCCCAGCTAGACAGACTTTAACAGTTTTACAATGGATACCTCAATTGTCCTACTGGGAGTTGGTCACATATCGTAGCCACCGCATAAATGCTACCCAACTTGCATACTGTATGCTAAGTGTGTTGCAACTATGGTGTCTCAAGTGGATGCGTAAAGGTTATGGCGACTCTTTCCGCCTAAACCGAGTACTGTACGTCCAAAGGGACAACGCAAAATATATCCCTGTATACATTTCCATGCTGCTGACATTCAAACAAGATAGCAAGCGAACACTAAGGCATTAATGTATGCATGTACAAGTGTCTTTAATGTGTCGTGATGTTTTATCTGTGTGTGGGGTGCAATGGGCTGATGAGGACGAGATGCAGCAACTGCCACGACCACTTGTCATAGTTCCACTCCCACTGCATCTCTCCCTCTCTCTCTCTCTGTCTTGCAATGACATTTGAATTGTGACTGACTGTCAGCAACAGACGACATTTAGTCAAACACTTGCAGGTCAGTCAGTACCCATCAAAACATAGCGAAAAAAAACACACATCCTTTTTACTCAGCATAATTATACGTAAATGAAGTGCTACTCTACGACTTTATGCCGCATCCAGACTCCTGATGAATACGATATTAATACAAGTGCCTTCGGTATCATATGTGTACGTCAAGTATGAAGCAGAGGATTTTCCATTGGTGTACGACATGAATGTGTTCTCGGCAACGAATGAAACAAACAGACGGGGAAATTCATGTTGCATTAAGTAGTAGAAGTCGTTTGCCTATTTGCGCTAAAAATCCAAATGAACAGAGAAAGAGGAAAGTGACGCGGTCCGTGTCATCTTCATTTCCAACATTATGTTGTTATTTGTTGCCGAGCATAACCATAAACCAGATCAGGACATGTTATCTTTGGTTGCCGAATGGTTGTTGCATGCAACTACAGTGGTCTTCGTTGGTGGTCCTTTGTCTGAAATTTAGAAGGATACGTATTAAAATCTGTGTTGCAAATACTGCAGAGGAAATGTGTTTAAGATTTCATGAAATTTCAATACAAAATGTCCGAATTTTGTAAATTTTACTACCGTTTTGTATTGTTAAAAAGTTATAGAATTTCGGTGTAGGTTTGAAGTTGGCACGCCATTCTGGATGCATTCAGCATCCTGTAACCACCCCGAATAACCTTCCTGAAAACAAATTCTTTAATGATGCTTGACCACCTAGCTGCAGTTTTTAGAGGGTGGTCCCATAACTAGCCGACCTAACAAAGACGATACCAAAAAGTTGGGAAATATTATCATTATTTTTAGCTCAATAAATTTTTCCAGCGAAATTCAATAGCTTCGGTACCATAGTATCATAGTAAGAACTATTAAACTCCTTAAAATAACCATCAACAGCAGACCCCACCTATTCATTGTTGCCAAATCTTTCACCACCGAGCCACTTTTTCAAGTTTGGAAATAGAAATAGTCCGATGGAGTTAAATTTAGCGAATAAGGTGAATGAGGAAGCAATTCGAACTTTTATTCATTAATTTTGGCCATCGCAATTTTGGGTGCATTTTCTTGATGGAACAACACTTTCCTTTCCGCCAAATTCGTCTTTTTCCACAATTTTATCACTTAAATTAGGATAATTTTCGCCGTTGATGGGTTTTTTTTTCTGAATATTATCAATAAAAATTATCCCATGGACATCCCAACAAAACAGACTCCATGAACTTGCCTGCAGATGGAACCGTCTTCGCCTTCTTTGGACACAATTCTCCCATTCCAGTCCACAGCTTTGACTGTTCCTTTATCTCAGGTGTGAAATGGTGGACCCATGTCTCATCCATGATTATACATCGCCGCCAAAAATTTGGCTTTATTGCTGCGAAACATCGCCAAACACTTTACTGAAACATCTTCACGAAAGCCAGCGCGGCTTCCATCTTGCGCACAGCTGTCTCAGCTTCAACTCTTCGGTCAATATTCGACGTATAGCACTTTTTGAAATGCCTATCACTTCAGCTAGTTCACGCACCTTCAGCCGACGATCGTCTAATATCATTTTATGAATTTTCTTAACCGTGTCTGGCGTGGACACCTCAGTTGGTCGACCAATGCGGTGTTTGTCTTGGCAGCATGTATGGCTGTGCTACCCAATATTTTATTGTCGTAAACGAAGGAGCAGACTTTTTTTTTTTTTTTATTGATGAATATTATATACAAATATGTATATACAGGGTGTCCCCTAAAGTTTTGTCTAAACTTAAACACGTGATAGCTGAGAACAAAAGCTACAATGTTTGTTCTTACGCCAATTGCCTAGGTGGCTTCGTTTTCGAGATATTCGTGTTTAAAATAATTGCATTTTTGAATGCACTTTCAATAAATGCATAATCTATTTTTTAAATGAAAACGAAATATCATTGAAAATTGCTTCAAAATTGATTTAAAATAATTTATTTTTTCGTTTGAAAAGAAAACGAAATTTTTTTTAAAATGTTTTCAATTAACGAAAATTTTCAAAATGAGAGCCTTGTTGCGTTATGCCCTTAGATAAGCGGTCTCTTATTTCAGTTGTAGTTGTATTAATAGTCATTTCCTGTCGCATTTGATTTAAAATCAATTTTGAAGCAATTTTCAATTATGCATTTATTGAAAATGCATTCAAAAATGCAATTATTTTAAACACGAATATCTCTAAAACGAAGCCACCTAGGCAATTGGCGTAAGAACAAACATTGTAGCTTTTGTTCTCAGCTATCACGTGTTTAAGTTTAGACAAAAGTTTAGCGGACACCCTGTATGTATATATACATATGTATATTTATGTGTAACTTATTTTAAGTGGCCCCAGCGCCAGAAGGCATTTTAGGCGCATGTTGGCAAATTTAATTCATATACAATACATTTTATATTAAACTGATAGAAAGAGAAAAAAAAAATAAATACTAATTACAGATTATTTATTATAAAATTATAGAGAATTGGTTAGAAGCGTTTCATAGTGTAGCGATATATATTCCTTTAAGCGCGATTTGAATTGTGAAACAATACATATATTTTCCAATGCAATGGGCAATTTATTGTACTCTTTACTTCCCATGAATTCTATACGCTGTTTTGTAGATTCAAATCTGAACAATTTTGTTCTTAAATTACTTAGATTTCTTGCCTTAAAGTTATTTTGGTTTTGAGTAAAATTGATAGCGTGGTATCCTAAATGATTCAAACTTTTAAATATATACATTAACAGTTGCTACTCATACAATGCATGTATAGTAGAGTGGCATTTTTTCCCTTACTTTTGAAATTCAAGGATTGCCGGGCCGCATATTATGCCACGTGATGAAAAAATGTTATGCTATAAATTTGGGGAAAATTGGACAATGTTAACACGTCGCGCCCGAAGGTCAAAGTTCAAAAATTTTGAAATTATGTTTTTCTAAGTGACAGATTGTTGCAATATACTTATTTTTCGGCAGATTTTTGCGAAACTTGGTGGGTTTGCAACACAGAAGTTACTTTGTATCTGGTAAAAATTTAGGCAACATGGGGCAACGTTAACACGTAGCGCCTTTAGGTCAAAGTTTTTTTTTTTTTTTTTTTTTTTATTTTTTTTTTTTTTATTTTTTTTTTATTTTTACCAGATAAACAACAAGTTCAGAGTTACAATTCTACGAAGTTTGTGGTAAAAATCTGGTAAAAAATGAGTATGTTGCTCGAAGCTGACTATTGGAAATACATAATTCATCAATTTTTGAACTTTGACCTTGAGGAGGTAAGTCTTAACGTCGCCCAATTTTGTCCTAATTTTTACCAGATTAAGAGGAACTTCACTGTTACATTTGTACCGAGTTTCTTAAAAATCCGAATAAAAATTAGTATGTTTCTGCAAGTTGTCTATTGGAAATAGATAAATTAAAAATGTTTCAACTTTGACCTAAAGGCGCTACGTGTTAACGTTGCCCCATGTTGCCTAAATTTTTACCAGATACAAAGTAACTTCTGTGTTGCAAACCCACCAAGTTTCGCAAAAATCAGCCGAAAAATAAGTATATTGCAACAATCTGTCACTTAGAAAAACATAATTTCAAAATTTTTGAACTTTGACCTTCGGGCGCGACGTGTTAACATTGTCCAATTTTCCCCAAATTTATAGCATAACATTTTTTCATCAAGTGGCATAATATGCGGCCCGGCAATCCTTGAGTAGAAAGAAAAAAAATTTTCATACAAAAAAATGGCACTCTAATGTATAGGTAGGCACTGGCTTACAAATGTACTCATAAAGTGACAATGTGGAGAATGTTTTAGGTAGATTAAAAACTATTTTCAAAGCTCTATTTTGCATACACTGAAGACTTTTCAGTGCACAAGTATTAATATATGCATATATAATAGTCATATAGTTTAAGTGACTTTGAATTAGGCTATTGTATAGAAGTAACTTAGTTTTCGTGTCAAATAAATTTTTCGTCTTATACAGAATTCCTATAGCTGGAGATATTTTGGACTTAATAATATTGATATGTTTGTCCCATGAAAGGTTACTCTGTAATGTAATACCTAAGTACTTGACACTATGTACTTCGCTTACGATGTTGCCATTAATGTTTATGCTAATACTATTACCAATAATAGGGCGAGGTCTGAACCGAATAAATTGTGATTTGCCCGCATTAACAATCAACTTGTTGAGTCTGAAATATTCCAGTACTAGGGCTACATCCCTTTCCATGATTGTCTTTAATACCAGTTCAGATTTATAAGGATAGAACAAACATATATCATCCGCAAACATGTACATACGACCATCAAGATTTAAATTGAAAATATCATTAATGAATATTTTGAAGAACAGAGGTCCAAGGCAACTTCCCTGAGGCAGTCCATGTTCAATTAGCTCAAGTTCACTTTTAGCCTCTCCACTCTGCACAAATTGTCTCCTATTTGCTAAATAAGTTTTGAAAAACAGTAATTTATTTCCTTGTATACCATATGGTGACAGTTTCTGCAAGAGAATACCATGGTCTACAATATCAAATGCCTAGGATAAAACCAAAAAAAGTCCACTTACACCAGTAAAGCCTTTATCCAAACCATCACAAATAATATTTACCACATTCAATACAGCTTCCTCAGTTCAACATCCTTTTCGAAGGCCGAGCTAGATTCTATTCCCCAGAATAGAATCTAGCTCGGCCTTAATTTTGCTTGGACTGAGAGCTTTCAAATGGAAATATTGAATTACATAACGGCATCCAATTTTATCCATGTTTACATATACACTGAGATCGTTTACTTTTGATGGCTCATATATAAATACTAAACAACGTGGCGCCCTGAAACTTAAACTTTATAAGGTTGCCACTTTTCACGAAAGTTTTTTTTCTCAAACTACTGGCACCACCTATACGTCAGGTCGGCTACTTTTGGGACCGCCTGGTATAATTTTTTGATGTGTTAACATCTATAGCGGAGTATAGGGACTAAATCTATAAAAGTCAAAAAATGCAAACAACACACACAGGTTTTCTGCTGCTGCTAAAACCAGATTTTATGCTGCTGCTAAAACCAGATTTTCTGCTACTGCGAAAGAGAATAATGACGTGTTAAACAAAAATGAGCGAGCAAGAGAGCAATGAAAGAGTGGTGTGGCAGGGGTGAGGCAAACGAAATTGTGTCTATAGCGTATGTATTAACATAATAATGTATGTATAGACATGTGTCTTCTGCTGTTGTTGAACGGAGATATAAACCATAGGCACGCAAAATTTCATTTGCAAGCGCAGTCGACGTTATGGTGACACACTAATATGTCAGCTACTTCGTACAAAGTATGTGTGATGTTGTGTGTTTGGCTGTTTCGTTGCTGTTGATATGGCAAACATGTGGTTATGTGACACACGTATACGTCAGCTACTTCGGACAACGTATGTGCGATGTTGTGTGTTTGATTGTTTTTAAATGAATCATTTGATTGAACGGCTTTTTAGATTCTTTATATTAACTATATGTATGTATGCCGAAAAACTTTGGATTGATTTTTAATCCTTCTCCCGTAATCCAATCGAGCTGAAACTTCGCAGGCAAACTAATGGCGACGGCAGAAATGAAATGTCGAAATATGGGCGGGATTGGACTAATCGGCGTGGTACCTCCCATACAAATCACAAATTAAAAATCCATTATTTCTGCTCCTGGTAACGGTATTTGAACAAAATCGGGTATGTTGGTTAGGTTTACATATTCTAAGATCTGGTGCAAATATGGACGGGATTGGACAAAGGGGCGCGGTCATATATAAAGAATTTATAGTCTAAAACTGTTTTTTTTACGGGTTGATTTTTTATTATTGTCAAAGGTAAGTCAAGTAAAATGTGGGTGCGGAGCACTCTGAGAGCAAATAGAATAATGACGTAGTATACGTATATAAAATTGAGATAACAAGAGAGCAGCGAGAATTTTGTGAACTTGAATAGCGTATGTGCGAACATAACTATGTATTGATGTATGTTCATGTGGCTGTTGCTTTGAATTCTCTTTGTTGTTACTGGGAATAAAAAAAAAAGTTTTAAGCCAGAAAATATTGACACATGTGCTTGCACTGGTCTTTAAATAATTTTAAATATTAATATTATTTAAATGTAACGTCAGCATATGACGTTATTTTCCCATGTAACATTCACACATGTGTTCATATAAATCGAACAGTTACCATGTAGCAAAAAGGTGTTAACACATCGCCCGTGAGTTCGAACACTCATTCGATTTTTTTAGTAGACTTTAGGACCCGACCTAGAGTTTCTAAGGTATCAGTAATAGTCCTGATGATACTGAGAATTTAAAAAGAGTCCTTCCGTTGATGAGTAAAATTACAAAAAACAGTAACGGATTTAGCATAGGCAACAGCAGCAATTACAGCAGAAGACTCGATTCCTCGACGCACCTCCTTATTTGTCACTACACCGAAAGAATACTGAATCAGCATCCTTTGTAGTAGATTATCGACTCTCCATCTTAGGCAAATGTTGTGGTGATGAAAGCGCCCTAGCTCCCTAACCCTATTTTTTTTAACAGACTTCATCGACTGGACCGCATAGTTTCAAGCAGTCAGTTACAATCCAATTGATAACACTGTTCAACAGTGGGAAACCAAAAAATTCTGACAGTACTTGGACGTGATACCACAAAACCTTGCTCGGTTTTTCCCCTATACGCAACAATTTTTTCAGATTTTACTTCAATAAATCCTGAACATCTTGAAATATTGCATTAAAACCTTTGACAATATTGTAGCTATTTTCCCATTTCAAAAGCGCACTGTTATTTGATTATTTCACGAAACGTCTTGAAAAATTGAACATATTTTATATATGTATGTGAAAAAGCTTCTCAAAATACCGTTAGGAATCGGTGTAAAAACTGTAGGTCCCAATCTTACTTACTTACTTATCCGGTCTCGGTCAGGGACCTTACAAAACGAAGATAACATATTTCGCCAACCAGTTCCCAATCAGTGAGTATAAAACTAAAAAGGGCATAGCCCACTGGTTGTGAGAAGCTTTCCCCAATTCCTTCATGAGACGTAATGGAAAACCATTTTATTTTAATACGACGAAGAGCATATCATCATTCCTAAATGAATGATTGCGGTGGCTTATACATTTTTTAATGCCGAATTACATCGAAATGATGAAAAATAAAAGGTGCACTTTCTGCATACGCGGGGCTAACAAAAGTTCGCTTAGTTGCTGTCATATTATAAGTTTTTAATATATCAAAAATTACATCATACTGTTTGTTATAATCTTACGATATGTCACTCTAATTTTCAGAAAGAACTGTCCAAAATGGAGACAAGAAAACGTAAACTTAGTGAAGCAGTGTCAGTGGATATCCCTGTGCCAATGCAGCAAGAAGTTCAGTTTGCTATTCTTTTTGGATTTCGGCGTAAGCTCAAGCATGTAGAAATATTTAGTGAATGCCAATCAGCATTTGGAGTGTATGCGCCATCCCTTATGACTATTTCAAAGTGGTTCCGGAGATTCCACACCGGTAATTTTTCTGTGGAGGACGAACCTCGAGAAGGCCGTCCAAAATCTGCGACTGACGATGTAAGTGTAGTGCGGGTGAAGTCTAAAATTGACGAAGATCAAAGATTGCCCCAGGAAATGATTGCTGAAGAACTGGGCTTGAATGCTGTATCGCGAAATTTAAAAAATAATCTTGGATACACGAAAAAATCTGCACGATGGGTTCCTAGAATTTTAACTGAAGGTCAAAAAGAGGCACGTGTGCGTTTTGCTTAATATTTTCTTGACAAATTCAAAAACGGAAAGTTTTACACTTCTCAGAAAATTGTAACAGGTGATGAAGCATGGTTTTTACAAGTACGATCCTGAAACCAAACAACAAAGCATGGTATGGAGCCCAGAAAGTGCAAATCCACCCGTTAAAGCAAAGCAACAAAAGTCAGCAACAAAAGTAATGATGTCAGTTTACTTCACCGGAGAGAAAGTTATAGCTGCTATTCCTTTGGAAAAAGGTCAGACGGTAACTGCCAAGTAGTATACAGAAACTTGCTTACCAGAAGTATTCTAAAGTTTATTGGGAAAACGCCAAAAAAAGAGGAACTTCGCCGATACTTTTTGCATCATGACAATGCGCCAGCGCACAGTGCTGGAAAAACAAGCGATTTTATTGCGCTGTCAGGCATCGAAGAAATTCGACTAGCACCTTATTCCCCAGATCTAGCACCTTGCGACTTCTGGTTATTTCCAAAAATAAAAAAAAAATGTAGAGGAAGAGTCTTCAACAGCAATGATAAGATAATAAATGCGGTCAATGATGAAATTTCAAAACTCCAAAAAACCAATTTTCAAGGTGGGTTTATCGACTTCAAAAATGTATCGAAATAAATGACGATTACGTTGAGAACATACAAAGAGATGAAGAATAAAGATATAAAATTAAAATATTTTTTGTTTAGTTTTTTCTACTCTATTAAGCGATCTTTTGTTAGTTCCCTCGTAGTCACTGCTCTGCCACTGACTTCTACCCAACTTATTAGAGAGCATATTCTAACATGTACATGATGAACTATAAGTCATAAGGATATAGCCTCTAATTGTTCCTTTACTAAAGAGCATCCAGAAGTTTATCTTGACCCATCTGACAGCTTTCCCAAATAACTACGACTATCAAAAACATGGCCGCCCTAAACTGATCTCGTTTGTAAATCTTTAGGATTATCTGTATTAAACCAAACGAGAACTCAACTGAAAGAAGTTTTAGAAGAGACAGTAGTTCATTGCATGGGGTATATGCGGTCAATATTTGACCCTTCCAATCAATAGACCATTTTTCCAACTGCAGGTTGAAAGTCTGCCCTACTGCAAGGACGAATCTGATGACTTATAAGCAGTGTGTGCTTAAAATAAGGAGAAACCACTTTTTAGCACTAATCCACGCAGATTCTTTCACTGAAGATCAGGAGGTAATGATTGTGGAAGACAGTGCAGATTTTACTCCACCTACAATCACATGCATCAACTTATATGCGGTGTATGGATGGGGGAATCTATGTCTGACGATTGGCGTCTCAGTGTATTATATCCTGTATTCAAAGAGGGTGATTGATTCATGTGTCTGTTCCAACTATCGCGGCATCAGTCTTTTATCCTTCGCGTTTTAGGTCTTGTCGAGCGTAGTATGTGAACGACTAAAGCCAATTGTTGAAAACCTGATTGACCTAATCAGTGTGCTTTTAGACCAGGCGAGCCCACTACTGACCAAATTTTCACGCTATGCCAAATCCTGGAACAGACCCACAAAAATCAAAATGATAAATACCACCATTTTGTCGATTACAAAGTTGATTTCGATAGCCACATACGGGAAAAATTGTACAAAGCTGTGTCTGAACTTAGGAAACTGATCCGCATCTGTAGAATGACGCTGACGAACTCCAAATCAGCAGTGAAAGTGGGGAAAGACCTCACTGAACCATTCTGTACCAAGCGATGATGTAGACAAGGCGACACACTTTCTTTCAATCTCTTCGACATCTTAATGGAGATAATAATGAGAAAAACTGCACTAAATACGAACAAGACCATCAACCCGAAAAGCCATATGTTGCTGGCGTATGCTGACGACATAAACATCATTAGGCGAAATTTACGAGTCAGTGAAGGTGGGTCTTGCTGTTAAGACAAAATTGATAGTGTCAACGACTAGACAATTCGCACTTTATCTACCTTGGATCCGCAGTTGACAAGGACAACAACGGCAGTCTGGAGATAAATAAGTGAATTGTGCTTGCAAATAGATGCTACTTTGAGCTCAGCATGCAGTTTAAGAATGAAAAAAAAAGTCCTTTCTCGACAGAAAAAAGCCCAACTATACCAGACTCTCATTCTACCTGTCCTGGCATATGGCTACGAAACTTGCATTATATCGCAAGCGGATGAAAAACACCTGGGAGTATTCGAATGAAAAATTCTCCACAAAATATATGATCCTGTTAAAGAAAACGGCGAGTGCCGACGTTGTTGGAAGTTATGTCATTTGTATTCTGACGTGGACATTAGGGTGTACTGAAAACCATTTTTTCTTTGGAATTTCTTTTTGAGGCGGGGGTCTCAAACGTCGCGTATTAAAGAGGTGATTACGGGAGTGTAACACTTTTTATATGTGAGGGTACTTACAGTCCTCTATCGGCCGTTGAAGTTTCAATTCGACATTTTCGAAAAAAAAAATATTTTTTGGGCAATGTGGGGCTCGAACGACGTGCTATGATGAATGGAATATATTTGGAATTTATTTGATGAATATTTCAAAATGACGTCGTGAAAAAAATGCTCTGTCAAAATTTTGAAAATATTTTTTTCTATATGTGTTCATCATGACACGCAGTTTGAGCTCCATATTGTCCAAAAAAACGATTTTTTTCTAAAATGTTCTAGGAATTGAAACTTCAACGGCCGGTAGGCAACTAAAAGTACCCCCGTATAAAAAAAGTTTGACGTTTCCGTAATCACCTCTTCATTACGCGTCGTTTGAGACCCGCCCTCAAAACAAAGTTTTCAGTACACCCTAATGGACATAGCTATCCGAATCAAATTAGGCCAGTTACGTTGGCTAGGTCATGTTATCAGAAAGGATGACGCACCCGATGGAAGCAAGAAAATGAGAGGACCAAGACTCCGGTGAAGAATCCCTCCGTATCCTTGGTGTTACCAACTGGCGAGAAAACGCCAAGGATAGAACCAGTTGTAGGAATACGTGGACATTTGTTTAATTTGTTTGCTTTATTAACACGTGTACGCCATCTGATCTCACGAGGTTGTAAAATTGCTCAATAAAAGTAAAGTATGTTTGAAAGTCTTGATCATGTGTCGTGTTTTTTGATGAAAGGTCCTGTCCGCGATCACCGTCCACCCTTCCCGAATATTGATCTCTTGGTACCACTACCTTGGCCCGTCCTTGGAACCACACTACATTACAAAAACATGAACTAGGAGCTGGCATATTACTAGGTACCCGAAGTTTTATTAAGGTCATGTAATACAACTTTTCGAAACTTTTCCATGACTTTCCCTCGTAGTTATATGAAATGCAACACTGCTCTCATCAAGTAACACCTGTTAGTAGAGTGCTGACAAATTTTGAGCAAGTTCCGTCATGTACTTTGCGTTTAACAGCTGTTCAAAAAATACAACCTCGTGCATTTTTTAAAAATGGACACAAGTGAATTTCGTGTGCTCATTAAACATTATTTTTTGCGAAAAAAAAACCGTCAATCAAACCAAGGAAAGCTTGATAAATACTATGGGGACTCTGCACCATAAGATTTCAATGGTAAAAAAGTGTTTTACTGACTTTCGATGTGGTCGCAGAAGTACAAATAACGCTGAACGTTCTGGACGGCCAATTGAGGTCAATACACCCGAAAATGTCAAAAAAAAATCCACGATATGGTGGTGGCTGATCAAAGAGTAAAAGTTGAAAGATTGTTGATGCCATAGGAATTTCATATTGCAGTGTGTTTGCGATTTTAAATGATCAGTTGGGTTTAAGAAAGCTATCTGCAAGATGAGTGCCGCGTTTGCTCTCAATTGACCATAAACGTAATCGTGTGACAACTTCTAAGGATTGTTTGAAGTTCCATGAATTGGGCTACGAATTGGTACCTCATCCGCCATATTTAGGCCGGATTTAGCCCCCAGTGACTATATCATATTTCCAAACCTAAAGAAATGGCTCGGTGGAAAGAGATTTAGCTCCGACGATGGAATTATTGATCAAGCAAATGCATATTTTATGGACCTCGAAAACTCCTATTTTTCTGGAGGCGATACATAAATTGGAGAAAGATTGGGCTAAGTTTATTGAGCTAAAAAGATATTATGTTGAAAAATAAATACTTTTTTTTTTGCAAAAAAACTGTATTTCATTCAAAAAGTCGCGGACTTATTGATCTGCCTTCGAATCTGTCGATAACATATCAGGCATCGGTTTTACCATTCTTCTCAATAATGTCGCACTTTATTGATCTCCAAATACCACTAAGTTAACTCCTCCTTGGAGACATACTGCATCACAATAGCATCACTGAATCCTCGGCAAATTCCTATGGGACCTGAACTTGTATTAAGGGCAGCATGCTACCAGTTACCCACCTTAAGCTGTTGGTACACATTGTGGCAGTGGACCCTTTTTTGGCCTTTCTCCAGTATTGATGCTGCTGTAAAATTTCAATTGTCAATTGCAAAACTGCCTTCGGCTTCTTTCAATAATCCTTGGAGTTTGGCGATGATCGCGATCAACATCTAGTGCTGTTTGCCCACATTTTGGACAGCTCTTGATATCGATCTGCAAATACCATATTGCGTCACAAAAGTATAAGCGAGATCCCGGTATCTTGTATCGGACCTGCATGTATGTTAAGGTCAAATATTTTCATTTACCCATCGGCATAGAGCAATCTTGCTTTCGTTTGTCGACCATTACCATGTCGTCCAACTGAACTAAGGACATTTGAATCCCCTTAGACTCTTAGGGCATATCGGGTGAGTGAGACCATATTTTCCCCTGTTCCGGTATTTAAATCGGTGTAAAATTTCTTACAATAATCCTGAGAGTTTGACAACGATCGTTAAATTTCTTCTTGGAAAGATGTAACTTTTCATACACCGGAGACCTTCTCACAATCTGTGAGCTGTCCGTTTCCTAATGTGTATACTGGCTGGCCTGGACTTACAGTCTTTTAACAGTTCCGAAGAATTTAATATTTAGAATTGTTTTCATTGCTAAACCCTCGATAGTGCCGCAGTCAAAGCTGGTATTTGAACTCACGATTATTTGTACAGGTGTCGCGCACGCACGCCATTGCATACGACTCGACTTCAATCAATTCGCGTGATACGACGGATTATGGCCGTCGGTGGTGCTAAGGTTAGTGTACGTGGGTCTTGGAAACATGGGTTTGATCCCTGCTTTGGCCGCCTTACAGTTCTTTCGCCGACGGTCAACTCGCTTAGTGATGACGGCACTGTCGAGTACATAGCCATGAAAAAGTTTCTCAAAATACCATTCCGAATCGGTGTAAAGATGTAAGTCCCTGTCAGTAAATGAAAAAAGCGGAATGTCAGTGAGTAAACTATAAAGCGTACAGCTTTCTGGTTATGAAGAGCTCTTCCCCATTCCTCTTAGTGTATGTAATGGGAAACTATTTTCTGATGCTACGAATTAGGGGGTTGGCTATCAGTCATTTGTGTTGTTCTTCCTTTAAAAATCTTTGTATTACAATGGATTTCAGTCCTGCCCAGGTTTAGGCGCTATCTAAAATATCAAGTCTTTGAATGGTCTTTCTTTGACCTGTCATTACAAACTGGATGCTGTTGAAATCGTATTCCAAAATTATAATTGTTATTGCATCTGGCATCCGACCCACTGTTCGTTAATGCGTGGGTACTACTTGTCGTATTCGTGTGGTGTGTTTATGACGCTGATGACGATTGCGGTGGCGCATTATAAAGTGAAATGCCGCTTGTGTTGTACTACACGCCCGCGTAGACATTGTGGCATGATGATGTAGCCGCCGACGTCGAAGTCGTTGCGCGATAATGAAGCTGGATGAAGGTGATAATGATGATGGCGACACTGAGGACTGATGGAGGTGGCGCTGATAGTATGTGAAAGCAGCATGACGAACTACTCGTGGTGGTGTTAATGTTGTCGTTGCTGTTGCCAGCACAAGCACTCACTTTACTTTAAAGTCCATACGCGTTATCCCTAGAGGATATTACATTCCTACATATACAGATGCAAGTGCTTGAAAGACTACACTTGAATTTTTTTAAACTCCTGCCACTTTTGAAGTTTTTTCTGTCTCTATCCCGACACTGGTAGCAGTCAGCATTGTACCACAAAAGCAACAACCACTTATGATTATCGCAAGTGAAAGAGAAGATGATGGAAATGTGAAATGGCAAAGCGGAAGTCCTCATAAAATTAATGTGCAATGAACACATGATGACTAAAAGTCTGTTGTAAATTGAGAATGAATTAATAACTGAGGCAACTCTGATTTAGTCAACATTATGAGTTTTCAATAAAGTGGATATAAACTAGAGTGAAATAAGGTGATCACAATCTGAAATTTTCATTCAGGTTCCTAAGGAACTTTAACCATTCTCGTCAGTTCTGCAGCTAATATTGTTTGTGTATAGCGAAAAAAACAAACAAAGACTCATGCATTGGCCGGTCTTTGTGAAAAAAATGCTAATTACAGATATGATACAAGTAGTGACATCTCAAGTCGATGGTTAATCTATAAGTATAAGAAAAAGTTTGAAAGCGAACAATAGAATATATCATGTACATGAGGAACTACACAGGGGATGAGCCGGCAATAATAAGGACTACTTCACAGGATCCACATGAATTGGAATCCGATTTGTAAGCTAACGCAGCAAGAACGCTCCAATGCGATAATACTAGCCAGGTATTCCTGTGGCATAGATTGTCTACATACAAGGAAACTTTGGCCGATAATGGATAGGGGGAGATCTATAAACCTTCTGTTTCTATCCAGGCGCCAGAAACACAGGCTGGGAATCTCTTTCTTGAACCAGTGGGAGAGGTAGGCAACAAGATCGAGGATCCACAGGCAAGGAATCCCTGGCTTGCACCAGGGGAACAAAGACAACACGGGAACAGGCGGGTACCAAGTGCAAGACCCCACAGGCAGGGAATCTCTGACTTATACTAGCCAGGGAATGTCTGGCTTGCACCAGGGAAACAAAGACAATACGGGAACAGACAGGTATCAAATTCAAGACCCCACAGGCAGGGAATCTCTGGCTTGAACCAGGGAGAGGTCGACTAGCTAGGGTTTACTAATACACTACTAATAATTGCAGTGCAGGAAAAATATCCCTGCACGTGCAAAGTTGTGCTCCAGAGACTGCCAGTTGGAGATTTTTCTGGTGTTTATAAAGCTTCAGTTTCAGTTATAATTCAGCGAGTGTAATTTGCATTCCTTCGCTGAGAAAGGATTTTTATCAAAATGCCACAATGTGTCGAAGAACTGTCCACGCCTTTTACGATATTACAAAATTTCCCCGATCCATTGTAGCGATTGTTGTGATTGAAAGATAATGTGGAGCATTTTCGAAACAGAAAAGGATTCTTTTCACTCAACGTACAGAGCGTCTGATTTTAAATTTTTTAACATTGTTGCACGATGGTCTGGGGCATTTCATGATCAAACTATTTTCAACAATTCGGTCTGGAAGGTGCAGTTGGAACGAAAATATTTCAAAAATTATATCCTTATTGGTGATTCTGGCTACGCAGTCACACCATATCTCGCAACACCATTGCTTCAATTTAGAAATGCAGTTGAACAGCTATACAACGAGTCAATAATAAGAACTCGGAATGTTGTCGACGGGCAATATGTTGTATGGAAACGACGTTTTTCAGTTTTGTCACTTCAAATGAGGGTAATCGTAGAAATGGTCCAACATGTGATAATTGCAACAGCAATTCATAACATAGCTGTAGATTTTACGAAAAGATTCCACCAGATGCACTTGACGTAAACATTTCACCAGATGAGGCTGTGGATGTAAACCGAAGTGAAGAAGACAGACGCCACAATATTCGTACGGTATTATTAGGCAGTACATTACATAATAATTTGTGAGCTAGTACTTGTATAATGAAATTCATTTATTTTATCAGTCATAAATATATTTGATTCAAATATCATGCGCATTGCACATAATACAGATCACATTTGTTTGAATTTCAATTCAGCTCCCTATACCTGCATTTCCAGGGTATGCTCTTCAGCCGAATACATCAAACGTTGTTCGCGCTCCCAACGAGCGTGTTCCAATTGTTGCTCCAAAATTAGTTTTTTCAAGACCGCAAGGTTTGCAGGTGTTCCTAATTCATGTTTAGATGCCTATGGAGTCTTAAAAAATTATTTTTTTTGGTACGCAGCATGGTAGTACACTATTTGCTCCATCCAAAGGAGATTCAGTATTATTATTTTCCACGGATTCTTTTTCATTTGGACCGATTACGGTCTCACGTTCATCCTCGATGGTATTGCTAAAAAATATACCGTTTATCATTGCACCGCTCTCATCCACTATAGCAACCAAATCCTCTGATGATATAATTATTGTGCACGGACCATCAACATCGATTGCATTGATAATTTGATCGTCATCGTTTCTGATAGAGAATAGATAGTCTGATTAGTTTTTGGAACGAAGTTCCTTATCCCACGTTGCAGGATAGGGGCTAAAGGAAAAAATTTTAAACAACTTTTTTTGTAACTACTTTATTACAACCCATTATTATCAACTATATTGGGTACTTTTGGTTTGGTTTTAAAAGGAAGTTTTCTAGGTGGAGCCTGTGTATTACATATTGTATTTAGTTTTGAACCCAATAAAAAGTAAATTTAGAAAAGCCAAAGTGCTGGACTGGCAAATCCATGAAATATTTACAACCCTGAGTATGGAATTAGATTTGGTAGCACACTTACTATTACACTCGTAATTTTTGTTTGGTTTGTGTCTAGACTAACATTTCGGGAGTTATTTTTTGTTTAATGGGAAATTTTCTAGGTGGAGTCTGTTTATTACATATTGTAGTTTGAACCGTAGATAAAGTAAACAAATATATGAAGCACAAGTGTTGGGAAAATTTTAGTGTAATGGGTAATGTTATAGATGTCGTTGAAAGCAGTAAATGGGATGTCTTTTGATCACAAAAAAAGTCAAAAAATATGACATTACAATTCCAAAATTACATATCAAAAGAAACAATTCTTTTCAATAAAAATATCACTTCGAAACAAGAATACAACACGTTACTTAACGTAGAATATCTCATGGCAATAGAATTGCAAAGCTATGACAACACCGACTAAGTCCTAATAAATTGGTTGTTCTTCCTCCGGTTTATGGCTTGAAATTGATTTTTATATAAGAACCAAATGCTATTATATACGTTCAATTGCAAAAGTACGTTCGATGCCATTATGTATGGAACTCGATTTCTTTTGCATGGCCACCACGGGCACGCTTGCAGAAGTCCAGACGCTGAACCCAATTTTCGACGGTTTTCAAGCATAAATCGGCCGATACTGCTGCAATTTCACGTTCGATATTCGTACGGAGTTCATCAATCGTCGCTAGCTTGTTGGCATAGACCATAGACTTGACGTAGCCCCACAGGAAATAATCTAACGGCGTCAAATCGCATGACCGAGGCGGCCAATCGACTGGGCCATTTCATGAGATAACACGTTCACCAAACTTGGTTTCCAATAAATTGATTGTGGCTTTCGCAGTGTGGCTTGTGGCGCCGTTCTGTTGGAACCACATGTCCTCCAAGCCCATATTATGCAATTGGCAGCAAAAATATTCGGCTATCATTGAACGGTAGCGATTCGCATTCACAGTAATGTGCTGGTCTTGATCATCACGGAAGAAGTACGGCCCAATGACGCCGCCGGCCCATAAACCGCACCAAACCGTAATTTTTTAGGGAGGCAATGATGACTCATGGACTACGTGTGGATTGCTGTCTGACCAATAACGCATATTTTGCTTGTTGACGAAGCCATTCAGCCAGAAATGAGACTCATCGCTGAAGATGATTTTCCGATGAAAATCCGAATCATTTTCAAGTTGTTGCTCAGCCCAATTTACGAACATACGACGCTTATGGTGGTCAAGTGGCTTCAGTTCTTCCGTCAATTTGATCTTGTAAGGATTTAGGCCAAGATCTTTTCGCAAAATTCGCCACAACGACGGCACAGAGATGCCCAATGCTTGAGAACGGCACGTGAGAGACACATTTGGGCTTTCTTGAACTGAAGCAATATTCTCGACACTACGGGCACGTCTTTGTGTCACTGACACGGGATCATTTTGTACTGTGCCTGTGGATTCAAGTTTTGCCGCTCGACGCTCAATTGTTGATCTGGTAGGACGATTATGACGACCATAAATTGGACGTAACGCTCATAAAGTTGAGGCCACTCACTGGTTGGGACCTACAGTTTTACACCGGTTCCGAACGGTATTTTGAGAAGCTTTTTCATGGCTAAATACTCGATAGTGTCGCCGTCACTAAGCGAGGTGACCGCCGTCGAAAGAAATTTAAGGTGGTCAGAGTAGGCACACTACCATTGCACCACCGACGTCCACAGATTTGACTGATAGACTGGAAAAATATTGGAATTTGTTGATAACCTACGGTTTGTTAACCAAGACCGAAACAATGTTGAAAAGACGCAATTCCTTAACCATAGATTCATAATCGCGGGTTAAGCAAAATCTCTGGTAACCAAACCACCAATTTAACCACACTTGAACAGACCGGGCCTAAGTAGAACGCGAGATGTTTGGTTAAGTTTTACGCTAATCGAAGTTAGTTTATTTAGAGGGAACCTGTGTTTTTTTATATGGGATGTTATTTATCACTTATGTACTTGGTTTATATCTGCCGTGAAGCGATTGCTGTATCGGTTGATAATTGTTTGTACGTAGATGAATAAGCCTTGATATGTTACAGTTAATGTACGAATATCTAAACCGGAACAATCAAAATATTTCGAATTATAGTTAATTAATTCAGTTAATAATAGTTTCCTGTTGTGGGATTACATGGACCAGTATAATATCCTCAGGCTTCGCTTGGACTAGGATTAGCATATTGACCTAGCAAATCTTTCCCAGTTTAATTCTTCATCCAATATCTGTTGAGCAATTTCGAAACTCCAAATAAGTATTTTGTGATATATATATGTATGTATTTTCTCGGAATTATAAATTGAAACGTTTGGTTCTTTTCAAATTTTCTAATCAAATCTTCTCAATCAAAATTTTTGATAGCATAAATACCTACATTTCAAATGTTTTTTTTCTTCCAAATTTCCTTTTCCGATGTCATGCAATGTAAAATACTTTACAGAGGGCGATGGGTCCTATCCCCGAAACACAGCTATTTGATGGCCAGTACTGAAAAACCCCACATACATAGTAAGTCTGTTGACAAAAGTCCACAGAATAGTACTAGTGTATATCACGTGTGCCCTTGGCATAATCCCTACCATGGTCTTGGGAGTTCTCCTACACCTATTAACAACAGATTTACTGGACCGGCAAATCTGCCAAGTAGATTCTTCGCTATGAATCACCAGCTCATATGGCCATGGGTCGATTTAGAGGTATCTGCGGCTATCCACAGTAAAATTCGACTACATGAAACCCACATCACCCTATGAGAGAAATTAATATTCCGGAAAGACAGGACTGAAAGGACACACCCCAGTTTGAAGGTAGTTAGGCTTCTGCACCGATGGCTCAAAACTAGATGGTAAAGTAGGGTTTATAATCTATTCTAAAGAGCTGGGTCCTTGCACGAAGGCTACGAGACCATTGTAGTGACTTTCAGGCAGAAGTCGTGTCAATCAGAGAAGTTGGGCTTTGGCTGGGACGAAACGTCATCACCGCCTGGGGTACCACCACCTACTCTGATAGTCAGGCTATTATCAAATACCTGCAATTTATAATCCTGACTTCAAGAACTGCTCACAACCGCCGCGCATCTCTAAATGTGATGGCCAAGCAGTTCGAAACTCATCTCATATGGGTAGCGGGGTACAGAAACATTGCGAAGAACCACAGAGCAAGTGAGCTGGCTAGATTAGGAACTAAAAAAATAATAAATGGTTTCCCATTACATCCCATGAAGAGACAGATGAGAACTTCTCACAATCACTGAGCTGTGCGCTTTCCAGTTTTCACTCACTGATTGGGACCTACAGTTTTACACCGATTCCGAACGGTATTTTGAGAAGCGTTTTCATGGCTATATACTCGATAGTGTCGCCGTCACTATGCGAGGTGACCGCCACCGAAAGAAATTTTAAGGTGGTCAGAGCAGGGTTCGAACTCAGGATCTCATGCACAAGAGCCGCGCACACTAACCATTGCACCAACGACGGATTAGGAACTACTGCACTGGATTCGGAGCAGGTGAGTGTGCGCCTTGCAGCAAGTGAGATCGTGGTTAAAACCGTAACTCTCCGAAATGCGAATGATAGATGGTTTCGTGGTAGGAACTGCAAAATTACCAGAAATCATGGTCTAGTTATGATCTAAATCGTGCACTAAACTTAATATGCATTCCCAGATAAAATATCAGAGTGCTAGTAGCTGTAGTCAATGGACACTATTTAATAGGTAGACATGCGTCTAGACTTTGAATCTGTGGGGATGAATAGCACGAGGAGAACTTGGAACGTCGAATGCTATTTCTTGGACTTTTGTATGAATAAGGGAATATATCTAGAATCTTACTTCATTTTAAAATCTAATAGAAATTCGGGAAATTAAACTGACTAATCTTTGGACCTGCAGAGTACTAATTGGTTTGCCAGGGACCTATGTACGTATTTTCTTCAGAAATATCCTGATATCCATAAGTCTTGAGCGCCACTTAACCATAACAGATCAATTTACAGGTTCAACGATGAAGACGTATTACCACGTCCCGCGGTATAAAAATGGTCCTGATTGGACTACGTGTGGACTAATGTGATAGCCGCTTTTACCTAACCTAACCGAAGCCTCGTACATCTGTAAATACCCATAGCTTGTAACCTCTATCAACTGCAGCAATTGGGGACCACTGTTTTCCTATGCAATAACGTCATATCCTGAAAAAAGGGGTAAATTAATTTCAAAAAATCCACCCCAAAAGAACATCAAGCATAAAAATGCCAACAAAATTACTTTGAACTTCATATTTAGTCAAAGGCAGAAATGCGAGGCCCTTCGTTCCATTCATACTACTCTCTTATATTAAAAATGCCATAAAGGACCAAGAGTGGCATTAAAAGTAATGTATATTATGATGCCGGCGGGGGGTGGTGGCCACAAAGTTGGTGAGAAAAACAATTTAAGCATCAATGATAATTTTTAATGAGTTCCATGGTTCAGTTGCAGAAAAAAGCGCATACATGCTGCATGCTGGCTGAGTGGCAGCAGTAATAATGATACAACAAAAAAATAATAAATAAAAAAATCAACTGTATTCCATGATAAACGTGCAACAAAAGAAACATATGTAAAAATATTATTATCATTTATTTTAAATTAAAAACACAAGAAGAAATGAACTTAACTTAGGTCCATACAGAGATAGGTAAACATATGTAATTTACTACTGAAAGGGTGTGTTAAAATGACGTGACAAATTTTGGTGTGTGATAAAATATGTTTGAAGGATTTTCTTGTCTGCTGCATCGTAGTAAAAAGGTCGAATATTGGCATCGTTTTGTTTGTGAATATACACTCGCCTTGATTTCACTGAGGTTGCTGTTAAAACTCCAATTAGATTGAAACACTTAACTACATTTTAGAGCATAATTGTAGCACAACCAACCCAAATACAATACGAGTAACGAATTGTAATTGTAATAATCGTACAGTATGGCTGATGAACGTTATTACCAAGGACAAAATGTTATAACTTTTTCTTGGAAAATGGATGATTAAGATTTAGAATCCAGAAAATGGACTGGGCGCTGCTATTTTGAATCGCAATATAGCATTTTCATTCAAACAGAGTTTAGGCTCGCGTATGGTGGCACACCTAAGAGCAGAATACTGCCGGTATTTTACAAACGGGTTAACAAATATTTTTTTTTGGTACGAAGTTCCTTACCGCACCTTTTGGGATGGGGCTAAATTAAAAACAATTAAACAATTTTTTTCTAACACTAACAGAGTTTAACACTTGTGCAGAGTTTTTTTTGGTATTAATCGAACAAACCCGAAACCGGTTATTTGACTTCGCTTAACCGGTTAATCGAATTGTACTTAGTTTGTGTTAATATCTTTACAAAAAAATTTTCATATTTTAGTGAATTTTGGAATTAAGAAACATGATTTCCATTTTGAAATATGATCTAAATGACATATCCAAGCAATGGTTTTTTCAAAATGATTTTACGGTTTCAGTTAGAATTAATTAAAAATTACTTTTTTTTTTTTTCAAATTTCTAAATTAAAATTATTTGCTAAATGTTTTCAACTTAATAAGATTTTCATACATGAAAATCTCCTTCAAATTTGAATATAATTTTCGAATTTAAATCACTTTAATTCGAATTTGAATAAATATTTTAAATTTTACATTAAACACGCATTCCAAATCTGGGAATAATTCTCGACAAAAAACTGTCTTGGAAACCGAATGTGGACGAGAGGGTGAAAAAGGCGTCTGTTGCTCTTTACTGCTGTAAAGGGGCGATAGGAAAGCGCTGGGTTCTCTCTCCTTAGATCACCGGGTGGATTTATACGGCAATACTCAGACCAATTCTTCTCTATGGCATCGCAGTTTGGTGGATGTCCCTCCAAAAGAAATATATTCTGAATTCCTTGATGAAAATCAAAGATCAGCACTGATTAGCGTTAGTGGGGCAATGGGCACGACGTCAGGTACTGCACTTAGTGCTATCCTGAACACATGTACTCCTGATATCATGGCCGAATTGGCAGCCGCTACATCCCTGGTGAGAATGAGATATTGTGGCGTTTTGGTGTCGGGGCATTCCGGACACGCTGAATTACTACACCGGATCAACTCTATTCCTGTGAAAACTGTATCGCTTACCTTCTCACTTTACTTTTATTGACTATTTTACAACCTCATGAGGTCAGACGTCTTACATGAATCACCAGCTCATATGGCCATTAAACAAACATATTAAAAAAATGTCAACATATTCTTCCAACTGGTTCTATACTTCGCCTTTTCTTGCCAGTTGGTAACACCAAGGATACTGAGGGATTCTTCTGCCTGGTCTTTCCAGCGAAGTCTTGGTCGTCCTCTTTTCCTGCTTCCATCGAGTACGTTATCAAACACCTTTCGTGCTGGCTCATCTTCAACCATTCTGATAACATGGCCTAGCCTACGCAATTGGCCCACTTCGATTCGTCTAGCTATGTCCACGTCAGTATACAGATTATATACCTCTGCCTTCCAGCGATGTCGGTACTCGCCGTTTTCCCTAACAGGACCGTATATTTTACGGAGAATTTTTCTCTCGAAAACTCCCATGTGTTTTTCATCCGCTTGCGTCATGACCCAAGTTTCGGAGCCATATGTTAAAATGAGAGCCTGATATAGCTGGACTTTTGTCCGTCGAGAGAGGACTTTGTTCCTAAACTGCTTGCTGAGCCCAAAATAGCATCTATTTGCAAGCAATCTACACTATCTCTTGATCTTCTGTGGAAGAATCTGAGTGGAGTAGCGCTGAAAAGTGGTTTGCAGGAGGGCAGCCCATTATTAGGCCCATTGTTAAATCTTCTTACCCTCTGGTAAAGCTTTCGGGATTCACCATTCATCCTGCACATTTCGGTTTTCTCACTCTCTCTCTCTGCTCCCACTTCCATGTATCCCTGCCTAAATAGTTGGTTTTCCTCCCTTCTTAGCTTCTTGTACCGCTCACCCGCAGCACGTGTTGTAACTGACTGTTTCGTTGCCATACGTGCAGCGTCTTTTTCATCAGTTGCAATGCGACATTCTTCGTCGTACCATGGCTGCGGTTTTTGATAGCCGAGTTCAGTACTGACAGCGGTTTCCAAAGAATCTGGGTCTTCGGGAGGGGGAGTATCTGCTCTAGCAGGAGAGAGAGTTCTGTCGATAGGACATTGATATTTCCGGTATTTGTAAAATTTTTTTACATAAGTGCCTTTTCTTAAACAGAGTAAATTTTCTCAAAAAAAAAATACCTATGTATTCATATTCTTGAACAAAGTATCTTTTCTTAAAAAAACCATATTCCAAGAAGTACCTTTGCTTAAAAAAGTAAATTTTCTTACAAAAATTCAATTTTCTTAAAAAAAGAATTTTTGTTCAAATAAGAACCTTTTCTTAAAAAATACATTTTCTTACAACAAATTGCCTTTTCTTAAAAAACTACCTTTTCTTTAAAGAGTTCCTTTTTTGAGAAACAAAATAACTTTACTTCAGATAAGTAGCTACTCTCAAAAATGTACCTATTCTTGAAAATAGTACCAATTCAAAAAAATTCCCACTTCTTAAAAAAAAGATTTTCTTCAAACAAAATACCTTCTCTTATAAAAAACACCTTTTCTTACAAAAATTCCTTTTCTTACAAAAATTCCTTTTCTTAAAAGTACCTTTTCTTAATAATAAAATAATACCATTTCTTTTCTTAAGATAAGTAGGCTTTCTGAAAATAAGTACATTATCTTAAAAAAATAAACTTTTCCTAAAAAAAGTAACACTTCTTTAAAAAGTACCTGTTCTTAAAAAAATACTTCTCTGTAAAAAATGCATACTCTTTTGGCTTTTTCTTACAAAAAGTACTTCCTCTTAAAAATAGTACCTTTTCCTAAAAAACATTAGCTTTTAATAAACAAAGTACCTCTCTTTAAAAAATTACCTTCTCGGGAAAATATAATACAAACTCTTACAAAAAGGACCTTAAAACATAACTAAAAAAATACATTCTATAAAAAAATAAATTTTTTAAAACAAAGATTATCATTTTTAAAAAAAGTATCTTTTCTGAAAGAGCCATTTCAAATATCGTATTTTTCGACAAGCGCCTTAGGTGTGTTGGAAGTAACTAGTACATAATAACGGGGTTTTCAACACAGATGCAACATCAGTAAATCGATAGGGACAGCAAACGACGCCATATTTTTTCCCGCTCTTTTAACATTTCTCTTCAGTAAGGTTTGCCATTTCATCATGGAAAGATATACGAGCCAACAACGAGTCGAAATTATTAAAATTTACTACCGAAATTTGGAGTCAGTGGCCTCAACTATCAGCGATGAGGCTCATTTCTGGCTGAATGGCTTCGTCTAAGTAAAATATGCGTTATTGGTCAGACAGCAATACACACGTAGTCCATGAGTCATCATTGCATCCCGAAAAAAATCCGGTTTGGTGCGATTTATGAGCCGGCGGCGTCATTGGGCCGTACTTCTTCCATGATGATCAAGACCGGCACATTACTGTGAATGCGAATCGCTACCGTTCAATGATAACCGAATATTTTTGGCCCCAAATTGGATAATATGGACTCGGAGGACATGTGGTTCCAACAGGACGGCGCCACAAGCCACACAGCGAATGCCACAATCAATTTATTGGAAACCAAGTTTGGTGAACGTGTTATCTCACGAAATGGCCCAGTCGATTGGCCGCCTCGGTCGTGCGATTTGACGCCGTTAGATTATTTCCTGTGTGGCTACGTCAAGTCTATGGTCTATGCCAACAAGCCAGCGACGATTGATGAACTTCGTACGAATATCGAACGTGAAATTGCAGCAGTATCGGCCGATTTATGCTTGAAACCCGTCGAAAATTGGATTCAGCGTCTGGACTTCTGCAAGCGTGCCCGTGGTGGCCATGCAAAAGAAATCTTGTTCCATACATAATGGCATCGAACGTACTTTCACAGGAATAAAGAATTTCATTGGTACCGGTTTTCTTTTATTTAAAAAAACTTTTGTAGCGCTCTGATTGAAAAACCTTTTATATACCAAACGGAACTTCGTTCCAACCGGGTGTCTCCTGACAGCTCATATAATTTTTTAAAATCAAAAAAAAAAATAAAAAAAAATTAAATAAAAAATATCACTACCTTAACTTATCTTGCGGTTCAAGCTAACTAAGCTCACTGTGGCCGTCATTGGTGCAATGCCTAGTTTGCGTGGCTCTTGTGCATGAGAACATGGGTTGGAACCCTCCCAATAAAAACATATAATATAGCATATTAATCATTGTGTGTCCAACATGTAGTATTGGCAAGCAAACGCAATCTGTTTGGGCACAAGTATACTATATTTCCGACAAGAAACAAAAACGTTATATTTGCATCCAAACAAGAAGGACAACCTCTAGATGGCCTTATTATCGAGATTCATTGTGTAGAAGTCTGGTTTTAGGTCTGTCCCACCACAATCCAACCATGTGACGACGTGAGCAGGTATAGACGTATATATCAAAACCGTCATTAACTGATTCCCCATTAAGGCAAACACTTGAAAGAAATACACATCAAAAAATAAATGTGCGGAATGATTCCCTTTTATAAAAATATTGATTAGCCGATAACATTTGAGCTTAGTATTCATCTTTATATTTGAAAAAACTACCGATAAATGAATCACCCTTTAGAATGTTAATTGCAATTTAATTTGTACTAACAGTTTTTGAAATTTTGGTCTCGTTTATACTTTAAATCCAAAAATCCAACATTACTAAGCCTACCACCCTTTATTACACCATATAAAACATTATCCTTTTACCATCCAGGCTGGAAAAATTATGCTTTCATCTACTCCAACTTAGCAGCTGCAAGATTTCTTTTCGAACACGTGTAGGCAACGCGTGTTGAATCATTATGATGATAATTGTGATAAGTACCCACATGGTGATGGTCTCCGCTGACGTATGAAAGATGTAAGAACAAGGATCCAACTCTCTTTATTAACAACCAATGTGTGTAGGAGGTCTGAATTTCAATTTAATTTTATTTTAATATTATTAAATTGAAATAAAATTTCTTGAGTATTTAATCGTGAATATTACAAATACAATATCGGTTTCATTAAAATTCTACGTATGTCGTTTGTCGTAATTGATTAAAATGATTGGTGGTGAAGTCCTTTTGAACGCAATTGAACACAAATATTCATTAATAAATTATTATTGAGAATTCATCAAGTCATTCGAATTTTTTATGGATCTGGGAGTCCGTGTTTGGAGGTGTATGATTAAACTTCTGGATGTGAGAGTATTACGATTATTTATACAAAAATATTTGGTGTATTTTTGGTTCAAATTTATCGTGATTATTAAAATAAATTTTTTTTAAATTTTGTGACAAATCGACGAAAAAAAACGATTTAAGTAGAGTTGGGTAGTTCATGAAGAATATAGATCATTTAGGTGACCAGACGTCACCCTCACGAACAAAATGCACCTGTTCGATTTCGACGTTCGTGATTGTTATGTCCGGGCACCTTGAATGACCGAGTTCGAGAACTAGTAAACGAGTTCGACACAACCCTAGACTTAAGGCCAAATTTATTGTGACCGAATTAATAACAAATTAAATAGTTGCAACCGAATTGATGACAAATTCTGTTGTTGCACCTGAATTGACATTCGGTTGCTGCAATCGAATTTTGTATCATTTTCGGTCGTTTCATCCGAAATAATCCCAAACTCCGGCTGTTGCAACCGCAATTATAGAAAATTTAGTTGACATGATGAATATAATTGCAGATTCAGTTGGCACAATCGAATTAATTATAAAATCAGGATTGTCCAACCGAATTTCAGCTGTGGGGATTATATTCCGTCGTGACAACCTCAATTCGGTTGTGGCAGACGCAGTTGGGTGGCAACATCCAAATACACGGTTGCTAAAGGGTTGCACTTTTTAAATTTAGTGTGATTTTTTTGTGCAAGTGGCAACTCTGAAATTTGGCAGCTGTCTCATATATTTAATCCGATTATTAAAACTGGAGTTGTTTACAAAAGAACAACGCGTTGTAATTGTGAAAACTTATTACAAAAATTTGGAATGTTATGTTGAGACCGCTCGCAATCTTCGAAGAATTTTCATTTGAGAAAGCGCACCTCATGTGTCAACCATTCGAAGAGTGGTCAACAAATTTGACGAAACTTAGTCGGTTATGGACAGTAAGACTCCTGTGCGTCGACGTACCGGTCGGTCTCTTGAAAACATTGCTGCTGTAAACGAGAGTGTTGCCGAAACCCCGAAGACATTAATTCGGCATAGTTCTCAACAACTTGGAATTTAACGAAGCACTACACTGCGAATTGTGACAAAAGACCTCCACCTTCATTCGCAAACAATTCATCTTACTCAGAAACTCCAACCAGCAGACCATGGAAAGCGCCGACAATTCTTTCAATGGGTAATGGAGCAAAGTGAAGTCAATGCAAATATTTCAGAAAAAAAGTCATCTTGATACTTGATGTCAAATACTTGATGATTTTTCAAAAATACAAATAAAAAAATAAATAGTTTCCCATTACATCCCATGAAGGAATTGGGGAGAGCTTCTCACAACCAGTAAGCTGGTTGCGACTTACAGTTTAACACTGGCTACGAACGGTACTTTGAGAGGCTTTTTCATGGCTAAATACTCGGTAGTGTTGCCATCACTATGCGAGGTGACTGCCGCCGAAATAAATTTAATGTAATCACAGCAGGGATCGAGCACAGGTTCTCATGTACAAGAGGCGCGCTCTCTACCGTTGCACCACCACGGGCAAAATTTTTTTTGGAACGAAGTTCCTTATCGCACGTTGCGGGATGGGTGCTAAATGAGCATAAACACAACTTTTTTTTAACTACTTTATTAGAACCCATTATTGTCAGCTATATTGGGTACTTTTGGTTTGGTTTAAAAGGAAGTTTTCTAGGTGGAGCCTGTTTATTACATATTGTAGTTTTGAACCCAAAAAAAAAGTAAATTTAGAAAAGCCAAAGAGCAAGACTAGCAAATTCATGCAATACAACCCTAAGCATGGAATTACATTTGGCAGCACAATTAATCTCACGCTCGTACTTTTTGGTTTGGTTTGTGTCTAGACTAACATATGGGGAGAAATTTCTTATCTACTGCCGCCTAGGTGGAGCCTGTTTACTACATATTGTAGATTTGAACCGAATAAAAGGTAAATTTAGAAAAGCCAAAGTGAAAGAAGTTTAAAAAAATAAAATGATCTTAAATAAGAGCGTTTTCTTAAACAAGCAAATTTTCTCAAAAACAATACCTGTTCATATTCTTAAACAGAGTACCTTTTCTTAAAAAAATACCTTATCTTAAAGAAGTACATTTGCTTAGAAAAGTAAATGTTCTTGCAAGAAGTACCTTTTCTTAAAAAAATAATTTTTTTTAAATAAATAACTTTTCTTAAAAAAGTACATTATCGTACAACAAATTTAATTTTCTTGGAACAATATCTTTAAAGTGTACCTTTTATGTAAAACAAAATAACTTTTCTTGAGATAAGTACCTACTCTTAAAATTGTACCTGTTCGTGAAAAAGGCAACAATTCTAAAAAATTCAAAATTTCCTAAAAAAAACATTTTCTTCCAAAAAAAAAAATTTTCTTAAAACATACCTTTTCTTACAAAAATTAATTTTCTTAAAAGTACCTTTTCTTAAAAATAAAATAATGTATTTTCTTTTCGTTTCTTGAGAAAATTTGCCTTTCTGAAAATAAGTAAATTTTCTTTAAAAATAACCGTTTCCTAAATAGAATACCACTTCTTTAAAAAGTACCTGTTCTTAAAAAAAGTACTTCTTTGTAAAAAAAAATGCATACTCTTAGGGTTTTTCTTACTGAAAGTACTTCGCATTAAAAATGGTACATTTTCTTAAAAAACATTAGGTTTTTATAAAAGAAGTATGTACCTCTCATTAAAGAAAGGACCTTTTCGGGAAAATATAATACATAGTATTAAATACATAGTATATAACATACTTAAAAAAAAATACATTCAATAAATAAAAAATTTCTTAAAAAAAGTTTATCATTTTACAAAAAGTATCTTTTCTTAAAGATCCATTTAAATTACAGTATTTTTAAACAGGCGCCTTATGCGTGTTGGAACTAACTAGTACATAGTATATAGCTAAAGGAACATAGTATATAGCTAAAGGAACACCTCATGTAATTTTTTTTGAATACACTCTATTACACAATTTCACCGTAGCCCTACAATCGCCACCAATAGGTAGAAATTTAAAATCGATGCTATACATTTTTACTGTATCAACTGGAGAATAGTAACTCATTTCAGTCTAAAGAATTGAGAGATAGAATAGTTATGTGTTTTAAAGGTGGAAGGTTCCAAGTGCTTTCAACGTCATAGAAACTTCCTGTTCCATAAAAGCTAAACGAAAAGAATATTAAAGTACGAGCAAGTATTACTTCAAGCTTGAAACTCCACCGAAAATATGCAATAAGTTTAATTGTTCTTACTGTTTTTCGCAATAAACTTTTTAATACTCGTATGTGAAACTGAATAAAAATCAATGAGTGTTCGAACTCACGGGCAATGTGTTAACACCTTTTTGTTACACGGTAACTGTTCGGTTTCTTTGAATAGATTTTGTGCTGGAGACCCTTTTGCTATTGCACTTTCTTTTCTCTTACATCTGCCTTACCATTAGATATAATATTGTTGAAATAAATGAAGCAATATTTAGCTCACTGAAATAATTGTTTTTGTTTTGTCATAAACAGAGCGACGACAAAAAGTATTGCATAGTATAGAGAACTTATTGCACTCTTTTTCCACTCTCATGTAGAGAGTCTGAGTAAAAGAGCATAAACTAATCTTATTCTCTTTATAGAATATTTCAATATATATGTACCATTTCGACAATGTTATTACATAAAACTATACAAGAAGCATAAATGTTTCAAACGGCATCAAGCTTTCACATCAAAATTATGAATGGACCAAGTTATGACAAAAAGAGAGTAATACGTTTTGAAACATTCGCCAGATGTCGCCCGAGCTTTCGAGTCATACAATTCGTTCCATGAGTACTCTATAGGACCCGCTTGTTTGTTCGCTGCCGCTACATCAATACCATCATACTTATTTTCAGGCAGAGACTATTGTTGAACAACAATCACGTATGTGTGTAATTTGCATGTGTTCACTTTTATAGATTGCCCTACCTACCCGTGCCTATATAATACATCAAAAAAATCTAATATGTATAAAAAAAATTAAATGTATTCGTTTATAAGATTTGTTAAGCTCTAAATTAAAAATTGAAATTAAAATCGAAATCAAGTGAAATTTTTCTACGAATATTATATAAATATTTTGTCTCCAAATTTTCAAAATAAAAATGAAGCGCCATTTAAAAGTGCTTTCATCTCGGTTGGGTATTCGAAAACTGATTAAAAAAAACGTAGATTCTCGAATAACTCGAAACCCGGCATATCAGCACTCTACTCCTCACCCAAATACACCACACAGACATAAATGCAGAATTGTAAAACAATATTAAAGCAAACCTGTGAGCAAACTAAAAATTTAAACCTAGAAATCACTAAACAAATTAAAACCATCTATACATACATATGTACGACGTTTAACAATTTTCCCATAGCATTCATTCAATATTGTGCGTTCGGTTTCCACCCTCAAGGTATGTAAACTTTTCACATATCGACCCAATATAATTTTTATCTTTATTCCACGTTATCTTTTTTTGTCTTTTTTTTTTTTGGTTTCAAAAATTAACAAAATATTTGTATTTGTCTTTTAGGCCGACCATATGTTTGTTTGAATCACAAAAGAACAAAAACAAAAACCTGGAAAAACTATAAAAATAACGAGTAAACCTCAAATTCACGCTTGAATGATCGCCAGAAACACACAGAGGCAAGAAGGAAGCAACGTAACGCGAATTGACGCCAGAAAATGTTGCTTGTGATGTATAACAAAGCCACCCATAATGGTGGGATGAAACATTGTTGGTTTGGCAACCAACGTCGAAAATGAGGGTTGTTCCTCATCTAGAGCTATTCAGACGTATCATATGTATATGGCTTTATATGTTGATATTCAAAGTTATATGTGGATTTTTATTGTATCTATATAATTATAAAGACAGTGGTGTTTACTAATATAGCACACCTCAAAGAGTAGTTGCGGATCACTGTTCTTCACATGTTATTTTATATAATTTCTCATTCATATTCGTTCAGATTTGCCTTCCTCCTGTTATTATCTATATTACAACCTCATGAGGTCAGATGGGTTTCACATATTAATTAAATACACAAATAAATGAATTAAACAAGTTTTAAAATATTTCACCAACTGGTTCTATCCTTCGCCTTTTCCCGGAAGTTTATAACACCAAAGCTCGTCTTTTCAGCGGATTCTTGGCCGTCCTCGTATCCTGCTTACATCGAGTACGCTGTCACGCTCTTATTTAGAGCTAAATACCCTAAAACCATATTTCACTCCCCGAAATCATTTGGACATGTAGTTTGATAATGAACATAAAACTGGCAGTAATATTTTCCACACGTTGTAAAATCTGTCGTTTTCTGTTGGTTGGATGCAAATATAGCGTGTGTAATAGCTTGTCGCAAATATACTATTCTTGTGTCCAACCACATTGTGTTTGTTATTCAATATTACATGTTTGAGACACAATGATTAATATGTTATAATATATGTGTTTGCGACCCAAATATATCTCTATTTGTGATACAAATACAGCTTTGTTTGTTACACTGTTTATGTTCTCTCAAGAGAAACAGCATAAAAGAGGGACAATGAGAGAGTCTACCTTGTAGGTGTGTATCTGTATTTTTGCATTATTCTCTCAGTCAGTGATTCTTCTATATTCCTGAATGTGCGTGTAAATTGCAGATGAAGTCAGTGTTTCTTTCTTTGGCTAATGTATTGCGTTTTAGTATCATGTATTCATCCGTCAATCGTTCAGCGGATAGAGGGTATCATAACGCTTGACAAGTAAAAAAAAGAATGAACGAAGGCTCGGACGGTTAAACGGTGCGCGATGTTACTTTGGTGTTTGTGTATGTGATTCGTATATCTGCATGTGTGCTACCAAAGTGAGAAATGATTTTGAGGAAAGAAACTGGAAAGGGTAACAACGTGAAGCCCTTTGTCTATTCAAGCCTTTACTGCGAAAATCGGAACGGCGGACCATTTGTGAAATATAAAAATCCAATGAGTGTTCGAACTCACGGGCGATGTGTTAACACCTTTTTGCTACACGGTACCTGTTCGATTTCTATGAACACATTCGTAAATGTTACGTTGGAAAATAAAAAACAGCGTTCAATCATATGATGACGTTACAGTTAAATAATATTAATATGTACTTAAAATTATTTAAAGACCCAGTGCAAGCACATGTGTCATTATTTTCTTGCTCAATACTTTTTGTTTTATTCCCACAAAAGTCAAAGAATGCAAATCAACAGACTCTTGTACATACATACATACATTGTTATATTCGTACGATATAACCGAAGATCAACATAAAATACTTTTTTAATATTACTCCAAATAAAACACTTAAATCTCGGCTCGCCGATATCGGATCGCCTTAATTTTTGGCCTAAACTCTTCGTCGAAACCCGCACTAGCTTTTTAATCCAAAAATTAATAAAATCGGCTATGAATTTCCGGAGAAAATCGCGTGGGAAAATTATATGAAAATCGCCCAATAATCACTTTCAATACCGACTGCCAAGCAACGAACAAACAAACGATGATTTACTGTTACAAACCTAACACTTGCGTATGTATTAAATTTATAGTTTACTGCCCTAGAGGCGCGCGTATAGATGTTAACACATCAATAAAAAGAACACAAGTTATTAACACACGCTTGGCCTGCATGACCTAGATTTGTATATAAATCTGTTGTTTGAGTACCAACGCATAGCTGAAACCTTCTGAAACCAAAAACTTGAGAGACCGCATATACAGTAGATGTAAAAGAGCAGCAGATTTTCATTTCACGAAAAACAATAAATAATGTATTCAATGCAAATAAATGTAAAAATACCGTTTAAATCTTTACATTTTTTGAATTAGTTATTTATAAATGTGATATTGATAAGATTCATTATAGTAAATAATATGAATTCGTTGAATTCAAAGAATAGTTTGTTTTTAAATATTATTATTTTTGGGAGGAAATACTAAGTATATGGAGGTTTGGGGAAAACACGCGAATGCTTCCACGTAAGTATATGGAGGTTTGGGATGAAGAACGCATATGTGCTACGAACATGCTACTGTTTGCATTTAAATACAAGTGGATTTGGGACTTGGTGGTTGGTTGGTTGAAAAGGCTGCAAGACAGCACGCTGTCTATCACACTTAGGCTAAAGAAGCCCATTGTGATACCTGCAATTTCCTCTATAGTAACTATTGACTAGTCGTCTAGCCAATTTGCCCTTTAAACCTACAACCTATAAAACCAACAAGAATATGTGTCCCGAATATCCTACTTCTCAGTCCTGCCAGACCAGGGCAATCCAAGAGAAGGTGTTTCGTCGTTTACTCGTCCTCTTCCATGCAGCAGCTACAGAGAGTGGAGTTTCAATGTCCCAATCTTAGGGCATGTTTTCCTACAAGACAATGTCCCGTTAGTGTTCCTATCATTGTGGATAACCTGTCTCTCGTCAAGTTAAGTAGTTACCTAGTCCTCTTCCTGTCCACCTGTGTCCAGAGGACCCTGGCTTGTTTGCAAGTTGAAGTAGGTCTCCACTTGTCCTTGAAAATATTATCGGCCCACTGCCTGATTTGCAAACGGCAGGTAGAGATTGGCATACTAACACCTTATTTTGCAGGAAGAACCTGTGCCGTAGTGCCCTGTCTAGCTAACGTATCCGCTACGGAATTGCCTGGAATGTCGCTGTGTCCCGGTACCCAGCTGAGCCTGATGTCGTAATACTCTGCCATCACCCTAATTGATGAGTGGCATTCTTTCACCGTCAGGGACGTAGCAAACATGGCTTCCAGGAATTTTATGGCAACCTGTCTGTCTGTGTAGGTACATACGTATTCTCCGGAGGGTTGTGACACTACTTTTCAGTAGTTCAGCAACCTCCAGTATGGCGGTAAATTCCGCCTGAAATACGCTACAGTGATCAGGCAGCTTGAAGGAGGTATTTACATTTAGCTCCAGTGAATGGACCCCATAGCCTACTTGCTCGTCCAACATTGATCCATCCGTGAAAAATCTGATACTACTGGTATCCCCTTCCAGTGACTTTTCCCAGGTATTCCTGTTCGGAATAGAAGTCCTTAGATTTGTCGCTGGTAGAAGGTAGGGGATACAGTAGTCCGTTTTTACGGGAATAGAGTTGATCCGCTGTAGTAATTCAGCGTGTCCGGAATGCCCCAATATCAAAACGCCACAATCTCTGATTCTCACCAGGGATGTAGCGGCTGCCAATTCGGCCATGATATCAGGAGTACAGGTGTTCAGAATAGCACTAAGTGCAGTACCTGACGTCGTGCCCATTGCCCCACTAACGATAATCAGTGCAGATCTTTGAATTTTCATCAAGGAATTCAGAATATATTTCTTTTGGAGGGACCTCCACCAAACGACGATGCCATAGAGAAGTATTGGTCTGACTATTGCCATATAAATTCAAAAGGTGATCTTAGGAGACAGATCCCAACGACTTCCTTTCGCCCCTTCACAGCAGTAAAGAGCAACAGACGCCATTTTCACCCTCTCCTCCACATTCGGTTTCCAAGACAGTTTTCTGTCGAGAATTATTCCCAGATACTTGACCTTTTCCGTCAACTGTAATTGCACCCCATTAACTGAAGGCAGTTCAAATGCGGGTATTTTATATTTCCGAGAGAACAAGATACGCTCGGTTTTAAGTGGGTTAAGTGGTAGTCCGGTGACCGTCGGTGGTGCAATGCGTAGTGTGCGCGCCTTTTGTACAGGAGATCCTGGGTTCGATCCCTGCTCCAACCACCTTAAAATTTCTTTCGACGACGGTCACCTCGCTTAGTGACGGCGACACTATCGAGTATATAGCCATGAAAACGCTTCTTAAAATACCGTTCGGAATCGGTGTAAAACTGTAGGTCCCAATCAGTGAGTGAAAACTGGAAAGCGCACAGCTCAGTGATTGCGAGAAGTTCTCCCCGGTCCCTTCATGGGATGTAATGGGAACCATTTATTTTATTTTTTAAGTGGTAGTCCGATGTTAGTGGTCCAGTTCGAAATCAGACTAAGTAGGCTGAATGTAGGAATGCTAAGTAAATTGGGGTTTCAACACGTTCAGATGATAACAATATCATCGGCATAGGCAAAGACCTGACATTCGGCCCTCTCCAATTCAAGAAGCAGTTCATTGACAGAAGTTAACCATAATAGTGGAGACAGAACTCCCCCCAGCAGTGTCCCCCTGTTAACGTTCCTAGCAATTGTAACACCACCCCATACAGCTTTGACGGATCTATCCACCAGAATCTTCCCAATTAGGCGTGTCACTAATCTGTCGACTCCTAGATTCTGTAACGACCTAAGAATCGCCGAAATTTGGGACTTGCAAATATTTGAATGTTTCTAGTGTGTTCCAAACATATATATACATGGGAATATGTTGGGGAAAATGTGGTACAGAGGCCGTTTTTTCAGCGTGCAATGTATTAGCACTGGACCTGGAGAGGTGGCGTAGAATAACGTTGTACCCCACATGTAGGCGATCATACTAGGGTTAAGAAACCGACGTCGTAGCAATACCCTCTTTGACGTTGAGGGGCCGTTCAACAATATTCTATTGTGATCTTGTGAGCCTTGTGCTCACCCGTAGATACTATATCATGACCGAATTTGACACCACGACATCTACGAGTTACATATGAGGCATAATTTGTAAGCATATCGTGCAAGAACTCTGCCATCTTATATGATAACACTATGCAACATTCTTGAAGTCATCGAGTGCAAACTTCTTCTCGTGTGAAATTTCTGGAAGTACTTATCGAAGCCATACTTGGGTTTTGCTAGTTTAGCGGCTGTACGGATTTTATGGTCTCATATATATTTTGGCTAAAACTTAATTTTTCCGAAGAACATGCAATTTTTCTTACGGCAATATCTCGGAAATCAATCGGAATTTTTTTTTGCTGTCTTCGGCATAATTGTAGCCATAAGTATAGACTAGGAGAAAAAAGTGTAAAACAAACTATCGATCAAAAAACCTTCCAGTGACTTAAAATTGCAAAAAATGTCGAAAAACTTTAATTTTTTTTATCCTTTCTCACCAAACTTAGATAAGTTTACCACACGGAAACCAAAATTTGTAACTGATATCTCGTAAATATGAGCATTGGGACATGGGACTGTCCATGGAGGTGGAAAGTTTCTGATGGTCCTTGCAGATACCATGAAGTAGTTCGCGCGTTAACCCGGCTACTTGTATTAGCTTCTTTCCAGTGCAAATCGGCACGGGTTACAGTTTTTAGAAAGGGAAACATTTTTTTTGTGCGTATATTGGGCAAATGCGAAACTATTTAGAGGGTATGCGTCACAAAAAAAAAATTCAAGAAATAAGGGACACCGTAATATGTATTTGCAGCAACGAAACTTATTCATGCCAGTAACGAAACATAATTTAGTTGCAAAAATTAATCGGAATCTGCAAACAAGCATACCATAGATGAAATATATCAAGAGATCAAGAATACCAAATTTCATATAAAACAGAAATGGGGTTACACGGATAAAATTCGTTGACTTTGGTTTGTACAGGTTTAGACAGCAATGCTATAATTGTTTAATATCTGGAACCTTCCCAGTTAATGTTTGCCGACCACTGGTTACCGACATATAGACTTATGGCCTTAAGCCGCATTCACAGTGCAACCGACAGGTTCTTTTCTCATGCCAACTCGTTCTCACACACAATTTCACCTAATGTCTTTCCGTTTTTTTTTTACAAAAATGTATCTCCAATTTGACGTCGAAGTTGGAGTATTTCTACTCCAGCAACATATTTGTTCGAATAAATAATATACTATTAAACGGTAGATGGCGCTGTAATTCGAATTTCATTTTCAAACTTAAAAATATCAATGAAAATTGAACCCATTTGTGTTAAAAGATGCATTATAAAACGTAATTTTATATGTAGAATCTTTTAATAGTATTCAAAATTTTTCAAAATACAAACCTGGATGTGACATTTGAATCATGATGCAACTAATTGAGGTTGTGTTATAATACCAACTTAAATGATTTGCTTTTCCTTCTGTTCATTACATGAAGAATCAAATTGAAATGTATTTGGTTTTGAAATTTTTGGCTAACTTTTATTCTTGACATACATTTGTGTTAACTTTGACACGAAAACAAAATATTTTTTATTGTTGCCTTGATATACTGACCGTAATACTGGTATCACCTGTTAGGACAAACATCTCGATTCGAAGTAAACTGTTGCTCACATTGCGAATGCCTATTGAAAATGTTGCTTGCATTGTGATTCCGGCTTTATTCACCAAAAGTTGTAAGAGGTTTGTGAGACGTTTTTTGTATGATAAACTGTCTCTCAAACCTCTCTCAACCTTTTATGAATATGACGGTTATTGTATAGTGTTAACTTTAAAACTGTATAACTAAAATCAAATAGAACTAAAACTATTCTACTTCCCGTGGCCGTCGGTGGTGCAATGGTTAGTGTGCGCGCCTCTTGTACGGGAGATCCTGGGTTCGATTCCTGCTCCGACCACCTTAAAATTTCTTTCGACGACGGTCACCTCGCTTAGTGACGGCGACACTATCGAGTACTTAGCCATGAAAATGCTTCTCAAAATACCGTTCGGAATCGGTGTAAAACTGTAGGTCCCAATCAGTGAGTGTAAAACTAGAAAGCGCACATCTCACTGATTGTGAGAAGCTCTCCCCAATCCCTCCATGGGATGTTAAGGGACACCATTTTTTTTTTTTTTTTTTTATTCTACTTCCGTACAATAACGATGTGTGCTATATAAATAACCACTGATGTATGTTAAATATATGTACTGATAGTTTTAAAATTACTCTGAATGCTGCTAATATATATATGTGATTGTTAAACTCGCATATTTGCGTATTTATACTTAGGTACACATGTATTGAAGGAATCTGGTAATGCATCGTTTAACACGCACATTCGACATATGACAAATGACTGATGTAGTAGTTAGGTATTTACACACGCGCAGTTTGATTTACGTTTAAAACAAATGACTTAAAACAAAAAAGGTCACAGTTTTTTATTATTCTGTTATGAAGAAAATTATTGGGGGAGATCTAATTTTAAACGATGACTCGTCGCTAGTCGTACTGAACGAGAAAATTATACATGTGTGGGGTAAAAGATGAATCCAAGGCATTGTAAAGTGAAAATTTTGAAAAAATTTGTTTACTGGAAAATAGAATCTATTAGTGACAGGTTACAACTTACTCAAGAAAAGTGGCCTTCCTCCGAATTAAGACACCGTCAATTATTTTAACGATTTTTAACGTCTATAATATAAGAACCTTGTTGGAAATCAAAAGTTTTGCTTCAAGAATGGTACAATTTTTGCCACATCTTCAGCGTAGTATTTACTGTCAATCAATGACTTAAACCATTCATTAGGTTAGCACATAATTAATGACTCACATTCTATGGCTAGTAAAAAATTACTATTGACATTATTATAGCTATATTCCCAACCATCCAGCATAATAGTCAATTTCTCATTATTTCTTTAAAAACACTGTTCATCAAATGGTAGGGACCAGTGAACGGAGGGGGTTTTGACTACCAGGAAAAGTTATATCGGTCAAAAACAATTTGTACGTGTCCCGGCGTTTCGCTGGGTCACATCTTGGAATCGAGATATATCGATTGGAAGTTAGTTAGTAGCATTTGTCATGTTTGGGGCTCTTTTGTTTGGCATAACTCGTGAAAGACTAGTCAGATTTTGCTGCAACAAAATCAGAAGAATTAAAAATTCCAATTCCTATAACCTACTGATATACTGTTTCTCTATATAATCAACAGTTTTGCAGTTCTAAATAAATTTATGACGATAAAATTATTTTTTGCTCAAAAAATCAACAAACTTTATTTTTAAAACTCATGAAAAATCAAAACCCGGAGAAAGTGTCAGGTCTTATTAGTTTCACGTAAAGTCACATAACTTATGAAGAAAATGAGGGATAGATCATAGAAATCAATGAACGCATAAATTTATTTTCGCTGGTTTGCTCCTTTACTTTCTTACGTGGTGGTTGGCCTTTTTTTTATCAAACCAACACAGGTGATGCCCCCTACAAATGCAGTGCATTGTATTGGGGAAGGAAACTTGTGGTAGTGGAGGGCGGAAAGAGGGAATAATGTCTGTTGCCATTTGCCTTGAATCTTCCTTGTCATAATTGGTGGGAAATACACTAGTCGGAAGTTTATTCCATATACGGACTGTGTGGCTGAAGGACGAATTTCCTGTATAGTGTGTAGATCGGTCAACTGGCCCCTCGATAAAAAAAGATGAGAGTTACTGGAAAGCCACGTACTTCGGCTAAATATCCTCACGTCCTGGCATAAGTTGACGGATTCCTGAGAATATCGGTAGAACAGCGACACGCAATCCACAGTTCGACAATGCTCAAGGGAGACAATAGAGTTGGATAACCTACTGTCCCCTATAAATACCATCGCTCTCTCCTGCACATGGTCGAGAAGTCCAAAGATGTCCTAGTAGCTCCTGTCCATATATGGGAGTTATATTCCATCTTTGGCCTGATATAGGTGGTGTAGATATTGAGAAGATCAGATGGAGTGAAGTATTTCTTGCACCGCTTTAAAAAACCACTTTCAAATACATGTTTTCGCCACTTCAAATACACGTTTTGCCCAACGGACATCAGATGGTATTTTCATGCCCAAAACATCAAGAGCGTTAGATTCATCAATATCCTCACCGTCCATAGACAATGACGACACGCCTGGGTCAGCAATACGCTTATGCGTCAACAAACAACACTTGGTCTTACCCGCATTAAAATCTACGCTATTCATTCGACCCCATTCAAAAATGAACACCAGATCCCGGCCGAGTGTTTCATTCATCGTCCGGCTTTTGACTTCAATCTCTTGAAGACTTGGCCTACGATCGAATGAATAAGAATGACAGAGATTACTGTCATCCGCAAAAGAGTAGATTGGATTCACAGTCTGACCCAGGAGATCGTCAATGAAAATAAGAAAAAGAAAATGAGAAAGAACAGAGCCCTGTGGTACACCTGCAGTCAAATTATGCTCGTCGGGTGAAACCCCATCTACAACAACTCGTATAGTGCGATCTCTGAGAAAACTCGATATAAATCGAGGGAAGTTATCACCGACACCAAATGCAGCGAGCTTCGACAAGAGTGCATCGTACCATACTCTGTCAAAGGCCTTGGAAATATCAAGAGCCACTACCTTACCCTTACCAAGCCGGTGGATGGATCGACTCCACTGTTCCTAAAGGAACGCCATCAGATCTCTTGTAGATCTCTTTCTACGGAAGCCACACTGCCGATCATTAAGAAGGTCATTGGGCTCAATATATTTCACAAGATGGTGGTTAACCCTGCTCTCCATAACTTTCGAGACCGCAGAACAAATTGCAATTGGGCGGTAATTTGCAGTGTTACTTGCATCACCTTTTTTTGAGGACTGGTTGGACATTAGCAATCTTCCAACGCGCCGGGAAGACTCCAGCACGGCATGCAAGGTTGAAAAGATGGGCAGTGGACGTGCCAGCCTCGAAGAGCACCTACTCAAGACCAGTGCAGATATGCCATCCGGGCCCGTGGATTTATTTACGACGAGATTCGCAAGAACCTTTTTAACTCCTCGCTTTCGAAAAAATATCGTGGGCATGGAACAAGATACGTAATTGATCACAGGAAGTGAATGATTCCTATCCGGTAAGGAAGAGTTCCTTGCAAACATTCCAGCCAGAAGGTTAGCTTTATCAACCGGTTCAGTAAATGTTCGGAGTTTGTATCGGATGAGGATCTGTCTTCATCTGGAAAGGAAATCAATTGTTTTTAATCAGTCAGTTAACTTCACATTTGTGACCTACCCTCGGAGGAAACTCGCGTTGTATATTCTACTTCTTCATCTTCCTTGTCTGGATCGAACGTCTTTTGCGACCACCAATTTTTTCAGCCACCCGAGAGTTCAGGCGTTTACTTTTATATCGGGTTTTCAGGCGACTTGATGGAAGCGCTCGCCATGTTCATCAGTCTCTGAGGCCAGCTGCTTGCTGAAGTATTCGAGATGGTGACGCAAGAAGTGAATTTTGAGAGACATGTTCACCCCAAGTTTCTGGAAGTATTGCAACATCTTGGTCAAAAGAGCTGGGTAATTGTGTGCTAACTTACTTCCCAAAATATATAGTAAGACTTTCTTCAGTGTCTTTTGAGTTTATGAGGTTCCGTCTAAAGGACCAATTCAGAACATCGTCCTTCAATTTGGATTCACTGATTCGTGGGAAAATAATTTTCAAACAATCGAGAATTTTCGATTGATTCACAATGGCCTTGATGAAAGTTTTGACGATTGACATGGAAAGAGGGAATGTGGACGTTCACCATTGGCACGAGTGGATCATTCACGCAATTGTGGGCTTTCTCCGTTGAATCTTGAGCAAGCCAGTCGTGGGCTTGGTATCGATTTCCTTTAAATCCTTTAAACCGCATGTGTTTAGTATAGCCTCCTTGGAGACCTCTTAGCATCGCCACGACTTTCACATCACAACTGATCGGCCACATGTGTTGCATGTGTAGCAAACTTTATTAAAAATTATTTTCATGGAATCGTATGTTTCACTCATATCTGTTCTGTAGCCAATGGGAATGCTTGGTTTTTTATTATGTTCATGTAGCAAAAGGACATTCAAGCTTGATTTCGAAGAATCGATGAACATTCGCCAATCACCTGCTACGTAATTATTGGTCATCGCCTCCATCAGTCCCTTTATATCGTGACAAGAAACAAATGTGATCCCTTCGTTGAGTATGAAGTATCGTTTAAATAGCAATTGCCGTCTTCGGTATCCGGTGTCTTTGACATTAGGCTCCAAATTGTTGCCTTCTTTCAAAAGCTGGGCAAGTTTTTCTGCCTCACATTGAGACAAGATTAATTCTCCAACAATCTTGTCCATTCTTGCTTGTGATACTGGAACTATTTTGTTCGATGGGCCGGCTTCTGGTATTGCTTTATAGGTGAAATCCGATTGTTACAATTGCAAAATAAGTTTCTCTGTCAGGACTTGGAAGCGGTGGTATCAACCAACCAAAAAAGTGCATTCCCTTGTTTATTTTAATTGAGTGTGGACGGAGTAGCTGCCGCAATCATGAAAAGTAAATATCCTTTTGTTTATTACGATTTTTGATGTGTTAACATCTAACGGGTAGGGCAATCTATCAAAGTGAACATATGCAAACAACACACAGCATAAGCATCACATACGTGGTTGTTGTACATCAATAGTCTCTACCTGAAAATAAATATGATAGTATTGATGTTGCGGCAGCAAAAAAACAAGCAGATCGTCGTCGCCAAAAAGTACTGAATAGTATAGAGAGCTCATGGAGCGAATTGTATGACTCAAAAGCACTGGCGAAATCTAGCGAATGGTTCGAAAAGTAATACTCTCGTCTTATCAGAACTTTAAAAAATGTATGCTTTCTGTATTGTTTTATGTAATAACATTGTCGCAATGGTGAGTTTATATTAAAATATTCTCTAAAGAGAATAAGACCCGTTTATGCTCTTTTACTCAGACATTCTACATGAGAACGGAAAAAGAGTGCAATAAGTTCTCTATACTATTCAATACTTTTTGTCGTCGCTCTGTTTATGACAAAACAAAAACAATTATTTCAGTGAGCTAAATTATTGTTTTATTTATTTTAACAATATTACATCTAATGTTAAATCAGATGTAAGCAAAAAAAGAAAGTACAATCTCAAAGAAGGCTTCAGCAGAAAAAACTATTAATTTTTTTTATTTTCCAATGTAATAGTTTCTAATGTGTTCCTAGAAATTGAACAGGTACCGTGTAGCAAAAAGGTGTTGACACATCGTCCGTGAGTTCCAACACTCACTGATTTTTTAATTCGGAGAATCATGAAAAGTCAGCAACCTTTTTTCCAAAGACTTTTGTACATATCCTCGAACAAATTTCGTTCAGTACGATTATCCATATTTATTGAAAGAAAAAATTAATATACTTGTCAAAATTAGTTAAAAAATAAATTGTTTCAAATTACATCCCATGAAGGGACAGGGGAGAGCTTCTCACAATCACTGAGCTGTGCGCTTTCCAGTTTTCACTCACTGATAGGGACCTACAGTTTTACACCGATTCCGATCGGTATTTGGAGAAGCTTTTTCATGGCTATGTACTCGATAGTGTCGCCGTCACTATGCGAGGTGACCGCCGCCGAAACAAATTTTTTTTAAGGTGGTCAGAGCAGGGACCGAACCCAGGGTCTCATGTACGAGAGACGCGCACACTACCCATTGCACCACCGACAGTCAAAATGAGTTACCTTTACTTAATTGTGAATGAAAGCGAAACGAGTTCATCGATTCTCATGATCTATATCTCGTCTTATTAACAGGTTATGTAGCATTACGTGAAAGTAATAAAGACTTTCCGATAAGTAAAGATGAAGAAGACGATGAATATACAATGGGAGTTTTCTCCGAGGGTAGGTGACAAATATGAAATTAACTGACTGATTAAAGACAATTGATTTTTGTTCACATGAAGATTAATTCACATCCGATACAGACTACGAACAAGAAGGCGAACCCCCACGCAAGAAAGTAAAGGGAGCAAACAAACGAAAATAAATTTATATGTTCATTGATTTTTATGATCTATGTCTCATTTTGTTCATAAGTTATGTGACTTTACGGGAAAGCAATTAAGACTTGTCGCATTTTCCCGTTTTGAATTTTTCATGGTTTTTTAAGATAAACAATTTTAAAAATATTTTTTTTTTCTTAAATCTATTTATAACTGCAAAACTGTTGGCTATGTAGGATAACAGTATATCAATAGGTTAAAGGAATTGTAATTCTTAATTTTTCTAAGTTTGCTTCAGCAAAATCGAACTAGTCGTTCTTGAGTTATGTCAAGCAAAATAGCCCCAAACGTGACACATTCCCCTATATGATATTTTCTAACCTTAAATCGATATATCTTGATTCCTAGACTTGAGCCAGCGAAACGCCAAGACACGTATAACTTTTTTTTTCACCGATAGAACTTTTTCGGTAGTCAGAACGCCTGCTAATTTTGGCTTTCGCACTGTGTTATTTAATGGCAGAAAAACAAGTATAAATTAATTGGTATCCATTATTTGAACATAAAAACATCATTAATATGTCAAATGGTATTCAATTTAAAACGATCGATTTCCGTCACACACCGGAATAAGTTTGATTCAACAAATGTTCACTTGCGTCAGTTACATTCCCCAAACGTATTTATTTTATCTAAGAATTCATTTGGGCGTCACGACATTTTTCGTTGCGTGTAGCAGTCCAGTAGTTCCACTAACTTTTCATGTTCCCTACAATGTCCAACGGTCGTTGTAAAGTGCATTATAACAAAATACTCAAACAAAAAAAAAGAGAACGAATATTGGAACAAATCCTGTGTACCAACTTGTTTAAGTCATTATTGTTAACAAAAAAAAAAACACAGAGAAAACAAAATCAGCTACGAAATATTAACAACATTCAACTAAACTCGCGCAATGTCCAAAATGAATAAGTCGAAAAAAATTATTGTCATAAATAATCTAGGGAGGAAATGGATGCTGGCAAAGACGAAGATAAAGTACAGGCAAATAAAGCAAAGAGTAAAGTGGATAAAGAGGAGTCACAACAAAACAACAACTGCTGCTAATATTTAAAAATTATAATTGCGAAAATCCTTTTTTTTCTTTTGTTTTTGTTTTGTTTTGTTTTCTACAACCATTATGGAGCTGATGTCGGCGGGTATAGCTGCTGTGTTCCACAACACTTCCGGAGTTAATTTTATTTGCAAAACACTCTCACACACATAGACACTGAGCGATGGAAATAGAGCAAAAACACAACTAGTATTACAACAAGTTTTGTAAAGATTTAGCTTTAACAAGCGACTTAAAATTATGAAGAGGATGGTATGATACGTATTGGGTCAAAGCTGATGGGATTGTAAGACATCACTTTAAACTAAGTGAATGTAAGTTGTACACTGAAAGAAAAGATTTGTCACAGGAGTTAATTTGCTGGACAACTTATTAAATATTTGCATCGCATGAGAACTAACCTATACATTCATCGTCGCAACAAACATTTTGTCATTGAGGGAGAAACTTCCGTCACTCTGATGTACACGTCTCGATGCTGCTTTACAAAAATTTTATTGTTGTAATGATTATAGTTCCGAGGTTCGTTAGAAACTGATTTCCAAGTTAGTCATCCACATATATTTAATATTAGATAATAATTAGCAATCCCATCTTTTGTTCATTTTATATTTTCGCTTCAAATTCCATTTTGACGAAACAAACAAATTTTTTATGTGCTAACATTTATTGACATGGGTAGGGCAATCAATCAAAGTGAACACATGCAAGCACCACACAGCGTTAGAATTACATACGTATTTCTTGTACAACAATAGTCACTGCCTGAAAATAAATATGATGATATTGATGTATCGGCAGCGAACAAACAACCAGGTCGTCGTCGCCAAAGAGTATTGAATAGTATAGAGAACTCATGAGACGAACTGTATGACTGAAAGGCACTGACGACATCAGGCGAATGATTCATAAAGTACCTACGGGAAATGTGGTGTCAATTGTCTAAAAGTACCTCTCCTGAGATAGGTGAAAAGGGGATATGTCTCCAAACTGGTTCGAAAGTGTTAAAGAAGAGTCAATTGTGCAGAACTGCCGTTGGTAGAGAGGAACTATAGAAGGAAATTGGAGATTGACTAAATGGATCGGACCCACGGGACCTACTGGATCGATAATAAACGGGTCCTCCTAGAATCAAGGCACTCAAATTAAAGTCATTATCTTTAGGAATAATATAGGGAATTTCTATAAAATTTAAAAGCGATACATTTTATTTCTCATATAATCTTGGGATAACTTAGTCAGTTATGGATTTATTTTAAATACATAATTAATTAATATTATCGTTTCTATTACACAATTTGGATATTCTATCGTTCTCAAGGGCATGCCAATCTTGATGGTTTGTTTAAGAGGTTAATTATGACTTTCCCTGCGACTGATTCAATTCGGTCTTATTCTGTGGGGGGTTCAATTGGGACTTATTCTGTGACGGGTTCAATTGGGACTTATTCTGTGACGTGTTCAATTGAGACTTATTCAGTGACGGGTTGTTGTAGATCAGTACGTTGATATATCACAGGGTATCTAAAGAGTGTCAATTGCCACCTCTAATAAGAAACCCATGTTAAAGTTACCGATTCTTTTCATACAGAAGGGACGATACAGGGACCGGACACTATCACTAATGAAACTACGACGAGAATGGTTCTGAACCAGTCTTTAGTTACTCTCTTTTTGCCATAACTTGGTCTATTCATAATATTGATGTGAAACATTGATGCCTTTTGAAACATTTATGCATTTTGTATTGTTTTGTGTAATAACATTGTCGAAATGGTGCATTTATATTGAAGTATTCAATAAAGAGAATAAGGCTCGTTTATGGTCTTTTACTCAGACCCTCTACATGAAGTGCAATAAGTGCTCTATACTATTCAGTACATTTTGTCGTCGCTCTGTTTATGACAAAAAAAAAACAATTATTTTAGTTAGCAAATATTGCTTTTTATTCAGTTGTATGCCAGCATTCAAACATGCTGGTCGTCGCTGTGTTTATGACAAAACAAAAACAATTATTTCAGTGAGCTAAATATTGCTTTTTGATGTGTTAACAGCTATTAGCAAGGGTAGGGTATAATCTAGCAAAGTCAACACATGCAAACAACACACAGCGTTAGCACATAGCGTTTTCTGCGTCGATGCAGCAATAGTGTCTGCCCGAAAATAAGTATGAGAGCATTGATGTAGCTGCAGGGAATAGTTGTCTTAAAAGACGAAGCCTTGCTACTCGTAAGCTTACGAACATAACACAATGTATGCACATGTGTCTGTTGCTTTGCATTCTCTTTGTTTTTTTGTGGGAATAAAACAAAAAGTATTAAGCAAGAAAATAATGGCACATGTACTTGCACTGGTCTTTAAATAATTTTAAGTATTAATATTATTTAAATGAAACGCCATCATGTGATTGAATGCTGTTTTTTATATTCCAGTGTCAGATTTACTAATGTGTTCATAGAAATCGAACAGATACCGTGTAACAAAAATGTGTTAACACATCGTCCGTGAGTTTAAACACTCATTGTTTTTTTATATTTTTGGATGGAAGTTCCTCATCGCACGTTGCGGGCACGTTTAAACTTTTTTTTTTACATTATTACAACCCATCATTATCAACTATATTAGAACTTTTGGTTTGGTTTGGTTTAAAGGGAAGTTTTCTAGATGGAGCCTGTATATTACATATTGTAGTTTTGAAGCCAATAAAAAGTAAATTTAGAAAAGCCAAAGTGCAAGACTGGCAAATCCATGAAATACAACCCTGAGCATGGAATTACATTTGGCAGCACACTTACTCTTACACTCGCACTTTTGGTTTGGTTTGTGTCTAGACTAACTTATCGGGTGATAATTTTTGTTTAATGGCAAATTTTCTAGGTGGAGTCTGTTTATTACATATAGTAGTTTTGAACCGAATAAGAATTAAATTTTAATTTAAAAAAATAACATTTTCTTAAGTAAGTGCGTTTTCTTAAAAAAAGTAAATTTTCATAAAAAAAATTTATATTGATTTTCTTGCACAATCTACCTTTCCTTAAAAAATACCTTATCTTAAAGAAAAAAACAATCAAAAATAGTAAATTTTCTTACAAAAAAGTACAATTTCTTAAAAAAATATTTTTTTTAAATTTTCTTAAAAAAGTACATTATCTTACAACATATTGCATTTTCATAAAAAAAACTACCTTTTCTTTAAAAAGTAAATTTTTTGTAAACCAAAATAACCTTTCTTGCGGTAAGTACCTACTCTTAAAATTGTACATGTTCTTTCGTAAACAAAAAAGCTTTTCATCAAAAAAAGTATACATACCTTCTCTTACAAAAAATACCTTTTCTTACAAAAATTCCTTTTCTGAAAAGTAACTTATCTTAAAAATAAAATAATACCTCTTTTTATCTTTTCTTGAGATAAGTAGTCTTTCTGAAAATAAGTAAATTTTCCTAAAAAATAACCTTTTCATAAAAAGAGTACCACTTTTTTAAAAAGTCCCCTTTCGTAAAAAAGTACATCTTTGTAAACAAATTCATACTCTTAGGCTTTTTGTTAAAGAAAGCACTTCTTTTCTTAAAAAAACATTAGCTTTTAATAAGAGAAGTACCTCTCATTAAAGAAAGTACCTTTTCGGGAAAATATAATACATATTCTTACAAAAGGGACCTAAAAATATATGTACTTTTTTTTAAAAAATACATTCAATAAATAAAAAATTTCTTAAAAAAAGTTTATCATTTTACAAAAAGTATCTTTTCTTAAAGATCCATTTAAATTCCAGTATATTTCAACAGGCGCCTTAGGCGTGTTTGAACTAACTAGTACATTATTATAGCGAAAGGAACTTCGTTCCAACCGGGTGTCCCCTGACACCTGATGTATTTTTTATCATTGAGATGTTTATAGAGTTTATTAGAGTTTAGACGCTGTTTATCAGAGATTTAGGTTTAGTGAAATGTTTTTTTGTGGCAACTCGGAAATTTGGCAGCTGTCACATATGTTTATTCCGATTATTGAAAATGGAGCGTTTTACGAAAGAACAACGCGTTATAATTGTGAAATCCTATTACAAAAATTTGGAAAATTATGCTGAGACCGCTCGCAAACTTCGACGAATTTTCAGTAGAGAAAGTGCAACTAATGTGTGAACCATTCGAAGTGTGATCAAAAAATTTTAAGAACCTGGATCGGGTATGGATTGTATAACTCCTGTGCGTCAACGTGCTTGGCGGTCCATTGAAAACATTGCTGCTGGAAACGAGTGTCGCCGAAACTCCGAAAACATCAATTCGGCATAGTTCTCAACAACTTCAAATTTCATGAAGCACTACGTAGCGAATTTTGACAAGACTTCTACCTTCATGCGTATATTCAGCTTACCCTGGACCTCAAACTAGCCGACCATTAAAAGTGCCGCCAATTCGTTCAATGGTGCAAAGTGAAGTCATTGCCAATTTTTCAAAAACAATCATCTTCTCCGATGAAGCTCATTTCCATCTCAATTTCTACGAGAATACACAAAATTTTTGAATTTGGGGCTCAGAAAATCTTCATGCAATCCATGATATAAAAATGCACTCACAAAGAGCAACTGGCTAATGCAGTTTTTGATCTGATTGGGCCTTACTTTTTTGAAGATGGCGTCGAAATTGTAGCGACTGTGAACGGCATTCGTTACAGGAACAAGATAGCGGAGTTCTTGTGACCTCAACTGGACGTTATGAATCGCAACGACATGTGGTTTCAGTAGAATGGTGCCACCTGCCACAAAGTGCTTGAAACAATCGATTTATTGCAGCAACGATTTCCAGAACAATTTGCCTCAAGAAATTCTGTGTCAACTTGCCACCAAGATCATGAGATTTAACGCCGTCCGATTTCTTTCTTTGGGGTTTTCTGTAATCTCGAGTTAATGCACATAAACGAGAAACAATTGCTGATTTTACCTGCTCTACGGTAGATAAATTGAAAAAATTCCGAAATTTTTTATTAACATTTTATGAATTTTGATAGTTCAAAGATTTGGATGTCCAATTTTGGGTCACTTTTTAGAGCAATGCTGGCCATATGTCACTAACAACACTAACAATTATGGCATCCAAGGCATCAGTTGTTGCTGGTTTATTAGAATAATCCAGTGACTTCACTGGGCTTCAGATGAAATAATCGAGAGTTGTCAAATCGCACAACCTTAGAGGCCAATTGAAATCAATTGATCTCAAAATTTTGATTTCAATAAATCGACAGTTGCTTACTGTCGCCAGCGGGGTGAAACCACATCTCGCCCGGATCAATATCATCCATATTTTCAAACAAAAAATCATTGACAATGGTGTGGTAACGATCTCCATTCATTCATTCTTCTGGCTTCATTTTTGAAGAAATAGGGTCCGATGATGCCACCAGCGTGTAAATCGCACAAACGGTGCATTTTTCTAGCGAAAATTTATTTATTGCAGTGTTTCATCTATTAACGGTCAAAAGAATTATATATGGCATTGCGTTGCAGACAAGACAAACACTTTGGGTGACAAAAACTTGAATCGAAATGGTTATGAAATTTCCCAAAATTACACGTTTCCACAATCCTCAAAATTCACCAAAATAATCGAACTGCTGCACCAACACCCATCCCCATAACTCGCTGAAAAAAGGAAGTTTAGTAAATAACACATATTTCCACCGCATTAACATTCTGTCCATGTAAATATTCCATAAACTTAAGTGAACAAACTTCTCAGTCAACGGTTGCAAATATCGAGAATAAGTAACTGTAACTATAACTTTTCGCACTATAAAAAGAGTTGTTTGCATATTTTCTCTCCGCTAGTCTTTTATCCTGGCAAACAACCTTGAACTGTTGCAGTCAGTTCAATTTCCCTGCTGCTTGAGTTAGTTTATGTGTTTTTGTTTTTCTTGTTTTGATTTTCTTCAAAGACTTACAAACTGATTTTCCTTCTTTACTTCCCCAAAATTTACTACTACTACTTTTGGTTATTAATTAAGCATTTTATAGTACTAGTACAGCAAATCAGTGATGCAAGCATTCACGCTAAAGTCCTTTTGTGCTGCAAGATGTTGTTGCAAGTGAACAAGTGTTGTTGCAAAAAAAAAAATATATAGTCGTCGTTGTTTTTGTTGATCAAGCTAGGGCTCATCTACATTTTTATGCATCATTTACTGTTGACAGCTTACAACAATAGTTGCAAGACATTTAACGAATTTAATTTTTTTGTAGCGAATAATATAATTTTGTTCAGCCGAATAGAATATCACGCCGAAACTTGAAATTGCAGTGGTTGTGGCAGAATTAAATATAAAATCATTTAAAAGTGATTACCGATAGCAAAGAACCTCAAATCTCAATCTCGAGACGAATATATATTCATATATATTAGGCTGGTTCTTATGTTAAAAAATTCCTCCGAATCCCGCTCTCCGAGGCAGATTTGGTGAGGTTAGTGGAAATAGTAATCTGGCACAAATCTCACCTCAATCGATGATTTTTTAAGCTATGCCTTCACCTTTACCTTTACCTTTACCTTTACCTTTACCTTTACCTTTACCTTTACCTTTACCTTTACCTTTACCTTTACCTTTACCTTTACCTTTACCTTTACCTTTACCTTTACCTTTACCTTTACCTTTACCTTTACCTTTACCTTTACCTTTACCTTTACCTTTACCTTTACCTTTACCTTTACCTTTACCTTTACCTTTACCTTTACCTTTACCTTTACCTTTACCTTTACCTTTACCTTTACCTTTACCTTTACCTTTACCTTTACCTTTACCTTTACCTTTACCTTTACCTTTACCTTTACCTTTACCTTTACCTTTACCTTTACCTTTACCTTTACCTTTACCTTTACCTTTACCTTTACCTTTACCTTTACCTTTACCTTTACCTTTACCTTTACCTTTACCTTTACCTTTACCTTTACCTTTACCTTTACCTTTACCTTTACCTTTACCTTTACCTTTACCTTTACCTTTACCTTTACCTTTACCTTTACCTTTACCTTTACCTTTACCTTTACCTTTACCTTTACCTTTACCTTTACCTTTACCTTTACCTTTACCTTTACCTTTACCTTTACCTTTACCTTTACCTTTACCTTTACCTTTACCTTTACCTTTACCTTTACCTTTACCTTTACCTTTACCTTTACCTTTACCTTTACCTTTACCTTTACCTTTACCTTTACCTTTACCTTTACCTTTACCTTTACCTTTACCTTTACCTTTACCTTTACCTTTACCTTTACCTTTACCTTTACCTTTACCTTTACCTTTACCTTTACCTTTACCTTTACCTTTACCTTTACCTTTACCTTTACCTTTACCTTTACCTTTACCTTTACCTTTACCTTTACCTTTACCTTTACCTTTACCTTTACCTTTACCTTTACCTTTACCTTTACCTTTACCTTGGCTAATCAAATTGAGGTTTCACCTAATTTCGTCTTTTATTCGGTTGATCATTGGACTTTCAGCAACAAAGTTTAAGTTTTAAATTTCCTATCAGTTTTTTGAATGTTTCTTTTTTTGACGTTCCATTTTAACGGAAGGGTGGTGGAAGCGAGTCGGTATAAAAACTCACTGACAGCCACAATGATAAATGAATAATATCGCAATGCACTGGAACGGTAACATGATCTTTAAAATGTTTACTCTCTAAGAAAGGAATCCGTGCCCCCTCTTCTAAGAACACAACTCCCAATGTGAAAATATTTCCATGGCAAACGAGAATGAATGTGAATTGGTTCGATGGCACCACTCCTGATGCTATGCATCCATTGCTCCAGCATATTTTTGGATGACTCGGGGGTTTTACTTAAACAAAACTAGTTTACATGGTTCATTAAAGAACGCCGTCGCGCAACCAAGACGTAGCAAATGTTAGCCATTTTTTGATGTAGCACAAGAAGGACGCCGCCAACAGCAAAGTATTTCGATTGGAAAGGGGTTGTCACGTGGGAGTGCAGGCAATGCGTTTTGAGTATGGCCAAAATGTACGTCACCTTGATTGTTGGTTTCGAAGTACGACCTAAGAAGAGACGAGGACTTTACGAAAATTGACACGATTTTTAGGGGAATATTTTCAAATGCATTTCGTGCTTTCCGGAAGCATCTAAGGAAAATATGTGAAAGGAAGGGCGCACAGTGGAGTTAAGTGTGGGTTTTATATTCATGACTTGGAATGAACAAATATGGTCAGTGGGGTGTACAGTGAAAAGTGTTATAATGAGTTTAACATATAATTTTGAGACCTCAGACTTCCAACATTTTTCGGTAACTTGACTGAACTCTAAACAGAATCACTGTGCAGGCCGCTGAAGTTCAAACGAACTTGAGGCTGAATGCAAGAAACTCTTGGTTAATAAAAATAAAAACAACAACACAAAATCGAGGACCTTAATGTTGAAGCATCAACCAACACTTGCCACACCACATACACATTCATTGCAACGGGTCTTGTGTGCAACAAAGAAAGTCATTGTAATTTGTAAAGTACTTTGCATAACTTTCAGCACCCGCTCTCAATGCCTTTGTCAGCGTCAGCGTCTGCGTCATCATCAGCATGGTGTTGGTTGTCCTTTCGTGCACCAAGTGGCGAACACCGAACATTCGCTTAATAAGCATTGGTTACTACAACTCCTTATCCAGCTGCACCTGTTCCTCGCAGTATTTGCAACGCTTGGTTGGCGTTAAAATGTGAATGGGTTGGAATGGGTGGGTGTCACGCTTGGTGTCACAGGACATGCCAGTGCATTTCGTTTCATTTTAAAATGCTCGGTTACTTTTCATTTTTAACCCGGAGAATATGCGTTACAATGAAGTTGTGTAACCTTTTGAGTTCCTCGAAGACATCATTAGTAGCCCATTAGTCATTAGAAGTTATGAAACTCATAATATCACATTTGAGTGTGAAGGCCTTTGCTGAAGGGAGAGCAATAGAATGAGGGAACGACAAAGAGAAGGTAGAGTTTTTCGAATGAACTTTAAGGAGTTTTCGTAACAAGTGAAAGGGTAAATTACTGTAAGGATGCCGGAGTTGTTTTGGTAACCAGACAGGCAACTCGTTAACTTGTGAAAAAAGTTCTTAATTGAAATTCATAACTCAATATAAGCATTTTTGGTGGCTCTTTTTAAGGCAAAGGCAAATGTACTTTTCGCAGCCTTTAGGGGAAATCAGAGGAAATACGTTGAATGACTAAAGTGTGCAACGTGAGCAATTTAACGAATATTGGAAAACAAATTAAGTGTCAGTTAGCCTAAGAAAGCCAAAGTTCATAATTTTAAATCAGCATGTAGCATTTTCTAGGAGGCAGTATTAATATTAAAGTTAGGAAAGAGAGAAGTGGCTATCGCAATTGATAGTTCAGTGGAAACCGTTGTGATACCACCAGATGTTATGTGCGGTCCCTACTGTTGAACCCTTAAATGTCCTTGAAATGTTAGCAGACGTTCAAGGCATATTATACCCCATCCCGTTAGCCCCAGAAGAGCCTGACAAATAGAGGCATATTGGTCCCTTATTATCCAATTTGTGCTCCGTAAAGAGATTCTAATGGTATTCAGTTTAACTACTTCTTACGTTCCTGATTAACTGTTAGATACAAACAGAAGTAAGACCCTGAATATTATTTCTGACTCACATAAAAGGCGGGCAGGAGCATAGGATAAGTTCAATATTCTCGTTCTCATCTTAATTCCCTCAGTTTCAGCAGAAATCAAGAGCTTAGAATACAGGTCCTAACTCATGTCTGCCTATCAAACAGTATCCAGTGATTAAAACTACTGGCGTTGAAATATCCTATCTAGAAGTGGATATCAACAATTTCCACCGACACAGGATGTAACTTGGCCATATTTCCCAGGTGATCCTTCAATTTGTGCTTCCACACCGTTTATCATTCGCTTATCTGAGAGCTTCGGATTTAAGAATAAGGTTGCATGTAGAATGGATCATACCCCCAATCTCCATATCCACTAGAATCCAGCTCATCCGCTCTAACCTTCCCTGGAATGTTCCTTCTTCCTCTACAACCATATACAGTGGATATCAAACAAACTATTTGGCCGTCGCATTTAGAGATGCGCATATGTTATGAAAATGTTTTCAACATTATGGAGTTTCTGTAGCACCCTGACTGCACTGAACGGAAAAGCATCGTCACACGGATGAAAATGTTCATCATCCCAACAACTTTTGCCATCGTAAGTGAGCTAATGTAACGTTTCATTCCCGCTATGAAAATGTGTTCATCAACTGCAAATTGTTCGTTACTGTGGTGAAAGTATGGCTGTGCTGCAATGAATTTGTTTCATTGTTGCAATGGATAGGTATCGTTCTTGCAAGGAATTTGCTTCATTGATGCAATGAATTTCTTCATTGCGGCTATGAATTTGTTTCATTGGGGCGACGAATTTGGGTTATTGTTGTAATGAATATGTTTCATTACTACACTGATTTTGTTTCATTGCTGCACACTTTAAGTTTGAAATTGGAGGTGTTTTGATAAAAAAATTGTTGATGTTTTGTTTCCGAAAATCTATTTGCTAAATAGATTATATTTATTCCTTGTTGAAACACTCGTCTATAGAAGATTGCGGTAGTCGAGGGGTTGAATGTTATTGTGGCCGTGATATTCAGTTCCTGCAATTAAAAACATATACGAGGAATTTATTGTTAAAATTTATATTTAAGATATGTATACATATCTATGTCTGTACATACCATGAACATAAGCTCTACTCCCCTGTGCTATACTCCTTTAACCTAGAACCACATCATTGTTTTGTTAAATCATGCAATTGTTGTCGTGTTGAGGGTTTTGATATTCAATTGCAACGCCAAATCTCCCCGTCATTAAGCCAGTGATCACTCTGTAAGCATTTTCTTCAACTGCTCTTTTATTTATTTTAACCACAGTTTTTAAAATTTCGATTGGATTCATTTGATTGCACGTTGAATTGTTATTTGTTATATTCGTCGTACCTGAAACACTTTGTTTCTTTGACGTCTTCGTTTTCATTGACTTCGAATGCCCGCACAAATGTATGTATGTCTTTCGTTTTTTTCTGAATCCAAATACCAATACAACGAAACAGGCGCAACCGAATTATGATTAAAACACACACGAACATTTTGTTGCGACTTGTACCGTCAAGTTCAGTTACATATTTCGGGGTATTTTTTCTGCTACCGATGCGTCACTTTCTTTGCTGTCTTGTAGCTCCTTGCATTCTGTTTATTTATCTATTCGATTTACAGATTCGCAAGTTACACAAACGATCACAGCAAACACATAAATTCACATAATTTAGTTTTCACAATAAAAGATTATTACTAAGTATAACTAATTACTTATAGTCTGTTTTAACAAATTTATTTAAATTATTCCGGCGCTGAAATACGTCTACCGCTTTCGATTGTTGCAATGGAACTGATCTAAGATGAGTACGTGACCCACCACTCACGCTCACCATTTTCTCTTGCCGACTTCTTTTTACGCTCGCTCATTTTTTCTATACCATCATCAAAAGAAGTTTCGTTACAATAACGAAATTGTTTCGTCAACTAAAAATGATGACAAACCTCCAAAATAAATAATAAATACAGGGTGATTCAGGAAGTTCCGGACAAATTTCTCCAGCGTATTCCTTGGCTGATTTCATGAATAAAAGTCCACTAGGACCATGTCCGAAAATGCAAGGGTGCGATATGGCAGCGGGTTCAAAATTTTCGGATAGGCGGTCGGAGGGTAGTAGGGTAAAGTTGCTAACGTCTGAGCTAGTGGTCGGACATGGTTTTTGGGCTTGTTGGAAAGGTCTTTAAGAGACCTTTCAGAATCAATAAAAAAAGTAGAAAAAAGTCAAATCGCAGAGATACAGAGCTGGAAAAAAAAATTCACATAACCTCAATTTACTCAGCCAGATGGCAGGTAACTTATGTTTTTTTTAGCCATACCTCCTGCCTTTCCAAAATGATCTAAATGAAGCCAGAGGTTTTACCGTCCCAAAGTTATGACCATTTTACTGAAATGCAAAAATTTTTGTTTTTGTTTTTGGAAGCGAAATAACAGCACACATTTATTTGTTTTTGTAAATTAACACGTTTAAGATTTATTTTATTGAAATTTTCAGAATCAATAAAAAAGAAAGTAGAAAAAAGTCGGGAAAAAATGGAAAAAAAAATCACAGAACCTCAATTTAGTCAGCCAGCTGGCAGGTAACTTATGTTTTTTCTTACCTTTCCTCTTACCTCTTACCTTTCGAAAATGACCTAAACGAAGCGCAGAGGTCTTACCGTTCCAAAGTTATTACCATTTCTGAAAATTTCAATAAAATAAAATCTTAAACGTGTTAATTTACAAAAACTAATAAATGTGTGCTGTTATTTCGCTTCCAAAAACAAAAACAAAAATTTTTGCATTTCAGTAAAATGGTTATTACTTTGGAACGGTAAGACCTCTGGCTTCGTAAATCCGACCACTGGCGCAGAAGTTAGCAACTTTACCCTACCCACCCCCAATCCGAAAATTTTGAACCCGCTGCCATTTCGCACCCTTGCATTTTCGGACTTGGTCCTAGTGGACTTTTCGTCATGAAATGAGCCAAGGAATACTCTGGAGAAATTTGTCCGGAACTTCCTGAATCACCCTGTATGAACTATAAAAAGTAAGAGATAAACCAAATATCAGTAGTTTAAAACTTATACATTTACTTTTTTTTAATTTTCAACCCATTTTCCTACAAAATTGAAACTAAATAAAATTGTTGCATGAACAACAAGTAAGTTGTTGCAGCAACGAAATCAAAAATTGTCAAGGAAGACAAGTATGAAATTTTTCGTTGGAGCGACTACCAAATTGTCGGATATACGCCACATTTCACTATAACAACGCAAAAACATTAACGAAAATGTTTCAGCCATGCGACGAAGCGTTATCCTTTCAGTGTCCCAAAGTAGACGTTGGTGGAACCAGGCGGAAATGACGCATCGTCACACTAACACGACTTCTGCTTAAAAACAATACAATGGTGTAGTAGCTTTTGTTCAAGACCATGACCCACCACTTTAGAATAGAGTACCTGGTCATCTATTTTGAAGCCATCACGTCATCTATTCTGATTAAATCTTAAACGAGATTTCGTTTGCAACGACGTGATACACATTTGCGATATATGAGTTTATTTGCGAGAACTACATGAACGGTTGCGAGAAATAAATTAACACAAAACAATCAAAATATTGTTGCGGCAACCGAGCGCGATTAGAACGGGGATCTCCCGGTTTAAGAATAATAAAGCCGCTGGTGCGGATGGGCTAAATGCTTAACTTTTTAAGGCAGGTGACAGAAGGACTGCTAGCCCACATGCAACGACTAATATGCGGTATATGGCTGGGGGAATCTATGCTTGACGATTGGAGTTTCAGTGTATTATGTCCTGTATTCAAGAGGGGTGATCCGGGTGTCTGTTCCAACTATCGCGGTATCAGTCTTTTATCCATCGCGTATAAGCTCTTGTCGAGCGTATTATGTGAAAGACTAAAACATATTGTTGAAACCGTGATTGGACCTTATCAGTGTGGTTTTAGACCAGGCTAGTCCACGACTGACGAAATATTCACACTACGCCAAATCCTGGAAAAGACCCAACAAAAGCAAATGGATACATACTACCTTTTTGCCGATTACAAAGCCGCTTTCGATAGCCCCATACGGGGTAAACTGTACGAAGCTATGTCTGGACTTGGGATTCAGGCAAAATTGATCCGCCTCTGTAGAATGACGCTAACCAATACCAAATCGGCAGTGAAAGACCTCACTGAACCAAGGTGTACCAAGCGAGGACTGAGACAGGGCGACACACTTTGAGACAAGGCGACACATCTTAATGAAGAAAATAATGATAAAAGCTGCAGTAAACACGAACAAAACCATTAACACGATAACCATATGTTGCTGGCATATGCTGATGACATAGACATCATTGGGCGAAATTTGCAAAAGGTTTGCAGTATTTCGAATCGAAAAAGAATCAGCGAAGGTGGGTCTTGCTGTTAATGAGGGCAAGACAAAATTGATGGTATTAACGACTAGAGAAACCTCTCAACCTGGTCCGCACTTGAACATTGACAACCGATTGAATTTTGAAGTGGTAGATGAATTTGTATACCTTGGATCCGCTGTGAACAACGACAACAACGTCAGCCTGGAGATAAATAGAAGAATTGTGCTTGCAAATAGATGCTAGTTTGGGCTGAGCAAGCAGTTTAGGAACAAATCCCTCTCTCGATGGACAACAAACAGTCCAGCTATATCAGACTCATTTTATCTGTCTTGACATATGACTCCGAAACTTTGGTCATAACGCAAGTGGATGAAAACCACCTGTGAGTATTCGGGAGAAAAAGTCAACATACGATCCTCATTCTTCCTGCCAGGCGAGTACAAATACATTATGGAGAAAAGTAATGATGCATTTTAAAATTGTACTTGAATACAAACTTTAAAAAGTATTCACGGAAACCAAAAAAAAAAATGCATTGACAAAAGTCTAAATACGGCCCAGACCTTATGATTTTGTGCGCTGCTGAATGGTTAGAGAAGTCCCGTTGGCTGAATTTTAATATTGTGCTTTGCATTAGGATTTAATAAATTGTGTTTAGTTGGAGTTTGATAAGATTCAAGAAATACTTACTTGTGAAAGTGGCTCGTCGAAAATAAATTTAAAGTTTTGTGCGACACTTAACTGTGAAATATAGAAAACCTTTGGATAAATATCAAAACTGTTAAATTTCAGAAAATCAAAAGCAAACAATATTAAATAAATGTAAAAACACCTGTACTGTTGACAAAAAATCTCGCAATGGGCGCCCAAAGAATTTAAATACCAGAGATGCCAACTTTACTTTAGGAGAAGTGGACAAAACTCTGAAAATAAAATCCCCAAATTGGGCCTAAGGCTTGGGAAATAAAATAAGATACTATAGTGCATTCACGAAGAATTCAATGAACTTTGAATAATGATAGTTGCCATAGCAGGACTCAACGCAAAAAACCATGATTCGCGAAGAAAGACGCAAATTCGCTTGAAATTTTCCCAACAGCATATCCAAAAACCCACTGATTTCTGGAAACGAGTATTGATTACGGATGAGACTAAAAGTAATTAATTTGGAAATGACGGGGCAACCACAGTTTGTAGTAAATTTACCACAGCAATGAATCTGAAAGACGTAGAGCCTACTGTTAAACATGTTGCGGGCAGCGTGTAGGTTTGGTGTGCCGCCGGTGTATCAGGATTTGGAAAACTGGTACTTATTAACTCGCCAATGGTGACGTATATGTCTGTGAGACCGGGTGTATTAAAAAACTCGTGTATTTTGCCTATAAGTAAAATTATGTGTGTTTCTATGTGTGTACATGAATGCCTCCAATGGTGACGCACTGGTCTGCGAGACCGGGTGTGTTAAAAAACTCGAATAACTTTATTGTCCGTTATTCTTTTTTGTTGCAATTTCTAGTAGCTGCCGCATTGCACGTCCCACACCATCAGTTGACGACGAAACTGCTTAGCGAGCACACGTCTAGTTTTTTTTTTTTTTTTGCTTAACCGGAGTGAGACCGTGTATGTAAGTAAAAAAATGTGTATTTCTATGAGCGTATATGAATGTGTTACATATTATAAACCTTGTTACAGCATGTCTTACGAAAAGGAACAGCGTCATCTTGAATACCTTCTTCAAGAAACAAGACTGGATGAGGACGGACCACCAAGTTCTTCAGATAGTGAACCCGGGAATAATAATGAATCAGAGGAAATACCAAATTCAGACAGCGAAGAAGAATTGAGTGATCGAGAGCCTTCAGATGACAACGAGTCTTAATTTTATATTGGAAAAGACAATAGTACGAAATGGAGTAAGAAACCATCGCGCCAATCTGTTCGTACTAGAAGTGTCAACAATGTTCCACAAATGCCAAGACCAAAGCAGGTTATAGCCAATGAAAAAGACCTTCTTGATATATGGGGACACTTTTTTGATGACTCTATTACTTGCATAATTGTCAAGTATACCAACCAATATATTGGTACCGTGAAAGAAAAATTTAGCAGAGAAACATATGCGAAAGAGACTGACTTCAAGGAAATAAATTGCCTGATAGAATTGCTTCTCTTAGCTGGTGTTAAACAATCAAATCATCTGAACGTTGAAGAGTTCTTTCGAACGGATGGTGGTTCAATTGAAATATTTCGGCTTTCAATGTCTGCCCAGGAATTTCGATTTTTACTGCGAGCTTTGAGATTTGATGATGGTACAACGAGGGCAGATAGAAAGCAATTCGACAAAATCTGCCATATTCATGAAATATTCCAGAAATTCGTTCACAATTGTAAGGCTAATTACACTTTAACTGCTTTTGTGACTATAGATGAGAAGTTGGAAGGATTTCGCGGAAGGTGCACATTTAGGCAATATATTCCAAACAAACCAAATCCATATGGCATCGAAATTCAAGCGCTTTGTGACGCCAAAACGTTCTACACATATATGGAAATTTATCCACGAAAACAACCACAAGAAGGCCCATACAACTTCGACAATTCTGGCTTCGCTGTTGTTCAAAGATTATGCGAACCGATTTGCAATACAGGTCGCAACGACACAACTGATAATTGGTACACCAGTATACCCTTAGCTGAAGCATTGCTGCAAAAAGGTTTAACAACCGTCGGAACAATCAGGAAGAACAAGAAAGAGCTTCCTACAGACTTCAACATATTACGTGGCCGACATGTAAAATCCAATATGTTTGGTTTTCGTAAGTACATGGATTTGGTGTCACATGTTCCAAAGAAAGGAAAAAATGTTCTTCTTATTAGTACAATGCACAATGATGCTAAAGTCGATGCAGAAACTCAAAAGCCCGATATAATTTTGAGCTACAATGACACCAAGGGTGGCGTCGATGTCGTGGATCGTTTATGTGCGAATTATAATTGTGCTCGAGCAACATGCCGATGCCCTATGGTAGTCTTCTACGCTATGCTCAATGTCAGTACCATAAACAGCCAGGTGATACATACAGCCAACAATCAAGACTCAAAACTACAACGTCGTCATTTTATTGAGAATTTGGCTATGAAACTAATTGAACCTCACATAAGAGATCGGCAAACGCACTTAAACTTGCCACGATCAATAAGACTAAGACTGTCAGAGATTTTACATGTAGATGATGTACCTGGGACGGGTCCTTTAAGAATTGGCCGGTGCTATCAGTGTGGATGAAAAAAATAACAGAAAAACCAAGTACTTTTGCCATAAATGTGAACAACATTTGTGTCTTGAACATGTAGTGCCGTATTGCAGCAGCTGTTTACCTGAAGAAATTTAAATTTAATTTTAGTTTTTATTTTATTTTATTTTATTTATTTCATCAGCTAAAAACAGCCGGGATATAAAATAAAGTTTAAAATCTTTTAAACAATTACTTAACAATTAACTTAAAAAAAAATAAATTTTTGACTTAAAAAAACAATTCTAACAAATATAAAAAAAAGAAAAACCAATACCAAGAAAATTGGAGGAAAAAAAACAGGATTAGCGTGACTACAGGCACCAGGAACATCAGGAGCACAGGAACAACAGGAATGCAGGAACATCAGCAGCAGGAATTATATAAACACGATAATTTGAAAAGAAGCAAGAACAGATGACACAGGAACAGATGAAGCAGGAACAGATGAGGAAGGAGAGAAAAAGCAGGAATTGGTGAAGCAGGAACAGATGAAGTAGGAACAAATGGAGTAGGAATAGATATAGCAGGAACAAATAAAGCAGGAACTGTTGAAGCAGGAACTGTTGACTGTTGAAGCAGGAACTGTTGAAGAAGACTGGAACAGATGAAACATGTGCAGGGAGCGAGCAGGAACTTTGATGACAGGAGAAAGAAAACAGGAACTTTTAAGAAGTGGAAGAACAGGAACAATGAAGACAGGAACAGAGAAAACATATGTAATTTATGAACATGATCTTTAATGACGGGATAACAAAACAGGAACCATTGATAATTTGAAGAAGGCGAAAAAACGGGAACGATGAAGACATCAACAGATGAAACATGTGGAGGAATTAAGCAGGAACTTTAATGTCAGGATGGAAAACAGGAACAATTGAGAAATTGAAGAAGACGGATGAACAGGAACACTAAAAACAGGAACGGATAAAACATATGCAGAGGATGAGCAGGAACTTTGATGACTTGATGGGAAAAAAGGAACATTGAGAAGTTGAAGAAATCGAATCGGATCGAGGAAAACAGGAACAGGTTAATATATTAAATATGTGCAGGGGAGAGCAGGAAGGTAGCGGTAATGACAGGAACATGTGTCGCCGAGAAGCATCAACTCTGATGAAATTAGCGTGAACAGGACCAAATATCCTTGGGACTAAATATCCTTTGGTTTCGAAACCACGATCTGGCAATTCTCAGTTTAGTGTACATTGTTACTAAGTATTTTACGTTTTATTACTTCAACAGAGTCAGAAATTGAAAACAAATGGTAAAATTCATTAAAATGTTTACAAAGACTATAAAGAGGATTAAAGGCCTCATAATTATGTTTCACTGCAGGTAAATTTAACAGAACAAAATATCTTGAAGCACGAATAGGAACATTAAAGTATATATAAGATATCAGATGTGATCAATTAATTTCTCCGTTTATTAATTTTGTCATAAAGCATATCCCTAACATGATTCTCCTATGTTCGAAAGTAGGCACATCAATCAAAGCAAGTCGATTAATATAAGGAGGTAAAACAGTATCAGATTGCCAGCCAAGATTTCTCAAGGAGATGTATTTTTTTGTTATTTTTTGTTTGGGATGTATTTTTGTGTTATTTGTTGTTTGGTATAATAAATAATAATAATAAATAAATAAATCAAAATAATAAATAACGTTTTGTTCCTTCATAAATATGTGTTTTTTTATTTTTTTCTTTATTTAAAAAAAAAAACCGGTACGTGAGACCGGCGTCACCATTGAACAAAGTCAAATTTTCAGTACTATTGGCCTGAAGAAATTTAGTTTTTGAGATGTATTTTTTTGTTATTTTTTGTTCGGTAGGATACCAATTTTTGTTTTTTTTTTTGTAAAAGTTTCGAATCTCAAAATACTAAATAACGCTTTTTTCTTTCATAAATATGTGTTGTTTTACTTTTTTCTTTAATTTAAAAAATGTATTACTTAAAACATGGTGATATTTAATGCGCTAATTTAAAGTGTTTGTGAACTTCAATATTGAACTAAAAGAGATTAAATTAATTAAATATCTTGTCAAAGACCATAAATTTAAAAAAAAAACATGAACTATTGTTAACACGTTTCGAATAATCTTCAGTTGAAAAACCCGGTGCGTGAGACCGGCGTCACCATTGAACAAAGTCAAATTTGCGTCACCATTGACCGGTTAAGATTAGAATGGATTGTTGCCAATATAAATTAGCCTTAGAACAAATTTTGAAAGCATCGGTCGGTATTTTATATGTTCCTTATACTTGGATTTTCCCCGAAGATAAAACACACCGCTCATAACGTGGACGATTTTCTGATTTATTATGCCTCACGAAAATTGTCCACTCCTCTTTAAATCCGAGACTTAAATATCATTAAGAACGTTTTGGAGATTACTGAAAGTAAAGTCAAACAATTTGGGACTACTAGTGCTCCAATACTGAATGAGAATGCTGAGTCGGAACGTTTTGTTGTTTCAATGCCCAGATGATTGCGAGCAGTTATAGATGCCCGTGGTGTGCCAACCAATATATAGATTTAATAATCAGAATAATTTTTCATTCTAAATTAAGTTGCTTATGTTAGTTTCGAAGCCGTATGTAGACTTTTGTCATCGCATTTTTTTCGTTTTTCGTGAATAATTTTTGTGTGTATATTGGAGTAAATAAAATTTTTCGTGTTCTGTTAATAAAAATAGATTTTAAACAAACTCCATCATTAGTTTGCTTCATAATGTTTTCGGAGTCAAGAGGTAGCAGAAATGGGGATCGTATGTAGACTTTTGTCGGCCACTGTATTTTCCTGTTAGAGAAACGGCGAGTAGCGACGTCGCTGGAACTAAGAGCTATATAATTTACATTTTCACGTGGACATAGCCAGGCAAATCAAATTAGGTCAATTGCGTTGGCTTGTCCATGTTATCAGAATGGGTGAAGATGAACCAGCGCGAAAGGTTTTCGAAAACGTAGCCGACTCCGAGACTCCTCTGGAAATACTCCCAAGACTCCGCTAGAAATACCAGGCAGAAGAATGCCTCCGTATCCTTGGTGTTACCAACTGGCGAGAATATTCGAAGGATAGAGCCAGTTGGAGGGATATGTTGAAAATTGTTTAATTTGATTATTTGTCTGTTTAATTAATATGTGTAAGACATCTGACCTCACGAGGTTGTAAAATAGTCAATAAAAGTTAAAAAAAAATTACATGAGGTGTGAGGGGACCCCAGGATGGAACGAAGTTCCTTTCGCTATATATTATGTAATAGTTAGTTCCAACACGCTTAAGGCGCCTGTTGAAAAATACGATGGTTTCTTTAAGAAAAGATAATTTTTGTAAAATGATAAACTCTTTTTAAGAATTTTTTATTTATTGAATGTATTTTAAAATATATATATATATATTTTTAGGCCCCTTTTGTAAGAATATGTATTACATTTTCCAGAATATGTTCCTTCTTTAATGAGAGGTACTTCTTTTATTAAAATCTAATGTTTTTCTTAAAGAAAAGGTACCATTTTTAATAACAATTACTTTCTGTAAGAAAAAGCCTAAGAGTATGATTTTTTTTTTACAAAGAAGTACTTTTTTTTAAGAACAGGTACCTCTTGAAGAAGTGGTACTCTTTTTAGGAAAAGGTTATTTTTTTAAGAAAATTTACTTATTTTCAGAAAGGCTTACTTATCTTTAGAGAAGAAAAGAAAAGGTATTATTTTATTTTTAAGAAAAGGTACTTAGAAGAAAAGGAATGTTTGTAAGAAAAGGTATTTTTTTAAGAGAAGGTGTATTTTTTTTGAAGAAAATTTTTTTTTTTTAAGAAATGGAAATTTTTTTTAAAATTGGTCCTTTTTTTCAAGAACAGGTGCAATTTTAATAGTAGGTACTTATCTCAAGCAAAGTTATTTTGTTTTACATAATGGAGCTTTTTAAGAAAAGGTACTTATTTAAAAAAAATACTTTTTTTAAGAAAATGTACTTTTTGTAAGAAAATTTGCTATTTTAAGCAAAGGTACTTCTTTAAGATAAAAATAAATAAATGGTTTCCCGTTACATCCCATGTAGGGATTAGGGTGACCTTATCACAACCACTGAGCTGCGCGCGTTCTACTTTTACACTCACTGATGGGGACCTGAAATTTTACACCGGTTCCGAATGGTATTGTGATAAGCTTTTTCATGGCTTAATACTCGATAGTGTCGCCGTCACTAAGCCAGGTGACCGCCGTCGAAAGAAATTTAAGGTGGTCAGAGCGGGCATCGGACCCAAGTTCACATGTACAAGAGCCGCGCACACTACCATTGCACCACCGACGGCCAGTTGTTTAAGATAAGTTTTTTTTTTTTTTGAAGAAAATGGACTCTGTTTAAGATTATGATTTTTGAGAAAATTTTTTTTGTTTAAGAAAACGCACTTATTTAAGAAAATGTTACTTTTTTAAACTTCTTTCACTTTGGCTTTATTTTCTAAATTTACTTTTTTTTCGTATCAAAACTACACTATGTAATAAATAGGCTCCACCTAGAAAATTTCCTGTTAAACAACAAACTTCTCCCCTTATGTTAGTCTAGACACAAACCAAAACAAAAGTAAGAGTGTAAGAGTAAGTGTGCTGCCAAATGTAATTCCATGCTCATGGTTGTATTTCATGGATTTGCCAGTCTTTCACTTTGGCTGTTCTAAATTTACTTTTTATTGGGTTCAAAACTACAATATGTAATAAACAGGCTCCACCTAGAAAACTTCCCATTAAACCAAACCAAACCAAAAGTATCCAATATAGTTGATAATAATGGGTTGTAATAAATCAGTTTAAAAAAAGTTGGTTAACATTTTTTCATTTAGCCCCCAACCCGCAATGTGCGATAAGGAACTGCGTTCCAAATGTAAGGACTTCTGTCGAACTCGTAGAGTGGGTCTCGAACTCGTTTATTTAAGGTGCCCGGGCAGAACAATCATGGACATAATCCCGGTATCGAATATGCGCATTATGTTATGTTCGTATGGGTGAGGTCTACTCATCCTAAATGAACATATAATTCATGAACTAAACAATTCTACATTGCAGTTATCTATTCCTCGACAACCTGTAGCTGTCCTCACCGAACCCGAGCTATTCAAACCGAGTTAGAACACTGCATAACGAATCCCAACCTTTTTTACCGGATCTGTAGAGTTCATACCAAGCTCAAAATCTAGATACCTAATCCTCATCTGCCCCATCGGATGTAAATCATCAACTTCATTTTACATCGACCAGTATCCAAAGCATTTTGAGAGTATTTAAAACCAAGGTGAGTGTTCCCATCCCAAGACAACTGTTCACAAAAGAGTGCTGCAAGCCCAACACAATTGTTCCCATAAGAGCCCAAGCCCCCTGTACTAAACGAGCGAATCTCGTGATATTGTTTTAGCAAATTAAAATATTTTGCATCTAAGGAAATCTAATAACGAATCTCAATTCAAAACGCAGAGAAGGGTAATCAGTTCTGTTCCTATTTCAAAAGGCTTAGTGAATCCTAACGAAATTCTGTGGACATGCCTAAGATTACAACAGCCTTCGATAAACGTACGTCACTCCTTCTCTTTTGTGAAACTGTCGCCTTTATTGAGAGGAAGGAGCAATTTGTGAATGTCTTTGGAGGAACTTAGTCGTAATTAGAGATGGCCGCGAGTCATATGGTTGGTTGGTTTACGTGGTTGCTAAAAATACTATTTAGCATCAATTAGTGTCATGGGACACCGTTTTACATACCATATCACCCCCGACAGTTTAATCTATATCCAACCTGTTAACCGGAGATAACTCATTAGATCCCCTAGATCTATCTCGTGTACCTCAGTGAGGTTGTGTAGGAAGGTACGACCTATACACGCTGAAAAATAACGGACTCTGTAACATATTCTTGCAAACATATTCTGCAGGAACCATGTAAGTGTGTAGACCACACTTCAAACATTCATATGTTTGCAAGTCCCAAACACAATTTTCTTTAAATGCAAACAGTATCAAGTTTACTGGCAAACATGTATGTATGCTTTTACGTGGACACAAATGCGTTCTTCATCCCAACCATCCATATACTTATACTTACGTGGAAGCATTCGCGGATTTTCCCCGAAACCACCATATACTTGCGGGGAAACATATGCGTATTTCCTCCCAAACATAATAATATTTAGAAACGAATTATTCTTTGATTTCAATATATGTGTATTAGTTACTGTAATTAATATTGTCAATATAAATCCAAATTTATATATAATTAATACAAAAAATTAAAAGATTTAAAACGGTAATTTTTACATGTACTTGCATTTACTTGCATTGAATGCATTATCTGTTTTTTCATGATATGCGAATCTGCTGCTCTTCTGCTTCTCCATTCTTTGTTGTCTCTCATGTTTTTGTTTTCAGAAGGTTTCAACTATGCATTGTTTACCACTGTGCGTTGGCACACAAACAATATAGTTATTTACAGATGTAGTTCATGAAGACTAAGCGTGGATTAATTACTTGTGCATTTTTTTATTACATTTCACAAATGGTCCGCCATTCCGTTTTTCTCAGTAAAGGCTCGTTAAGAAAAGGGCTTCACATTGTTGCCCTTTCCAGTTTCTTCCCCAAAATCGTTTCTCACTTTGGTATCACACATACATATATATACGAAACTGATGCACAAAAAACAAAGCAACATCACGAACATGCCTTTTTTATTCTCTCGCGCTCGAGACATCATAAATAGTGTAGAAAACACCGCCGTGGTTGTATCTCAAACGCAGCTATATTTGGGTCGCAAACACATATATTATAACATATTATTCATTGTGTCTCAAATATGTAATACTGAATAGCAAACACAATGTGTTTGCACACAAGTATATTTTATTTGTGACAAGCTCCACACACACGCTATATTTGCATCCAAACAACAAAAAATGACAGATTTTTCAGCGTATAGTCTTTAGGCGTCTATTCATCAGAGCCGGACAATTACAGAGGAGATGTTCCACCGTCTCTTCCTCCTCTGCGTCTTCGCAACTACGGCAGTGATCATTATACCGAAGATTTAGCGATTGGCCAGTACCCAGTCAGCACGGCAATTAGCCTTGTCATGTTCCCCCGATTTAAGCTAATCAGGGAGTTAGTCCGTTGAATGTTCTATTCTGGCCATGTGTTTCTGGATATGGCCTTAGCTCGTTCAAGGTAATGCAGAGAAATACCACTTATAACCGACCCTATAGGCGTTGCGACTGACACCATATGGAATGCGGTGGAATAGGATCCTGCCCTAGCTAATTCGCCTGCCCTTTCGTTCCCAAGGAGACCCTTGTGACCTCGTATCTAGGTAAGAACCATATGGGCGCGAGCCATATAATTACCCTGAATCACACGCGAATGTGGGTAAAATCATAATTTGCTCTTGTGGGGTGTGTAAACATGAGTAGCGAAAAACTCTTCGTGAGTCAAATACAGTCTTACTTTCGTGAGCGTGCGTCAAAACATACTCACAAGCCTGTCTGTAGTCGCAGTAGATATGTGCTACATTAAGTTGTTTGGTTGGGTAAGTCGTAGCTGGAGCCTGATTTGCAGCCCATTTCACCTGGTGATACTGGGACACTTATTTTAGTCGCATAAAGTCGACAGAGACCTGTCAAACGCTGGTTCGGTTTGCCAAAAAAAACAATACATTTGCCCCTGGTGATTGAACAAGAAAAAAATTTTGGTTTCTTGATTTTGAGTTTTTAATCCGATGCTAGACTTTTCATCGCCATTTTATTCTCAGAACGTATTAACAATGCAAGCGGGCATAATGTTAAAACACTCTAATTTCCAGTGTCTTTATCGAAAATTTGAAAAAATTACTCAAAAACCAATAAACCGATTCGAAAAAAGATCCCGCGAAAACGAACTGATTCGAAAAGATATGAGGTTATAACTTTTTCTGGGTATCCGTTTCCGATCGGATTTTTTTTTTTTAAATTTCACAACCTACTGACCGGTGAGACTCCAATAATTTTAATCCCAGTCATCACTATTTGAGAGACTCTCATCCCACATCATTTCGTGCAAGTGAATAGGATAAAATATTTTCTTGGATTCCCTTTGCGAAGTATCGGTTTGAAAATTAACAACTTTTGTCATGCTTTGATGCACTTCGTTCAATGTCTCTGTAAGAACATAGGAATTCCAGGTCGTTGTACTTTGCAGGCGTAAAATTTACATACAGTTTAGCACTAATGACCCACCACATCACGCACATTTATTCAATTACCCAAAAAAATCCCTTGAGATTTACTAGTCAAACTAATAAAAGTAAAAAAAAAAAATATTACGTAGCCATTTCATAATATATGTAATTATATATTTTATTCACTTAAAGCCACACAATATCCATAAATCTATAATTATTTTTGTTTTATTGCTTTGTGAAATTTACAACGAAATATTTTCGATTAAATTCACACACGAAGCGGAGAAATATCAATTCAATAAAAACCCTTCTGTGTAAACAATCATCGGCAACATGTTAACACATGAAACACATTGCTTATCAACATGTTTCACCGATGTTGCTAACTCAATTATTAGATAACTCAACACGGTGTGTTGAGTATTTGTTGGCATACCAGTATTTGAGTGTTTTCTTCGCACAATGTTGCATTGGTTGTGTTCAAAACATGTGCTTCCAACCAAAATGTTTATAAGAAAAAATATAAACACAACATGTTAGAGTTTGATGGCAGTGTGAGAAATGTTTGATATGCACAAATTAAGGAGAAGTTTACAGAGCATGAGTAACAAGAAAGTTATTGTGTCACAATCAGAGTTAGTAAGAGAAAATGGGAAGAGAATCAAAAAAGAGATTTGCGAGTTGAGATTGTGTGCATGGGAACCAACTGGCACAAGAAAGAGTATTTGCAACAAATATTCTCAACGGAATGCTGGAAAAGAAATTTAGAGAAAATTGCACTTTCTTTTATTGACGTGTTTGCTGTGGCTCAATGGTTTGTTTTTGACAAATTTCTGATTGATTTTTCTATGAGAAATTTTGTGCAAAACCATTACGAAACTGCATTAAGATGTAGCAGCTGTCATTCACTACCATGTCTCCATAACCCAAAACATTAAAGTCTTATGAAAATGATAAAATTGTAAACTTAAGTACTTTTGTAATACGTCTGTACATTATTTTTATAAAGGTACATAGACGCATATGTAGATACATCACATAGTCATACTAACAATTGAAGCCCCTGGTGGAAAAAGGTGTTAACTCACTTTTTTGCAAAAAACAATATTTTAATTTTTTTAATGTTTCCATGGTATCTGATTTAAAAAAAGAGTGAGTTAACACTTTCTTCTACCTTCAATTAATAAGACAAGGACTGTGCAACAGGAAACTTATTTCCAAATATTTAGATCAAACATTTCAATTACAACTGCACTGAACAAATAATTGATCATCAGCAAAGTGGAAAAGTTTAGTCAATAGTTCTACATAAAATTGATGTAGAATTACATTGATGCAATAACAATTTTCCGTAAATTCACGATAATGTTTTTCACATTTTTTCATCATCATTGAATAGAAGATCTTATTACATCGTTCTGATGAATTTCTGCAAACTTTTGAATATACAGTTGCGGTCAAAATAATAGCAGCACACAAATGCTACAAACGTCTTTTGGAACGAAGTTCCTTATCGCTCGTTGCGGGATCGGGGTTAAATGAAAAAAGAAATAAACAACTTTTTTTTAACACTATTATGCAAAAACCCAGTATTATCGAGTTTTGCTTTGGTTTGTGTCTAGACTAACATGAGTTGGAAAATTTCATATTTAATTGGAAGTTTTCTAGTTGGAGCCTGTAACGAATATTTAGTATATATTGCAGTTTAGAACCCAATAGAAAGTAAATTTAAAAAAGACAAAGTGGACGAAGTTTAAAAAAATAGCATTTTCTTAAATAAATGCCTTTTCTTAAAAAAGAAATTTTTCGCAAAAAAATACCAATTCATATTCTTAAACAAAGTACATTTGATTAAAAAAATACCTGATTTTAAGAAGTAAAAAAACCGTTTCCCATTACATCCCATGAAGGGATTGGAGAGAGCTTCTCACGACCAGTGAGCTGTGCGCTTTCTAATTTTTCACTCACTGATTGGGACCTACAGTTTTTACACCGATTCCGAACGGTATTTTGAGAAGCTTTTTTATGGCTAAATACTCGATAGTGTCGCCGTCACTATGCGAGGTGACCGCCGCCGAAAGAAATTTTTAAGGTGGTCAGAGCAGGGATCGAACCAAGGATCTCATGTACAAGAGGCGCGCACACTACCCATTGCACCACCGACGGAGAAGTACCGTTGTTAAAAAAAGTTAAATTTTCATACAAAAAATACCTTCTCTTAAAAAAAAAAAAATCCAATGAGTGTTCGAACTCAAGGGCGATTTGTTAACATCCTTTTGATACACTCTACCTGTTCGATTTCTATGAACACATTAGTAATGGTTACATTGGAAAATAAAAAAATACCGTTCAATCATATGATGACGTGACAGTTAAAAAATATTAATACTTAAAATTATTTAAAGACCAGTGCAAGCACTTGTGTCATTATTTTCCTGCTTAATACTTTTTGTTTTATTCCCAAAGAAACAAAGAGAATGCCATGCAACAGACACATGTACATACATACATTGTTTTGTTCGTACATACGCTACACAAGTTCACACAATTTTCGTGGTTCTCTTGCTATCACATTTTTATATACGTTTAAACAGTCATTATACTCTTTGCTCTGAGAGTGCTCCGCACCCACACAAGACAACTATTCGCTGCCGCTAAATCAGTGTGTGTTTTATGGCAGTTTGACAATCTGTGTTTCGCAGTCGGACAAATCTATGGTCTATATAGCGGTGGGTCACCCTTATCATTTAGGTATATGAAAAATAGATGTTGGCCGATTCTGAGACCTACCCGATATGCACACAAAATATCATACAAATCAGTCCAGCCGTTTCGGAGGGGTTTAACGCCAAACAATCTGTGTGATCGCAGTCGGACAAACGGTGTTGGGATGTGTTCACTTTGTGAGTTTAGTCCCTACCCGCGCCTATAGACGTTAACACATCAATAATTAAAAAAAGACATAAGAATGTGCCTCAATTTGCTCAGCCAGATGGCAGGTGACTTAAGCTTCTTTCTCTCTTTAAAGATAGCCCTACCGCTTATCTTTCCAAAATGCCCCAAACGAAGCCCAGAGCACTTACCGTACTTTTTATGAGATTACTTAGGACGGTGGCTCTGTGGTAAAGGTAAAACTAAGACCCGAGTTGCATTCCGAAATCGCAACAACATCTGGCATAATACGATTTCACAAAAGACGCAAATCAATTTGATTATTTGAAAGTTACTTTTGGTAATATGGGCTTATGATAGGAAAAATAGGATAAAAAAAGTTATCTCGCCGTTTCCTCATAATTAATGAAATAAAGATTACAACAATAACAATCTGACATTACTCCCTATACGGTAAGGTAAGACGTATTCTACGCCAAAATGTATGAATTAATTTTTTCATATATTTTTTATAATTATATATCCATATTAAATTCAAATTCACATTTAACATTTTGTTTCACTTAACTACATAAGTAAATATACGAAATTTCAATATTTCATCAATCAAAACAACAGCCGAAGGTTTGTGTCCACACTGAAACAGCAGCACAGTTTGTGTTCAAACACTCAACCAAACACCACACATATGTTTGAGTGTATGTGTTTAAACAATTTTCATTTGAGAAATTTAGATATTAGGAAGATATCAACCAATATGAAATGTATATCAAGCGAAAGATAACATCTTCATTTACCTACAAAAAAATTTTTAAAAAAACTTATCTCGCCGTTTCCTCATAATCAATGAAATAAAGATTACAACAATAACAATCAGACATGACTCCCTATACCGTAAGGTAAGACGTATTCTACGCCAAAAGATTTTGCAGTCGTGTAACAACACCATGGTGTCTGCCAGGATTTACACTACTTGTATCGCAAATTATCATTTCAATTGATTTCAACAATTCGAAATCACATAACATTTCTTTTATTCCATGAAATATCGTCGACGGTTTTCCATCTTCCAGAATTAGTACACCTAACTTTACTTCCTTAGAAGCATTTTTCAGTACTATGACCTGATATTCTTTCTTTGCTATTTTTTCCGTCAAAATGCAAGCACCAGTTTTCATGCTTGAGAGTGGTTTTGAGCAGTTGTTTCTTTTTGTCTGCATTTTTAATGAAATCTTTTTATATTCCAGGTTCGGATGGCGATAATACAAGGTGGCGCAAAAGTACTCCTCCTATCAGAAAATGCTATAAATTTTGCGATTGGCCCCTAATGTCAGTTCTGTTTTGACATTTGTGTAGTAAACACATGCGAAATACACGTTAATAAACAGTGTTACGCTACACTGCTCCAGAACGCGGAATATTGCTGACTATTTATTTGACCAATAATCGGTCGGTGACTTTGGCACAACGTGAATTTCGTCGCAGATTTCCTGGCCGTCCAACGCCTACTGGTGAAACACTGCGACGTTTAGCCGCTCGCCTCGAAGAGACTGGCACAACACGAGATGCTGCCAGGCGTGGCAGACCCCGGAGTAGCCGTTCTGCAGAGAATATTGCTGCTGTAGCCGAGGATGTCATGGATGCGCCGTCGACATCGACCAGACGACGTGCCATGCAAATGGGTATCAGTCGACGGTCATTACAGCGAATTTTGGTACAAGGTTTGAAGATGTTTCCGTACAAAGTCCAGACGGTGCATCAGCTGTTAGCTGCTGACCGCCAATCGCGTCTAACATACGCTCAAGCCATCCCGGCGCCTAATCTCCCGTTTTGGCGATTTGCACTGGCCAGCAAGATCGCCTGATTTGACCGCTCCAGACTTCTTTTTGTGGGGCTTTTTGAAGTCGCGGGTTTATATCATGGCCAGTGCAAATCGCCAAAACGGGAGATTAGGCGCCCGGGAAATGCATCCTTGCAACCACATGTTTTCCAATCCCAATTCATCAAGTTGCGGCAAAAAGATCACGGCGCTTCCATGACATCGACGGCGCTTCCATGACATCGACGGCGCTTCCATGACATCATCGGCTACAGCAGCAATATTCTCTGCAGAACGGCTACTCCGGGGTCTGCCACGCCTGGCAGCATCTCGTGTTGTGCCAGTCTCTTCGTGGCGAACGGCTAAACGTCGCAGTGTTTCACCAGTAGGCGTTGGATGGCCAGGAAATCTGCGACGAAATTCACGTCGTACCAAAGTCACCGACCGATTATTGGTCAAATAAATAGTCAGCAATATTCCGCGTTCTGGAGCAGTGTAGCGTAACATTGTTTATTAACGTGTATTTCGCATGTGTTTACTATACAAATGTCAAAACAGAACTGACATTAGGGGCCAATCGCAAAATTTATAGCATTTTCTGATAGGAGGATTACTTTTGCGCCACCTTTTATATACAAGTTTAGATGATGTAGTTCGTGACAAATGTCAAAAAGAACTGAGCTGCCACCTCTATATATTAGTTAATATAGTTAAGATTTCAAGTGAAAAAATTTATGTATTGCTGCGAGTTGGCAACCCTGTAATTGAAATCACTTTGACAGATTTGTGAAGAAATAAAACAACAAAGCAAAACGTCAAAAACAGCTGATGGGATGACGTAAGATTTGTAGGATAACCTGGAATGGCTATATGATTTGAAAAAAGTAATTACGTTTGGTGCGGAAACTTGTTTGCAATTTCGAAAAGTAATGGGAGTTCATACTTTTTTGTGGTCTATTCGACAATGCTCTGCCATTTTTCCTATTTGCAAAAATTGTAAAAAGTAATATGCCTAATGTACATACATACATTGTTATGTTCGTACATACGCTCCACAAGTTCAAACAATTTTCGTTGTTCTCTTAATACCTCATTTGTATATAAATCAGTGTTGCCGTTTGAAAATTTTTTTCCCGACCAAAATTTTCCCAAAATCCGACCAAAATCGTCTACTTCCCACCAAATTTGAAAATTTAATTAATATTTGTGTTTTACAAATTTGAAAATTTAATTAATATTTGTGTTTTGTGATGTACATTTTATTTAATATTTAAGTAAAATAAAGATTTCATATATAACATATTTGCATTAAAGAATTCAGGCATGTAAATTAATATTTATGTAGTGTAATTAATTATTAAATACATAAAAATTGTAAATTGTAAGTAAAAAGTTTTTATTCAGTCCCCAGCAAAAAAAAAGAGTATACCAAGAAGTAGCATTTGCACCATAACTCCTTGGTAAGATGTAGTGCTAATTTAGGTGCAGAAGTACTTCTTTTAATATTGCGTTGTCCAATGCAGCACTACTTCTTGTTTGACTGTTTGGAAGTGCAGTTTATGCAAAAATTTTTATGCTATATTTCGTCCGCAAACGAGCAACCAAAACTATTATTTCAACAATTTGTAAATTTCTTGTCATTTGAAACTTGGCAAGAAGTGATATTTATTATATAGTGATTATTAATTGTACTTTTATTAGTATGTACTCCAAAAGCTTCTGTCAACAGGTGAAAAAGAAAGGAAATGAAAATCAATTTGAAAGAAAGTAAATACAAATTAAATACAAGTAATATATTTAGGCATCTTTGTACTTGTAAACTATCCCTTTAGCTCTCTCATAAATTTCATAATACATAATACTCATAATGGATGTGATGCAAATGTAGATTTTTCGGAGTTGTTATTGTACAGTAGATGTACAAAAATAATAACATCTACTAGAACTACTTCATTTTATTTTTGCTGGGGTCTTTTTAACATATTTATGTTGTTTTCATTTACTTATGTTATAATTCAGGCATGTATTAAATAACTACATCACATTAAAAATAAAAAGTTAAAGTTCTTGATTTTACATTTGGTTATGTAGGTCCCTTTTGGCTGACCAAACATTCATTTGATACACATTTTTCATTTTGACAATTTCTTTACACGACATAATACCGTTGACAGTATTTACTTCTAGTTTGTTCCTTAGTTTAGTTTTTATTAGCGCTAGTGTGGAAAATTTGAGTTCAGCGGCGGCGGAAGTATGTGGCAGAGATAACAAATTAAAAAATTCAATGAGCGTTCGAACTCACGGGCGATGTGTTAAGACCTTTTTGCTACACGGTACCTGTTCGATTTCTATGAACACATTCGTAAATGTTACATTGGAAAATAAAAAACAGCTTGCAATCATATGATGACGTTACAGTTAAATAATATTAATGCTTAAAATTATTTAAAGACCCAGTGCAAGCACATGTGTCATTATTTTCTTGCTCAATAATTTTTGTTTTATTCCCACAAAAGTCAAAGAATGCAAAGCAACAGACACTTGTATATAAATACATACATTGTTATATTCGTACATACGCTACACAAGTTCACAAAATTGTCGTTGCTCTCTTGCTATCTCATTTTTATATACGTATAATACGTCATTCTCTCTTTGCCCTGAGAGTGCTCCGCACCCACATTTTATTGGACTTACCTTTCACTATAATAAAAAAACAACAACACCAACAACAACAACAACAACAACTACTACTTCTACTACTGATATGTTGGTGATTTATTTGTGCTTGCTGTGTCGTGGAGTGTTTGTGTGGGTGGCTGGTGTAGGGGGGGTACCTAAAATAAAAACAACCAAACACACAACATCCCACATACTTTGTCCGAAGTAGCTGACGTATTAGTATGTCACCATAACGTCGACTGCGCAAGCCCATGCGCTTGCAAATGAATGGTTTTAGCAGCAGCATAAAATCTGGTTTTAGCAGATTTTGACTTTGATAGATTTAGTCCCTATACGCCGCTATAGATGTTAACACATCAAAAAAATAAGAAATATTTGAGAATCTTTTCTCATTTAATCCGTTTTTTATAGAAGCTAGTTTTTGCCAAAAAGCATTAATGTTTAAATTGGCCAGAGTTTTTATATATATTAAATCAGGCTCACAGTCAACTAACTTAGGGAATTTTAAAACAAGATCCTGAATTGCTAAGTCGTCGTTTGAAAGTACCTTATCAGGAGTTATCACATTTAAAAGTTGTATACTATCGTTTTTGAAAGGTAATCGCTTGTTGATCTGATCAAGAAATTCTATATAAAATTCTAAAACAGCAGATTTTATTTCATATTTTTCAGTCTTATTTAAATAAGTTTCCGCATCTGTTTTTGCCTTAGTGGCAATAAATAACGGGTCCGCCAAATAACATTTTTTTTTGAAAATGCTATAAAAAAAAACTAATGAATATTTTCTCAAATTTCTTTTTTTATTTGAAAGTACAATCCTTCCGGTTAATAATGGAAAATAATTTCATTCAAATGGCTGCCTCGGCTGGCCATGCAGTAGCCTAAACGATCGGTCCAATTTTTAGGCACATTATTGATTGTGTGCAGCAGTATTTCACCAATGGCTTCAGGAATATTGTTCTTGTCGGCGTAAGACTTATCTTTGAGGGCACCCCACAAATAATAGTCCAACGGTGTCAAATCGCAGCTCCGAGGTGGCCAAATGACATCAGCTCTGCGGCTGATAATGCGATCTTCAAAAAGGCGCAAAACATCGAGTGTAGCTTCGGCTGTGTGACACGTAGCGCCGTCCTGTTGAAACCAAATGTTGCCAATATCCTCCCCTTTAATTTTTGTGAACAAAAATTCGTTCAACATTGACTCTAACGGCAAGTCCTTGCTCATTTTCGAAGAAAAATGTGCCAATTATGCCTCTGGACCAAAATCCGCTCCAAACAGTGACTCGTTTTGGGTGCATCGGCTTTTCAATGTATGCGTGCAGGTTTTCTGTGCCCTAAATGCGACAATTTTGCTTGTTTACATACCCGCCATGGTCAAAATGAGCTTCATCTGAAAAGATGATTTTTTTGGCAAAATCGGCATCTTCTGTAAGTCGACCGCAGGCCCAATTTTCCCATATTTCCCAGCGTTGTTCAAGCGTATACACAACCATATTCGTTCAATGGAAGGATAAAACTAATTATCTGTCAAATCAGACATGGGCTAAGTGTTACAAATATTACTCCAACGGTGTGACACGTAGCGCCGTCCTGTCGTTATCAAGCTGATACTGCTTATTTTTGTAATCAATTTCTATATTATTTATTAGTTATTTTTTTAATAAAATTGCTTAATATTAAAAGAAAATTCGATTTTATGGAAGTGTATAAATACGGTAAACGTGAACTTTCCGCTTGAAATTCTTTGTTAAGATTATTGGCAATGGGTAGAAAATTTGTCAAAAATAAAAAATAACATTTTATTTGGCTTGTCATATCCTCCGCAATAACATCAGCAGAAATTCCTTGAACTTCATATACACAGGAAATTAAATACAATAAATACAATAAAACGCCTTCCACCGAAAGCCAACGGGTGCTGCATATACCTAAAATTTTATGCGGTGCAACTGAACAATACTCTTGGAATTCTTTGAGTTCGCTGACGCGTTTGGGACTACGTGAAAAAAAGGTTTATATGTTCACTGAAAGAAAAACCTTCATACCATTAATGAATTCTTACATTGCATCAATGAAAAGTGTCATTGTTTTTGAGCCAATGTCGGGCTTCATTAATGCTATGAACAATGTTACATTAAATGGAAAATGTTTCATAGACCTGAAATTAATGTAAACTTTCTAACCGGAATGGAACATTATCATTTTATTAAAGGAAAATGTTACATTGATATTATAAACCGTTTCATTGATGTAATGAAATATTGTCATTGATGTTATGATGATGCTATGAACATATTTCATTAATGCTACGAGCATATTTCATTAATGTAATAAACAGATTTCATTTATGGTATGAACATGTTTCATTGAAGGTCTGAATATGTTTCATTGAATGTATGAACATATTTCATTGATGGTATAAAACGTTTCATTGATAGTATGAACAGGTTTCATTGATGGTATGAACCGGCTTCATTCATGATATGAATATGTTTCATTGATGGTATAAGACAGTTTCCATAACTAAATGGAATTTTAACTTTTGCCACACTATAGTGGAAATTATTTGGAAAAAATGCAACCCGCGCCAGTTAAAAAAAACGAAAATCGAGCAAAATATGGGGTCCATAGGGTCCAAAAATGGTCAGAAAAAAATGTTGCGGGGGAGGGGTTAGAACAAACGATTCTAAGCAAAAAATTTTAAAAGGAAAAGTTAGAGGGAGTCCCTATTTTAGGAGTTATGGGTCTCCAAAGTTGGGGCTTTTTGTGGCACGATTTTTTCGACGATTATTAGGTTTTCTGGGACGGGGCCAGGGAGAGGAATATCTCTGTTTCAAATTTTGGATTTCGGAATTTTTTGATTTTTGGAAATTTTTTGGACTTGGGGGTACCAATAGGTCCGGCCGACAAAAAAAAAAAAGTTGGGTTTTTGAAATCCCCTTATTTTGCTCGATTTTTATTTTTTTTTAAATGTCGCGGGATTCTGCATTTCGGGCTTTTATTTTGTTCTTATTTATTCCTTATCTCATACTGGCACTCATATATTGTGTCACAGCTACTGTACATAAATAATACATACATAAATACATACATTTATACAAATCATACCTACATACATATTATCCTTTAACTAAATTAATGAATCGTTCAAAATTAATGAAATGGTACATTATATTAAAGAAAGATGTTTCATTATTGCTTTTTTAGAAAAAATATTTTAAAATTCAATAAAATGAGTGTAATGTAAAGAATGTACTATTCAATAGATTCTACTTTACAATGTCGATAAAATGTCTGCAATTTTTCTCTATAGTTTCCCATATTTACATGAAAAACATATTTCCATCCATCAATGTAAAAGGTTTCTTAGCATTAATGACGGTCCACATATTCAAAAACTGCAGCAATGAAGGAGTTCATTGAAGTAATGTAACATTTCACAGCATCAAAGAAACTGTTCAGTGCATTAATGTAAACCCATTAATGTAACCCATTCATTGATGCTATGAAGTGCGTTTCTTTCAGTGTTCCGACACAATTTTTCGATAGACGATGGTAATTTTTTTGTGGCGTAACTGGAACAGTGATGTAAAGTGTGACAGGAACATTTAATGTAAAATAATTCTACTTCTTTTTCAAATAACGCCTTAAGGCCTCTAACATTACCAGACATAACATTTTTTCCGTCTGTTGAAAATTCTATTAGGTTCTTGAAAGGAATTTCACATAACACATAAAATTCTTTAATTTTATCAAATGTTGACTGCGCGTCTGACTTAGTTAATTCCAACATTGTCAGAAACTTATCTTGGATTTCAAACGCTGAATTTACATAACGCGCGATTAAAACAAACCATTTCTTCGTAGAAAGGTCGGTAGATCCGTCCACAATTAAAGAAAGTTTTGTTTTTGGTAATGTGGATATTATATTATTTTTTGCCTGCTTTCCAATTTTGTCTGCTATTTCTGTGGCCTTTGTCCTTCCGCAATGCGCTACTTTTGCAATTGCAGAGTCCGGGCAGCACTCAACCAATAATGCAGGAAGATAGTCCATCAATATGAAAGGCAAATTAGGCGTAATGCAAAACATGACCAAGGTGAATTCTATATGTTTTACCTGTTGCGACTTTCTTTGTCAAAAAGTTTGTCGATATGCAAACGTTTCTTTTTGGTATCATAGTTTTGTACATGCGTTGTTGACGTTTCAGATGTGTCAAATGTGCAGCAAGTGGCTTGGAGCATGCAGTACAAAATGGAGTACCATCCCTTTCCTGCAGCCATTCGAAAGTAATAAGCCATTCTGTTCTAAATTTCCATTTAGAACATTGCGGATTATCAGCAAAAACATTTGCATCACTGTAAACAAAAAGATTCATTATTTTATCCAAATTTGTTCATTTAAACCACTTTACCTACAAGCTGCCTCATTGTTGTTTTCGGCTACTGCTTCCATTTTTTGCTCTTTTGTTATGTATCTAAAATATATGTTTATTAATAAAAAAAAAGATTTTGTTGATTAATAGTTATACTCGTACTTACTTATCCATAGTTCAAGCCTCTAATGCACATGCGGAATGTTTTAGTGTTTTCCTATTCAGTGTTTTTTCCAAAATGTTGACATTCATAAGAAATAGCGCGAATAAGCATAACACAAATCGTTGTCACTAAATTAAGCTAAACGTCGTTTATAATTTAATGGCCAGCAGCGGAATTCGATTAACGTATCGCAGAGTTCGCTGTCGCTGATCTAATATAAACGTCGTTAATAACTACTTACCCGTCATCGAAGTGTATAATTTATTGGTAAATGGTAAACAGTGTGGAAAAAGTATTTTTAAGATAAAATGTATGAGATTTTAAATAAATTATGCAAAGAAAAAATAATTTGTGATTAGAAACAAAAACCGACCAAAATTGAATTGGTCCGACCATCCGACAAACTTAAAAATTTTAAATTTTTTCCGACCAAATTAGGTCGGATCCGATCAAAACGGCAACACTGTTCGTGCATACGCTGCACAAGTTCGTTGCTCTCTTGCTATCTCATTTTTATATATGTACGTATAACCATATCATTATTCTCCTTGCTCTGAGAGTGCTCTGCACCCACATTTTATTTGACTTATTTTTCACAATAATAAAAAGAGGCGATCAGTCATATAATGGCGTTTCATTTAAATAATATTAATACTTAATAACACTTAAAAACATTTGAAGACAAGTGTCATTATTTTCTTGCTTAATACTTTTTGTTTTATTCCCACAAAACACAAAGAGAATGCAAAGTAACAGACACATGTACATACATACATTGTTATGTTGGTACATACGCTCCACAAGTAAGTACACACAATTTTCATAGCTCTCTTGCAATCTCATTTGTATATACGTATAACTACGTCATTATTCTATTTGCTCTGAGAGTGCTCGGCACATACAATTGCATACAAATCAGTCCAGCCGTTTCGGTGGAATTTAACGCCAAACAATCTGTGATCGCAGTCGGACAAACTGTATTTGGATGTGTTCACTTTGTGAGTTTAGTCCCTTCACTCGCCTATACATAGATGTTAACACATCAAAAAGAACATTTTGTGAAATAAGTGCTTTTCCTTAAAAATGTAAATTTTTTGAAAAAAAAATACATCTTCATATTCTTAAACAAAGTACCTTTCCTTAAAAAACCACCTTATCTTAAAGAAGTAACTTTTCTTTTCTTGAGATAAGTAGCCTTTCTGAAAATATGTGAGAACTTAAATTTTCTTAAAAAATAACCTTTTCCTAAAAATAGTACCACTTCTTTAAAAAGTATCTGTTCTTAAAAAATGTAGTTCTTTGTAAAACAAATTCATACCCTTATCGCTTTTTCTTACAGAAGTGTTTCTTCCTAAAAATAGTACCTTTTCTTAAAAGAGACTTTATCTTTTAATAAGAGAAGTACAAAATGCATCTTTCTGTAAATATAATACATATTCTCATAAAAAGAACCTAAAAATATATTTAAAAAAAAAATACATTCTATTAAAAAAAATTCTTAAAATAGTTTATCGTTTTATAAAAATCACATGAGGTGTCAGGGGACACCCAGTAGGAACGAAGTTCCTCTAGCTATATTTTACGTACTAGTTAGTTCCAACACTCCTAAGGCGCCAGTTGAAAAATACGATAATTTAAATGGATCTTTAAGAAAAGATATTTTTTGTAAAATGAATAACTTTTTTTACGAACTTTTTTTTCATAGAATGTATTTTTTGCTTAAAAAAGTATATTTTTGGGTCCTTTTCGTAAGATTATGTATTATATTTTCTCCAATAGTTGCTATTTTAAAGAGAGGTATTTCTGTTAATAAAAGCTAATGTTTTTTTAAGAAACGGTCAAATTTTTAAGAAGAAGTACTTTCTGTAAGAAAAAGCCATAAGATTACGAAGTTTTTTTTTTACAAAGAAGTACATTTTTGAAGAAGTGGTACTCTTTTTAGGAAAAGGTTATTTTTTGACGAAAATGTACTTATTTTCAGAAAGGAGACTTATCTCATGAAAAGAAAAGGTATTATCTTATTTTTAAGAAAATTTACTTTTAAGAAAATGAATTTTTGTAAGACAACGTTATTTTTTTTAACGAGAAGATTTCGGTCCGTTTTTCAAAAATAGGTTAAAATTAGGTGCCTATCTCAAGTAAATGTATTTTGTTTCACTAAAAATGTACTGTTTAAAGAAAAGGTAGATTTTTAAGAAATGTACTTTAAAGCTCCTTTTTGTAAGAAAATTTACTTTTTTCAGGAGCGTATTCTTTGGATTTCGGGGGGGGTTTCAACCCCCAAAACCCCCCCCGAAATCCAAAGAATTTTTTTTAATTTAGTATATAATCTACATACATATACTTAGGAAGAGTTTTTATATGAATATTAAAAGCAAATATTAACAAGTAGAACGTGGAACAAAGAATAGCAGAATCACCCAATAAGTTTTTTGTTGTTTATCACTTTGGTGCCATTCGAAAGACAATTGTCGTGGCGCGTGCATCTTTATTGTTGTATTTTTCTTTTCTAGTTTTTTCACTTTGAAGGCTATGATGGTGCTCGTTCAATGAGTGGAGAGTTCAAGGGTTGTGCGTCGAAAATAAGGAGTTTTTATCCGGATGCTGTTTATGTTCACTGTGCTAACCATAGCCTCAACCTTGCAGTATCACATTGTTGCAAACTACCATCGATAAGAAATTGTATTGGTACAATCAAAGATATAGTCAATCTCTTCCGATTATCAACTAAATCAGGAGCAGTATTGAAAAATTGTATTCAAAAATCGTGTCCAAACGCGAAACAAACTAGACTTCTAAAATTTTGCGAAACGCGCTGGGTAGAACATCTCGAATCCCTATCTTTGTTTTCAGACGTTTTTCAATACATTTGTGAAGCGTTGGAGGAGCTTGATGACAGCAACGTCAGATATGATTCAACAAAGCCACATGCCCTTTTAGCGGCAATTCGGACACCTCAATTTATTATTGCGTTAGGAGTAATGAAACCAGCATTCTCTTTATCAAAAAATACAAGCCAGTATCTGCAGGAGGAGCAATGCGATCTTAGTAGCTGTCAATTACATCGATACTTTATTTGCAGAATTAAAAGAAATGCGCGCAGACGCAGATCAATCTTTCAAGGCAATATTTAATTTATTTATTAAAATTACGAAGGATGTCCAGAAGCGTACTATCGTCGGTCAATTTTTATACCCTTTCTGGACCACTTTTTGGAGGAGCTAAACGAACGATTTTTAAGGCACCGTGACTTGCTTTTAAAAATACAAAACATATTACCTAGCAAATCTAAACAGCTCAATGAAACGCAAATGGAGGATACAGTCCGTACTTTGGAAAAACAGTGGCCAAGAGACACAGAATCCAGGGACAATTTTCTTGCTGAATTTAAATTATGGCGAAGGTAACAATTAAAATTTTATAATTATTTGATCGCATTTTAATTCAAATCTTATATAAATAGACACAACCTAAATCAAACAAAAGATCCTGGGACATTTATTGATTGTTTAAATTTGTGCGACAATATGATATTTGCATCGCTTCCTGCAAATTGGAGTTACGTTACCAGTTTCAGTCACGTCAAGCGAGCGTTCTTTTTCAACCCTCCGTCGATTGAAAACTTATTTAAGAAATAAAACTGGGCAAGACAGATTGAACCGATTAGCATTGTTTAATGTACATAGAGATATAGCAGTAACAGAGCTAGAAATAGTAGAAATTATGTCAAAAAGCAATAGAAGATTAAATTTTTAATATGAAAAAATAAATGTCTTATTTTAAATGAAACCCCCCCGAAATTTTTTTCTAGCTACGCGCCTGACTTTTTTTTAAACAAATGTACTTATTTAAGCTAAAGTATTTTTTTAACAAAATGTACTCTGTTTAAGAATATGAATAGGTATTTTTTTTTTGACAATATTTGCGTTTTTCAAGAAAATGCACTTATTTAAGAAAATTTTCTTTTTTTAAACTTCTTTCACTTTCAATTTACTTTTTAATGGGTTCAAAACTACAATACATACGAAATATTGGTTACATGCTCCACTTACAAAACTTCCGATTAAACAAGGAATTTCCCAACATATCTATGGTGACATTTCTGTGTTGACATAACAGCATAACTCGTCTTATGCTCAAATTAAATTTTTCGAGAATCGAGCTGTATATATCGTACTGTACACTATATAATCCAAATATGAATAATCCAATTTGTAGTTCCAAAGATATTGGAAAAGATTTATTAGCAAATCTCGATCAATCACTACATTACAAATTATATTTGAACCCTTAAAACGCTCTCCTAAAAAGTTCCAAAAATAGACATATGCTGTTATGCCTTGTGACCACAGATATATCAGTCTAGACACAAACCAAAGTAAAAGTACCTACCCAATATATGTAGTTGATAATACTGGGTTGTAGCATAATAGTGTTAAAAAAAGTTGTTTAATTTTTTCCATTTAACCCCCATCCAGCATTGTGCGACAAGGAACTTCGTTCTTCTCTTAAAGATCCATTTAAATTATCGTATTTTTCAACGGGCGCTTTAGTCGTGTTGGAACTAATTACTACATATGTAATATATAGCGAAGTGGACTTCGTTCCAACCGGGTGTCGCCTGACCCCTCTTGTAATTTTGTTATTTTAGCGATGGGTCGAAACATGACATACAGTGGTATCACAATGGTCCTCATTGGACTAAGTGTGTCAATAGTGACAACCAGTTTTACCCATCCATTATTATGCCCCAATAGCTTTTTATGTTACTACGAAGTTGTTATACCCGGTACCTTTTTTCTTTATCACTACAATAAATATAGTTTTTCTCTCCATAAGTCTCTCATAAGCAAAATTCCTTAAGTTGGTCATTTGAGTTTAGTTAAAGTCCTACCACACTCTTCTGATAAATTCCACAACATTCCTAATACAATTATTCTCTCCCTTTGTTGTGCTCTCTCTTTACATTCTAATAAGAGTTTTTCTTTTACTAAATAACAAAGAGTAAACACACAACTCGTCTGGCACAACAAATACCGTCTCTTTCTCTGCCACTGAAATACTACATGGCTTATTAGCAACAATATTCCCTTTTGTTTCGTGCCATTGCGAGGGTGTTTTCAACACTTCATTGCCATTCACGTGCATGTTTTTAGTACTGGTGAGGAGTAGGTTGGTGAGAGAGCCAAAGTGAGCGAGTGTTTTCAGTCTGCTGTTGCTTTTCTCAGTTGTCCCCTTTTGTGATGGTTCTTCGTTTGTTGCTCGCTCGTCATCGTTGTTGTGCTTAGTGTCGGTGTTGTTGTAACAACGGACCAAAATTCGCTTTGCATGCCTCAACACGAAAGTTTCAGTTCAGTTCATATCGGGTTTTCATACGGTTTGGTGGTTTATGGAAATGCAATCGCGTGCGTCTCTCGTTACAACCGGGGAATTATCAATTTTTAATTAACCAAAAATACTAAAGAAGTAGAAAAGTTCAAACAAAAAATTAAAGCTAGAAAAAGCATTAAGCTGAGAAAAAAAAAGAAAAAGTTTTTGTAGTAAGAAGTGTTAAAGGAAATTTTTGTGTGAGAAAGTGGCACAATGCAAAAATAAAGGAGAAGTTGCATTAATAAAAAAAAAAATTGTGAGAAATTTTAGATGAGAATGATGGAATAACGGAATATCTACATAAAAGTGTTAAGTGTGAGGTGATGAAATAGTAGGAGGTCCTGTGGCCATAAAGTGGATAGCGTTAAAGAAAAGGTCAATAAATAAGAATAATAAAGAGTGAATAAGAAATTTTTGGAGATTTTGTTTAAAAATTTGTGGTGCAAATTGTGCAAAACAAATTGGTGTTTGAAGTGATTTTAGGAATTCCAAAAGCAGTAACAAAAAGGTAAAGATAAAGGTTAAAGTAAAATGTATGTTGGAAGCCTTAAAGTAGACTCTGAAACTGGAATTTTAATTTGTTTAATAAGTAGCAGCTAGAAACTTGTGGGAAATGTGTTAAATTTTGTGTTTCGTTGTAAAACAAAGAGATGCTACAACTTTTGATATCCTTTTCCTAGTGATTGTTTTTTTTTTGCTCTAGTGTTATTTAGTTTTTCATCCTTTCTTTATATACATTCTCTTCTCACTCTCCTTGGGTAAATTGTTTGACATAGTTTTACTTGGCTTATAAACAAACAAACACAACAAGAACTACAACCATTGGGGCATGAAAAAGATTATTTTTCGAAATTTTTTTGTAGTTAAGTTTCTTTTTTTTTTGTAGCGTTCTTTTCTTTTCTCTCGTATTTCCTTCCTCCTCCGTCGGTTGGTTTGTAGTATAAATTTCCGGAGTTTGAGTGGTCGTAAACTAGTAACAAAAACAAAAAGTAAAAAAAAACACTAACAGAGTCAAGAAAGTAAAAACAAGAAACAAAAACAAAGAAAAATCCTGACAAACAATTGGACAGTGTAACAATATTGGCGGAATATGTGTGATAATGAGGAAGCGAGCTGTCAAATTTGTTGATTTGTGAGAACAAGGCTAGAGAATTACGAATCAAAAGTTTGTAGTCTTTAAAAGATTGTAAGTCCGGGCTGTCATATATAAGCCTGGGCGGAGAGTAAAACTAAACGCCGTTTGAATATTCGCTTCCAATTGTGTTGCTCGTGACTGGACTAGGGTCTGGTAATGACGGTAACCATAGACGAATACCGATTTGTTGTTTTGTAATATCGTCCAATAGTGTTCACTTCTAATTAGTTCAAATAAACTTGTCAGTCGTTGTGGAACCGGGTTAAACTGATTTGGCAAATAAAAGATTATTTTTCCTCCAGTAAACTGCGTTTGAAAATATTCTTCCTTGAATCGACAAACTATAGCTTCAACGTATGGGAAATATGTCTACATTTCTAGGGTTAAATTAGCATTCGTAAATTGGATGGTTGAGAAACAACACCTGACATCTTTATTTTCGCAGCATTGCTGAATTTTAGCTGCAGCCATGTTAAGAAAGTTATGTAAATTGCAATGTCCGAAACCCTCTGTTCATACAGTAAGAAGAATCATTAGTAAATTATTTTTTTTTGCCTCCAAAATACGCCTTTTTTTAGAGGCAGCTACAGCATTTTCTCAAAAATTTGTGTCTTTGTAGGCTTTAACTGAAGGCAACCTTATGTTTCAGCTAACAAAGATCCATAGCTGGAAGATACTAAAGGGTGTTCCAATAAAAGTGCACGATATTTGACATTTTTTTTGCTGTGCAAGGTGCAGCTCTGCAATTTAACAGCTGTCGTCTAAGAATTTTTCCGATTATGAAAAATGGAGCGCTACACAAGGGAAGAATGCGTCATAATTGTGATAACACATTACAAAAATTGAGAAAGTGACGCTGAGACCGGTCGCAAACTTCGCGGATATATCGTTTGTGGAAATGCACTCAATGTGTCAACAAGTCGAAAAGTGATCGAAAATTTTGAAAAACACAGTGTCGCCGGAAACCCGTGAACATCAATTCAACCTCGTTCGCAACAACCTCAAATTTCGCGAAGTAGGCACTGTGATTACAGCCGGTGGGGCCATTTGCCAGCTGCTTCATTCTATACTTAATCTTAATATGTCTACTTTGCAATACATTAAAAATATCACAACTGGCCAAAAAATCTACGTCTTATTTTTAAACTAAGTCGAACACTTTTATTGGCACACCCTATACTGGCACATACATATGTATGTTCGTTTCAAATACTAATTAAAAGGAATTTGAAAAACAACACCAGTTTCGAAGTTTTGTTTGAAGAAGATACCAGATTTTATTTCCAATCCATCCAATTGTTGTGCATATGTCATTTTTGTGGAGTCCTCTAATATCAACATAAGTGAAAACAAATCAAATAAATTGGAATTCTGTTGGAGATTTAAAAAAAAACGAAATTTATCATTTACCAACAGAGTGATTAAATACGCAAGTGATTAATACGCATTAAACGCAAGAGGAATATTCATTTTATGATGCCAATTCTCTACAAGTTCATCAGACCACCTGCATTCCAAAATCTCCTAAAGTTTACGAAATTCTGTCTAAAAAGATTTCATAGTAAATTAAAATTTTTGGCGTAGAATACGTCTTACCTTACGGTATAGGGAGTCATGTCAGATTGTTATTGTTGTAATATTTATTTCATTGATTATGAGGAAACGGCGAGATAACTTTTCCTAAAAATTTTTTTGTAGGTAAATAAAGAAGTTATCTTTCGTTTGATATACATTTCATATTGGTTGATATCTTCCTAATATTTAAATTTCTCAAATGAAAATTGTTTAAACACATACACTCAAACATATGTGTAGTGTTTGGTTGAGTGTTTGAGTTTGTAGCGTGAACACAAACTATGCTGCTGTTTCAGTTTGGACGCAAACCTTCGGCTGTTGTTTTGATTGATGAAATATTGAAATTCCGTATATTTACTTATGTATTTAAGTGAAACAAAATGTTAAATGTGAATTTGACATAGATATATAATTATAAAAAATATAAATCAAATTGATTTGCGTCTGTTATTTATCATTTATCCTTACTCTTTTAATTTAAAAACATATTTATCCTATTTTTCCTACCATAAGCTTATGTATATTATCAAAAGTAACTATCAAATAAATAAATTCATTTGCTGATGTTATTTATCATTTATTGTTACATATGTTTTCTGTCTTATCGGATGGCGTATTCTACGTTAAACTTAATGGCCGTGTCTCTGACACAGCCTGCAGGGACAGTCCGTGGCCGAAGGCCTCGGACAACTGTCTGCTGTATTTTTTAAATGTTAACCGATTTGTCAAAAACAACACAGAACTAAACTGATGAGCGCCTCTAAGTGTATTTTTAAAGGAGAGTACTAAATCGTGGCAACTGGCGATTAGGCGCTCGAATACATTTTGTTCAATTTCTCTGAATTTATTGCCAGCTTTTTCTAAAACTGTGAAGTGCCACCAACATTTTTGTACCAAAATCATTAATTATTTTCACACGAGAAATAAATTTCAAACTGTTGGAAACTTGACAAATTTTACCGCTAGACGAACCCTGCCAATTAGGTAAAATTGCCCTCCTCCAAGCGGTGATTGTAAAAAAATATCAAAAAAGATCACGAGCGATGTGTTAACAACTTTTGGTTACACGGCACCTGTTCGATTTCTACGAACACATTAGTAAATATTACATTGGAAAATAAAAAAAGAATAGTTGTTGTGCTGAAGGATCTTCTGACATTGCACTGTTTTCTGACGCCTGCTTTAACATTAGATCTAATATTATTAAAATAAATAAAGCAATATTTAGCTCACTGAAATACTTGTTTTGTTTTGTCATAAACAGAGCGACGATAAAAAGTATTGAATAATATAGAGAACTTATTGCACTCTTTTTCCGCTCTCATGTAGAGAGTCAGAGTAAAAGAGCATAAACGAGTCTCATTCTCTCTATAGAATATTTCAAAATAAATGCACCATTTCGACAATGGTATTACAAAAAACAATACAAAAAGAATAAATGTTTCAAAAGGCATCAATGTTTCACATCAAAATGACAAAAAGAGGGTAATACGTTTTAAATCATTCGCCAGATGTCGCCAGTGCTTTTGAGTTAGACAATTCGTTCCATGAGTTCTCTATACTATTCAATACTCTTTGGCGACGACGACCTGCTTGTTTGTTCGCTGCTGCTACATCAATACCATCATTCTTATTTTCATGCTGAGACTATTGTTGTACAACAACCATGTATGTTCACTTTAATAGAACACATCACATCAAAAATTTGCTTGCGGCGCTTTTTTGTTTCACACAAGCCAACAAAACTACGGTTTTATGAATCTGGACAATTTAAAATTTTTTCTTGTAGCAGGTTTTCGATTCTCAAGACTAAGATATTGTAAAATAGGTTTATCTTGGTCCATACGTTTCGTACAGGAAAACTAAATATACAATTTAAAATAAGAAAATAAGTATGATGGTATTTATGTAGCGGCAGCGAAGAAACAAGCAGGTCGTCGTCGCCAAAGAGTATTGAATAGTATATAGACCTCATGGAACGAATTGTCTAACTCAAAAGCACTGGCGATATCGGACGAATGATTCAAAACGTACCTACGGGAAATGTGGTGTCAATTGTCTAAAAGTACTGTCCTGAGATAGGTGAAAATGGGATATGATATGTCTCCAAACAGGTTCCAAAGTGTTAAAGAAGAGTCAATTGTGCTGAGCCGCCGTTCGTAGGGCTGGACTAAATAAAGGAAATTGGAGCAATACAAACAAGGCACTCAAATTAAACTCATTATCTTTAGGAACTATGTATGTACATTGGGATTTTCTCTAAATTTAAAAGCGATAAATTTTTTCGTATTTATTCTCGGCGAGCTATCGATTTATTTTAAATACATAATTAATGCTAGCGTTTTTATTGGACAATTTAGAAATTATATCGTTCTCAAGGTACATACCAACTTTGAGTGTTTGTTAAGAGGTTGATTGGGACTTTCTCTGGGACTGGTTCAAGTCGGGGTTATTTTATGAAAAGTTCAGTTGGGACTTATTCTGTAACGGGTTCAATTGGAACACATTCTGTGAGGTGTTCAATTGGCACTTATTCTGTGACGGGTTGTTTTAGATCAGTAGGTTTATATATCACAGGCTATCTACAAGGTGTCAATTGCCACCTCCAATGATAAAGCCATGTTAAAGTTACCGGTTCTTTTCATACAAAAGGGACGATACAGGGACCGGTCACTATCACTAATGGACCTATCTCGTGACTGGTTCTGTACCGGTCTCATTTCCCGTTGGGGTATTACTCTCTTTTTGTCATAACTGGGTCCATTCCTAATTTTGATGTGAAATATTGATGCCTTTATGCTTTTGTCTTGTTTTATGTAATAACATTGTCGAAGTGGTGCATTTATATTGAAATATTCTATAAAGAGAATAAGATTCGTTTATGCTCTTGTACTCACACTCTCTACACGAGAGCAGAAAAAGAGTGCAATAAGTTCTCTATACTATTCAATACTTTTTGTCGTCGCTCTGATTATGACAAAACAAGCTGCAAGTTGGCAAAAGCTGGCAGCGAAGACTAGCCGTATACTTTTTGTTACCTGACAATATCCTTGAAAGTTATCAACGAAGTTGATCGTAATATTGGAAACTAAATAAATTGTGATAAAAGGAAAATAACACAATGTATGTACATGTGTCTGTTGCTTTGCATTCTCTTTGTTTTTTATGGGAATAAAACAAAAAGTATTAAGCAAGCAAATAATGGCATATGTGCTTGCACTTGTGTTTAAATAATTTTAAGTATTAATATTATTTAAATGAAACGTCATCATATGATTGAACGCTGTTTTTTTTATATTGCAATGCAACATTTACTAATGTGTTTAGAGAAATCCTACAGGTACCGTGTAACAAAAATGTGGTAACACATCGCCCATGAGTTCGAACACTCATTGTTTTGTTTTTAAATGTGGGAAATACAACGAACGAACATTTGGTTGCCAACATTTGAGGAATTAAATATTGTTCGCCATACACATTATGTGGTGCATGTAGCGAGAGTTTAATATTTATTACTTTTTCTTTAAAAATTTTTCCACGACCCGGGTTTCGAACTCAAGCGCTTTGATTGCCTGCCGCGCGTCTCAACCTCGAACTATCGAAAACATTGCGCTTAGAGGAGCAATAACACAATTTAGTGACAAAAAATACCTTTCTCCTGGCAAACACCATAATATCTATAATGCAATTTCACATTCCTGGATGCCGAAAATACGCACATAATACTTCGTTGGACGTACTGAAGGGTGTAGGGTCATTGGTAATACCGCCATATATTTCTGCAGGGTTTCGGTAATTTAATTTAAATTTTTATCAAACCAACTCTCATGGTATGCTCCCTATAAATGCAGTGCACTGTTTTGAGGATGGAAAATTGAGGTAGCGGAGGGTGGAAAGAGGGAGTAGTGTCTATTGACATTTGCCTCGAATCTTTGTATATCACAATTGGTGGGAAATACACTAGTCGGAAGTTTATTCCATATACGGGTTGTACGGTTGAAGAACGAATTTTCTCTATAGTGTGTAGTGCGGTCAACCGGTCACGCGATAAAAAACGGGTGAGAGTTCCTAGAAAGCCTCATAATTCGGCTAAATATCCTCACGTCTGGCATAAGTCGACAAATGTCCGAGGGACACATAACGTAGATGTATCGATAGAACAGCGACACGCAACACACATTTCGACGATGCTCAAAGGAGGCAATAGCGTTGGATCCCCTACTGTCTCCTATTAATACCGTCGCCTTCCTCTGGCCACGATCGAGAAGCTCCAAAGAAGTCCTAGGAGCTCCTGCCCATATATGGGAGTTATATTTCATCATTGGCCTGATGTTGGTGTTGTAGATATATAGACGATCAGATGGAGTAAAGAATTTCTTGCCCCGCTTTGAAAAGCCTAGACACTTGAATGCTTCTTTAGACACTTCAAATACATGTTTTTCCCAACGGATATCACATTGTATTTTCATGCCCAGAACATCAAGAGCGTTGGATTCATCAATATTCTCACCGTGCATTGACGACACACCTGGGTAAGCAATCCGCTTATGCCACAACAAACAACACTGGGTCTTACACACATTACAATTAACTCTATTCGACCCCATTCAACAATGGACACCAGATCCCGGTCGAGTGTTTCATTCATCGTCCATTCAATTGTGGTAGAATTGTAGAATTCAGTTTATGAGATATGACACCAGCAAATGGTTACTGACCGTTGAAGAGGTTCCACAGAAAGAAAGAAGGGGCCTGTAATTGAGCCGCCAAGGCTGACTATTTTTCACCGCATAACGATAGCGCCCATTTAGTCGAATATAATCAGCTTGAAGTATGAGCAGGTTCCTGTGAAGCTGGCGATGAGTGCTTTTGAATTGCAAGTACATAAAATTAGTTAGTTCATTCATAGAACTAATTGTTTGAAAAGAGGTTCTCGCAACCGCAAATTCGGTTGTTGCCGAAGTTCAACTGAAGTTCGGTTGAAGCAAACCCCAATGCGGTTGTGACAACTTCTAATTTGGTTGCGACAACCTCCAATTCGGATGAGAATATACAGTCGCTCCAAGCTCGTTTGATGTAGTCATAGATTTAAAGAAAAAGTTGCGATATTTTGAAAACTTTTCCTCATAGAAAAAAAATAAAAATGCACGTCATTATAATTATTGAATTACACATTTTATTAAAACATAATAAAAGAAAGAACTTCTTCATAAGATATAATAAATTAAGGTATTATAAAATAAAAAAATAATGCGGGAATTTCAGCAATTTTTCGTCGGTTTGTGCCAAAATACATCTTCCCGCTTTTCAATCGATGTTCGTTTTCTCATGCTTAACAAATTCGGAAAATCACGTTTAATTTGTATATTTCTTATCAAATATTACTTTAAATTGATTCCTTGCACTGATCTGAACCCAAAATGTGTAATATCTATCCGTTATTTCTTTCTCAGATAACTGTTATATGCAGTGCATCATTAAAGCTACGAGCGGATTTGTGTCAGAGACTTTATTAATTCATTGGTATAACTTTAAGAGAGTAATTTTTTGTTGGTGTTTCTTGCTCAATGTAATAATGAGACCTACGTTTTTATATGGTGTGAATATTTTTTCTGTAAAATTCAATTATTTTCGACATATTAATAGTTTTTCTAAATATTAAAGACGGCATCAAATAAGTTGTGAGCGACTGTATATGAGGAAGTTATTTTCAAAACTTGACAATTCCACTTTTTGTGTTTTTGCATAATTTGGGAAAGTAAATTTTTTTAGGAATGCACCTATGTATTTAACCCAAAACTTTGTTGCATTATTATAGACGACAAGATTATTCAAAGCTTTGCACAAGATTCAACAATTTAGCAATAATATATTTTGAATAAATCCAAAATTTGAAAAGGAATCTAGTTTGGGCGCGGCTGATTATAGTAGTCAAGTTTTGTTATGTACTCTAGAGGAATAATCATGTTTTGATTCAAACCACTGTGGATTGATGTTGTTTTGATGAAACTAATTAGGTATCAGAAATCTTAACCTGAGGTTCATCATCATACAACTAAAAACAAATCAATGAGTGCTCGAACATACGGGCGATGTGTTAACACCTTTTTGTTACACGGTACCTGTTCGATTTCTATGAACACATTAGTAAATGTTACATTAGAACATAAAAAACAGCGTTCACTCATATGATGACGTTTCATTTAAATAATATTAATACTTAAAATTTTTTAAAGACAAGTGCAAGCACATGTATCATTATTTTCTTGCTCAATACTTTTTGGTTTATTCCCACAAACAACAAAGAGAATGCAGAGTAACAGACACATGTACATACATTGTGTTATTTTCCTTTTATCACAATTTATTTAGTTTCCAATATTTCGATCAACTTTGTTGAACATTTTCAAGGATATTGTGAGGTACCAAAAAGTATACGGCTAGTGTTTGCTGCGAGCTTTTTTCAACTTGCAACTTGTTTTGTCTAAACAGAGGGACGACAAAAAGTATTGAATAGTATAGAGAACTTATTGCACAATTTTTCCGCTCTCATGAAAGAGTCTGAGTAAAATAGCATAAACGAGTCTTATTGTCTGTATAGAATAATTCAATTTCAATATTTTGACAATGTTATTACATAAAACAATACAAAAACCATAAATGTTTCAAAAGGCATCAATATTTCACATCAAAATTATGAATGGACCAAGTTATGGCAAAAAGAGGGTAATACCCCTGCTGGAAATGAGACCGGTACAGAACCAGCCACGTGATAGGTCCATTAGTGATAGTGGTCGGTCCTTGCATCGACCCTTTTGTATGAAAAGAACCGGTAACTTTAACATGGCTTTGTCATTGGAGATGGCAATTGACACCCTTTAGGTACCCTGTGATATATCAACGTACGGATCTAAAACAACCCGTCACAGATTGTTCGCTGCCGCTACATCAATACCATCATACTTATTTGCAGGCAGGGACTATTGTTGTACAACAACCACGTATGTGATGCTAATAATGTGTGTGCATGTGTTCACTTTGATATATTACCCTACCCGTGCCTATTGATGATAACACATCAAAAGTAATCACCGTATTTTTTATTTATGTTTAAATTATGAATTAATCAAATTTATTCCAAAAATTTATATTTGAAATTGGTAATGTCATTTGAAGTCGAATAATCTACTTTTGGCAAAATCATGCCTTTATTCTCTTTCTGCCGATGCAATTATAGAGTTTTATTTTCGCTGAGTTTTCATGTCAATGCTGCCAAACCAAAAAAAAAACAAATTAATATAAATCAGTTCTGTCGAAAGTGGAATAATCAAGTTTTGAAAAGAATCTCCTCATTTAATATGGTTGTGACAACCTCTGGATTCGGTTACGGTGAAATGAAAGCTATTGAAGATCTCCTCGATGGGGACTGTTTGTATAGGGAAGATTATCGAAAGAGCTTTTTATATAGGCTGGTTATCTAAAGGCACTTTTCCACTAGTGAAATTATCTAACCAGAAATGTTTCTGTTAAAAATATCTTCTAAAATTTAAATTACGTAAAATTTTTTCGTTTTACAAATGTTCAATCATTTCAAATTTTGAAAATTGAGAAAATTTGATTTAATTTCTAAAATGTTTTCAGTTTTCAAAACGTGGAAATTTAAAAATTTGTCAAACGAAAAAATGTAAAATTTGTTTATTTTTTAACACATGAACATGTTTGCACTGGATTTCAACGACTGCCTGCATTTATGGCAAATGGTGGATATTGATGGGTATGGCCAAGTATTGTCGTGGCTGTTTTCGCACAAGTAGGCGTTGAGAGAATTGAGGCGTTCAGAGGAAAAAACTTATTAGGTTCACTTTTATAAATTTTGATATACGTATTTGTGCCTGTTGGTTAAACTAATGTATTCAGTAGATTGTGAATTTCACTCAGCTGTGGTAAAATAAAATATAATGTTAATTTTAGTTTATAATGAACGTGGAAATTAACTAACTGGAAACTTCAGTTTCCACAGGATTTTTGTTATGGAGTTAATCGTGTTGGCAGCGGACACATTCAATTGGCGCGAAGTTGAGTTTTGTTTATATTTAACCATTTATCCCTGTAATGGGTGATGATATACCTAAATACTTGTGGAGAAGGAGCTGATGATATGCTTTGGCAGGCACTGCAATAGCTATTTTCCTAACCATCCACTATAATAATCAAGTTCACAGTATTTCTTTATATATATGGGCATTTCCCCAGAAAGGTTCACCTTTTGTCACATCACGTCACCCTCGTTAATTGCTTATATTTTAGGGCCAGTTTCATTGATTGTTTTCTAATCTGTTATTAAATATAGACCTTATTCCATTCTGTATTTGGTAAAAGAATAGATAACAATCGAACTTCATGGTCCTAAAATATAAACAAATGACGTGATGTGACATAGGGTGGCACTTTCTGTGGAAATGCCCATATTTTCTATTAAAATTATAAATAATTTCCAGAATAAGTTGAGCCATTCATATTCGATTCGCTCTAAAAATTTAAATCGCTATGGGAGTTGAAATTTTTAGTTCTTTGAAAATTTAAATAATTTAAACTTCCGAATTTTATTTTTAGCTCGGAAGCCGAAATTTAAATTTTTTTAAAGATTTGAAAATATTGCTCGCTCCCTATTTAATTCGAAAAGAGTGATTCGCAAGTCAAAATTTCAGAATATTTTTTAAGTATTAAATTTATAAAAAAACATTTCCATTTGCGTGAAATAAAAGAAACACGGGCAACAAATTGCAAAATTTGATGATACGAGAAAATTGTTGGAAACGATGAAAAGGTGATAAAAATGCGACAAGTGGGGTATGACCTTAAAATGCGAGAAAAGTCGTATCGAATGATTATTTTAAAAATTGTGTAAAAGTACAAATAACGAGTAAATTAGTTTGGAATGATTAGGAATGTAGGATTAGGAATGATTAGTAATGTAAAAGGGCAAATCTTCAGAATGCAAGAAAACTAGTTCGGAAGATTAGAAATGTTTCAAAAATTTTAAATGTGAATGAAAAAGGGTAGGAAGGTGCTCGACCGGGGTTAAGCCTCAAAGTGTGGGAAAACTTGTTTGGAACATTAGGAAACATGTGAATGTGGGTAAAAATAGTAAAAATGGGGTTGCGTAAATGAATAATATCAAAATACTAGAAAAATTGTTTGGAAAACTTGACAGCGTAGCAAAAATTTTAAATGTGGGTAAACAGGAGGCGTAATGGATAAATGTTCAAAGTGCAAGAAAACTCGTTTGGAAAGATTTGGAATGAGACAAAAATTGTGAATGTGGGCAAACAATGGCAAAAAAAAGTATCATCAAAGTAAACACTTGAAAATGTGGGCAAACCGTTTGAAACGATTGAAATGTGGTGAAAATGGTAAATGTGGTTAAAACAGGGTAAAAATTGTGGTAGAAGGGTATAATTTGATGGTACAAATTGTGAATATGGGTAAAAAAGGGTGCGGACTGGGTAAATGTTCAAAGTGCGAGAAAAATTGTTCGGAATGAGCAGCAATATTTCAAAAATTTAAAATGTGAGTAAAAAATTGTAAACCAGGTGGGAAGGGAGTGGGATGGGTCTAAATTAAAAACTCGAGAAAAATCGTTTGGAAAAATTGACAACAATTTTGAATGCGGGTAAAAACAGTTAAAAGGGGCTCAAAAGGAGTAAAACTTAACATGCGAGAAAAATCGTTTGGAATGTGTGAAACATTGTGAAAGTGGCTAAAAGGGTAAAAAGTGGGCGAAAAGTGTGTTTTTTTTTACGCAATCAAAATTGTGTTAGTTGATTTTGTGCAATATAAAACTAAAAATTATTTCTCATACATTATTAAAAACAAATCTAAAAATTTTATATTAAAAATGTTGACATTAAAAGCAAAGGAAGGTGTTCAAAATTATGAACAACATGCTCGATATTAAATGCAAAACGTACACCATTCACGCCCCTCTTACCCACGAATACTATTTTTAACAAGTTACCAATCATTCTAACCCGATTTTCTGTCTTTTTAAAGTTTAACGAAGCCATTCAGATGGATATGTGCTTCATGGGAAAATATGAGGTTTTTTTTGGAAAAATTGGCATTGACTTCACTTTGCTCCATTACCCATTGGATGAATTGCTGGTGCTTTTGATGGTCTGCTGGTTTAAGCTCCTGAGTAAGCTGCATTTTGTACGCATGAAGGTTTAGGCTTATTGTCAAAATTGGCTGCGTAGTGTTTCGTGAAATTTGAAGTTATTAAGAACGATGCCGAATTGAGGTTTTCGGGGTTCCGGCGAAATGCGACAAGTGGGGTACTATCGTTTGCAGCAGCAATGGAGTCTTACGGTCCATAACCGACCCAGTTTCTTTAAATTTGTTGACCACTCTTCGAGTAGTTGACACAATAGGCGTACTTTCTCGACTGGAAATTCTTCCAATTTTGCATAACATTCCAAATTTTTGAAATAAGTTTTCACAATTATAAGTTCCCAAAGCGCTCCTTTTTTAATCATTGGAATAAACATATGTGACAGGAGGCAAATTTCGGAGTTGCCACTTGCACAAAAAAAATGGCGTTAAATTTAAAAAGTGCAACCTTACTGAGACACTCTTTACAATTTATTTCGAAACAAATGGCCAATTTGACATTTATGAAACGACAGATTATTAGTTGAAGGTCAGAAATTTTCGAAATGGGTCGCTGTACGCTTGAAGAAAATTGGGAAATATTAAAAAATAAATCAATAAATGTTCGAACTCACGGGCGATGTGTTAACACGTTTTTGTTAACGGCACATTTTCGATTTCTATGAACACATGAGTAAATGTTACATCTCTGCATATATAAAAATTACGTGTATGTTCGTGATCGCTAAACTCAAAAACTACTGGACCGATTTTGACCAAATTTTATATGCATGCTCTATGGGCCGTGAGTAGTGTTTCTGTGTAGTTTGAAGTTCGTCTGACAGATGGCGCAATATTTATTTTTTTTGTATTTTTGCCACGTTATAAAATAGATGGCGCCCACGTCGAGATATTAATCATTGTTTACCATCTGATGTTATAAATACTTTTGAAGGCAGGACGAAGTCTGCCGGGTCAGCTAGTTGGAAAATAAAAAAGAATCAAGCTCTTTTAAACATTAAAAAATTTTTATTAATAAAATGATAAAAAGAATGGAAATTACAACTTTAAACATAACGAGGATCTAAAACAACTAAAATTGAAACATATGGTAGGGCCAAACCAAAACAGAACGAGACAACTACAATTAGAATAGTTCGTTATATAAATATAACTTTCAAAACTTCTGCATCAGTGCGTGTAAGTGCAATGTGTAAGTAGCGACAACCAATCACTCTGCACACAATCAATAAATGTCTTCGGTTAGTGAGTTGTGTAAATACACACCGCAGTGGCTTAACGGGCTAGACGCTGCTGAAGATGATGTTTCACAAACATCGAAGCGATCGTCCAGCGAATGTGAGTTCGAATCCCACCCGCGGTATTTGAATTTTTTTCACTAACCGGAGAAAACATGATCTCTTACAGCCTTAAAGGAAATTACAATGGATCAAAGTTTCTATGATGCCCAGAATGCAGTCAATTCCAAAAGTCATTATACGAAATGTACTTACTTCCATTATACATAAAATTTAATTTAAAATTGTTTTGTTGTGGTCTGAAATCGTTTTTTTTTTGTAGTGCTGAAGGCTCCTTTGCTATTGCACTTTCTTTTTTCTTACATCTTCTTTAACATTAGATGTAATATTGCTAAACTAAATAAAGCAATATTTAGCTCACTGAAGTAATAATTTTTGTTTTGTCATAAACAGACCGACAACAAAAAGTATTGAATAGTATAGATAACTTATTGCACTCTTTTTCCGCTCTCATGTAGACAGTCTGAGTAACAGAGCATAAACGAGTCTTATTCTCTTTATAGAATATTTCAATATAAATGCACCATTTGGACAGTGTTATTACAGAAATCAATACAAAAAGTATAAATGTTTCAAAAGGCATCAATGTTTCACATCAAAATTATGAATGGATCAAGTTATGACAAAAATATAGTAATAAGTTTTGTGTCATTCGCCAGATGCCGCCACTGCTGTATAGTCATACAATTCGTTCCATGAGTTCTCTATACTATTCACTACTCTTTCGAGATGACGACGTGCTTGTTTGTTCGCTGCCGCTACATCAATATCGTCACATTTATTTTCAGGCAGACTAGTCTTGTAGAACAACCACGTATGTGAAGCTAACGCTGTATGTTGTTTGCATTTGTTCACTTTGATATATTGCCCAACAAGTGCCTGTAGATGTTAATACATCAACAACTTTCGTTCAAAGTTCTGAGTCTAAAGTGGATAATTTTGACGCAAAATCATTTTTTCCGATAATGCTCATTTTCATTTCGGGGGATAAGTTAACAAATAAAACTGCTACATGTGGGGCTCGGAATATCCACACATCATCCACTGAGACCTTATAACGCGAACTGGACTTTGTAGTTCACAAGATAGAGGCCCAAACAATCGAAAATGTTCTAAAAAATTGGGCAGATCGGTGAGGTATTTGTAAAGCAAGTCGTGGAAGCCATTTTAGCGACGTTATGTTTCATTAACAAATGTCAATGATGGGCCTTACTAATAAAATTATAATTTTGGAAAAATGTTTAATATTTATAATATTACTTTTTAAAGCGAAATTAATTTAAATTCCAAATTTCACATGATCCACCCTTTACGTATATTTTTGACCCACTGTTTGAACATTGTTCCCACACATTATATTGCTTTTGTTACGCCTTACGCAGGTTTTGGTGCACTCTATGTAAAATGGCGTATCAATAAGTCCGTGACTTTTTGAATGAAACACAGTTTTTTTTGCAAAAAAAATATTTTTCAACATTATATCCTTTTAGCTCAATACACTAAATCCAACGTGTCTCCAATTTTTGTATCCCTTCCAAAAAATAGGAGTTTTTGATGTCCATAAAATAGGCATTTATTTGATCAATAATATCACGTTGGAGCTAAATCTCTTTCCAACGAGCCATTTATTTAGGTCTGAAAATAGGAAAGAGTCACTGGGGGCTAAATACGGAGAATATGGCGGATGAGGTACCAGTTCGTAACCCAATTCATGTAAGTTTGCCATTGAGACTACACACATGTGTACCCGTGCGTTTATGGTCAATTGAGAGCAAACGCGGCACCCATATTGCAGGCAGCTTTCTTAAACCCAACAGATGATTTAAAATCGAAACCGCACTGCCATATAAAATGCCTATGGCATCAACAATCTCACGCACTTTTACTCTTCGATCGGCCAACATCATATCGTGGATTTTTTCGACATTTTCGGGTGTATTGATTGGTTTCAATTGGCTGTCCAGAACGTTCGGCTTCATTTGTACTTGTGCATCCACAAAGAAAGTCAGTAAACCAATTTTACCACTGAAATCGATGTTGCAGAATCTGCATAGTATTTATCGAGCTTTTCCTTAGTTTGAGAACTCGAAATTCACTTTTTTCCAATTTTAAAAAATGCACGAGGTTGTATGTTTTGAACAGCTGTTAAACGCAAAGTAAATGATGCAATTTGACAGTAGTCACATGGTGATGCAGCGCAGTGCAGTACTTGATGGGAGCAGTGCTGCTTTTCATATAACAACCAGGAAACTTGGAAAAGTCACGGACTTATTGATCCGCCTCGTACATGTTTGGTATGTAATATTTAGTAAATTCAATGTGTTTCCTGTACATTTTATGTACTCTTTGATACATTTAGAACTTCTTCGTTAATTTCGAATCTTTTTCGTAAAATTTGTGTGCGTCTTCACATATTTGGTAACTTTTGTGGACATTTTGTTATATTTTGTGATCTTTTGGTAGATTTTATTTCACTTTACATACTTATACGTTATGGGACATTTATTGTACCGTGTTTGTGGTTTTTGGCAGATGTTCATTAATTACACTGTGCGACACCAAAAAAAATTATGGGGTTCTGTCAACGTATTCTGGTAGAAAGGTCTAAAAAAAATATACGTGTATCGGCGTTTAGCCAGATCTGATCAGAATTTTGTTTTAGTGGGGGTCAAAGTTTCCGCCCTTCGGAACTTTCCTGCAACCTGTCGGCATGCAAAATTGTGTGTTCCTTTTTTCTGAAGTACAAAATATGTTCAGTAGAACATTTTTGTGGAACAAATTAACCCTGTAACTGTCATAACTTTTACTTTTTTTTGAAAACTCACAAAAAACTGCTCCAAAATGACGGGGGGAGTGATCAAAATGTTCGACAAAAATTATCGCCATAAAATTTCACTGTATGTGTCCGAACACTCCAAAACACAAATCTTACCCCAATCAAGCAAAAACTAACTGCCTTCTAAGGGTTAATAATGAATTTTGTCATTTTACTGTTTCCATTAAAAGTAGGCAGATATATTGAATTTTTAATTTTTGTAAAAAAAAGTAAAAATTATGGTTATACGTCTTTTCTATATAGAACTTCTGAACATATTTTGTACCTCAGAAGTAAGAAACACACAATTTTGCATGCCGATATGTTGCAGGAAAGTTCCGAGGGTCGGAAACTTTGACCCCCCATAAAAAAAAATTCTGATCAGATGTGGCAAAACGCCGATACACGTATATTTTTTTTAGACCTTTCTACCAGAATCAGTTGACAGAACCCCATCATTTTGAAAAAATCAAATTTTGTCTCACAGTGTTATTGGTACATTTTGCGTAATAGTTCCAAAATATGTATTAGATTTTCCAATACATGGGCTTTTAAGGTGATTGCGGTGTTTTTTTTAAGGTGATTGGTATTTTGTGCAGAAATATACGACTCGAACCCTGAAAAATGTGTCTTTTGTTGTTGTGTTTGCTATTCAACAAAACATGTTTGGGACACAATGATTAATAGGTTATAATATATGTATTTGTGACCCAAGTGTGGCTTTGTTTGTTGAAAACTCCTGAAAACAAAAACGAGACTGACAATAAGAAACAAAAAGCAGCAGATCTTCAATTCACTGAAACGATGCTTGCAAACATGTGATTATTTCCTGCAATATGTTGCTGGGGCCGTTATTTTTCAGCGTGCAAGAGGTAAATAAAGAGTTTACATGTAGTTTTAATTTTGAACTCCAAACAAGCTCAGCTTTAAAGACTTCAATCAATATATATGATTTACAGTGTAACTAATAACATTTCCACCCGCTTGCTCCACTGTCACTTTTGCTTCGAGCACAAGTACGAGTACTATGTTTCACATTAAGTTCAAGGAACAATTTAAGTTTTTCTTCATAGTTGTTTTGTTGTTGTTTTTTTTTTGCATCATTCCATAGCACAAGTCATAGAGTTTCATGGTTACTCTCTCAATATACTATAGGTTTCTTCGAAACCATAATGTTTTCCACTCAGGTCTGTTGATTTCTCTGCTTTTTCACATGCTGCTGCCGCTGCTGCTGTTGCTGTTGCATGCTTTTTCCTCTAGCAACATGCGACATTTAGGATTTAATGCTTGGTTGCTTCAAATCGTAGCAACAAATGAATACAAAAAACACACACACACACACACACATGTATACAAAATACTACGAACTTTGTTTCTTTTTATGCTCCTATGCTGCTGTTGGTAAATACTATATCAAGGTTTAGGGTTTCATACTATAACCGACCAACCGAACTTATTTCAAATGTATATATAGTTTTGGTACTTTATGGTCTATGGCACTGGCAGTAGTGGTGGTGGCTTATGGTATTGGGGCTAAACTATACCAACTATAACTATATCTCTCGAGTTTAATGCCATGGAATTGGTGTACTAATTCCTGGAGGGCGAAAGAGGCAGAACAGAGCAAAAGACGCAGCAACTTCACATGTTAAGGTTTAGTTTATAAATAATTTTAGGCTTAAATGTTGTAAGTTTTTTATCCATTTTTCGGTTTTGATGTTAGTATTTTGCTTCCTTTTTCACTCGAACATGATGAATTTCATGGCTGTTTAAACGTGAAGGAAATATTTATAAAAAAGTGGTATAGAAACTTAATATAATGAAGTTTAGAGATTGAGGACAAGAAATTTATTGGGATGGTGGAGGGCATTAATAGAGGCTCAACTTTTAGAAAAATGGGAGTTTAAGAAACGGTTAAAACAAATAAAACGTCAGTGATTCAACAGAATTGTAACTTTTTGCTGGTTTGATCACAAAAGTCAAATGAAACGAAATGAGTGTAAAATGTTTTATTGAGTTTCTTTTGACTTTTTGTTCCTTAGTTAAAAATTTTAGAAAATACAATGGAAATTCGAAGAAATAGTTTAAAAGTTGTGATATTGGAACGAAGCTTTGGAACGATGTTCGTTTTCATACGTTGCGGGATGGATACTAAATGAAAACAAATTTAACAACTTTTGTTTTAACACTATTATGCTACATCCCACTATTATTAACAATATTGGGTACTTTTGCTTAGGTTTGTGTCTAGACTAACATATGTTGGGATATTTCTTGCCTAATGGGAAGTTTTCTAGGGGGAGCCTGTAACCAATATTTAGTTTATATTATAGATTTGAACCCAATAAAAAGTAAATTTAGAAAAGCCAAAGTGAAAGACGTTTAAAATAAGAACATTTTCTTAAATAAGTCCCTTTTCTTAAAAAAAGTAAATTAAAAAAAAATACCTATTCATATTCTTAAACAAAGTACCTTTTCTTAAAAAAATACTTTATCTTAAAGAAGTATCTTTGCCAAAATAAAATTCAATTTTCGAACAAAACGAATCTTTTCTTAAAAAAAATATTTTTTTTTTAAAAAAAGTACCTTTTCGTAAAAAATACCTTATATTAAAGAAGTACCTTTGCTTAAAAAAAGTAAATTTTCTAACAAAAAGTATCTTTTCTTAAAAAAGTTATTTTTATCTTTTAGCAGCAAAATTGTTTTGACGTGACAACGTCTTAAATTAGGTTGCGGCTGGGAGTCACTTATGAAAAAGTGTAACGCCCGGTAACGTTACGATGAGTCACCGAACGAGAGAGAGGCCCGCCGAATGCCTTGCGTCTCTCTCCCACTCAATAAATAATTCTGTGTGTGCGGATGTGTGTGTTTACTTGTGTGCCAGAAACGATTTGCTTTGCTGGCTTCTAGTGGCTGTTGGTCGGTGGTGTGAGTGTTTTTGTTTTTTGGCACATCATATATATGACGACTGAGCAAGTATGTATGTGCGTATATATGTGCGTGTGTATGAATATTGATTTAGATCAGTCTGCATTGGATAAGGTATTATTTTTTGTTTTTTTTTGTTTTTTGTTTTTTGGCTTTATGATATGTGTAGTGTATGTTTGTGTGTAGAAATTTTCATATGAATTAGGTAGCCAAAACGAAACAGAGAGCTGCGGTCGGCTTTAAAAACGATATGCGAATATGATGAATTGAAATACTTTTTGGTTAGTAAATTATTTTCTTTTGTTTTTAATAAAAGAAATGTTTATTTTTTATAATAAAAGAAATGTTTATATTTTATAATAAAGGATATGTTTATTGTTTATAATGTCACATTTGATAATGTGTTCATAGAAATCGCACAGGTACCTAGATGGTGTTGAAATTACTTCTATTTTCCTAAACCATAAGTTTCAATAAATGTTAAAACATCGCCCGTGAGTTCTAACACTCATTGGTTTTTTTTTTTATTTTACAAATTTTAATTAATTTCAAATTTATTTAGCAAAAATTTGAACCTTCGATCTGAATAAATGTTTTGATTTTCGAATTGATTCTTTAAAATTACAAATATTAAGAAAAAGTGGCAGATATAAGAAAACTTGATTTAAACTGTGTTGAGCAAGAATTTTAACATCTAATCAATATGAAAATCAAATCAATCTAAACAAAATATATTTCTATAGTTAAAATTTGTGCAATTCTTATTTTCATTCAGTTCCTTGTTCCTATTGTGCAATTTAATTATATTCATATCAATAAATATTCTACCGAGAAAAAGACGTTGTCACGTAAAATCTTCGCCCGTAAAACCGACTTTACAGGCAACAATTTTTTTTTTTGTTTTTTTTTGCCTTAATGCTTTAATGCTGATTTAAAAAAAAAAGTTTGCGGAAGTCCATATTTCCGAAATATAGGTCTCCAAAGCTTGAATATATAATCGCGCATAACTCTGCCATTTATTAACCGATCCTGATGAAATAAATTTCATTAAAAGTGTCCTTTTAGAATCTGTAAAAATATCCATTGAGGGCCAATGAAAAAAAAACCTTTTTTAATCTCACTTTTTTGATAAAGATGTTTTTTTTTCAAAAAGGTGTCCTCGTATACTTATTTTTACTAGACTCCGATGTAGAGAAGTCATCAACCATTTTTTTCAGCTTTAATACGCAACAATAACCCTTCAAAAACCAGGAGATATTCAAGTTAAAAAAAGAAGAACCTATTGAATTAGTATTTTCGGAAGAGGTCGGTGAGGTGGAAGACGCCAACCCCTTAGGTTGAGGAAATAATATTATTTGTTCTGTTTAACATATGTTGCTCGTACCGTGTGGTAGACCATTTTGAAAAGCATTCAATTTATATTCCACCTATTCCAGGATTGTTCAAATTCCATCTGTACGTTAAGTCGATGTGATTTTTAATATTGCCGAAGAAAGAAAAGCGCCGTAGGCAAAATTTTGTAGAAATTTTGGAAATAATTTTTTTATTTTGGTGTGTAAAAACTATAACAAAGGACAACAGAAATAGAAGACAACAACACCAACAACAAAAGACAACAACAATAAAAGACAACAACAATAAAAGACAACCACAACTACGAGTTTATCAAACCAAAAAAGTGAGGTTAAAAAACAATTGTTTTAATGAGCCCTCAATGCGTTAATAAATGGAAATATATTTATATACAGAAGAGAAGCTCTCCCTAATCTCTACATGAGATGTAACGGGAAACCATTTTTTTGATTTATATAGAGTTTCGCAAGGGCTTTGTAATGATACATATAATAAGCAGATCCGTTGATAAATACCTGAGATATGACCGATTATATACTCAAGATTTAAAGGAATATATCTCAGAAGTTGGACCTACCGCGGAAAAAGAACCTTTTTTTGCAACTCAGCGCAAAAACCTTTATCGTTGATGAAATTTTGGTGCAGATCTGATTTTTCTGCTAAAATAGTTTTGTGCCTTATTTTTTTTTTTTAAAAAGTACCTTTTCTTAAAAAAGCACATTTTCTTACAAAAAATTTCCTATTCTTAAAAAACTGGCTTTTCTTTATAGAATACCTTTTTTGTGGAGCAATATAACTTTTGTTGAGATAAGTACCCACTGTTAAAAATGTACCTATTCTTGAAAAAAAGGATCAATTCTAAAAAAATTATCATTTCTAAAAAAAATTCCCTTTTCTTAAAAAAACCCTTTTCTTACAAAAATTTATTTTATTAAAAGTACCTTCTCCAAAAATTAAACGGCTGCACTTTACGGGTTTGGAAACACGCGCTGCAAAAAACTCAATATGCAGTTTTGTTTGACTTAAGCTCCTGAGTCGGAAACAAGTTGTCCGAAAGGACAAATTGCCCATAAGGTCCAAAAAATCGAAAAAAAAACCGGCCCCTGATCTTACAGGTAAGTGTTAGTACTCAAATCAAAGGAAGTCGTCTTACGATTTCATTGGTGCCATTACTTTTCACAGCCGATGGCTGTGAGTCGCCAAAAAATTGAGCCAAATTCGACTTAAGGTATAGGGGGAATTTGAACCCCGCTGCGACTAGATGGAATATCGATTTTCAAATAGGTCTGACAAATGGTATGAGCAACGTAGAGAGGTATCAATACCACCAAGATTTCCTTTGAAAATTTCGATAAATTTTGTGGGTATTGAAATATAGAACAACAGGCATATCTCGACTCACAGCCATTGGATGTGAAAAGTAATGGCATCATAAGACGACTTCATTTCATATGAGTACCTATATTTACGTGTAAATTCAGGGCACCCTTTTTAGATTTTTGGGCCTGAGAGGCAATTTCCGCCTTTCAGAACACCTGTACTGTATTCTGTGAACAATTCAAAGGAGGACGCCGTTTTGTTTTTTTTCCAGCGCGTGTCCCCAAGGTGGTAAAATTTTGACAATAAAATATTACCCTTTCTTTTCCTGAGATAAGTAGCATTTCTGAAAATAAGTACACTTTCTTAAAAAAAGACCCTTTTCCTAAAAAGATAATCACTTCTTTCAAAAGTACCTGTTCCTAAAAAAAGTACTTCTAAAAAAAATCACACTCTTATGGCCTTTTCTTACAAAAAGTACTTCTTCTTAAAAATAGTATCATTTCTTAAAAAACCATTAGCTTTTAATGACAGAAGTACCTCTTTTTAAAAAAGTACCTTTTCGGGAAAACATAATACATATTCTTACAAAAATTACCTAAAACTATACTTTTGTTTTTTGAAAACATATTCTATAAAAACTATTTTTTCTTAAAAACAGTTTATCATTTTACAAAAAGTATCTTTTCTTAAAGATCCATTTAAAATATCGTATTTTTCAGCGGACGCATTAGGCGTGTTGGAACTAGCTAGTACATAATATATAGTGAAAGGAACTTTGTTCCAACCGGGTGTCCCCTGACACCTCATGTGATTTTTTATTAACATTTAAAAGGATCTTAGTACCCATCCTTGGACTTTGAATAATTATATCAAAATTTGTAGCAAATAGCGAAAATCGTCCTCTTTCATATGATCTGCATATTGACACGTACGAGGCGGATCAATAAGTCCGTGACTTTTGGATCTTCCCTCGTAGTTATATGAAATGCAACACTGCTCCCATCAAGTACCACCTGTTAACAAACTTCTGTCAAATTTTGAGCGAGTTCCGTCATATACTTTGAGCTTAACAGCTGTTCAAAAAATACAACCACGTGTAATTTTTTAAAAATGGAAAAAAGTGAATTTCGAGTTCTAATTAAACATTTTTTGTTTCCTAAAAAAGACCGCCATTCAAGCCAAGGAAAAGCTTGATAAATACTATGGGGACTCTGCAAGTCATTAGAACTATTGAAAGGTCCTTGGAAAACAGATAATGTACCCTCGCGGCATTCTTGGGTACAGAGGGTGCATTCAATAACGTGAGCTCAGCGGCTATAGAAGAACCACTTGCAGATCTAGGCGTGTAAACATTCCTCAAGAGTTGGATAGTGACAATGCTACAGAGCAGAATTATAAACGCCTCTAGGGGAACAGCGTGTAATCAAAGCGAGTGAATAGAGGAACTTCCCAGGGTGAAGTCAGCTCTCCCATACTTATTCGTGAGCAACAAAATACCACTGAAACTGGACAATATGAGGATCAAAACCGTGGCGTATGCGGATGACGTGGTAATAATGGTGTCTGGTTTATTCCCAACCGTGTTGAGCGAAATCATGAATGGGGCCTTGAAATCACTTAACGATTGTGCCACTGGGAGTGGTCTTGGAGTGAATCCAGGGAAAACTGAGGTCATGCTTTTTACCACGAAGACCTAGATACCAAAGTTTAATGCTCCTCGGCTAAGTGGAAAACAGATTCCAATATCAACTCACGCCAAGTACTTGGGCGTGATTCAAGACCCTAAACTTTCCTGGAAGCGTAACATAGAGCACCGCGCACAGAAGGTAACCGTTGCGTACTACGCTTGTCGGAAAATGTTCGGAAGCCGGTGGGGTCTCCGACCGAAAATGGTGCTATGGATGTACACTAGCATAATGAGAAGCAATGGCAAGGTGGCCTGTCGCATAACAGGGGCAATGAGGACGCGTCCAGCTGAAGCCCATAATACGATGCTTCATATTATACCAATCGCCCTTCACATCACAGCTAGTGCGGCCTGGAGTACCACCCAACTAAACGCTCTTGGACTCTGAAAGAGCAACGCAAACGGGCAGACCATCCCAAGAGAATTCAATATAACCACCGATTACTGCACCCCCTCATTGACGTTCGATAACCTATTCGATGTCAGGTTTCCCAGGAGAATAGAGTGGGATACAGGTTTTGACACCACTTACAGGTTTTGACACCAAAGTATTTAGGGATGGATCCAAAATGGAATGTGGAACCGGCTCGGGTGTCTTCTCGAAAGAGATACCAAGCGGAGATACTGGCCATCAAAGAAGCCTGCGCCGCACTTATACTACAGCGAAGAAAAGAGCGCATTGGTTTATTTGTAGATAGCCAAGCGGCTCTCCTATCACTCAAATCTTACAATACTGCATCTAAACTCGTTAGTAAATGTGGCCGTCGATGGTGCAATGGTAGTGTGCGCGGCTCTTGTGCATGTGGACGTGGGTTCGATCCCTTATCTGACCACCTTAAATTTATTTCGACGGCGGTCACCTCGCTTAGTGACAGCGACACTATCGAGTATTTAGCCATGAAATAGCTTCTCAAAACACCGTTCGGAACCGGTGTAAAACTGTAGGTCCCAATCAGTGAGTATAAAACTAGAAGGTGCACAGCTCACTGGTTATGAGAAGCTCTCCCTAATCCCCTCGTAGGATGTAACGGGAAACCATTTATTTTTTTAAATGTAGGGAAAAACTTGTCGAGCTAGGCCGGCTGGGCAACGTGGTTCTTATCTGGATACCAGGCCACAAGGGTCTCGTAGGGAACGAAAAGGCAAACGAACTAGCCAGGGTAGGATCCTCTTCCACCGAACTCCACATGGCATCAGCCGCAACGCCTATAGGGTTGGTCAAAAGAGGTATATTCCTGCATTACCTTGAACGAGCGAAGACCAGATGGGATAGGACGGAAACGTGCTGCATATCCAGACACACATGGCCAGAATATGAGATTCACCGGACTAACTTACCTGATCAGCCATAATCGGGAAGACATATCTAGGCTAAATGGTGTGCTAACCGGGCACTGGCCGATCGATAATCACGCAAGACGGTTGAAGCTGCCATATAATGACCATTGCCGTGTTGGCGATGACGTAGAAGAGGAGGACACCGTGTGGCATCTCCTCTGCAGTTGTCCGGCTCTGATGAATAGACGCCTGAAGACTGTGAGCCGTCCCTTCCTGCATAACCTCACTGTGATACACGAGATAGATCTAGGGGATCTAATGAGGTATCTCCGTTTAACAGGCTGGATATATACACGGTACTTTGGACTGCCCGGAGTGATGTGGTATGCAAACCGGTGTCTCAAGACAATAATTGATGCTAAATAGTATCTTTAGCAACCACGAAAACCAACCCACCATCAATTAGTTTATACATTTGATCAAAAATCGGCTGCCGTTCGCCATTTTCCTTATAAACAATATTTTTTGTTCAAGAGAAAACCATAATTTTCTAACGTTCAAATTCTGAAATGTAAAATAAATTTAAATTTATATTCCTCCCTTTCAAAGTGCAGGTTCAAATTGCTCAAATACTAAAAAAACACGGTTTCCCATGACATCCCGCGAAGGAATTGGGGAGAGCATCTCACAACCAGTGAGTTGTGAGCTTTCTAGTTTCTATACTCACTGATTGCTCAAATACAACTTCAGTTCAAATTCTTAAAAGCCAAATAAAATATATTAAAAAAAAATTGCCATTTCAAGGAATTTGATATCGTTGAGAATTTGCATTACATAAATGTAATTAGTTGCCGGACAGGAATGCCTATTAATTTTCTAATTACTCTCCAATTACAATACAAATTAAATGCTAATAACAATTATATAATATAATAAAAATAAAAATAAATTCCTATGCACATATACAATTAGTATATATGTATGTATTTAGTTGTAAGTTGTAGTTCAAATTTCCCGAAATTGTTCTAAAGCTTTTCCATAATTGCTGCCAAATTCTAGTTTGTTATTGAATACAATTTATTGATGTTCTATCAATATGAATTGAATTAAATTTTGGAATGGAAATTGAGATGAGTTAAGATTCGGGTCAGGTTGATATTGAATTTTAGTTACAATACAAATTAAATGTTAATACAAATTACACAAATGTGCATTTATATTGATGGAAGTCATATATTTTATTTTATGAAAATATTCAAAAGGTTCTTCTTGATTGCTATCAAATTCTTGTATGTTATTGAATACAATTTATTGATGTTCTATCAATATGAATTGAATTAAATTTTGGATGGAAATTGAGATGATTTAAGTTTTGGGTGACGTTAGTAATTTTTTTGTTACAATATAAATTTAGTGTTAACAACAATTATGCACTGAAATTGAAATAAATATCTGCGCACATATACAGTGATGAGCAAAATTGTAAAAGCGTTGATACAGTTTGGAAATAATTTTGTTATTATAGATAAAAACAAAAATTATTTTTCTCTCGTGACTAAAAATACAGAAGCAAGTTTTTAATTATATTTTTATGGGGTAGTCCAAGGTGAAAAAAAAAATCAATGAGTGTTCGAACTCACGGATGATGTGTAAACACCTTTTTGCTACACGGTACCTGTTCGATTTCTATGAACACATTAGTAAATGTTACATTGGAAAATAAAAAATAATAGTTTATTGAATGAAATTATTTGTTTTGTATACACCGGGCAATGCTGAACATCAAATGACTCGCTTTGTTTGCCCATAGCAACAACATAGAAACAACCAAACACACAACATCACACATACTTTGTCCGAAGTAGCTGACGTATACGTGTGTCACATAACCACATGTTTGTCATATCAACAGCAACGAAACAGCCAAACACACAACATCACACATAGCTTGTACGAAGTAGCTGACGTATTAGTGTGTCACCATAACGTCGACTGCGCAAGCCCATGAAATTTTGCGTGGCTATGCTTTATATCTCCGTTCAACAACAGCAACTGACACATGTACATACATACATTATTATGTTAATTCATACGCTATAGACACAATTTCGTTTGCCTCAGCCCTGCCACACCACTCTTTCATTGCTCTCTTGCTCGCTCATTTTTGTTTAACACGTTATTATTCTCTTCCGCAGTCGCAGAAAATCTGGTTTTAGCAGCAGCATAAAATCTGGTTTTAGCAGCAGCATAAAATCTGATTTTAGCAGCAGCAGAAAACCTGTCTGTTTGTTGTCTGCATGTGTTGACTTTGATAGATTTAGTCCCTATACGCCGCTATAGATGTTAACACATCAAAAAATATTTTCCAAGTGACATGTCACCGATTTTGATTAAATTTGGTGGAAAGTAAGCCTATGCCAAGAAAAGTTCAAAATTGGAGCTTTTTGTTGGGTTTTATAAGCTTTCAAAGGATCAGTATATTTTTTTTTATTTTCAAATAACTCTAACACGGCAACGGCTTGACTTTTGAAATTTTCCACGAACGTTCACAAGTAAATTGGCTTTAAAAAAATTTAAAAAAAAAAATTTAAAAAAGTGCATCAAAAAAGAGCCATCCTTTGGTTGTTTTGAATAAAAATATGTTAAAGCTGCTTTTGTGCCAAACATTTTGCGGGGTTTTGGCATGTCGGTAGGATGCAAAATGAGGGAGTTATAGCCATTTTTGTAAAGCAACCTTCCAAATTTCAATACCAGGAAAATGCTCTAAATCAGTTGTAGGCAGAAAGAAAGAGTGTGAATGTATATAATATATTATATACATATTATGTATATGGATTTTTAATAATTTAAAGCATATTTCTTGTATTGAAATTTTGGGATGTTTCCTTACAAAAATGGGTATAACTCCCTCATTGTGCATCATACCTACATGCCGAACCCCGCAAAATGTTTGGCAGAAATGCAGCTTTAACATATATCAGTTTTTAAAAAATTAGAAGGATGGCTCTTTTTTGCTACGCTAAGTTACTTAAAAAAAATGTTTTATGCAAAAAAAAAAAATTTTTATTTTTTTTTTAAAAATTTTTGTGTAAAGGCAATTTACTTGTGAACATTCGTCGAAAATTTCAAAAGTCTAGCCTTTACCATTATTTGAAAATAAAAAAACTATACTGATTTTTTTTAAAGCTTCTAAAACCCACAAAAACGCTCAAATTTTGGGTTTGAGCTTTTCTTGGCATAGGCTTACTTTCCACCGCATTTCATCAAAATCGGGGACATGTCACTTGGAAAATAATTGTTCTGCCTTGGACTACCCCTTATATCTGTGGTCACGTCATAATAGCCTAAGTCGATGCTAAAATGTGTCAGGGAGAGTAGTTTAAAGTTTAATATCTATACTGCAAATCAGGAGTCGGAGATTTTGTGATAACTTTGTTACAGATACCAAGGAAACGAATTCTTTTACTTACTTCTAAACAAAAAAAAGAGTTGCTAATTTAAGCACGGTGCTAATTTAAGCACGGTAACTCGAGTTAGGCTGTTATGGTTTCTGACCACAGATATATAAAAGGTTCTTCAATTTGATTGATAAGATTTCTTAAAAAAAAAAATGCAATGAGTGTTCGAAGCTCACGGGCAATGTGTTAACACCTTTTTGTTACACGGTACCTGCTCGAATTCTATGAACACATTCGTAAATGTTACATTGGAAAATAAAAAACAGCGTTCAATCATATGATGACGTTACATTTAAATAATATTAATACCTAAAATTATTTAAAGACCAGTACAAGCACATGTGTCATTATTTTCTTGCTTAATACTTTTTGTTTTATTCCCACAAAAAACCAAAGAGAATGCATAGCAACAGACACATGTACATACATACATTGTTATGTTCGTACGTACGCTAAAAAAGTTCACACAATTTTTGATGCTCTCTTCCTATCTCATTTTTTTATACGTATAACCACATCATTATTCTCTGTGCTCTGAGAGTGCTCCGCACCCACACAAGACAACTATTCGCTGCCGCTACGTCAGTGTGTGTTTTTTCGCAGATTGACAATCTGTGTTTCGCAGTCGGACAAATCTGTGTTCTATATAGGGCTGGGTCACCCTTATAATTTAGGAGTATGAAAAATAGATGTTAGCCGATTCTGAGACCTACCGGATATGCACACAAAATTTCGTACAAATCGGTCCAGCCGTTTCGGAGCAGTTTAACGCCAAACAATCTGTGTGATCGCAGTCGGACAAACTGTATGGTCGCAGTCGGACGAACTATGTTTGGATGTATTCACTTTGTGAGTTAAGTCCCTACCCGCGCCTATAGATGTTAACACATCAAAAATTTAATAATTTGCAAACGTTGTTGTTGCGAATATCTCTCCATGATGAAATTGTAAACATTAATGAATACAATGAAAAAAATTACAGATCATATCACTCAAACCCTTTACTACAAAGTGAACAGTAAATATTATAAAGTTATACAAATGTTACAATTTTGCATTCTGTTTTTATGTTAACTTATTTGTTTTCTGATTCAATATTTTGTCCAGTAGCCTTTGGCTTTTTTAAGAGCTTTTATACGGCGAAGAATGCTGTTGCACAAGTTGTCCAAGTTTCTTTTACTCTTTCCCACAGTTCGTTTACGCCTTTTGGAGCATCTGGGTGTTTGGCGAACTGATATTTTATATAACACCAAAAGTTTTCGATCGATTTTAAGTCCGGAAACTGCGCTGGTCATTTTATAGTTGTAAATTATTGACTGGTTAACCAGTTTTTAACGATTTTGGTCGAATGTTTTGGGTCGTTGTCATGCTGCTGAAACCCGTAGCAGCTGGTAAATAATTTTTCAGATTGAAAAGATATTGTTCTTTTTTGATAATACATACCTTCAATTTTAAACAGAGGACCTACTCCATTCTTCGTAATACATCCCCATAACATTATGGGTCCACAACCATGATTCATGGTTTGATGTGTGTGAAGATAAAATCGAATTTAACTAGCAAAGACACAAACTACTTTGGTAGCAGTGGGCTGTTATCACGTTATGAGGTATCTGTTAAATTACTACAAGGGAAAGTATATTGAATTTAAACAAGGGATTTAAGGAACTAAATTAATAAAAAATAAAGATAAAACCTACAAATCGCAGTCGTAGTAGTCGCAAAAATCATAAACAGCTTACCAGGAGATATTATAGTTTAGTTCAATATAAATATTTTTAGAAAGGACATTGAGCCCCAATCAAGGATTCTTTGCCAACTAAATGAATATCTAGCAATAGATCGGGGCATGTTCTTTTGGATTACAGTAGTCCGAGGTTCCAAACGAATTTCTGAATGCTATAGTTTTGGGCGTTTTCCTTTAAGCACTTTACTTTACTTTTTAAAAATGTTCTGTGTCCAAACTAAGCACTCGTCTACGACAGGTCTTACACCAGATTAGAGCCCCTTGTTAGTGCTTTCCGAAGTTGACACACTCCTATTTCAGGGAAATTTGAGAACACCTATATATGGAATTTATTATTGTGCCATGCATTAACATTTTCACCCACTGTGCCCAAACGAAGGATACTTCGCGTACCAAACTTCTACCAGATTAAACACCTTCATTAGTACTTTCCAACTTTGTGACTGCCACAATACAGAGGAATTTCAGAACATAGATAGATGGAATTTAGTAATGTACCATGCCTTAACATTAACTGTGCCCAAACTAAGAATTCTTCGAGTACCAGACGTATAACCGATTAAACACCTTCATTAGTACTTTCCAAATTTATGACTACTGCATTTCAGAGGAATTTCAGCATAGCGATATATGGAATTTAGTATTGTCCCATGTCTAAACATCCTGAACCACTGTGCCCAAACTAAGGATTTCTCGCGCACCAAACGCATATCAGATTGAAGCCCTTCATTAGTAGTTTTAAATTTTTTTATCCACATATTTCAGTGGAATTTCAGAACAGCGATATATGTAATTTAGTATTACCTCATGTCTTAACAGTTTGCCCCACTGTGCCCAAACTATGGATTCTTCGCGGACCAACCTTATACCAAATTAAAGTCCTTTATTATTGAAGTCCTTTCCAAATTGATGACTGCTGCGTGGCAACTTTATTCCGACTGCTCCGTGGCAACTCAAATTTCCATTATGGAAAACCTGCTACAATTTTGATCGTTACTGCAGATGGTTCGCAAGAAGTCTTTTCCGTGGTCACAGTGGGGCAAATAGAAAAAAGGGGTGAAAACTACAAACATCCCATACAGCAAGATTCTGAAATTTGCCTGATATAAACTAGGTATAGCAATTTGCTTCACCCATATATGATATATACATATGATTCAAAGACAGTCATCAATTTGACCACAATATGAAATTGTGTTCATCAAATTTTCAGTGATTTGGAACAGCAATATTATATGAAAATTAATTAATTTTGGAGCATATTTTTCAATATTTCCTAATACTGGTTATTCTAAACTGTTAAATTGTCTAAAATCCGAGTTTATTCACTTGTGTTTCTGTTTTCATACCATTAACCGAGATCTGTTTACAAATTAACGATGTTATGTTAATCAAAGTGGTTTGCGCCTTTGCTAGTAGTATTGGAATTTACTTTCATGCTAATTTTTGAAAGATTGAGTAATAGAGTTACTTGGTACAAAATTGTTTTTCAGCCACAGTTTCAATTTACTTGATTTACTATCGATATTCTTTCACATACAAGTGAAAAATCTGTGTTTAACGTGTTTGTAGCTTGTCGCCAATATATAGTGTGCTTGTGCGCAAACAAGTTGTGTTTGCTATTGAATATAATATGTTTGGGGCACAATGATTTATATATTATAATATACATATGTTAGCGATGTTAGAGGCCCAAAAGCGAAGTTGTTTATTGAAAAATGCTGAATACAAAAATGCAACAGGCAATATAGGAACAAACAAGCGCCAGAGCTTCAATTCATTAAAATAATGCCGCAAGCATCTACATGTTTCTTGCAATATGTCGTTGGGGCAGTTTTTCTTAGATTTTAGTAATATTTTCTCTCCCCTTAAAGAAATTTAATAAAACTAAGTTAAATTTGTTTAGCTGTGGCTTCATCGCATTCGACGTAAACTTGAAATTTGACTGCACTGATTAAATTGAGACAACTCTGTGACAAACAAATACATAATTATTTTCACATGACGTCCCATGAAGGGTCAGGGGAGAGCTTCTTAACATCAGTAAGCTATGCACTTCGTAGTGTCGCATTCTTTGTTGGGACCTACAGTTTTACACTTGTTCAGAATGGTTTTTGGGAAGCTTTTTCATAGCTAAGTACTCGATAGTGTCGCCGTTACTGAGCGGGTTGTCCGTCATCGCATGAATTGTAAGGTGGTCAGGACAGGGATCGAACCTACATTGACATATATAACAGTAGGGCATATTAACCGTAGATCTTTGCTACACCTAAATATAATATTTGGTTCACCGTTGTCAAGATCAGTCACAGTAACGTTCGCACTCACCCCACGTATATTGAATATTGTAACTTCTTTGTAAACTCTAATGCAACATTTCAGTTTGAGGTGCCATTACAGAGACCTATAAAAATACAACCCTCATACATTCAGAATTTTTTCTCCTAAGTAGGTGAATACCCATATTTTATGATTCATGTATTTGTGCAATTTATCCATTTTTATGTTCACATTTTATTGCATATGAGGACATAAATCGCACACAGATACACACACACACTGACTTCTATAAAAAATACAGCTCTGAATGGAATAGACTATAAAATATGACTGAAGTCCCAGAGGAGGGGATGACAATTTAATAACAAAATTTTCAATAAAAGTGAAATATTCTAAAATAAAGAGAGCGAGTTTATTCTCATATTTAAGGAAATTAAAATTTACAATACAGAGCGAAGAACAACTAGTATTTAGTCTTGGGGACACGGATATTCTCTGGGTTAAAAAAATAGTCATGTTCGCATAAAGAAGGTGGCAAGTGAAGCTGCATTAGTTCGATACAAGTAATAAAGACTTGAGTAATTTTTAGTTTTGCAAAATGCATCCTCATGGCTCCTGACAAACTGTATATGTATTTAAAAACTAGACACAACAACTGTTGTTTGGCATAATAGTATTGGATAATTCGTCAAGGTAAATGCAACCTAAATCTCAAATGCATTGAGAATTCCTTAGTATGCAAATGCTCCAGCACTGGAAAACACTCTGGAAAAGAAAATTGTGTTTTTGTCGATATAATTCTAAAACGTCCGGCAAACAGTGGTTCAGAATTGATTTCGTTCGGCCAAAATTCAATGTCTTTTCATCTAGTAAAAATTTTTAAGTTCTTAAAAAACCCGATTTGTGGTAGTGAGTCCAGGCTTAAAAAAATAAATAAATAAATGGTTTCCCATTACATCCCATGAAGGGACAGGGGAGAGCTTCTCACAATCACTGAGCTATGCGCTTTCCAATTTTCACTTACTGATTAGGACCTACAGTTTTACACCGATTCCGAACGGTATTTTGAGAAGCTTTTCCATGGCTAAATACTCGATAGTGTCGCCGTCACTATGCGTAGGGTCCGCCGCCGAAAGAAATTTTTCTAAGGTGGTCTAAGCAGGGATCGAACCCAGGATCTCATGGACAAGAGGCGCGGACACTACTATTGCACCACCGACGAGTCAAGGCTTATTTGGAGAAATAATCCGATAGTTATTGAGCTAAATTTTATTGATATTTAGGTACTTACTTTTTTAAAGTAGTTATCACAATAATCCTTGACTCCTTGCCTACAATCGGTTTTTTATAGAACTTAAAAATGTATACTAGATCAAAACATATTGACATTTGGCCAATGGAAACCGTTTCTGAACCACTGTGAGACCCTGTAAATGGTTGCCAGGCTTCAGTTCCGGTGTCAGTAGAATTATGTAGCCCTGTGAATGTAGGTATTTTGTTAAAATACGTTGAACGGTTCTGTAGAAAAGGCTAAATTGTTGTACACGACGACCTGGGCCACATTTTGGCCCACAGCAGCAATATTTTTGACCGATCGACCTGTACGTAAACATAAGGATGTTTTCACGTTTCGCTGCGCTCCAGTTTGTTTAATTTTCTGCACCAAATGACTGATTGTTTCCTCAGATGGCCGGCTTTGTTGACCGACAAAATCATGTGCGTGAAAATAAATTCGAACATTACAAGCAAAGACACAAACCACTTCAGTATTGAGTTAACAGAGCTATGTTAATACGCTTGAAATAGGAGCATAAATAAACAGAATAATTTTTTAGCAGATTTGAACATTATTAAAATTTCAAATACAGAAATTAGAAATTATATATTTTCCAAATTTATACTTTTGCCGTAGTAATTCAAAAACATGTTCCAAAGTACATAATTTTGTCGTTCAAAGTCTTCAAGCTTTTAACCCTGCTGTTAGATTAGGACCATTTGGTCCAAATTTTTTCTGTTTTCCCTTGTAACTTTGGAACGGTGATATATACTGACTAAATTTTTCTGCTAATGGGGTCTTTTAATAAAACAATGTTATGTGCGAAAATTAAATTTTCTAACTTTATTCAGGACTGAGAAAAATACAAAATGACGAATCTTAGATTAGAGGACCATTTGGTCAATAGTACATTTTTTCATTACCAAGCGAATGTAAATTCATGTCAAATATTTAGAAGATGTTTTTGATATGTCAAATACTTGCTTTAGAAATTATTGAACCAAAATAGTTACAAAGGATAAGATAAAATTATTATTTTGGATGAAAATTCCAGTATGGACCAAATGGTCCCTCAATCTAAGATTCGTAAGTTTTTTCATTACCAAGCGAATGTAAATTCATGTCAAATATTTAGAAGATGTTTTTGATATGTTAGCGGATGTTTTTGATATGTCAAATACTTGCTTTAGAAATTTTTGAACCAAAATAGTTACAAAGAATAAGATAAAATTATTATTTTGGATGAAAATTGCAGTATGGACCAAATGGTCCCTCAATCTAAGATTCGTAAGTTTTTTCTAATCTAACAGCAGGGTTAAAGTACATAACAAACACCGTGGCGAAATGGGGTTTCAACCATGTACCAAATATATACCTGCTGATAGCCCCTAAGGTGCACTTTTCGAATCTGCTATCCCTATTTTCAGCACGAATTTGAGATTTTCAGTTTTGGTACCCTTTTTCGAATTTGGCCCACTGTGGTCAAATACGTCATCAACCATGGACCAAGTGTATACGCTCTTAGAGCCCTTGAGGCGTAGATGCTAAAAATGGTCATCGTTTATTTCAGAATGTCCAAATACTAATTTTAAAGAAAACTGATTTCAGCCCAAAACTGATTTCAGCCCACCTGCTGAGAGCTATTGAGTTGCACTTTTCGAATTTACTATCCCCATTTTTCAGCACGATTTCAGAATCTCACAATTTGAGATTTTCTGTTTTGGTACCCTCTTTCGAATTTGGCCCACTGTGGCCAAATGCGTCGTCAACCATGGACCGAGTGTATACGCTCTTAGAGCCCTTGAGGAGAACATTCTAAAAATATTAGTCGTATATTTCAGAACAATTTCAGAATGTCCAAATACGCAATTTAAGATTTTCGGTTTCGGGACCCTTTTTCGAATTTGGCGCACTGTGGCCAAATGCGTCGTCAACCATGGACCAAGTGGATACGCTCTTAGAGCCCTTGAGGAATACATTCCAAAAATGCAAATCAAATATTTCAGAATATCTAAATACGCATTTTATTTTATTTTTAAGAAAAGGTACTTTTAAGAATTTAAGAATTTTTTTAGAATTGGTCCTTTTTTCAAGAATAGCTAAATTTTTAAAAGTAGGTATTTATCTCAAGAAAAGTTATTTTGTTTCACAAAAAGTCTGCTCTTTAAAGAAGAAAATGTACTGTTTTAAGAAAAGGTACTTATTTTAAAGAAAATTACTGTTTTTAAGAAAAGGTACTTTTTGTAAGAAAATTAGATTTTTTTAAGCAAATGTAATTCTTTAAGATAAGGTATTTTTTATGAAAATGTACTGTGTTTAAAAATGTGAATAGGTATTTTTTTTTGGAAAAAATTTACTTTTTTTAGGAACAGACACTTATTTAAGAAAATTTTATTTTCAAACTTCGTTCACTTTGGCTTTTCTAAATTTACTTTTATTGGCTTCAAGACTACAATATATGTATACTAAATATTGTTTACAGGCTCCACCTACAAAACTTCCCATTAAACAAGAAATTTCCCAACATATGTGAGTCACCTAGTAAGTCTAGACACAAACCAAAGCAAAAGTAAACAATATAGTTGATAATAGTGGGATGTAGCATAATAGTGTTAAAAAAAAAGTTGTTTAATTTTTTTTTTATATTCAGCCTTCATCCCGCAACGTGCGATAAGGAACTTCGTTCCAAAAATATATTGATATATTACAAATAATTGCTGTCAAATATCTGCATTACAAATGAATTACCCTATAGCTTTGCAACTCAGTGTGTCTCTTTGTTTTTTGTATTCAAAGTTATCACAAATTAGAACGAGCAAATTTCGAATAAATTTCCCATAAATTCTTTCAAAAAAAATATATTTAGTGAGATTTGTAACCCTTTAAAAATCTGTGTTATTATTGTACTTATGTCCATGACCCCACTTGGCTGACCTTCCTCTACTATTTCGCTATATTTTTGTCTTTGGTTTTCTTATATTTTATAAGTTGTCTTTAACACTTCCCTTCACTTCTCCCAAGTTGATCAAGTACAAATTCATGCTCCCCTCAGTCTATGCCGACAACCCTATGCAATTGGTTTTGTGTGTAAGTGTGTTTGTGTTTATTAACGGAAACGGATATACGGTGCGTTGTTGTGGCTGCCACATTCCCGGCAGCGGTGGTTTTATGTTTGGTTTGTTGCGGCATTTGTGCTTCATTCGTTCGTTCTTGCTCTTATTTAGTTATTATTATGTTAATTCGGTAAGGGAGAGTTTTAGGCTTTTCCGCTCTCCCCCTCAAAATATACATTTCAAGTATTTCGATTATAATACTGTGACAATTTATCGTATTCAATTCATTCTCTCGCCATTTGTAGCAAAGTTCATTCGCTTTTCGTTAAATACTACGGTATCTTAACAATGTGCAGCCGGCGTGTACAGGACGTCATGGCACTCCAAAGGGCTCAGAGTGCCATAAAATTGTAATGGAAATGTTCGTTCTTCTCAAGTTAATTTGGAAAATGTTTGCATTCGTTTTCTTCGTTTGTACATAAGAATGCGTATCTTTATATCCTTGCCAGGCACACTGAGTGTAACTGTGCTGTGCTGGAATTTTTTATTTTAATTTTTGTCATTTTGATGACTATTTCAAAATTAATTGGGGATTATCATAAACCAATTAAAGTGAAATATCACTGAAAATTTGTGGGAACGAATAAAGTAGCTGGGAAATGTATTCAATTTCCGGAGGAAATGACTGAAATGGCGAGAAAAGAGCAAAAACAAAATAACATTTTCTAGCTGCTAGGTAAAATTGTTTGATGTTAAAGAGATATGATCAAGAAGAGGAATAGCACCCAAGCCAAGCATGATTAAAAGCATACATTAATTTCCAAATGGAAATGATTTTTGGAACAGGATGAGTTAAGTTTTTCCAGCGAAATAAAGGGCTGCTCAAGGTTCTTGGAAATTTGGCAAAGCAATTGTTTCTCAACAATGTCAAATTGGAAATAATCATTGGAACGGTATAAGTTACATATTGTAGCCGTATTTTTGCGTCGATTTATAACCATGGATGAGACATGCGTCCATCACTTAACACCTGAGACAAAGAATAGTGAAAGCTGTGAACTGGGATGGTAGAATTGTGTCCAAAAAAGGTGAAGACGGCTCCATCTGCAGGCAAGGTTATGGCGTCTGTTTTGTTGGGATAAGCATGGGATAATTTTTACTGATTATCTTCAAAAAGAAAAGGCCTTTAACGGCGAATATTATGCTAATTTATAGCAGCGTTTAAGTGATACAATTGTGAAAAAAGGCCGCATTTGGCGAAAAATATAGTGTTGTTTCATCAAGCCAATGCTCCAGTGCACACATCCACTATTGCGATGGCAAAAATTAATGAATTAAAGTACGAATTGCTTCATCACTCACCTTATTTGCAAGATTTAGTTCAATCGGGCCATTTTATATTTCAAAACTTGAAAAAATTACTGGATGGTAAAAGATTTGCCAACACTGAAGAGGTGGAGGTTGATGGTTATTTTAAGGAGTTTGACAGTTGTTACTATAAACAGTGTATCGAGACTATTGAATATCGCTGGAAAAAGTGTATTGAGCTAAAAGCAGATTATGTTGAACAATAAAGATAATTTTGTCCAACTTTTTTGTGTCTTCTTTGTTAGGTCGAATAGTTTTGGGACCGCCTTCGTACATGCATTAAAATTGACTGTTTGGTGCGGTTTACACGCTGGCGGCATCATCGGTCCATATTTCTTTTGAAATGAGCAAGGAGCTGGCGTTACGGTGAATGGCGAGCATTATCGAGCCATGCTGACTGAATTTTTGTTTCCAAAAATTAATCTGCTCACTATCAACAACATTTGATTCCAATCAGACAGCGCAACTTGCCATATAGCGCGCTTAACAGTAAATTTATTCCAAAGTCAATTTGGTGACAACTTTATTTCCAGAAGTGGTTCTGTTCACTATACCCCTCGTTCGTGCGATTTAACGCCTTTAGATTACTTTTTACTTTATTGTTAAGGCATCGGTTTATGCCGACACACCAGCAATACTTGAAGCATTGGAAACCAATATTCAAGCCACCGTTGACGCCAACAATTATTAACAAATTTGACTAAACGAATAGACCATGTAACACGAAGCCGCGGCGTACATATTCCGGAAATCATATTTAGACAATAAATGTCATGAAATTATGTACCAGATTACAAGTAATAACAAAAATTCCATTCCAACAATATTTCTGTCTTGTATTATTAATGTGTGTACATCTATAGGCACGGGTAGGGCAATTTATCAAAGTGAACACATGCTAACCACGTTAGCATCATATGCGTGGTTGTTGTACAACAATAGTCTCTGCCTGAAAATAAGTATGATGGTATTGATGTAGCGGCAGCAAACAAACAAGCACGTCATTGTCGCCAAAGAGTATTGAATTGTATAGAGAACTCATGGAACCAATTGTATGACTCAAAAGCACTGGCGGCATCTGGCGAATGCTTCAAAACGTATTACTCTCTTATTGTCATAACTTGGTCCATTCGTAATTTTGATGTGAGATATTGATGCCCTTTGAAACACTTATGGTTTTTGTATCGTTTTATGTATTAACATTGTCGAAGTGCTGCATTTAAGTATATTAAAATATTCTATAAAGTGAATAAGACTCGATTATTCTCTTTTACTCCGACTCTCTACATGAGAGCGGAAAAAGAGTGCAATAAGTTCTCTATACAATTCAATACTTTTTGTCGTCGCTCTGTGTATGACAAAACAAAAACAATTATTTCAGTGAGCTAAATATTGCTTTACTGATGTGTTAATATCTATAGGCACGCGAAGAGTATAATCTATCAAAGTCAACACAAGTAAACAACAAACAGTGTTATCTACGTCGAAGCAATGCAGCGTTAGCATTGAAAATAATATGTGGTTGTTGTACAGCAATAGCCTCTGCCTAGAAATAAGTATGATGGTATTGATGTAGCGGCAGCGAACAAACAAGCAGATCGTCGTCGCCAAAGAGTATAGAATAGTATAGAGAGCTCATGGAACGAATTGTATGACTCAAAAGCACTGGCGACATCTGGCGAATGATTAAAACTGTATTACACTGTTTTTGTCATAACTTGGTCTATTTATAATTTTGATGTGAAACATTGATGCCTTTTGAAACATATTTGTTTTTTTTGGATTTTTTTGTGTAATAACATTGTCGAAATGGTGCATTTATATCGAAATATTATATAAAGACAATAAGACTCGTTTATGATATTTTACTGAGACAGAAAAGAGTGCAATAAGTTCTCTATACTATTCAATACTTTTTGTCGTAGTGCTGTTTATGACAAAACAGAAACAATTATTTTAGTGAGCTAAATATTGGTTTTTATTCAGTTGTATGCCAGCATTCAAACAAGCAGGTCGTCGTCGCTCTGTTTATGACAAAACAATAACAAGTCTTTCAGTGAGCTAAATATTGCTATATTGACGTGTTAACATCTACAGACACGGGTAGGGAATAATCTATCAAAGTCAACACACGCGAACCACACACAGGGTTGGCATCACGTACGTGCTTGTTGTACAACAATAGTCTCTTTCTGGAAATACGTATGATGGTATTGATGTAGCGGCAGCGAATAGTTATCTTAAATGACGAAGTCTTGTCACTCGTAAGCATACGAACATAACACAGCGTAAGTACATGTGTCTGTTGCTTTGTATTCTCTTTATTTTTTGTGGGGATAAAACGAAAAGTATTAAGAAACCAAATAATGAATAAATAATAATGCTTGCACATGTCTTTAAATAATTTGAAGTAACAATATTATTTAAATGAAACGTCATCATATGATTGAACGCTGTTTTTTATTTTCCAATGTAACATTTACTAATGTGTTCATAGAAATCGTACAGGTGCCGTGTAACAAAAAGGTGTTAACACATCGCCCGTGTGTTCGAACACTCATTGGTTTTTTCTATTTTAATTTCTTATGCAACTAAAAAATACACCTGCTTTAATTATATATTTTTAAGATATAAAATCCTCCTAATACTTGGCTACTTTGTATAGGAAAATTATCCTTTAGTTACAGTATTAAAGAGAAATCTCTTAGCTTCTTAAAAACTACAAGTTAAACGCCCCTTTAAATCTTATGCATTTATCCCAAATTCCAAAATTTTCTTACACCACATACACTGAGATATCATCACTACGCCATTGCGTCCATCACTCTTTCCCTTATCAGTGACAATGCTTACTGTGATTGTTTCATATGGGATTGATTATTCTTGCATATTCTGGCCTGTGGCCAGTTACATATATATTTGACGCAATTCTTGACGCAAAACCGCAATACAGCCTATATGATGTGTCTGTGATGCCACAATGCAGACATACAAGTAGTATTTTAAATCTGAAGCAATGGAAACCAAATATCAGAGTTTTTTCTATCAAACACTTCCTACTCTTGTTGCTACAAAAAAGCTGGCAACATTGTTATTTTTCGAATATTTTAAAAATACAAAATATGTTGTATCTCCTCTGGCAAAAATTCTACATTGTTACATGAGGAGAAAGAGAGCAAATGGAAAAAAAAATTAATACAAATGAAATGTAAATATTTTACTTGATTGTGATAACATAATAATAAAAAAAAAGACACAAAACAAAATGAAATAAAACATACATAAGTTATAATAACAAATCAGAAAAATGTTTGCAAATAGTCGGCATTTTATAAACAAAAATTAAATGAAAGCTAAAATTTAAAAAAAATGTTTATCTAGTTGATTAAATATTTTCATTCAAAAACGAACAATGTTTAAACAAATTCTAACAATACAATAATTGTTTTTAATTTGTTGCAATTCCCCAAAGGGGAGTCATCAATCTGGTTATGAGTTGAAATGGCCGGGAGGACTAAACAATTTCTATCCATGATTGTGAAGAGAGAAATAACAGAGCATTCCATTAATTCAATAGGGATATCCCTTCCTTCCAGTGCGATTTTTATATTCAGAAATGAAAATTAAAGAAACTTAAATCAGAAATAGTAACAAAATTCTGTAAATAGTTGGACTGATCATGCTTTAGTTCTTTCGTCATGGGTGGTATTCGCACCTAGCGCTACACAGATGACGTGGGAAATGAATATAGCATTTGTTCAATAAAATATTTGAACATATCGCAACTAGGATGATACAACGTTTCAGCACCAATCCCTCACTCAACCCACTCTGCCATCTCTCGTTTTTTTTCATTTCTATTCAAGTTATTGCACACAGAGAAAAGATTCGTTTTCACAACCAAATTTACAGCCAAGTAAAATTTGCCGTTCCTTAGACTATCAAATTATTCAGTTGTGATTTCCAATAACCGTGTTCACCGTAACTTTTCGAACTTCCCTCTTTTTTAAATGAAATGCAATACTGCTCCCATCAAGTACCACGTGTTAATAGACTACTGTCAAATTTCGAGCAAGAGCCGTCACTTACTTTGCGCTTAACAGCTGTTCAAAACATAGAACCTCGTGCATTCTTGTTAAAAACATTAACCATTAATTTTTGCGAAAAAAAACGTCAACCAAACGAAGGAAAAGCTTACTATACTATGGGGACTCTGCACCATCGATTCCAATGCTACCAAAGTGGTTTACTGACTTTCGTTGTGGTCGCACAAGAACAATTGACGCTGAACATTCTGGACGGCCAATTGAAGTCAATACACCCGAAAATGTCGAAAAAATCCACGATATGGTGTTGGCCGATCGAAGAGTGAAAGTGCGTGAGATTGTTAATGCCGTAGGCATTTCATATGTCAGTGTGGTTTCGATCTTAAATGATCAGTTGGGTTTAAGAAAGCTGTCTGCAAGATGGGTGCCGCGTTTGCTCTCAATTGACCATAAACGCAATCGTGTGACAACTTCAATGGATTGTTTGGAGTTGCTCAATTGGGCAACTAATTGGTACCTCATCCGGCATATTCTACGGATTTAGCCCCAGTGACTATTTCCTATTTCCAAACCTAAAGAAATGGCTCAGCGGAAAGAGATTTAGCTCCAATGATGAAATTATTGATCAAACATATGCCTATTTTATGGACCTCGAAATATCCTATTTTTTAGAAGGTATACAAAAACTGGAGAAACTTTCGACTGAGTGTATTGAGCTAAAAAGAGATTGTGTTGAAAAATAAATACTTTTTTGCAAAAAAAAACTGTTGCATTCAAAAAGTCACGGACTTATTGATCCGCCCTCGTATCAATTGGTTTCTAATACAGTTTTGGTTGCAAGAACTCAAATATTTGCTTGAAGCCACAGTAACAAGAAATAAGTGTGATCTGTCAACCGAGTTGTAGTTCTAGCAATCGAATTATCCAGTAGTGGTGATTATTCTATTTGTTGGATCAACGAAAAATGTAAAAACTAATTCGGTTGTACCAAATAATATATTGGTATGCTCAACTAATTACTTAAATTTAATGGCTGTCAAAACCATTTGTTGATGTCATATCGCATTGTATATTGGCAATGTAAATACAAAATGAGAATAAGAAACATACAATCCCCCTAATTGTTGCCGACCCTCGCAGACGTTACACTCGTAAGGACATATTTACACTTAGAATGCTAGAATAATATAAAGATCCGGTGCTACAACACAGCTAACACGTGATGCAAAAAATCTGCCTCTTTAACATATTCTCCCAAACATATTCTGCAGGTACCATTTATATGTTTGGAACACACTTTAAACATTTATATGTTTGGGACTGAGGTGTATCTAAATGCAAACATTAGCATGCTTACTGACAAATATGTACGCTTTTACGTGGAAACATGCGTTTGGCGTCCCAAACGTCCATATACTTACGTGGAAGCATTCACGTGTTTCGTCCCAAACCTCCGTATCCTTTCGTGGAAACATATGGGTATTTTCTCCCAAACATAATAATATTTAGAAACGAATTATTCTTTCTTCCTTTATTTATTATAATTAAAATAAATAATTGATACAAACAATTAAAATATTAAAAATTAACCTTTTTCACATTTACTTGCTAAATGTATTAACAAAGACGATCTGGTATTAGACGACCATAAGATGTGCGCAATTTGGCAACCCTGGTAAAAGAGAACCAAAAAGTGCTAGAAATTCACTCAAAGGCATTTCTCTTACGCGTCATATTTTGATTATTTCATACTATCTGCATAGTTTATGTAATTTTACTTCAACATGGTTGGAATTGTATAGTTATATACGATACACTATCAAAAAGCTGCTCGTGTATTGAAATATTCAATGAAGAGAGTAACAGAGAGAGACAGCAGATAATGGTTAAAGATTCACTCCTTTTGTTTGTTGCCATTTGAGTGAAGAGAAATTTTGACTGTCTACTTGTACATCGTGTTTGGTATTACTTTTTCTATGAAATGGGAATCTGCTGCTCTGTTGCCTCTCCTCTCTTTGTTGTCTCTCACGTTTTTGTTTTCAGAAGGTGTCAACTATGCCTTGGTTATCACTATTCCTCCACAAACTATATACGTATTTACAACTATAGTTCATGCAAGACAAGCGTGTATTAATTAGTTGTGTTTTTTGTTAAATTTCACAAATGGCCCGCCACACCGAATTTTTCAGTAGAGGCTCGGGCAGAAAAGAGCATTCACGTTGTTGTCCCTTTCAGTTTCTTTCCTCAAAATTATTTCTCACTTTGGTAGCACATACACAAAAACCAAACCCACATCACAAACCATTTATCCATCCGACCGTTTGTTTGTTCTTTTCTCACTGATCAACCCATTTTGATACCCTCTGTCCGATGAACCATTGACTACTGAATACATAAAATTAAAACGCAGTTTATACATACATCATTCAAAATAAGAAACATTGACTTCAACTGCAATTTGCACAAACACATTCAGGAATATTTATGAATCACCCACTGAGAGAATAAGGCAAAAATTCAGATACACACTTACAAGATATACATACTCGTAGCCCCTCTTTTATTCTCTTGCCCTCGAGAGAGCATAAACAGTGCAACAAACACGGCTGTATTTATGTTTCAAACCCAAATATATTTGGGTTGCAAACACATGTGTTATAGCAATCAACATCTCCAACACACTGAATATAGTAAATAGGTATGTAGATATTAATATTTATAAGAATATATTGTCATTGTACCAAACAGTACGCCACAGTTTTATTTGCAACCACTGCACAATTGTGTCAACACAACTTTCTTGGCATAAATCAAAAACAAAGTTTATCCTTTTCAAAAAAGGATACCTTTCCTAAAAGCTAACGCCCTAGAGGATCTAGAAATCAAAAACAAAAAGCATTTCTTGCAATATCATTTCAATGAGACGTCATAGAAGTCAGCACTTTTTTCACAAATTTACTCGACCTGAAAACATTTATATTTTAGCGACCTCAGATGAATCTGAATTTAAAATTAAATGGGCTACATGTTATATTAGAAATAAAGTGCAAGGGCTTAGAACAAAAGCAATTTAAAAAAAATATTATTTTTTCATCTTGTGTATTTGTTGTATTATGGTGTGAAATATTCTGGATTTAAAAGAATAGAAATTAAAATCAAGGCTGAAAATGCACGAATGCAAGGTGTTTTGCTAAGGCGTCCACTATTATGTCATATATGCTTTGCGCCTTTTTGCAAACCAGGACCAAAACCAATTAGCTAAAAATCTAGCTTTTTCGACTTCATGTTTAATGATTAAAACAATAAGCAGAGAGAGCTAGATCATATATATTTTTAGTTCTTCATATTTGTCTGATAAGTCGCCAATATAACGATATTGGTCGTTAATGTATAATTACGGAACAAATATCTGAAATTACATGCACCTAAATCTTAAACAGCGCCATCTACCGCAAATAAACAAAACTGCACTATGCTATTATTCTTGCACACATTAGTCGTGTTTTGGTTACTTGCTAAGTTGCAAAGAAAACGGCTTTTTAGCGAGAAGTAATTTTGTTCAAAAATTTGAAAAATGGTTAAAAACGGTAAAAGATGTCAAAATTTTTTTGTTTTAAACTTAGCGAAAATGAATCTCGTCGCTAAGTTCTCGCTTAGTCTTCTCGAAGTGCTTCATACAAAACAAGCGAATATATAAGCAAGCGGTGTAACCAAAACACGCTTATTGTTTTGAACACACAAACATAGATAAATTAAATCCATAGATGAGTCATTTGCTTATTCACCATTTTTACCAGAGGGCAAAAGGCTGTTTCCGTGCGACCATTTTTCACTCGTATGCGACGAAAAAGCACTCAAATATCATTTTTATTTCCATTCTGTTTTGAAATTTGAAAATAGAATATAAATAATAGAAATTCATATCGTTTTTGATATTTGTTGACAATACAAAATGCAAGAAAGCTTGGTTATATAGTTTTTTCAATAGTTTTTGCTTTGCCCATATCCACCAGTCCGGCGCCATCTATAAAATTTCCCTTTTATTTAAAATCCACCACTTATCTTTCACCATCTAGGGTTTTTTTTTATCTATGACACATGTCATTTTCTATCAAAATTTTCCGAATGATTTTCGAGTAAATATTTTTTTACTTCAGACGTACTCAGCCTTAGAACTTCTATGGGCATGAGAGTGGGCGTGGTCCGATCATGCCAACAAATTTAGTATGCCTTAGAAATAGTCGAAGTTAAAAGTCTTTATCTACATTGTTCGAACTTATGCCAAAAAAATTGATTTGTGACCAGTGTTCACTATACTATGACTTTCTAACTATTTTTTTTCCTATTCTATTGCAGATTATAACGAAATCTATTGAATTTGCTGACAATTTTACAGGTAACTAATTTTGAAATTAGTGAAAATATTATTTAGATAATGAAACATACAAAAATCTTTCATACAAAAATATTTGCTTGCCTGATTGTTACAACATCCATTCGAAACTTCTGATATGTGGGGTGTCTCAGTTAGATTGCACTTTTTAAATTTAGTCCCATTTTTTGTGCAAGTGGTAACTCTGACATTTGGTAGCTGTCATAGATGTTTATTCTGATTGTTAAAAATGGAAACCTCTACGAAAAGCAGCGCGTTATAATTGTGAAAACATATTACAAGAATTTCTGGATTTCATATTACAAGAATTTCTACAAGAATTACGCTGAGACCGCTCGCTAACTTCGAAGAATTTTCAGTAGAGAAAGTGCACCTAATGTGTCAACCATTCGAACAGTGCGCAACAAAATTAAAAGAAAATGGGTCGATTATGGACAGTAAACCACCTAAGCGTCAACGTGCCGGTCAGTCTCTTAAAAAAATTGCTGCTGTACACGATGGTATCGCCGAAAACCCGAAAACATCAATTCGGCATCGTTCTCAACAACTTCAAATTTGACGAAGCACTACAGAGAGAATTTTGACAAAAGACCTCCAACCGCATGCGTACAAAACTCAGCTTAATCAGAAACTCAAACCAGCAGACCACGAAAAGCATCGGCAATTCGTTCAATGGGTAATAGAGCAAAGTGAAGTCAATGCCAATTTTACAAAAAATTTCATCTCCTCCGAAGAAGTGCATTTCCATCTGAATGACTTCGTGAATACACAAAATTGCCGAATTTGGGGCTTAGAAAATCCTCTTGCTATCTAGGATAAACAATGCACCCACATCGAGCAATTGTCTGGTGCAGATTTTGGTCAGGCGGCGTGATTGGTCGTTACTTTTTTGAAGATGATGCCAAAATTGCAGTGACTGTAAACGGCATTCATTTCAGGTACATGATAACAAAGTTCTTGTGGCCTCAACTGAACGGCATGGATCTGGATGACATGTGGCTTCAGCAACAATGTGGTTTCAGAAACAATCGATTTATTGCAGCAATGATTTCCAGAACAAATTATCTCAAGAAATTCTGATGTTAACTGGCCACCAAGATCATGCGAGTTAACGCAGTGCGATTTGTTTCTTTGGGGTTTTGAGAAATCTCGGGTTTATGCGAATAAACCAGAAACTATTCCTGAGCTCAAATCCGATATCCAATGCGTCATCGGTGAGATATAGCCACATCTCTGTGAAAAAGTCATAGAAAATTTCATGAAAAGACTAATGGTCTGTCATCAGAACCGTGGTTGCCATTTTGCCGATATTTGGTCCTATACTTAATGAGACCACGTCTGTTTTACAATACTATAAAAAAGTCATAACTATTTCAAAAAATTACGTGCTTTTATTTCAAAATGAGAAAGTGCATTCGTACTGAGGCACCATTAGTTTGGAAAGAAATTGCATGTGAATATACAGGGTGTCTTATATTTTCAAACTTAAATAAAAAACATAATAATTGACACAAAGTGTTACTAAGATCATTGAACGATAGAATGGAAATGCGGATTTTATTTTTTAAAGAGTATGTCACCCAGGCCGTCGGTGGTGCAATGGTTAGTGTGCGCGGCTCTTGTACATGAGATCCTGGGTTCGAACCCGGCTCTGACCACCTTCAAAAAAAATTTCTTTCGGCGGCGGTCACCTCGCATAGTGACGGCGACACTATCGAGTAACTACCCATGAAAAAAGCTTCTCAAATTACCGTTCGGAATCGGTGTAAAACTGTAGGTCCCAATCAGTGAGTGAAAACTGGAAAGCGCACAGCTCAGTGATTGTGAGAAGTTCTCCGCGGTCCCTTCATGGGATGTAATGGGAAACCATTTATTTTATTTATTTATGTCATCCAGATGACCGTTGACATTCGTCGCCAGGCCTCGAGAATTTTTGAAAAAAAAAATGGTCCAATTATCTCATGCGTGAATGGTTTTTGATGTTTCAGTCGAGGGTTGCGGGTTCATGGAGACCAGTAATGGCAGTTTTGCTTGTTGACGTGGCCGTTTAAGTGAAAATGAGCCCTCGTCGCTCCAAAAATGGAATTTACTGTGCGAGAATGCTCCAACATCGTTTCACAAAAATTTTTGCGTAATTCAAAGTCACTTTCTTTCAGTTCTTGAACGGTTTGAATATTAAAAGGATGGAGTTTCAGATCCTTTTTTAAAATTTTATGAATAATCGCTCTTGGAAGTCACTTTCTTTCAGTTCTTGAACGAGTAAAATTTTAAAAGGATGGAACTGCAGATCCCTTTTAAAATTTTATGAATAATCGCTCTTAGAAGTCCCAGTGAGGCTGCTCTTTTCCGTATTGAAAGTCGCGGATTTTCATGTAAACTGCTTTCAACCAGTTCAATGTTTTCGGGAGTCCTTGAGGATCGACTAAGCCCTGGCCGTGGGACATTCATAGCCGAAGCAGTTGCGCGGAATCTCTGCACCCACGGACGAATTAAATTTATGAATTAAATTTATCTACATCACTTATTCGCCGAATACCGAACTTTGAACAAAATTGTCGACGATCAATTACGTAAGAATCATTACTCTTAAAAAATGTCTCCACAGCGAAGGCACGATGCTCACTCGACCACTGTGACATCGTGACTGACAAATCCGCACAATCGATAATTCCAACGGCTCCACCCTCCCTCCGCACCGTTTATTACTTTTTGAAATAATCGTATTTAAAAATATAAATTTGCCACCAGACACCCTGTACTTATGATTTCAGCGGGATTTCAAATACTAAAAAATATTGGAATTTTGAGATTTGAGCAAAAATTTATATTTAACGAAAACTTCAATAACTCACTCAATTACCAAGGGATTTTAAAAAACCACGTTGCGCTATGGCGCTTAGTAAATTAGTATTTTAAATAATTTTACAAGCAGTACGATGTCTTTATAAAATATTGTGGAAAAAAAATCGCGAAAGTTTAAAAAATTGTGAACAAATTAAAAAAAATTGTGTTTCTTGGACAAATATACACAGATTTCTTCAAATCTTTTAAATAACGTAGGTATATATCGTTCGAAACGCGCTAGTTCCTTCTTTCCAAATCCCTTGAGAATTGAAAATTTCCCAAGTTACAGCCCTATAGTCGAAAAAGGTACAAAAAACCGGTCATAAAGGGTTTTTCAACAGAGACGCTACAAAAGAAAATCGATAGGGATAGCAAACGACGCCATATTTTTTCCCGCTCTTTTGACATTTCTCTTCAATAAGGTTTGCCATTTCATCATGGAAAGATATACGAGCCAGCAACGAGTCAAAATTATTAAAATTTACTACCGAAATTTGGAGTCAGTGGCCTCAACTTTAAGAACGCTACGTCCAATTTATAGTCGTCATAATCGTCCTACCCGATCAACAATTGAGCGTCTAGTGGAAAAATTTTAATCCACAGGCGCAGTACAAAATGTTCCGTGCCAGTGAGACAAAGAAGTGCCCACAGTGTCGAGAATATTGCTGCCGCTGAGGCTTCAGTTCAAGAAATCCCAAATGTGTCTCTCACACGTTGTTCTCAAGCGTTGGGCATCTCTGTGACGTCGTTGTGGCAAATTTTGCGAAAAGATCTTGGCCTACATCCTTACAACATCAAATTGCCGCTTGACCACCATAAGCGTCGTATGTTCGTGAATTGGGCTGAGCAACAACTTGAAAATGATTCGGATTTTCATCGGAAAATCATCTTCAGCGATGAGGCTCATTTCTGGCCGAATGTCTTCGTCAATAAGCAAAATATGCATTATTGGTCAGACAGCAATCCACACGTAATCCATGAGTCATCATTGCATCCCGAAAAAATTACGGTTTGGTGCGGTTTATGGGCCGGCGGCGTCATTGGGCCGTACTTCGTCCGTGATGATCACGACCGGCACATTACTGTGAATGCGAATCGCTACCATTCAATGATAACCGAATATTTTTGGCCCCAATTGGATAGTATGGATTTGGAGGACATGTGGTTCCAACAGGACGGCTCCGCAAGCCACACAGCGAATGCCACAATCAATTTAATGGAAACCAAGTTTGGTGAACGTGTTATCTCACGAAATGACTCAGTCGATTGGCCGCTTCGGTCGTGCGATTTGACGCCGTTAGATTATTTCCTGTGCGGCTACGTGAAGTCTAGTGTCTATGCCAACAAGCCAGCGACGATTGATGAACTTCGTACGAATATCGAACGTGAAATTGCAGCAGTATCGGCCGATTTATGCTTGAAAACCGTCGAAAATTGGGTTCAGCGTCTGGACTTCTACAAGCCTGTTCGTGATGGTCATGCAAAAGAAATCAAGTTCCATACATAATGGCATCGAACGTACTTTCACAGGAATAAAGAATTTCATTGGTATCTAAAACCGGTTTTGTAGCGCTCTTATTGAAAGACCCTTTATATCCGCAAGTCAAGATTTTGAAGGTGTTTGGGAAATTTCACAAATGGATTCTTGTTTTACTCGATAGAACCTACAAGACAATTAGTATCACTTCCCAGGTATATCAACCTATCGCACAGTGTTATCTACAATTGCAAATTGAAAAGCTCTCAGGTAAATATTCCCAATTAGCATTCTTTCACTGCCGAACCTAACCAACACAAACGCTCGTTATCCATCCATAATAAACAGCTCATTTTTGTGATGTGTTAACTGTTAGCGACTTTAAAAACAACGTCATTTGCCAGTTTTCAATTTCCAAAAGTGAACATTTTTAAATGAGAGAAGTTTTGAAATCCCAACCCACCCCTGTTTGAATGATAAACACATTACATTATCAGCGTTTCAGCGATTTGCTTTGCTTTTGCTTAAAATAATTGTTTGTTTTCGTAGTAAAATTTCGAAACACCAAAGTCTAGAGAGGGTTTGTTTTTTTCGCCGGTGGAGTAGGATCAGGGGTTCGTTCGCTACTCATTTGGTTATATCAATGATGAAAATACGCACCAATACCATAAAACAGCAAAAGTTTAGATAACAACTGCGGAGAAGTTTATGGGCCGGGACTGTGATGACTACGACTACAACATATCCAAAGCTAAATGAATGCATTGCAAAGTTTTTGGAATACAAAGCAGCGCAAGCGGCAGACGGATATACTCATGTGTTTCATTCACAGTTCCAATGTTGGTTGTTTTATGCCTGAGATGGATAGGTATCATCAGCGATGTGGAACCATTCATAGCCGTAGTTAAGTATAGAACAACAAATATCGAAGGGGCTAAGGCAATGTGGCAGTGGTGGTGGTATTGTTGTTTGTAGCGTTCTGCTTGGCCACTCACGCGCCAGGCAATAAAGACGGATAGTACTTCTAGTCCTCCTCCCCGTACCACAAACAGCTTAACAAAATTTTGTAAAATAAAGACTAGGAAAAAAGCTGTTTCAAAAATACGTACGTTTTGATTCAACTGTGTATGTGCGAGCATGTGTAGAGGTCTACAATTGTGTGTGTGTGTGTAAGTTTTAGTTTTAAAACTGAATTGAAAATTACACCAACACAACTGACAACACCACCACCAACAACAACAAAAGTAATTACAACAACAAATTATCATCAGTTTAACGAACTTTTGTGCAATTCAAAAAAAATATAAACTGGAAAATCGAAATCAACGAGAGAAAGAATCATTAAGAGCACACACAAAAAGAGCAACATACATACATGATTAACCCTCTAAGGTAACAATGGTGAAAATGTTTACACAGTTATTACTCGTAGTTACTACATGATAAAAAATTTGTCGTTACCCCCAAACGATGCTTCATTTAAATTAACACCATTTGCAAAATGTAGTTACTTGCGGCAAACGATATTTTGTTGAATCAAGCAAACATTTCCTTTGTGATGAATAATCAAAATTGTTTACGTGAAAGGAAACGCGTTTACAACAAACGATGTATGGTAAATGTAAAACAATTACTTTCAGAACAAATTAAAAACGTTACAGTACCTATTCTTTCGCTTACCACAAACGAGTAATAGTATTTCCCACTAAACAGAGTTGTTTGACAACGAACAATTTTTTCATTTACCAAAAATCTGATATGTGACTTTAACAGGAATTACAACTTTCGAAAAACGTTTGCGACAAACAAATGTTTCCTTAAACGCAAACGAGTTACGTTAACTGCAATCGCAGAAAACCTTTACAAGAAACGAAAAATGTTTGCGACAAATAGCCGTTTCGTTGAACGCAATTAAATTATATTTAACTGAATATGATCTATTTGGGATTCAGTGTATCCTCATTAATGAAAGTGTGTTGTTTGAATTTTAATTACATTTGTATTTTGGTTGTTATTCTTTCCTCGAAATGAAGTCTATTCACTGGTTTATGGCTAACGTGAGCGAAGACCAACAAACTTTTACAATTTTGAACGCAAATCAGTTAAGGATACATAACGAATCGGTTTGCGTATGAAACACCTCTCGAAATAGCGAAACGTTTTTGAAGTGTTAACATATATAGGCGCGGGTAGGGCCTAAACTCACAAAGCGAACTCATCCAAATACAGTTTGTCCGACTCCGATCACACAGATTGTTTGGCGTTAATCTCCTTCGATACGGCTGGACCGATTTGTATCAAATTTTGTGTGCATATCGGGTAGGTCTCAGAATCGTCCAACATCTATTTTTCATACCCCTAAATGATACGTCTGACTGCGAGACACAGATGGTCAGACTGCGAAAAAAACACAGACTGATGTAGCGGCAGCGAAGTTGTCTTGTGAGCAGCGAATAGTTGTCTCAGAGCAAAGAGAATAATGACGTATATGAGATAGCTAGAGAGCAACGAAAATTGTGTGAACTTGTGTAGCATATGTATGAACATAACAATGTACGTATATGTGTCTGTTGCTTTACATTCTCTTTGTTTATTGTGGGAATAAAACAAAAAGTATTAAGCAAAAAAATAATGACACATGTGCTTGCACTTTGCTTTAAATAATTGTAAGTATAAATATTATTTAAATGTAACGTCATCATATGATTGAACGGTGTTTTTTTATTTTCCAATGTAACATGTGCTAATGTGTTCATAGAAATCGAACAGGTACCGTGTAACAAAAATGTGTTAACACATCGCCCGTGAGTTCGAACACTCATTGGATTTTTTTTAAGAAAAGATAATATTTTTGTGATTTTTTTTACAAAGAAGTTCTTTTTTTTTTAAAAAAGGTACTTCTTTTTTAAGAAAATGTACTTCTGTAAGCAAATGTACATCTTTAAGATAAGGTATTTTTTAAGAAAACGTACTTTGATAAGAATATGAATAGGTTTTTTTGAGAAAATTTACTTTTTGTAATAAACGGCACTTATTTAAGATAATGTTATTTTTTAAAACTTCTTTCACTTTGGCTTTTCTAAATTTACCTTTTATTGGGTTCAAAACTACAATATATACTAAATATTGGTTACAGGCTCCACCTAGAAAACTTCCCATGAAACAAGAAATTTCGCAGCATATGTTAGTTTCGACACAAACCAAACGAAAAGTACCCAATATAGTTGATAATACTGGGTTGTAGCATAATAGTGTTAAAAAAGTTGTTAAATTTTTTTCACTAAGCCCCCATCCAGCAACGTGCAATGAGGAACTTTGTTCCAAAAGTAAAATTCCTGTAGTTCCTGGAATTTCAAAATAGAAAAGTTCAGAAATTTAGTAGTTTTCTGAATTATTAAAAATTTTATATCTCGAAAACGACTAGAGATATTTGTATATTTTTGATTTTTAATTTTCTAAGAAATATTAAGGAAAAAAGTTTAAAATCAGAAAATATCCTACACTGAAATGTAGTGTAAAGAACACGTTCGCATTTTAAATAAAGAGACGAAGCAAACAAATTATCAATCATTCATGAGAATTTAAGAAATATAATTATCGGCCTAAAACTATTTTAGCAGCAAATCAGTTCTTAACCAAAATTTTACCAACGGTAAAAGCTTTTGCGCTGAGTTGAAAAATATTTTTTTATTCCAACTTCTCGATATATAGGCCTTTAAAGCTTTAGTATTTAATCGGTAATATCTCAGGTATTTATAATCGGATCTGCTTGAAATATGTATCATTACAAAGCCCTTGTGAAACTCTATAAAATATATTTCCTTTTATTAACCCATTAAGGGCTCATTAAAAATTTTTTTTAACCCCACTTTTTTGGTTTAATCAACTTGTTGGTCTTGTCTTTTGGTGTTGTTACCTTTTGTCGTTGTTGTCTTTTATTTTTGTTGTCCTTTGTTATAGTTTTTACACACCAAAATAAAAAAATATTTCTAAAAACTCGCGATTTTGTCACACATCGACTTAAATTACAGAGGGAATTTGGTCCCTTTTGCCTGACACCGGCCGGACGGCCGGGCGACTAGGTGGAATATAAATTTAACGATTTATGAAATTTATTTCATTAAGATCGGATAATAAATGGCAGAGGTATGCGCGAATATACATTCAAGTTTCGGAAAATATGGACTTCCGCAAACTTTTTTTTAATCCCCATTTAATACCAGGCAAAAAAAAAACGAAAAAATCCAAATTTGCTGCTAAAAGATATTTGCTCCTAATTATCTTTTAGAAACACAAACAAATGTTATTTTCATGTAGTTTCTGAGACACACCACTTTTTGTTGGACGACCTTTATCCCATGAAAAGCGAAAAAAAAAAATTTTCCAACACCAAATTGCATTTTTCAAAATATTTTCAGTACATATGGACTTAAATGGTCAATGCGTCAAAGTCTAATGCTTAACTAAAGAAAATCAATAAAGAGAAATAGTTGTAAGCATTGCATTTTCGCTTTTCAGGCCTAAAGGTCGTCCCACAAAAGATGATGTATCTCAGAAACTACTTAAAAATACAAATTTTTTTTCTGTTTCAGAAAGGTAATTAAATTTTCTAAATTCTCATGAATGATTGATTATTTTTCCTGCTCCGGCGCTCTATTTAAAATACGAATGTTTTCTTTAAACTACATTCGCGAAAATTTTTTTCAGTGTAGGCTATTTGCAGATTTTTTATTTTTTTCCTTAATTTTCCTTAAAAAATTACAAATATCTCAAGTCGTTTTCGAGATATAAAATTTTGAATAATTCAGAAAAATGCTAAATGTCTGAAATTTTCAATTTGGAAATTGCAGGAACAACAAATTCAGGAATTTAGCTTTAATTTTTAGTGGAGTTTTGTATATTGATATAACCTTTCGATATATCAACCAAAGGTCAAAATCCCTGACAACCTATGTCACACTTCTAGTGGCCTGACCCAATATCTCTGGGGCGCCGTAAAAAACAAGTGTTACGCAAACAATCGCAAATATGAAATCGATGCTGTCGACAATGGAAAATGTACTGAGAAAATGTGTAGATCGAATGAGGTACTGTAAAGCAAGTCGTGGAAGCCATTTCAACGATGTTGTGTTTTATTCATAAATGTCATTGATGGCATTTGGCAATAAAATTATAGTTTTGACAGAATCCTTTACCAGTATTTTTATACTATATATATTTAATTTTAAATTTTTTCAAATTAAATTCCAAGTATTATATGGGTCGCCCGTTAGTTACCAAGACAGAGTTTTCACCGTGTAGAAAATGATAAGATTTTGAGAAAACTACTTAAGCCAAAAATTGGAAAAAATTTGAATAAAATGTTTATAATGAGAGACGTTTTTCATAAGAAACTTGCATTTATTTCCAAGTATTTACTATATTCAGTGACACTTTAATTCGATTTTCTATTTTTAAATATTTTTCACGAGAATTTTTTTAAATTCTGTTCCTATCAGGGTTAAATCATTTTCCGCTTTCCGCCGTCTATACATATGTCTGCTTGCCTGCCTGTCTGCCTGAATTATTCTGCCTTAATTTTTTTTACTCTATTTGTTTGTTCATTTAAAATCTAAATGATTTCATTGTAATTTCTGTTCTCTGATTTCAAAATGTTTTTGAATTTTTCGATTTTTTGTTGTTTGCAGCTGGTGTTTGCATGCAATTTTCAGTTGATAAAGAAAACCTTGCAAACAAGTGCTGCTCTGAGTGAAACAAAACAAAAAATCGAACAAACACACAAAAATGTAGAATATTTTTGTGATGAATAATAAATTTATTTCGCAACCGGGTTTCTTTGGCTATAGCTTTGCCTGTAGTTTACAGAGAGATTGGAGCATTAGCAGTTGGGTTGATTTCATATATGGCTTCAAAAACTCTTCTCTGTTCGAATAAATTGAATCAAATAAAGACAAAGAGGTGGGCTGTTGTTGCATTTCCATGCCCTGGGCGCCTGTGTTTGTAAAATGGTCGTTGGGTGTCGATGAAAAATTGCATTCATGTTGCACTGTATTTGCTGCTTCAGTGCAGTGAAAGAGAAATGGAAATGATACCACAGACCGATTCATTTATGTGGAGGGTCAATTTTAGCTGAAGTGGAATAAATTTCCATTGTATAGTGTAATATGGTTTAATGTTTTGTTTAGGTGTTGAAAACTCAAATTAAAGTGTTACATACCAACATATATTTGCAGTTTTCCATTATCTAATGAAACTTTCTCTAATAAAGTTAGAAAAGGTAGGATATTTTTTAGTTAAAAATGGTTATAAAATCAGTGAATGCGAATGGAAAATGCGTTCGAGAAACATACAGCCTTATTCATAAAAAGATATGAGAGGTTTTAGAGACAGTTTATCATACAAGAAACCTTTCTCAAACCTCTCGCAACTTTTTCTGAATAAGGCAGATACACTTTACTTCTGGAGATCAGTAATGTGATTTTTTTTATAATTTGAATTGGATTATAATTTGCATTGGTTTAGCTAATGCAAATGCAAAACCAATACCATTGTTTACTATGCCAATTAAAAAATATTGAATCACTATTTGCTCAGGCAATGCAAACCGCAGGTTGTGGAATCGGATGCCAACTGTAATGAAATAATGTCGGTGAAGATAAATTCCAAATTTAACTAGCAAAGCCACAAACCACTTTCGTTTATACAATTCTGTTCTGTTAATTCTGTTAACGGGTTAACAGACATCTGTTAATTCGGTCAAAACGAGATATATATCAATAGGAGCGATTCGTAAACGATCGAAGCATTATATATAGCATAATATTGTTACGAATAAGTAAAACCTTTTACTTACTCTTAATGACCACACTAACATTATGTACATAAATAGTAACATTGTAACAACATACCAGCTCGCTAAACCAGTAGCATGAATTCGCCTCAGTTAAGATAATTATCCACTATTCGAGATGAATCTACAAAGATAACTAACAACAACGACTAGCAGGTTCTTGAATTCGCTAGATATAACTACATTTGAGTATGATGAGTTCGTATAAATACCAGAGGTCTTTGGAACAGAGAGCTTAGTTTGCGATTAAACTCCGTAAAGTAAGCAACGCGAATTGATAGTAAAATATACAACTTATTAAAGTGGTGTAAATAAAGTAAACTGTTGTACTATATAAGTAAAATAAAAGGAAGTTAAACCGTTGTAATTATCGTAATTTAAAACGAACCTTGTTTTATAATTTGGAATTAAACAACGCAAAAAGGACGTATAAGGAAATTCGTATCGATATTATAAAAATATTTCACACACAAACAAAAATAGCTTTGCACGAGGGCTATTTTGTCCTCACATACAAATTTATGCATCTTGGAAACATTTAGAAAGATTATTACGAAACAAGGTACTATCCCTTTCCCTCATTGGAAAGGTCTTTGAACACGCTTTCAGAATCTGCAATCAGAATGGGCAAAAAGTCCTTCGAAGGAGGCAAGAATTTCTATTTATTTCCATATACCCAAAAAATATTTCGCCCATTGTGCAAAAACAAGGAATTCTCCGGCGTTCTTACAAACATCGTTGGAAAGCTCTTTGAAAGGCTGTCAGAATCTGCTATCAGAATAGGGACAAAGTCCTTCGACGGATCCAAGTATTTCTATTTATTTCCAGATACCAAAAAAATATTTTCGCTCATTGTGTGAAAACAAAGAATGCTCCCGTGTTCTTACAAACCTCGTTGGAACGGTCTTGGGAAACACTTTCAGAACCTGAAATCAGAATGCACCAAAAGTCCTTCGAAGATTGCAAGTATTTCAATTTGGTTGCAGAAACCCAACAAATACTTTCAAATGCAATCGAAGCCTGAAACCTCTACATATAAAAAATTTTAAAAACGGAATTGCCAGGAGCCAAACAGGTTTAAAAAAATTAAAAGCATTCCCATATTTCATTATGTCTGTGAAAATAAATTCCGAATTTAACTAGTAAGGACACAAACCACATTCATGTATACAACTCTGTTAACGGGTTAATAGACATCGCCGCAACTGTGTGGAAAAATAATATAAATTCCAATTTATCTAGCAGCCATTTAGAAAGATTATTACGAAACAAGGAACTCTCCCATGTTCTCACATACCTCTTTAGAAACGTTCTTAAAAACACTTTGAGAATCTGCAATCAGACTGCGCAAAAAGTCCTTCGGAGGATGAAAGTATTTCAATTTAGTTCCTGATACTAGGTACGTGAGAATACGACAGAATTCCTTGTTTCGTAATAATCTTTCTAAATAGCTTTGTAACAGAATGTGGTTTATGTCTTTGCTACATAAATTTGGAATTTATATTATTTTTCCACCCGTTAACAGAGTTGTATAAATGAATGTAGTTTGTATCTTTACTAGTTAACTTCGAAATTTATCTTCACGGACATAATGAAATATGGGAATGCTTTTAATTATTTGGAATTTATTTGACTGCTGGCAATTCTCTTTTTAAAGTGTTTTATATTTAGAGGTGCGATTGGTGTTGCTTCGAAGTACTTTCAAATTCATAAACCTGTATAAATAGTTGAAAACCAGAATTCCCAGATATGAAGGAAATGCTTTCAAACCAAGTATAATTGCCAACGGTATTTAGATTTTTGGTATTTGTGTTTCAATTTGAATTTGTACAGGTAAATAATTCAAGTTAAACAACAAAATGGAGAGGATCAAGAAGCAGAAAGAGCTTTGGAACAGGAAATAACTCTAATTCCTAAACATGAAATTAACCGTTCTTTAAAGATTCCGAAATAGTTTGCTCAAATATTTAATAGATGCAACACAATTAAAAAAAAAACAACGGTCATAAACTTTTTTAACCCACAGACCAGAGACTTGCGATAGAAAATTCTCGAACTTTCTTCTTCGTGTTGGTAACACGATGTCCTTCAAGTACCTCTTCGAATACCTTTCGCACTGTTTCATTCTGATGAATTCTACTGACACGGCCAAGCCAGCGTAGAATAGTTTTTTTTGACTACGTCGATGTTGGGATACAATTTATACAGCTCGTGGTTCATCGCTCGTGGGTACTAGCCTTTCTTTATTATAGGACAATATAATTTTAGGAACATTTTTCTCTCGAAGACTCTCAGTGATATTACACCAGCATGCAATATGACCCAGGACTCTGCGCAATAAATCCAGACAATTTGTATGAGAGTTTTATATAACTGGTGATTTTTTTTGCTATTTGGTTTTTCAGTCTTCGAATTTTTCCAGTTCACTCGTGTTTCATGACATGTGTTAAATTCAAAAATGTTTAGCCAGCCTTGCCATTCCATCATAAATAAACCCACAAACGAAGAACGTTGATAAATCATTGAGTTTTACTCGTATTATCAAAATTCGTGCTCTGTGAAAAATGTGCTTCCAAACGTATGCCCATTTTATGGTCTTCAACGACAAGGTTAATTTTTGGCTCAATGGGTACGTCAATAAAAAGAACTGCAAAAGTTGGTCCCAAAAGTTGCCTAAGCACACTGGAAAATGGAAAACGCACTGTTTGTTGTAGTGTATGGGGGGCCAATGTCATCATTGGACTGTAGTTCTTCAAAGACGTTGAGTGCCGCAATATTATTGTCAATGGAGCAAGGATGATGTCAGACTTCCTCAAAATGAAAGAATTCGACTGGGTTGATATGTGGTTTGAACAGGATGGTTCCACGTGCCACTCTGCACGCGATACCATGAACCAATACACGATGAAAAATAACGACCCCTGTAACATATTGCAGAAATCTTGTACATGTTTGCAAGTATTGTTTTCGTGAATCGAAGACCTGCTTCATTTTTTTTCTTTAATGTCTGTCACATTTTTTGTTTTCGACAAACAATCCCACATTTGTGTCACAAATACAAATATGATAAACTATTAATCATTGTGTCCCAAACATATTATATTGAATAGCAAACACAATTTGTTTGGGCACAAGTATTATATATTTGCGACAAGCTACAAACACGTCATATTTGAACTCAAATAGCCAAAAAATGATAAATTTTTCAGCGTGTAGAGTGGTGAGTTTGGTGAGCAATTAATGCCATGTTTCGAGGCTATCAATTGCCCGCCTCATTCGTGCGATTTTACCACACATGAAAATTTTTATAAGGGCATGTGACGTCTCTCGTCTATAGGTACAAGCCAACCACGATTGCTGCAATAGATGTACGCTGAAAAAACCTGGCCTCTATAATATATTCTCCCAATTATATTCTGCTGGAAAATTGTATATATTTGGAACACACATGAAACATTCCCAAACATATTAAATTGCATTTAAATGCAAACAGTAGCATGTTTACTGACAAATATGTGGTCGCTGCGCCAACGAAAAGGGTTATGTGTATTTTTTTGAAAAAAATTTTATTGCACAATTGAAAACCATTTGTATTAATACATACGCTCACGCAGCCCTTCCCTGATATTTGCGTCGGCTTCGAAGTTTATGGTACTGACAAAGACAGAGTTGTAGAACAATTGTTTGAAGAAAATTTTAGATTTTTTGCTTTCCTGAAAAGTTAATAAAAAACACTTAGCTGTTTTCGTTGGCACAGCGACGATGTATGCTTTTACGTGGAAACATCCATATACTTACGTGGAAGCATTCGCGTGTTTCCCACAAACCTCCATATACTTACGTGGAAATATATGCGTATTTCCTGCCAAACATAATAATATTTAGTAACAAATTATCCTTCGATTTCAATATATATATATTATTTATTATAATTAGTTTTATCCATATTTATAAAACATTAATACAAATAATTAAAGGATTTTAAACGGCCCTTTGTACATTTACTTGCAGTGAATGCATTATTTGTATTTTTTCATGAAATGAGAATCTGCTTCTCTTTGGCTCCTCCTTTCTTTGTTGTCTCTCACGTTTTTGTTTTCAGGAGGTTTCAACTATGCGTTGGTATACAAACTATATACAAATCTAGTTCATGCAAGCCAAGCGTGTATTAATTACTTGTGTTTTTTAATAATACTTTATTTAACAAATGGTCTGCCGTTCCGATTTTCCCAGTAAAGGCTCGGACAAACGAAAGGCTTTACAATGCTGCCCTTTCCAGTTTCTTTCCTCAAAATCGTTTCTCACTTTGGGAGCACGCATACATACATACGAAACACATACACTCAAAGAGCAAAACAACATGACAAACCTTTTAACTGTCCGAGCCTTTGTTTATTATTTTTTCACTGATCTGATTTTGATATCCTCTCTCCGATGAACCATTGACGACAGAATACATGAAACTAAAACGCATGCTCTCGAGAGAGCATAAACCATGCAACAAATACAGCTGTATTTGTATCCCAAACACAGATATATTTTCAACACAAACACATGCATTTATTATAACATATTAATCATTGTGTCCCAAACATGTAATATTGAATAGCAAACACAATGTGTTTGGACACAAGTATATCATATTTGCAACAAGTTATGTTTGCATTCAAACAACAAAACGTGACATATTTTTCAGCGTGTGACAACATTATACTTGTAATTGGTGAAATACCTGTCGAAATGGTAGATAAAGTATGCCAAAATTGTACTTTCTGAATTGTCGGCAGCTGCATGAAATAATCGTTGACACGTAAAAATCAGGCAGTATTGGATCTTTCTTTCTTCATCGTCTGAATCTGTTGCCTTTAAAATACATTTTCAGTACACAATATGTACCTTTTTACTACTGGACACTTACGGGATGTACTTTGAGCTCTAATATGGATTTTGTAGTCATGCCCGCTGCCGTTTCCGATGTCTGGAGGAAACTTACCTCAATGCACTCCGAACCCAGGAGGAGAGAAGTACATGGAAGTAAAACACTTCTGCTCCTTTATTGGAGTAATTGACTTTCGGGGTATGTTGAAATTTAGCGACCTTCCCGCCAATAAAAATTCGTATATTTAAATTTCATAAAAGGGTTTAAATGTATACGATTAATGGTCCTTCGATATTACTAACTTAGACTTAGTAGTTGGCCATCTATTGATGATCTTGCCACAATCCACAATATTTCTGACATTGTAAACATGAAATATGATATTCTCAGATATCATCAAGTAAACGATTTTCGTTTCTCGTAAACATTTTGTGTGTTTGAGATTACTGATATTTGTTTGTTGTAAACGAACGAATCCGTCTTTCGTTTATCGCAAACGCCTTTTGTGTTCCAGAGTTACCATAATGGTTTTTCAGTACTAGTTAATGCATTGATTTAATTACCACAAAGGAAATGATATATTTGTGTCGTCAGATTATTGTTTCTTGCAGTTAATTTGCCCATAACTGATTTCATTAATATGCGATTTCGTTTGAGCGCAACACAATTATTCGTTGCCTGTACTACTAAAATACATAAGGGGTTTTCAATAAGAGCGCTACAAAATTTTTTTGTAAATACAACAAAACCGGTTTTAGATACCAATGAAATTCTTTATTCCTGTAAAAGTACGTTCGATGCCATTATGTATGGAACTCGATTTCTTTTGCATGGCCACCACGGACACGCTTGCAGAAGTCCAGACGCTGAACCCAATTTTCGACGGAAGCATAAATCGGCCGATACTGCTGCAATTTCACGTTCGATATTCGTACGAAGTTCATCAATCGTCGCTGGCTTGTTGGCATAGACCACAGACTTGACGTAGCCCCACAGGAAATAATCTAACGGCGTCAAATCGCACGACCGAGGCGGCCAATCGACTGGGCCATTTCGCGAGATAACAAGTTCACCAAACTTGGTTTCGGTTTTCATTGAACGGTAAAGTTTTTGCAAAACAGGAGTTTTTAAGAGGTTTCTACTAACTGGTACTAAAGTTTCTAAAACCTAATGGAATAGTGGTGGTATGAAACAACGTGTATTAATTACTGACTGGATTTTGTTATATACTTCATGGACAAAACTGAAATTAAACAAAAAATTATAAATACCTTCTTTGCCTTAGAAAGCCTAAAAATATGCAGTAGAATACGTGTTTCCTTATTTTCCTATTGCTTGTAAAACGATTTATTTCAGAGAATATATTCTCTTTTTATTTTTCAAATACAATTAATACTTTAATGTTTCTACGTATAAATAATAAATAAATGTACTATTGATTTTAAGTAGTCATTGACAACAAAATATGTTTTAGTGGCACTGAAGACTTTATGATTACACCATAGTACTTATTATTGATTTTTTTCGAACTACCAAATAGTTCATCGCTGAAATGTTCGTCATAAAGTTCAATGGTTTTCAATTAGTCAACAAGGACACTTTATTTTCCTTTCTGAGCGATAAGAAATGAAAAAATAAAACTAATGAAAATCATTAAATTATATTGTCGATTTAATGATAATGTAAACATCAGCAAAAGTTGATAACTTTCAAATGCTATACATTGTTCTATTACAATTTGACTGCTTGGTCAGCTAAAATTGATGATAGATTTTACGCCTAAAAGTTTGCTTCAAAATACAGTCGATTGATCGTTAGCCACTTTTGGAGTAAATGAATATTTTCATATGGCATCAATAAGGGAAAACATTATGTAGGTTTATTACCCCTAAAAGTATGGCATTTTATAAGAAATCATTAAGCAGAATTATATTTCTCTTAAATGAATGCGATATAAATTAACTTTGATTCATCATATTTGAGTGTTAGCAATTAATTACAAAGTGAAATTATTTTCATAAAAGGAATTACTAATATGAGTATGTAATAACATTTTTGGTGAAGGAGGAAGGATTCTCACAATTCCTAAATCTTAATTCTCATACATTAAATATTGTGGGATATGTATTTAGAAATGTAGACATGATGTAGTTCTATTATATTATGATTGCTTGCCCAACAGCAAATTATGATAATAGACTTTTTGGCCAAAAGTATTCTTCAAAATATTTTCGATTGTTAATAGAGCCATTACCAAAGAAGGAAGAAAGATTAACAAGGAATCCATAAAGAAATATATCAATTCAGTTGGATACAACTACATTCAGAACATTCATGACACATCAATAGGAATAAAATATAATTTAGAATGAAGCCCCTAAATGTATGCAATTCATTATTCAATCATTCCCGGCTTATTCACGTAGACTATGGTATTACGTAGCTCCAAAGAGAAACCACTATAGGTAAGATATCACATTACGGATGGTCTCGAAGTCACTTCATTTCCGTGATTTTTTACATGATTTTCATGTATTCAATGAATCACGCGTGAATGTGGGTACAACTTAAATTTGACCACGTGCCAAAATATGAATAGTGAAAAAATCTTTGTGTTTTGGTGATAGTCTTACTTTCGTAAGCGTGACCCTAAAACTTCTCATCGATCTAGGCGGTCAATTCTCCGGTCCGCAGAAACTGCTGACAGAATTGTTCTCGCAATAATGTGGTGGGTTCATGGTTTCATGGTCTATGTGCCGAGTAGCGCCATCTTGTTGCCACCAAATATCGTCGAGTTCCGAGGCTTAAATTTCAGGCAGCAAACAGTTCGTGTCTATGGCGTGGTAGAGCTCGTCGAACACAGTTATATCCGTACCGGCCGGCCTAATTTTTGTCCAAATATGGACCGCTGATTCCACCAGCACCTTCTTGTCTGGATGTAATGACAGCCCTATAACCTCTTCGGGTGCATCTTTAATTCAAAAAGAGGAATTTTGCTTATTACCTTAGACAATAAACCAGAAATGGGCCTCTTCCCTAAACAGCATTTTGGGCGAAAAGGGTGATATTCTCCAAGTACTTCAAGAATCCAAAGACTGCTGCTGTGGAAGCCTAAGTTTTTCCATGACGAAATGACAAACAATGGCAGGCATCGTCAACACATATTCAAAGCTCATCCGATGGTTACTTGTCGTAAAAAAAACCACAAGCTCATTAGTCGTGAGATATGCAAAAAAATAAATGGTTTCCCATTACATTCCATGAAGGAATTGGGGAGAGCTTCTCACAACCAGTGAGCTGTGCGCTTTCTAGTTTTAAACTCACTGATTGGGTCCTACAGTTTTACACCGATTCCGAACGGTATTTTGAGAAGCTTTTTCATGGCTAAGTACTCGATAGTGTCGCCGTCACTATGCGAGGTGACCGCCGCCGAAAGAAATTTTAGGGTGGTCAGAGCCGGAATCGAACCCAGGATCTCATGTACAAGAGGCGCGAACACTAACCATTGCACCACCGAAGGCCACCGTGAGATATGCAAACGAACCCAAAATATGCAACTCGAGGGTACGAGCGAAAACTGACACAAAAATCACGCGTCTGCGGCGGATCTGCGCGAGTGTGAGTATATGCATTTCAGCACACTCTTTTACGTTTCAAACGAGCAGCTCGGAGTCAGCTTCAGTACCGCACACGGGACTTAAAATACTTATACGAGGACGGTCCCAAAACTAGCCGACCTAGCAAAGAAAACACAAAAAAGTTGGGAAAATTTTTTTTTTATTTTTCAACATAATCTCCTCTTAGCTCGATACACATTTTCCAGCGATATTCAATTGCTCCGATACCCTGTTTATAATAAGAACTGTCAAACTCCTTAAAATAGCCATCATCCGCAGATTCCACCATTTCACTGTTGACAAATCTTTTACCACCGAGCCATTTTTTCTAGTTTGGGAATTGAAATAGTCCGAGGGAGCTATCTCTGGCGAATAATGTTCGTCATGAAGCAGTTCGAACTATAATTCATTCACTTTGGCCATCGCAATAGGGGATGTGTGAACTGGAGTATCGTCTTGATGGAACAAACTTTCTTTTTCGCCAAATACGGCATTTTCCCACAATTTCATCACTTAAACGCTGTAATAAATTAGCATAATATTCACCGTTGATGGTTTTTCCTTTCTGAAGAGAATCAATAAAAACTATCCCATACGCGTCCCAAAAAACAGACACCAAGGCGTTGCCTGCAGATGAAACAGTCTTCGCCTTATTTGGACAAGATTCTCCCTTTCCAGTCCACTGCCTTGAGTGTTCCTTTGTCTCAGGTGTGAAGTGGTGGACTCACGTCTCATCCATGATTATAAATTGCCACCAAAATTTGGCTTTATTGCGGTGACACATCGCCAAAAATCTACTGAAACATCTTCACGACGCGGTTTTTACTCTATTGAAAGCAAGCACGGCACCAATATTGCGCACAGCTTTCTCATCTCTGGTCAATATATGATGTATATCACTTTTTGAAATGCCTATCATTTCAACTAGTTCACGCATCTTCAGCCGACGATCATCTAATACCATTTTGTGGATTTTCTTAACCGTGCCTGGCGTTGACGCCTCAATTGGTCGACCACTACGGTGTTCATCTTGGCAGGTCGTACGGCCTCGTTTAAACTATTTACCCATTATATTACAGTCGTCAAAGAAAGGGGCTGCCTCCCTCAGACTTGAATCTAGCTCGACTTTAATATTGCTTGGTCTGAGACCTTTCAAATGGAAATTTCGAGTTACATAACGGTGACCAATTTTTCCATTTCTACAAATGCACTGAAATCGTTTACTTTTTATGGCTCAAATAAAAATACTAACCAATGTGGCTCCTTGAAACTTAACACATATGTTTTATAAGGTTGCCATATTTCACCAAAATATTTTTTTCAAACTACTGGCACTATCTTACGTCAAGTCAGCTAGTTTTGGGACCGCCCTGCTATCTAGAGATGTAGGATAAAATGGTTATGTCTTCTCATTTATTCACCATAATTTGTACCAAAAAGTACATATATTTTTCCACAAAGTACATACAATTTTCTATAGACTACATAAATCATTTATTTACTCTACAGTGTACATAAAATTGTTCAGAAAGTACATTACGTATTCTGGAAACTTTACCTTAAAGTACTTAAATAGCATTAAATATTTATATAAATTGTACGAAAAGTACACAAACTGTACCAAAAAAAAAAACATAATGAGCACCAAAAAAGATGATGGTACTCCTAATGAACCTCTTAGACACGCATTATGATCCTGTTATACATTCTAGCATAGATAAATCAAATAATAGATATAGCGCAACCGTTGTCAACTTTGTCCACTAGGTGATGTCCTGTACTACTGTCACTTTCATTGAAGTATCCCATAATTCTCATTGACGTTTATTCAAAATTGTGAGAAATTTTTGTGAAAGTAATTTAAACGATGGAAAATGTGACAAAATTTGAAAGTTTTTACATAATACCATTTGATTCTTATATAAAAAAAAACTAATTCAAAGTCGTGAGGCCGGTGTTGGGATATCAATAGGAAAAAACTCGTAACACTGCCCAAAGAGCAACACGCCGGAACGCCTTTTTAATATAAAAACATTCGCGCCCAAAAACTGTAGCAACTTCTGTGGTCGCAGATGCCAAAACCGTTAGAGTGTCTGAGGACTCTCAACAAGGAATGGTGGCTGAACCGGAGGAAGAACCAATTTATTAGGACATAAACGGTCGTGACATAGCTTTGCAATTCGATGGCCATCAGATATTCTACTTTAAGTAACGTGATGTATTCTTGTTTCGAAGTGATATTTTTGTTGAAAATTATTGTTTCTTTTGACATGAACTTTTAGAATTTTAATGTCGTATTTTTTTTACTTTTTCTGGGAACAAAAAATCCCATTTAGTGCTTTCAACGACATCTACAAAATTACCCGTTATATCAAAATTTTCCCAACGGTTTTGCTTCATCTATTAGATTGCTTAATCTATGCATTCTAGTAGACGTTATGTAGACATTAGTATAGGTTATGTTATATATCGGAAACCATAACAAAATCATTCACTCATTTTTAATTTGGAAATCATATCGAAATCTTGTTGAAGTTTCTGAACAATCAAAATACATTTCTGCACAATCAAATCCTAAAAATTTGCAACGATGTCTGCGAGATATGTTCAGATAATGTAGAGAATTCTATATCAATGTTAGCGACTAGCAAACCAAGTGACCGGAAATCGAAAAGAATTTGTTACGACTTTCTGTAAAACGTAACGAATTCGGAAACAATTTCTGTAAAATTTCGCGACGAATAATATATGGTAGAGTTTGCACGATTCGTCGGAAAGATTCGTAGAGGGAATTTTAAAGTTTCCGCAGAAGAGTTTTTAGCCCTCCTCCAAAATCCTTAACAAAAATCCTCCAGAAAATTGTAGTGTTGTTGCCGTCATTTCGAACCGAATTTTGAAGGAAATCTGAACTGTGAATCGAATTCTATAAGAAATCTGAACTGCAGTCTTCAGAAATTGTTACCTCTGTCAAATATTTATATGTGCAAAGTATTTTTTTTGTTTCCTTCTGAAAACTAACTGTAATTTAATATCGACCACATACAATTTTTTCGATAATATCCCTCTCTCTTTATCATATACTTTTGTCTCTTTTAGACTTTATTTGTAGTCCCGTTATCTATGATTATCGCTGTAAGTTTGCAATTCAATAGAAACTAATTATGTGTGATGTCGCGTTCCTGATACTTTAAAGTGAACAACTCTATTTTTCTCGGGTGTTTAGTATAAAATATCTCTCGGTACGTGAGTAAAGTGATGGTTATAAATATTTTCTAAGAAACGTTTTATTCACAGTTTTGTTTCTAGTTGAACATTCCACGTGGAAGTGAACTTACGGATGAGGAGCGGGAAAAATTGTTGGAATGAGACTTGCAGGTAAAGGAATTGTCGAGATTGCAGCTGCGGTAAATCGGCATCGCAATACAGTTTCGAATTTCCCCAAGGACCCCGAAAACTATGGTTGTATTAAGCGCAGTGGACGCATTCCAACTGTAGACCAGAGGACTAAACGGCGCAATCGTCATTTAGCAGCTAATGACAATATGAGTTGTAGGGAAATAAAGGTGGAATTGGGTCTAAATGTGACGAGACAGCGTGTCCAGCAACAGCTAAAGGACGATATACCAAAGCAAAATGGCCCAACCACTCTTAACCCTGCGCTATAAAAATGCGAGTATTGCTTTTGCAGAAAAGTACAATTTTGGGAGGACGATTTTGAAACCATTATATTTAGTGATGAGAAAAATTTAATTTGGACGAACGTGATGGTCGCCATAAATATTGGAGGGATTTACGACATCCTCGGCAAACGTAAGCGAAACCACGGTGGTGTATCTCTTATGATATGGGCTGCATTTGGAGCACGAGGGAAGTCAGAAATATGCTTTGTCCCAACTAAAATGAAAGCGGAAGCATACGTTGATCTGTTGGACAGCAATTTAATTGACTTTGCTGGCGAGTTATATGGGGATAACTGGACTTTTCAACAAGACAACGCCCTGATCCACATTGCTCGGCTCACAAGGGATTTTTTTAAGTCCCGAAATATTCCATTACTGGAGTGGCCAGCCATAAGTCCCGACCTCAACCCAACTGAAGACCTCTGGGAGATACTTTCCGCCAAGGTTTTTTCAAAGTCGAAGCAGTATACGACGCTTAAAGAACTAAAACTAGCAATATTGGCGGAATGGGAGAAAACTGACATGCCCACTTTAAGCAACTTAGTGAGTTCTATGCCACGCAGACTACAAAAAGTGCTTATACACAAGGGCAACACAATATCATATTAATTACATATTTTAATTGGATAATAATAAGAATTAATTTTAAATTTCATTTTTGCAGATATAAATACTTTCTATGAAGAATATATCGAACACCTTTTTTTGTTCTAAAAAAGAAATGAAAAAATATGTTTTCTTATAATTTTGAAGAACACAAATATAAAATAATATATAAACTAAAAATCAAAAAAATTGTAGTTTTCAAAGCTCCAACTCAACATGATACAATGCACATATGTATATATATGTGACAGGGGTATAATATCTAAGACATAAGTACACATTTTTAGTCGATATCACCTCTAGAGCAATGAAGTTGGGTTTGTAAACAAATAATGAAACATAATAGAATAAAACAGATTTCCCTCTACCAGACATCTGTAAGATATCGAGTACTGATCTCTATAACCAATAAAATGAAAAAATTAAATCTGAAACCTTTACCTCGGGAAACTTGCAGAAGTCTCTGCACAATCAAAATATAAAACCCGCCGAAATTTCCTTGTAAATTCGAAACGATGTCTGTAGAATATCTTCAGACAAAGTGCAGAATTGTGTGTCAGTGTTATTGATTAGTAAAGCATATGCCCAGAAATCGTAAAAATTTTTTACGAATTTTCATATAATGCGATGAACTGATTTCGATGGGAAAAATATATGGTAGAATTGATACGATACCGGAAAGGTAAATCAGAGGAAAATCTGATAATTTTGCCGATAACTTATTTGGACATCCTACTGAAGTCTTAAGTAAAATCTTTCTTTGAGGATTTTACTTAATTCAGTCGAATGTATGTTCTACTTATATTATGCCACTTTATACCAAATGCTGAAAGAAATTTGACCTGTAGTCTTCTGAAATTGTTATAGTTTTTAAGACATATCGTACATATGTCTGGTAGATATCCCCGCTAGAGCATTGAAGTTGACGTTGTGAACAAAGAACGGACAAAAAATTACAATAGGTGTCAGGGGACACCCGGTTGGAACGAAATTTCTTTCGCTATATATTATGTACTAGTTAGTTCCAAGACGCCTAAGGCGCCCATTGATAAATACGATAATTTAAATAGATATTTAAGAAAGATACTTTTTGTAAAATATTAAAGTTTTTTAAGAACATTTTTTTTGTTATAAAACTTATTTTTTTTTTTTTTTTTAAACGTACATTTGTAGGTCCTTTTTGTAAGAATATGTATTTTGTTTTCCCGAAAAGGTAATTATTTAAAGAGAGGTACTTCTTTTATTAAAAGCTAATGTTTTTTTAAGAAAAGGTACTATTTTTAAGAATATGAATAGGCTTTTTTTTCGAGAAAATTTTATTTTTTAAGAAAATTCACTTATTTCAGAAAATGTTATTTTTCTAAACATCTTTCTATTTGGCTTTTATAAAATTACTTTTTATTGGGTTCAAAACTACAATATATACTAAATGCTAGTTTCAGGCTCCACCTAGAAAACTTCCTATTAAACAAGAAATTTCCCAACATATGTCAGTCTAGACACAAACCAAAGCAAAAGTACCAAATATACTTGATAATACTGGGTTGTAGCATAATAATGATAACAAAAAGTTGTTTAATTTTTTTTTAATTTAGCTCCCATCCCACAACGTGCGATAAGTAATTTCGTTCCAAAAGAAATTTGGAAAACACCGATTCTTCTACCATAAATCTGTAAGAAATCGTACAAAAATTCTATAACCAGAAATCTTAAAGAAATCTTTGCAGAAGTTTCTACACAAGCAAAATCTAAAATCATAGAAAAATATACTATATACACAGACATTATACTTATATAAAATTATCTAACATCAGCTAAAGTCGGAAAAATTTGGTTTGTTTGGTTATTAAATAATTTCATACTTGTGACTACAATCCTTTTAATGAACTGAATTGCAAGTTAGAGGAATATTCTGATTTAAGAAAATGCATAAATCTGGATGATAATATCTTAAAGCGCTTAGCACACACTTTTCGAGTCAAAGGTGGCTTTTGTTTTTGTTTCTATTCCCAGAAAACAATTTAGACATGAAAAACATAAACCTACGAGCGAAACCTCATTAATGTCAATAGCAAACAGGAGCCTTTCATCCTCTTCGAGGAATAATCTACAAAAACATTATGATTTTCATGGAATTTGCTACAGACGATTCAATTAATGACATTAAATAATTCCCGAATAAAGTTCCAATTAATTTTTATAATTGAATTAATAATTCATAAAGATAATTTAGTAATAATAACAATAACCGTCAAAAAAAAAGGATGAAAAAATAGGGGAAAAACTGCTGACGGTAAAATCATTTCTAATAATTTATAACTGACTTTTTTGAAAATCAAAACAAACAGAAAAACGAAAAAAATAATATAAAGACCAACGGAAATGTGACCCCAACCAAGTCCATTTCACCCACAATAATGAGTTCATTTACAGGATAATTGTCGTCCAAATAACCGCATAATTATGCAAAAGCGTAGCACCCTAATCGTTTTGAATACCCAAAAATTTGAAATTCAACAAAAACACAAACAAAACCTCTTGAAACGAACAGGAATATAAATAAACAACAGCACTTCGAAATCCACTACTTCAAATGAAACCAAAATAAATGTTAATAAACACGAATAACAATAAAACGCAAACATCCTGCCCCCACTATAGCCATAGACACAGCCCAACCAATCCCACAAGGATAACAGTCGAATGTTTTTGAAAAATTCTAAAACAGACAATTATTTTCAAAATAACCGAAACGAAATGAGCCAAAAAATAATGCCAACGTTTGCTGAATAACAACTATACGCATATACTTTGGTGGAGATATCCTGCGTCCTGTGACTGCTCAATAACGACCAAATTAAATTAATAAACCGAGAGCACAGCAAAAAATACCACCAGTATCCATTGGCTTCTAAAACACAATGAGGATTATGAAAGGACCAATAATAATAATTGTAGAAATAGTAACATTCATTTGTAGCGAAATAAAAATGTAAACTGATCCACTCCAGTGAAAAATATAGAGAGACGCTAAGTACGTACTTGACTGACATTCATCCCCTCTCACCAAAAATGGTGGTGTATCCTTTGTACCAAACCAACCGATTTATATTGTTATGTTGGTCATGTGCCCTTTAAATGTCAAAAAAAATATGATAACAAAGCTTACAAATTCGAAAGCATAACGAAAACTATAAAGTTTAATTGGGGGAAGAGACTTGTTTGGTTGTTGTCTGAAGTCTACTTTTAGGCGTCAAGTCAATTATATCAAAGGGATCATTAGGAATTTTAAATAGTAAAACGTTTGCAGTTTAAACAATTGTTTTTGTTATTAGTAAATTTTATAGAAATATTGGAATTCACTACAATTATTCTTTAGTTTGGGGAAATAACCAATCAAGTCAGAAAATCAAAACCATTTGCGTGCTGTCGTTGACGCCTCGAAATGTTTGATACTTTGTGATGCCAAATATTGATAATTTCTTAAATCAATTTTTTTTCGAACGTGATATTCATTGATATAAAAGTCTTGTCATAATCTTGTCCAACTCGGGTCATAAGTAGACGTAGTCAAGCTTTCCTGGTTACCACAGGCGGGAGTATCATAAATAGTACAAATCAAAATCAGAATCACATTAAGGGAAAGAGAAAACTTTACTAGAACAAGGATGCAATCCTGATCCTATGATATTGAAACACACATGCTAAAAAATCGGACGTTTTTTGTAGTTTGGATGCAAATAACGGGTGTTTATTAGCTGCGTGAGAATTTAAAATGATAATACAAGACAGAACTATTGTTGCAATGAAAGTTTTTTATTACAATCTAGTACATAATTTCATGACATTTATTTTTTAAATATGATTTCCGGTAGATGTCCGCCGCGGTTACGAGTTTCATGGTCTATTCGATCTAATCAAATTTCGACTACTTTTTCCAATAAAGCTGGCCGTACAGAGTCAATGTTGGCTTGAATATTGGCTTCCAATGCTGTTGCTGGTTTGTCGGCATAAACCAATGCCTTAATGCATGCCCATAAAAAGTAATCCAGAGGTGTTAAATCGCACGAACGAGGGGTCCAGTGAGCAGGACCACTTCTGGAAATAAAGTTGTCACCAAATTGATTTTGCAATAAATCTACTGTTAAGCGCGCTATATGACATGTTGCGCCGCCATTTTGCAACCAAATTTCGTTGATGTTTAGCTGAATAATTTTTGGCAACAACAATTCAGTCAGTATGGCTCGATATCGCCATTCACCGTAGCGGCAACTCCTTGCTCATTTTGAAACAGTAAATTTTAATGGATTCGTTCGCTGATTCGTTAATTCCTTGAGGATTGGCTTCGCTCCAAACGATCAATAACTGCACGAATTGCTTTCGCACTAGGCCGATTTTGTTGTCCTTAAAATGGACGAAGTGCTCTATGAACTTCGCGAACAGATTTATTTCTTTGCTGATAGGCCGCCACAATATCTAAAAATTAGTTATGTAAAGGATTCTTAAAAAACTGACCTCTGTTAATCTCTAGATCCATGAGTTTAAAATGTTATGTTCGCTCGGATAAATGATATTAATAGAGGGCAAATCAATCAGTCCGTGACTTTTTGAATAAAATACAGTTTTTTTGCAAAAAAATAAATTATGTTTCAACGTAATCTCCTTTTAGCTCAATACACTTAATCCGACGTTTCTCCCATTTTTGTATCCCTTCCAAAAAATAGGATTTTCGTGGTCCATAAAATAGGCATTTGTTTGATTAATAATTTTATCGTTGGAGCTAAATCTCCTTCCGCCGAGCCATTTCTTTAGGTTTGGAAATAGGAAATTGTCACTGGGGGCTAAATCCCGAGAATATGGCGGATGAGGTTTCATGGATTCATGGAATTTTGCAATTGAGACAACACACGAGTGCGCCCGTGAACTATCTTGATGAAACAGTACTTTTGTCTTGGCCATATGGGGCCGTTTTTTAAATCCTCGTTAAATCGGTCCAATAAGTTGGCATAATATTCGCCGTTTATTGGGTTTCTCTTTTGAAGGTAATCGATGTGGATTATCACGCGTGCATCCCAAAAAACTGTTGCCATCACCTTATTGGCCGTCAAACTTTCCTTGGCCTTCTTTGGAGCCGGTTTACCCGGAGAAATCAATTGTTTAAACTGGTGCTTGATCTCCGGAGTGTTGTAATGGATCCATTTTTCATCCACAGTTACAAAACGCCGCAAAAACTCATTCGAATTGCGCTTAAACAACTCCAAACAATCCTTTGAAGTTGTCATACAATTTCGTTTATGGTCAATTGAGAGCAAACGCGGCACCCATCTTGCCGACAGCTTTCTTAAACCCAACAGATCATTTAAATATCGAAACCGCACTGCCATATGAAATTCCTATGGCATCAACAATCTTTCAACTTTTACTCTGCGATCGGCCAACATCATATCATGGATTTTGTCGACATTTTCTGGTGTGTTGACGTCAATTGGAACTTTCAGCGTCATTTGTACTTGTGCGACCACAACGAAAGTCAGTAAACCACGTTTTTACAATTGAAATCGATGGTGCAGAGTCCCCGTAGTATTTATCAAGCTTTTCCTTGGTTTAACTGGCGGTTTTTTCTTCGCAACAAATAATGTTTAATGAGCACTCGAAATTCTCTTGATTCCATTTAAAAAAATATGCTCGAGGTTGTATGTTTTTAACAGTTGTTAAACGAAAAGTAAATGCCTGAGCTTGCTCAAAATTTGACAGTATTCTATTAACAGGTGGTGCTTGATGAAATCAGTGTTGCATTTCATATAGCTACGAGAGAAGTTCGAACAGTCACGGACTTATTGATGTGCCCTCGTATTCAGGTATAGCGACATTAAAACAATGGCTATATCTGAATTTTAATGAATTTCACTACTACCTGTATGCAATTCACCGTAGTCGTCAGGTTTACACTGCGCGGTGGTGTAATGGTTAGTGTGCGCGGCTCTTGTACATAAGAAAGTGATTTCGATCACTGCTCTGACTACCATGGCTCTGACACCATCGCACAGTGGTTGAGAAACAATATCCATCGGCCAGAATTCAATATCTTTAGATCTAGCAAAAATGTTTAAGGTATGTGAAACCCCGATTGTAGGCACAAGCAGTCACGGATTATTGCGATGTGTCAACACTAAAACTCGCACATTGGGGTGTATTTCAGTACAATTTTCAAAGCTGACTACTGTTGGAACGAAGTTCCTTATCGCACGTTGCGGGATGGGGGCTAAATGAAAAAAAAATTAAACAAGTTTTGTTAACACTATTATGCTACACCCCGGTATTATCAACTATATTGGATACTTTTGCTTTGGTTTGTGTCTAGAATAATATATGTTGGGAAATTTCTTGTTTAATGGGAAGTTTTCTAGGTGGAGCCTGTAACCAATATTTATTATATATTGTAGTTTTGAACTCAATAAAAAGTGATTTTAGAAAAGCCAAAGTGAATGAAGTTTAATAACACAGTGCAACACGAAAAAAAATAACCATATACGGACACCACTACGTGATAAAAGACTAAAAACAAAAAGACCCGTGTCTCCCAATTTTTCCCAAAGTCATGCACTTTTTTTTTATGGGCTCATATCTTGCAAACCGTTCAGAATTTCGATTTACTCTCTGAGACAAAGTTGTAGCTCTTGTCATAAAGAACAAAAATTGCGAACATATAAAATCAACAAAAATTTCACCTTCCAGACCAAAATCGCAAAAAACTTAAAAAAATTCGATTTTTGTTTACCTTTTTTCCCGTGTTCAGGTCCATAGGTAGCAAACCGTTCAAAATTCAAGGAAACAATGAACTACAAAAATTTACCTAAGATCTCAATAAACAAATTTTTAGAACATATAAACTTCCTAGAGATGATTCTTAACACTGTTTAGGTAGCACGCAAAAGTGAAAAATTTGCCGAAAATTTTGTAATTTCATTTTTTTACCTTTTTCTCCTGTTCAGGTCCATAGGTAGCAAAAAATGAAATATGCCTGGCCAGAACCATGTGTTTGTCCAAGGGTTAACACCGTTTAGGTAGCGCTTAGGTATCACGCGATCATGCCCCGACAGCAGCAGCACAGGCAATGTAGTAAGCTCAGCACACGCAACAAGGGACGGGACGCAGCACACAATATAAAAGCGACACGACGCTCACATCGAGGCATTACACAGCGCGACGTCAACGAGAGCTCAGCGGTGAAAGTTATAAAGTGAAAGTGAAAGTAAAAAAAGGGAAAGTGCTACAGTATAATTCGCACACAACATTGGCAACTGACAATTTCAATATGCAGTGTGAAAGTATTGATTTATTTTGCTACGTTTGCGGTCATCAAACCAGAAAAAAACATCTACAAGATTTCAGAAGGAAAAGAATCTTTTAACTAGTGAATTCAAAAGAGTATATACATTGTTTTTCGAGGAAGTGGACTTGACCGGTGAAAATTACACACCTAATACAGTGTGTCGCCAATGCTATAACAATCTCATGGCATGGTTGAGTGGAGGCAGAGGTACTATGAAGTATTGCAAGCCGGTAAACTGGATTAATCGCCCAGGTGATCATGATGCAACCAGTTGCTATGCATGCGTAAATTACACATGTCGTCTAAATCGACATTCTGAGAAGAACAACATTTATAAAGCAACTGCAACAGCCACACTACCAGTGCTTGTACCTGAAAATTTTGTATCACCAAGGCCGCCAACTCCAGATCGTACTACAGAATTTACAGCAATGAGTACATCAAGTGGTGTTACTTATGAAGATCCATTTGATACCGATTATGAGCCCCAACAGGGAAGAGATGGACCACAACTAATAACACAAATGGAAATGGATTTCATTGTGGCCATATTGGGATTATCGCAGCGACTTGCAATATTTTTGACAGCTTTTTTAAAGCAAAGAAAACTCACACACCGCAAACGACAAGCTGAATTTCAGATGCTCTACACTCTAAATGATGACAATTCGTTCGCTTACTGCAACGATATAAAAGCTTTGGTGGTAAAAATGGGAATGAACTACATCGCTAGTGAGTGGAGATTATTTATTGATGGTTCTGTTTCAAGCTTGAAAGCAGTCTTGTTGCATGTGTCGAACCGAAAACCTTCCATTCCGCTAGCAATGGGTATCAACATGAAAGAAAGCTATGAAACATTGAAAGATATAATGGAAAAAATCAAATATTACGAAAATAAATGGAAGATTTGCTGTGATTTGAAGGTCATCAACATTTTGCAAGGGATCATCGATAAGGGCGGCTTCCCAAAATTCTTTTGTTTTCTTTATAATTGGGATTCACGCTCACCTCTGAATCAATTCCAATGTAACTCGTGGAGGCCAAGAGGAAGTGTGGATGAAGAAATACAACAACATAGACTGAAGAATGCACATGGTTCTGGCCAGGCATATTTCATTTTTTGCTACCTATGGACCTGAACAGGAGAAAAAGGTAAAAAAAATTATATTAAAAAATTTTCGGCAAATTTTTCACTTTTGCGTGCTACCTAAACAGTGTTAAGAATCATCTCTAGGAAGTCTATATGTTCTAGAAATTTGTTTATTGAGATCTTAGGTAAATTTTTTAGTTGATTGTTTCCATGAATTTTGAACGGTTTGCTACCTATGGACCTGAACACGGGAAAAAAGTAAAAAAAAATCGAATTTTTTTAAGTTTTTTGCGATTTTGATCTGGAAGGTGAAGTTTTTTTGATTTTATATGTTCGCAATTTTTGTTCTCTATGACAAGAGCTACAACTTCTGAACGGTTTGCAAGATATGAGCCTGAGAAAATGATCACATTTTACGAAAATGATACCGAGGCCCCAAATCTTTGGCGGCCCATAAAAAAAAAAGTGCATGACTTTGGGAGAAATTGGGAAACACGGGTCTTTTTTTTTTTAGTCTTTTATCACGTAGTGGTGTCCGTATATGGTTATTTTGCCATGACTTAAAAAATTACACACAGTGTAATTGAACACTTGCTGAAATAAATACATTTTTTTCTTGTCTTAAAGAAGTAGTAGTACCACTGCTTAAAAAATTTTAATTTTCTTACAAAATGTACCTATTCTTAAAATTTTTTTTTTAAATTAGTACATTTTCTTAAAAAAGTAAATTTTCTTACAACAAATTGCGTTTTCTTAAAACACTTCCTTTTCTTTAAAAATGTATCTATTCTTAGCAATTCTAAAAAAATCCCATTTCATAAAAAAAAACTTTTCTACAAAAAATTACAATCTCTTAAAAAAATCTTTTTCTTACATTAGCCTTTCTGAAAATAAGTACATTTTCTTAAAAAACCTTTTCTTAAAAAGAGTAGCACTTCTTCACAAAGTAAAACAAAAATGGTTTCCCATTACTTTCCATGAAGGAATTGGGGAGAGCTTCTGACAAAGAGGGAGCTGTGCGCTTTCTAGTTTTAAACTCACTGATTGGAACCTACAGTTTTACACCGATTCCGAACGGTATTTTTGAGAAGCTTTTTCATGGCTAAGTACTCGATATTGTCGCCGTCACTATGCAAGGTGACCGCCGCCGAAAGAAATTTAAGGTGGTCAAAGAAGGGATCGAATCCGGGATCTCCTGTACAGAATTCGCACACACTAACCATTGCACCACCGATGGCCAGTACCTCTTCTTAAAAAAAGTACTTTTTTGTAAAAAAAAATCATGCTCCTATGGCTTTTTCTTACAGAAAGCATTTCTTTTTCAAAATAGTACATTTTCTTAAAAAAACATTAGCTTTTAATGAAAGAAGTGCCTCTCTTTAAAAAATGAACTTTTCGGAAAAACGTAATACATATTCTTACAAAAAGGACCCAAAAATGTACTTAAAAAAAACAATTTTTATAAAAAAAAATACTTAAAAAAGTTTATTATTTTACATAAATTACGTTTTCATAAAGATCCATTTAAATTATCGTATTTTTCACCGGGCGCTCTAGGCGTGTTGGAACTAACTAGTAGCGAAAGGGATTTCATTCCAACCGGGTGTCCCCTGACACCTCATGAGTTTTTCGTTTATTTCGAATAGGTGAGAGAGCAATAGGCTACCAGAAGCAAACCATGCAGCAAGCTAAATTTAAATAGTGTTTGATTGATACTACAAGCTGAAACACACTTCAAATATTTATGTGTTGGCAAGTCCTTAACTCAGGTTTATTTAAATGCAAACACTAGCATGTGTACTGACAAGTATGTATGCTTTTACGTGGAACCAAATGCGTGCCTCATCCCAAACATACATATACTTACTTGGAAGCATTGGCGTGCTTCGCCCCAAACCTCCATGTACTTACGTGGAAACATATGCGTATTTTCTCCCGAACTTAATAATATTTAGAAACAAATTATTCTTTCTTTCTTTATGTAGTTACTTATTTAGTTAGTTATTTATTTAGTTGTCTATCCTGTGCAACAAGGGTCAATCTTATAAGTATAGCACAGGGATTACGAATTTTACAGAATAATGTTTGACAATCAAATAGAAGTATAATTAAAATAAATAATTAACACAAAAAACTAAAATATTTAATATGACCCCTTTTACATTTAGTTGCTGAATGCATTACTTTTTTATAAAATGCGAATCTGCTGCTCGTTTGCTTCTCCTTTCTTTGTTGTCACTCGCGTGTTTGTTTTCGGAAGGTTTCAACTATGCCTTGGTTATCTCTATGCGTTTGTACACAAACAGTATACTTATATACAAATCTAGTTCATGCAAGACAAGCGTGTATTAATTACTAGTGCTTTTTTTTTTTATTATATTTCACAAATGGTCCGCCAATCCGATTGTTCCAGTAGAGGCTCGGGCAGAAAAAGTATTCACGTTGCTACCCTTTCCAGTTTCTTTCCTCATAATCATTTCTAATTTTGGTAGCCCACATAAATATATGCGAAACACATACACAAAAACCAAAGCAACATCACAAACCATTTAACCGTCTGACCGTTTGTTTATTCTTCTTTCACTGATCAAGCGCTTTTGATATCCTCTGTCCGATGAATCATTGACGACTGGATACATGAAATTAAAACGCAATACATCAGCCAATATAAGAAACACTGACTTCATCTCCAATTAACACGCTCATTCAGGAATATTTATGAATCACTGACTGAGAGAATAATGAAAAAATAGACATACACACTTATAAGATAGACTCTCTCGTAGTCCCTCTTTTATTCTTTGGTTCTCGAGAGAGCATAAACAGTTCACCAGACACAGCTGTATTTGTATTACAAACACAAATATATTTGGGTCGCAAACACATATGTTATAATATATTAATCATTGTGTCTCAAACATGTAATATAATTTTATAATTTTTTTTTTATCTACAGGTTCAATAGAATGCAGCTTTTGAGTTCCAGAAATAATACGCAAATCTTTAAAACGAATTTGAAGACACCGTGCTTCTTCTTCGTGGCCTTTTAGAGTTAAAAACTCGAAATTACAGTTCAAAAGATTTTGCAGGCACCATTCATATAATTGTTTTGGAGTAGTTATTTGACCTTGTAATGGACGCTGTAAACTAGCTCGACGTGCCTCTCTCTTTACGGTACCTCCAAGACCGTCACTTGGGCGTTTTCCATGGCATGTTGCAAAAAAATGCCACTCAGCATTACATCCAAAATCTTCCATATGATAACATAAATTGATAAAGTTCTTTTTATTTTTAAACTGGGCAGCACTACCGTCTGAAAAATACGTGATTTTCTTCCGGGTTGTTTTAAACTTTTCTCTCAAAAATACATTCAGGTGGCGATGGAACAGGTGAACAGCTACAGAATCGTATACAAGACGATCAGATATTATTATGAAGTTTGTATGTTGTGTTTTTCCATCTGATTTAAAATAAATAGCAATTGGGTATAAAGTGGCCTGAGAGTTGTTCCAGTGAAATCCCTGGACTGCATCCTGAATAGTAAAAGAAGCATTTTCTGAAAAATCGCAAACTGCTATATACTCATTTTCTTCCAAATTTGATTTTCTTTCGCTTAGATATGCTGCCTGCTGTTTTCCAATAAATGAATGAGGTAATAGAATTTCAAGCTTTTCACATAGGGAATCCACAAAAACGTAGGCTTGGCCAATCATGGTCTCCAAATTATCCCAATCTACACTTACCAATTGTTTACATGCTATTTCATCAATATCATTTTGCTCTAGTAATTGATTTAGTTTTGCTTTTAAATTTTCAATTCCTGGACACTTGTTACATTTACGTAGGTGACACTTTGAAGAAGATGGAATGCATATCATTTGTTTCAAACAATCTTTGTAACATTCAAGCTGATAATTCGGAACACCAGCAGTTAATTTTTTTTAAATTTATAGCATCAATCATCAGCTTCACATTTTGATGCTTTGTACAAACACACACGTTATGAGATCCACTCGCATTTGCTAAAATTATATTCCTCGGACAAAGTTGGCAAAACTTGGAAATACCTATTTTTATTCCATCATGTCGTTCCTTGAATAAGGCATACATTTCTCTTAAGTGTCTAAGCAAAAGTCTTTTATTTTTCCTGACTTTTGTACCATTTTCAAAAACAGACACGAAATCTTTCTGTCCGGGCATACACCTGCTGACGTCATCGGATTCATAAAACGATTTTACTAAACTGCTTGTCACTGGTGAAATTGGACTTCCCAGTTTTGGGTTAGGCGTACTCATTACAATTTTATGTATTGTCCAGCTTTTTGGTAAAATTGTTTGCAGTTGGATTTTCTCACTATTTTTTGGTAATGTTTTAAACTTTTCTTTTAATTGTTCTATTATTTCGGATTGTGGGCACATATGCGAAGTTGATTGTGCTGAACCGTGGAAAATTTTGTCTTGAATCGAATCACTTATTTTCCTGAATTTTGCATCTCTGTACCGTTTTTGATGTAACTTCTTCTTTTCTATCGGAGATTGTTCCAGATACGGTAAAGATTGGTTTAATTTTGAAATAGCAACTTCTTCCGTGCCTGACGCAATGTCATCTTCTTCCATGCCTGACGCAATGTCATCGAAAGTATCTACATTTTCGTTTATGTCTGAACCTTCTTCCAAATTAGATTTATTAGATTTTTTCAGATGCGAAAATTTTATTCTACATGTCCCACAAATTTTATTTGAGATCGTAATGTTTTTATCCTTAGTATACTGTAGCATCCATTCTTGGACTTGTCTTAAACTTTTATTGCACCCAGTGTGGCCGGATTTTTTAAAAGGATTACAGCAAAATGTTGAATTGAATGGCATATTTTTTATTTAAATACCACAACCGAATGAATTGTGCACGACTTTTTTGTATTGACAATAATTATAATTTATTTAAATATTTAGTCTCTTTTTTTTTGCTTTTTCAAACGATCAAGTCACTTTAACACTATAACACTTTGACGTTTAGCACTTATGAAATCTAGTATTCAACTGAAGTTTGACTTAGAGTCTCTGAACTATTTATACTGTTTTTTTTTGGTACAACAAATAGAAAACGAGTCTAAGCAAAGAAATGTCGAAAAAGTTCCGATACATTTGATTTGTCCTTCTTTTTGTAATTTGTCACCTTTTTGTATTTTGGTACATTTCATGAAATACATAAACCTTCGCCTGCTTTTTTCTTAATAACTCATGTTGTAATAAAGACTGCACATTGAAATTTGGCAGACTTGTACAAAACATAATAAGAATGAACATATATTTTTTTGAAATTTTTAAAAATATTGATTTTCGAGATATATCCTTTGGAAATTTTAGTCCTTTTTTTATTTATTACTTTACTTTACTTTACTTTTTTTATATTCCTTGATCGAAAATTTAAAAAAAAAATTTTTTTGAATGGCGCATGTTTTTGTCTGTAAAATGAGCCCTTCATTATTAACGTACAATGAACACTTTTCGAGATATTAAAAATTGTGTTAAGACATCTGAGTGCATTTTTATTGATTTTTTCCAACTTGGAATGACCATAATTCTGAAAGTACGAGAGATAGGGCCCTGAAAGTTGGCAAACGCTATTATTATGTTTAACTTTCCCTTCGTAATTTCATCCAATTCGAAATCGGTGCGGTCAACTCATTGGTTGATTTCATATGTAAATACAAAATTTGTGAAATTTTGAAAAGAAAATAATAAAAAGATTCATCTATTAACATAATTTATGTTTTTTCCATAAATTTTTTTTTATATTAAAAATAACCGTTGCCACAGGTGTTTCAAAAATTGCACTTTTCGAAACAACTGAAAACCCGGTTTCTGGGATAGGCGGGTTCCTGAATACTCTTCTCACAAACAGCTGATTTTGACAATTTAATTAATTAAAAGTTGCCCAATAATATATAGTGCAAAGTGTATTTGTATCAAGTGGTGTATTTATATCAAGCTGATTTCAGTATTTTCATGACGTTGTACCTAGCAACTGTCAAATTGATATGTATTTGGTTTTTGTACAAGGTGCTTCAAAAGAAGTCATCCGATGTTGTTTGGCTCTCATTTTTTTCTAATTGAAAATCTTGGATTCTGTTTTTTGAACCTTTAGAATTTTATTGGTTAAGTTGAGAAGATGATATCGGTTTAATGGGCGCCGTCACAATTGATTACCATACGGGCTCGTTTTATGGCATTTTTCATCACTTCGAATGTTGACCTTGAGGGCTTCCAGGGTCTCGGGCTTGTTCACGTAAACACGGGACTTCAAAAACCCACACCAAAAACATGCTCGAACGGTTAAATCCGGCGATCTTGCGGGCCAGTGCAAATCGCCAAAACGAGATATGAGGCGACCCGGGAACGCCGCCTTCAGAATATCGGTTGTGGCTCGCGCAGTGTGTGCCGTTGCTCCGTCCTGTTGGAACCACATGTCCTCCAGTCCTAATTTTCGAATTGCGGCAGAAAAAACTCGGTTAACATGGGCCTATAGCGCGCACCGTCCACTGTTGTCGTTTGACCAACGGCGTTCTAGGAAAAAATGGCCTGATGACTCCTCCAGCGTGAACAGCGCACCATTCAGTCACTTTGAGCGGGTGTAATGGCTTCTCGTGTATCACTCGTGGATCTTCGGTGCCCAAGAAGTGATAGTTTTGCTTGTTCACGTACCCGCTGAGGTGGAAATGAGCCTCATCGCTCATTATGATTTTGATGGAAAAATCGTCCACTTCGTCCGCGAGATTGAGGATGGCTTGGGCGTAGGTTACACGCGTTTGGCGGTCGACAGGCAGCAGCTGATGCACGGACTGGACTTTGTATGGGAACATGCGCATGTTCTTTGACCAAAATTCGCCATAGGGACGACCGGCTGATGGCTCATTGCGAGGCACGGCATCTGGTCGATGTTTACGGCGATAGCTCGACATCCTCGGCTACAGCGGCGATATTCTCGGCAGAACGGGCGCTCCGGGGCCGGCCACTCCTGGCAACGTCTCGTGTGGTTCCATACTCTTCAAGGTTAGTGGCCAAACGGCGCAGTGTTTGCGCAGTCGGTGTCGGAAGGCCGGTGAATGAATCGGCGACGGTATTCGCGCCTACACCACAGACGAATTGTTACGCAATTGTTGCTACATGGCTTGTTTACTTGTATTCTACATCTATCTAGTCCACAAATGTCAAAACAGATTTGACATTGCGGACAAAATAAGAGCATCTTCTAATAGGTTGGTCACTTTTGGAACACCCTGTACATGCAAATACTTGTTGTTTTTGCCTACAATTACAACAACGCCTAATGCTTCCACTTGATAGAAATACACTTTGATCTAGTGCCACCACCTTCTTCAATACGCCTTGGATTGTAGTATATGCATTTACGACAAGGTGTTCACATATGTGTTATTGGAGGTCTTATATTGTCTTACAACCTACAACATTAGTACACCTTGTGAACTCCTTAAATATTTCTGACGTAAATAGTTACACGCTGACAAATTTTGAATTTTTTTTTGTTTAGATGCAAATACAACGTGTTTGTAGCTTGTGGCAAATATAGTATGCTTGTGTCCAAACACATTGTGTTTGCTATACAATATATTATATTTGGGATACAATGCATGTGTATATGTGACCTAAATATGGCTTTGTTTGTGGAAAACATCTGAAAACACTAGTGTCTGTCACAATAAAGGAACAAAAAGCAGCAGATCATCAATTCTTGGAAACAACGCTTGCAAATATGTACATGGTTCCTGCAATATAATGCTGGGGCCATTATTTTTCAGGGTGCATAATATAAGAAATAAGAAATTCAGAGGCTTTGTAATTTAAACAAACATTGTTCAATCTAGACAATTATTGTTGGTTAGTGTTATAGTTTCTACTTAGGCACTCTTCCTAATGTTGGTATTTTTTCTCTAACAGCATTACTATTGTACACGAGTACACTGTGCGACACCAAAAAAAATTATGGGGTTCTGTCAACGGATACTGGTAGAAAGGTCTAAAACAAATATGCGTGTATCGGCGTTTTGTCAGATCTGATCAGAATTATAAAGATAAAAGATGAAATATGACAAAATTCATTATATTATGTGAACTATTTTTAATGGAAACAGCAAAATGACAAAATTCATTATTAACCCTTAGATGGCAGTTAGTTTTTGCTTATTATCTAGCTCTTGGGCTAAGATTTGTGTTTTGGAGTGTTCGGACACATATAGTGAAATTTTATGGCGATAATTTTTGTAGAACATTTTGACCACGCCGTCGTCATTTTGGAGCAGTTTTTTGCGAGTTTAAAAAAAAGTAAAAATTATGGTTATACGTGACAGTTAGAGGGTTAATTTGTTCCACAAAAATGTTTATCTGAATCGTTTCTATAAAACTTCTGAACATAGTTTGTACCTCGGAAGTAAGAAACACACAATTTTGTATGCCGATATGTTGCAGGAAAGTTCCGAGGGGCGGATACTTTGACCAGCCCTAAAAAAAAATTCTGATCAGATCTGGCAAAACGCCGATACACGTATATTTTTTTGTAGACCTTTCTACCAGCATCCGTTGACAGAACCCCATCATTTTGAAAAAAAATCTAATTTTGTCTCACAGTGTTATTAATTTTCTTTGTTTCCAAAATGTATTCCTAAATATTAAAGGCATTCTAGGAATGTTTATAGACCGCACGCCACCGACCCGACGACACACTTCCTGAGTTTCCATTACAAAAGCACCTTGAATCCTTCAATCGTCAAGAGTAGCACTTCCTTTTGAACATCAAGTACTAGATAAGTAAATAAGTGATTCTTCATTACGGTGCGACGGCCAGAGAGGAAAAAAGGAGCACAGCTCATTTTAGACATTTCAAAGTAATTAAATCCCAAAACACTTAAGATTTTTCATACTTTATGCCATTTACAGACAACCACACAAATCCACAACTTATGAATCGCATTACAAGGATTCACAACGCTATCTCTCTGTTTGTGTGTGTGTGTGCCTGGTATGTGTATGCCCTAGAGTGAGAGAGAGAGAGAGAGAGATAGATGGGATCTGTTGATTATATCCATGTGTGCGAGTGTATATCATAGCACAAAATCTCTAAAGGCATACCAAAAGTACATTTATTTGTGGCATATGGAATTATGATAGTCCCTTTGCTAGGCAGGCAGACGACGGAGGCAGTCACCCAGGCCGCATAGCCATAAGCAGCAGAGGCTCCCAGGCACAGTCACTCATTGTATGTATGTAAGTGCTGTTGCTATGATTATGGAAAACAGATTTGTACATTGTACCAAATGTATTAAGTCTTCACCAAAACCTGTCAAAAATTTTAATAAACCCCAGGCAATCACACAGACCAAATTCAACAATTCTCAATTGTTTTATCATTTGATGAATTGTTCAGGAATTTCAAGTGGTCGGTTAAATCATGGCTGCGGTAGAGCCGAGTAGGAGATTCGCTGCCGGAAATACTCTTAGGTATTATTCATAATTTCTTTAATTGAAAACACTTTTGGCAGACTACAAATGGACTATGGATTGGGCCAAAATGTAGATATGACACGTATTATTTCTACCTCACATATTGTACGAGTAGGAAGCAGCAGTGAGGTAATTGAAATTCTGTGGACTTAAGAGTGATGAATGAATTTTCATCATAGGCAGAAATGTGTCTGTATTTTTCTTGCACCTTCCATGGTAATTATAATGAAGGAGGAAGAAGGACGTATTTTTGAATTGTTTGTTAAGCTGTTGTAGGTGAATTTGATGTTTCATCTTACGAAATTTGTATTGTGCACGAATTCCGGATGGAAGGATAATGCCTGTAAGCTAAATGTGGGAATGAGTTGTAGGGCAGAGAATTATTGGGAGTTTTTGGTAACAAATTTAAATCCCACTAAACCGTTTTTAATTAAACTTAGAAATTCATTTAAAAAAATAAAGAAAATTAAAAAAATTTCGAATTGAGGATGGAAATTTCAATTAACATTAAGACAATTTGAATACAAAAGTTAGTTTCTGATTACATCTCTTGAAAGGACAGAGAAAAGTTTGAAACAATCAGAGTACAGTAAAGATAAAGGAGAGATAACAACCTCACAATCATCATCACTCTAATGAGAGTCTAAAGTCTTCCACCGTAGGCGAATGGTTTGTAAATGTGTCTCCTGGCTAATTACTCATTCGTGTTGCAGGTACTAAGCGAGGTAACCGTCGCCAAAATAAATAAATTATGCTCACAGCGGGAATCGAACTCACGTTCTCAGAAGCTACAAACGCACATTTTAACCATTTCACCTCCGACAGCATTAGGGCGTTTTAATCGTAAATTGTATGATGTGCTTGAAGATAAATGCATAACTAACCCTTTGACGACCACAGCGAAGTATGTTTGCCCTAGGGATTTTGACACCTATAATTTTTCACGTACGAGATAGACCACATCTATCCTTGGATGATTTATAGAATATGATACGGGCAATAATTGCGTGGCGGGCGTCAGTGTTCTAACTGACCTCATTTGAGCCATCAAAGTGGGTCGACGAGGGGTCTTAGTTCGACCGGGTATATAAGGGCCGCAAAATGGAACGCACTTGGGAAACCATCAGGTACCTTTTAATTCCATGGGTGATTTATAGAAGAGGGTAAGGCCAATAATTGTGTGGCGGGCGTTAGTACTCTAGTTGACCTGATTTGACCCATATGAACCACCAAATTAGGTCAACAAGTGGTATTAGTTCAAAGGGATGCAACGGGTCGAAAAAAGCGGCGTGGGAAACATCAGGTACGTTTTGAGTACTTACCTTAAGTTTTAAAAAATATAATATCCGAATCTAACTAGCAAAGACACAAACCACTACAGTTGGCATAAGTTTGTTATAGCGATAACATAACTATGTTAACATATAGAAACATGGTGTATTTAATGATATATTATTTTCAGCTGATCGGAAAAACATATAGACACAAAACTTATAACTTCTAAAGATAATTCACGGCACTATACAAAGAAATTATCCCTGCTGCAGCAGGTATTACCGTATTCGCTCAGTAGGTCATAGTAAATTTAGTGTATGCAAATTTAAATCCATCAACTTTGGAAAACAAGGAATTCTCCCGTGTTCTCACATACCCCGTTGGAAAGCTCTTCCTAAATACTTTCAGCCTCTTAAAGACCTTTCCAACAAGCCCAAACACAAAAAAATCCGACCACTGACTCAGAAGTTAGCAACTTTACCCTACTACCCTCCGATCGTCAATCCGAAAATTTTGAACCCGCTGCCATTTCGCACCCTTGCATTTTCGGACATGGTCCTCGTGGACTTTTCTTCACGAAATGAGCCAAGGAATACGCTGGAGAAATTTGTCCGAAACTTCCTGAATCACCGTGAATACCCCCAAAAACGTACAAAAAGTACTTTTTTGTACACTTCACGTACATTTTAAAAACACCTCCTGGTAAATTATTTTGTACTTTTAGTACACTTCGACGAACACTGTTTAGTACATATTTCGGTACATTTGCCGTACCTTTTTTGGTACACAGTTTTACACAAAAAATTTCCATACAACACAAATCCAATATACTTTTCAAAAATTCCAAATCAATATTGAGAAATGAAAATTGATATTAATTCTTTTTTCAAAAAAGAAACATTGTTTGCAATATTTATTCAGAAATTCAACATTTTAACGAACATCTAATTTTACTTTTCTCATTGTAAAAGTTTACATACACTTTATCTACATTTTAACAACTTTCTGGTACAGTTTTTGGTACTTTTAGTATTGTTTGAGGAACACAGTTTAGTACATATTTTGGTATACTTTACGCACTTTCTTGGTACACTGATTTACACAAAAAATTCCCATACAACAAAGGTCCAATGTTTATATTGACGGGTGCCAACGTAATTTATTTTTAGAAATTCCAACTTAATATTGAGAAATAAAATTCGATAAAAAAAAACTTTGTTTCAAAAAAATATGTGTTGAATATTTATTGAGAAATACAATATTGTAATGGCCATCAAATGCTTCGTTTCTCATTTTAAAACTTTACATACCATATTTTAACTACAATTAAGAAACACTTTCCGGTACACTTTTTGGTACTATTAGTATACTTCGACGCACGCTGTTTAGCACACATTTTGCTATACTCTACGCACTTTTTTTGTACAGTGTTTTCCAGAAAAAAATCCCATACCAAAAAAATCCAGTATTTACATTGACGAGTGCCGTGCCAACTTACTTTATTTTCAGAAATTCCAAATTAATATTGAGAAGCGAAAAATGATAATAAAAATTTCTTTAAAAAAAACATCAATAAGTGTTCGAACTCATGGGCGATGTGCTAACACATTTTTGTTACACGGTGCCTGTTCGATTTCTATGACTCCACTATTAAATGATACATTGGAAAATAAAAAAATGTATGGTTTTTCTGCAGAAGGCTCTTTTGCTATTGCACTTTCTTTTTTCTTACATCTATTTTAACATTAGATGAAATATTGTTAAAATAAATAAAGCAATATTTAGCTCTCTGAAACAATTGTTTTTGTTTTGTCATACACAGAGCGACGACAAAAAGTGTTGAATAGTATAGAGAACTTGTTGCACTCTTTTTCCGCTCGCATCTAGAGAATCTGAGTAAAAGAGCATAAACGAGTCTTATTCTCTTTATAGAATATTTCAATATAAATGCACCATTTCGACAATGATATTACATAAAACACGACAAAAGGCTAAATTATGAATGGACCAAAATATTGCAAAAAGAGAGTTATACGTTTTGAATCATTCGCTGGATGTCGCCACTGCTTTCGAGTCATACAAATCATTCCATGAGTTCTCTATACTATTCAATAGTCTTTGGCGACGATGACCTGCCGCTACCGCTACATCAATACCATCATACTTATTTTCAGGCATAGACTATTGTTGTACAACAACCACGTATGTGATTCTAATGCTGTTTGCATGTGTTGATAGATTATACCCTACTTTTGCCTATAGATGTTACCACATCAAAAAATTCAATGAGTATTCGAACTCACGGGCGATGTGTTAATACCTTTTGGTTGCACGGTACCTGTTCGATTTCTATGGACACATTAGTAGATTTTATATTGGAAATTAGAAAATAAGAAAATCAATAGGGATACTTAAAATTGTTTAAAGACAAGTGCGAGCAGATGTGACAGTATTTTCTTGCTTAATACTTTTTGTTTTATTCCCACAAAGCCCACATTGCAAAGCAACAGACACATGTGCATACATTGTTTTATGTTCGTAAGCTTACGAGTAGCAAGAATTCGTCTTTTAAGACAACTATTGGCAGCCGCTACATTAATACCATCATACTTATTTTCAGGCAGACAGAGACTGTTGTACAACAGCCACATATTATTTTCAGTGCAAACGTTGCATAGCTTCGACGTAAATAACGCTGTGTGCTAACGCTGTGTGTTGTTTGCATGTGTTGACTTTGTTAAATTATACCCTACCCGTGCCTCTACTTTCGATGTGTAAATGTCTTTCGAATATATTATACCGGGAAATACAACATTTCAATGTGCATCAAATTTTTCTTTTTTCATTGTAAAATTTACATCCAGTATACGTTCATTTTAGAAACACTCTCTGGTACACTTTTTGGTACCTTTAGTACACTTTTAGGCACACTATTTAGTACACATTTTGGTACCCTCTACGCACTTTTTGGTACACTTTTTTACATAAAAAATGCCAATTAAAAAATCAAAAATTTGTATTTATGAGTGTCACCTTAATTTGTATTCAAAAAACATCTTAATTAATATTGACATGTGAAAATTGATAATACAAATTTTTTTCAAATCAGAGGTGGTATTGAGGAATACAAAATTTTAATGAGTATCAAATTTTACTTTTGTCATTTTAGAACTTTACATATATTTTACGTACACCTATGTGAATTTTACACATTCTGGTACACTATTTAGTACTTTTAGTACACTGTGAGGCACACTATTTGGTACATTTTACGCTTTTGTTTGGTACAATTTTTAATTCAACAAAATTCTCATACAAAAAATGCCAAAATTTATATTGATGAGTTTCAATTCCAATTTAATATTGAAAAATTAAAATTTATGAATGAAAATTTATACAACATTACAATGAGTATCAAAATTTTTTTCTCATTTTAAAATTTTCATTTGTTCAGTTTATTTTGCTTCTTAAATAATTGTTGTGCTGATTAAAAAATGAATTTTTAAATTATTTATTCCCAAAATGAATTTCTCAACATCTGTTCTACTATAGTTCTGAGTAAGAATTTTCTAAATTAAAATTTCAATTCTCAGTTTAAACGTTTCTTTTCACTATATGAATTTGTGTTTCTTCATCATCAGTCTGCATTTTTATTAATTATTTTATTAATTATTATTTAATTTGATCCTAAATATATTCTTTAGTTCTTCATTTTCAAAAGAGATGGAGTTTTAAATTTTTGAGTTACTTAGGTAGTACCTGAAGAGACTTTCCCAACGCCTTTTCATTACATTACATTGTTTAAATTCTTTATTTTGTTTTAATAACACAAAAGAATTTTAAAGTTTCTTTTGTCTCAATAATAATTTCACAAATGAAGTTCGTAATATTTCAAAACGCTTTGATTTCGACACAACCGAGAAGCAAACAAAATCAACAATTTCCTATCGTTCCACTTCATTTAGCGTTAAATTACCAATCGCAAAATAAAACACAGAACCCATGGCACCCCTCCCACTAAAGCGTAACGAAATGAACCACAAAAGGATAGTCTGAGTCTGAAGCAAAACCCATAAAATATAGATATCATATCTTCCTCTTTCCATCTCCAATCCAATAAATAGAAAAGTATTGAAATTGAAAAACGCAAGCCAAACGAAGTAGGAATTATTTAGACACAAGTCAACATTTAATAAACTTTTTCGCTTACACTCGCATTCTTAAGCTGATTGATCATGCGGAATATGAAGCTAAAACAATCAACTTCATTATGGCAACAAAATGAAGCAGCAGCAACATGAAATTAGCAGGCATTCAACACTTCTTCTTCGTGTATTCAGATGAAATTGTAGGAAAGAAGAGCCCTTTATGAAACGTGGAAACATGCGGGAAATTGAAGACGCAAAAGTTTTAACACATAAATGAAGCTAATCATGACTTCAGTTCTTCTACACTTCTTTTACAATTCCATTCAGTCTTCATTTAGTTTTTGTAATTTTTATTTATATTTTGTTGTTGTTGATTTCGAATGAACTTAGGACGTCTGTCCTCAAATGCCTTGTAGCCGGCTGGATGTAGTCGTATTACTGTGTAGTTTTCGGATTGCCAAAGAAACCTAAATTATGATAAAGAGGAAATTAAGAAGATTTGCTTGAACGCACATAACAATGGTAGAAAGAGCCATTAATATAGGAGGAGGCAGGCACACAATGAAAACAAACGCATTGCATTGTTTAGCAGTTGAAGGACAGCAATGATGGTGATGGAGACCATGATGATGGCGCACAAAAATATTTACTATCAAAACGGCTATAAACACATACACACACACACACGCCCCTCATCAAGCTGGACATGCCCAATGTGCCGCGTCACATTCTACATTCAAATCTCGTACGCTTAAGTAGCAAACAATGGCATCAGCGCAAACGAGAATTGGCTCGAGAAACTCATAACTATTTAAAAATAGCAACGATAGTGGTGTAAAGTTTTAAAAAATATGCATTTCAAAAAAATTTTGATTCAAACTACAACGACTTGGAGAAGCCACTTAAATAAAGGAATTGCCAGCCAAAAACTCTCTTTAAGGCGAGATATTATAGGGCAGCTTTTAATTCCATCTCCAAAAAATGGTTATAATATCGGTCGATGTTAAATGAGGCATTCAACACAAAATTTTTAGTCAAACATTCAGCCAACCATAGACTTGTCATTCATGAGCATGAGCTTGATCGATAACTTTTTATCTGACTGATGAATTTGAAAAAATATTACCAAAACATTTTGTAAACATGATAGTGAGAAGATCGATTTCGATTACATTGTTATTTCGTATCAGGAAGGGAGGTAAACCGACAATAAACATCAACGATAGCTGATGATCTGCTCCTGAGTGACAAGTCTGTGATTGGCTTTCAGTAGTAACGAAAATGTCAAATTGGCGATAATTTTTGAGCTACATATAGTCGTCTTGCTCTAACTCGTGTTATATAGTTCTTCTTGCCAATATTTATTTTCTAGCTCTTGTCTTTGAATTTACAACAACGATATCTAACACCGTTTTTTTGTGAGTTCATAACTGTTTAAGACAGAAATTTATAATCGTCTTGCTCTAACGCATGGCACTTTCCATATGAATCCGTTAACAATTCGAGACGTATCCGTTTCGACGGACATTTTGTCCGAAACGGAATCATAACGAATTCGTTTTCGTATGAAATTCCTCTCGAAACCGCAAATCGTTTTTTGTACTTTTTTGGATCAGTCTTGAACTTGTAACGAACTTCATATTTTTTTTTGAATTCGTTTTAGATTTGTTTATTGGAAATACAGTGAATTCGCGACAAATCCGACAAATCGCAATTTCACTGACTCACATTTTTATGTTTTTACGGACTCGAGACGTATACACCAAATCCCAATTTCACTGATTCGCTGTTTATTGTTTTTACGAACTCGTAACAAGTTCGAGACGTATACGCCAAACACAATTTCACTGATTCGCTGTTTATTGTTTTTACGAACTTGTAACGGGTTCGAGACGGATCCGCCATATCGCAATTTCACTGACTCGCTTTTTTATGTTTTTACGGACTCGTAACAAGTTCGAGACGTATACGCCAAATCACAATTTCACTGATTCGCGGTTTATTGTTTTTACGAACTCGTAACGGGTTCGAGACGGATCCGCTAAATCGCAACTTCACTGCTTCGCTTTTTTATGTTTTTAGGAACTCGTAACGGATTCGAGACGGATGCGCCAAATTGCAATTTCACTGATTCGCTTTTTTATGTCTTTAGGAACTCGCAATGGGTTCGAAACGAATTCGAGAACTTGCATTTCGTTTTTGTATGATTTTACGGGTTCGAAACGGATCCGTATCCGTTTTTGTGCACATTGAGTTGTAATTCTTGCTGGTGCGTATTTTTGTGCTTTTACCTTTCCATTCACAATAGCGACATCTATCGCCGATTTCTGAAATTTGTAATACTGGCAACATTAGTCGAACCTTCGTTGCAAGCTACCGACTATCGCTTGCTGGCTTGTAACCAAAACGCCAAAACAAGCCATAATTTATTATAATATAACGTATGCTTCGTAAATATTCTTTCATATAATCTTGTATATTCTTCTCCTTATCTTTAAACTCACAACACCGATATCCAACACTGTTTTTCTGATTTTTTCTTACTGGGAACTTTGTGCCTGTTTTAACGGGAAATATATATATAATCGTCTCGCTGTAACGCATGGTTTGTAGTTATTCTTGCAAATGTTTATATTACACTGTGCGAACATGTAAAACCAAAAAAACTTCATTCCATTTTTTACCTTTTCTCCCCTGTTCAGGTCTGTAGGTAGCAAACCGTTCAAAATTCAAGGAAACAATCAACCACAAGAATGTACCTAAGATCTCAGTCAATAACTTTCTAGAACATATGAACTTCCTAGGAATGACTGTGAACACCCTTTAGGTAGCGTTTAAATAGCCGCAAAAGTGCAAAATTTCCCGAAATTTTTTTAATTTCACTTTGTGGAATTTTTTAATTCATGGAAGTATAACCATATACGGACACCACTACATGATACAAGACAATAAAAATGCCCATATCTCACAGTTTTGTACTTTTTTTTTTATGGGCCCCCAAAGATTTGGGGCCTCGGTGTAATTTTTGCACAAAAGTGATAATTTTGTCAGGCTCATATCTCGCAAACCGCTCGGAATTTTGATTTTCTTTCTGAGGGATAGTTGTAGCACTTGTCATAAGACACAGAAATTGTGAACATATAAAATCAAAAAAACTTCATCTTCAAGGTCAAAATCGCAAAAACCTTTAAAAAAATTTTTTTTTTTTGTTTACCTTTTCTCCCTTGTTCAGGTCCGTAGGTAAAGTTTTTTGCGATTTTGGCCTTGAAGATGAAGTTTTTTTGATTTTACATGTTCACAATTTTTGTTCCCTACGCCAGGAGCAACAACTTTCTCTCAGAGAGTAAATCAAAATTCCGAACTATTTGCAAGATATGAGCCTGTAAAAATTATCACTTTCTTGCAAGAATGACGCCGAGGCCCCAAATCTGTGGAGCCCATAAAAAAAGTCCATGACTTTGGCCAAAAGTGGGAGACACGGGTCTTATTGTTTTGGCCTCTTATCACGTAGTGGTGTCCGTATATGGTTATATTTTTTCGTGTTGTACTGTGGCATTGTCCTTATCTTTGAACGATATCCAACACTGTTTTTCTGTTTTTTTTCCGACTGGTAAATATAACTTCAAGTGCCGCCTAATATTGATTAGCTCTTCATACAAAATAATTGATAATCTATTACAGAAATGGGTTCCATTTGTTCTACCGTTGTACATCGCTTAGCTCTCAGTAAAATAAGCGATATTCTAAGCAATCGCTACAACCAGAACGCGTCTATTATCTTCTATGTGGATCATTTTCCTTGCAAAAATGTTGGTTCGTGGTGTGTCTCACCATTCATGATTAGAAAAGTCTGACTGAATTTACTGTGGCACCATTTTTTTTATTTGCAATCTTTAAATCAGTGAACTTTGGTATCATATTTTATCAAAAAAAAATATGCATCAGGTTATTGTGGCATCATATTTCGAAAGCAATTTGAAAGTTCTGCCTCAGTTTACTGTGGAATAATTTTTCGTTGAAAAAATCCGCTTGTGGCCGTATTTTTCGTCAGTTTACTGTGTTATCAGGTTTCGTTAGTAAAATATCACAATAGCGACATCTAATGCCGATTTGTCTATCTGTTAGTACTGGCAACATTATGATAGCTTAAGACAGAAACGGCTCCCATTTCATCTACCACTGTACATCGCATTGCTCTCCAAGAGAAATAAGCAAGAATCTAAGCTGTCGGTACAACCAAATCGCTTCTATTATCGTCTAGGACGGCATTTTTCATTGCGAAAATCGTGGTCCATTGTATGTCGTGGTCCATATTGTATGAATTTACTGTGTTATCATGTTTTTGGTTCCAATCACTAAATCAGTGTACTTTGACATCATCCTATATTAGAAACATCTGACTCAGATTATTGTGGCAGCATGTGGAATAATTTTTAAGCCAGTAGGATAATTCTTCGTCAGCAACCTCTAGGTCAGTTTACTTTAGAAAAATGTCACAATAGCGACATCTAACACCTGTTTGTTGAGCTTTTAATACTGGGAACATTATGACTGCTTAAGATAGAAATTGCTCTTATTTAATTTACCGCTGTACATCAGCTCTCCAAAATAGCGATAATCTCAGCAATTTATGACATTTAATCATAAAAAGCTTCAAAGGAAATTTTTCCAAAGACGCAAGAGCTATTTGAAAACCGCGTAGGCAGTCAGGGACATATACAAGAAAAAAGAATTCCAAAGCTTCACAGAAGGCTTTACTTAATATGAACGTACACCTAGTAGAGGCCTATTACCCAGTGGCGAATAAATTTCGTAGCCGAAAAAATGTGCGTGAAGATAGATTCGAAATATAATTAGCAAAGACACAAACCACTACAGAACACGGGAGAATTGCTTATTTTGGACACAATGGACGAAATTATTTTTGGGGATCTGAAAGTAAATGAGGATATTTTCTTACTTCCAAACTCTTTTTCTACTTTTTGATTTCATAATCTGAAAGCGCTTGGGAAGGTCTTTATAACAAAGTATGTGAGAACACTGTAGAATTCCATGTAATCCAAAGTTGATCGATTTAAATTCTCTTATACTTAATTTACTTTAGCCCAATGAGCGAACATGGATAATTTTTTTCTATAGTACCATGAATGACCTTTAGAAGTCAGAAGTTTTGTTATGTTTTTCCGATCAGCTGAAATTAATATATCAATAATTACACCATGTTTCTATATGTTAACAGAGTTCTGTTATCGCTATGACACACTTGTGCCGATTGTAGTGGTTCGTGTCTTTGCTAGTTAGATTCGGAATATATCTTTCCACACATGCTGAAAAATTGGTTAATATGTGAAATCAGAAAAAGACTTCCACTGAGACATTTTCCTGTCACTTGCAGTTAAGATTGTTGAAGGTCCACAAAGATATACAAAAATGTATGGGAGGTACCACACCTCTTTATCTAATCCCGCCCATATTTTGATAGTTTATTTTTGTCGTCGCCATTAGTTTGTCTGCGAAGTTTCAGCTAGATTGGATCACTTGTGATCGGAGTTGTCGTATAACAAAAAATACAAAAACTAAATTAAACTAAAATAAAACCAGTACCAGTGATTTGTAATTTGGTTGTGGAAACCGAATTGTAAATCAGTTCGGTTGTAGCAAACGAAGTGGAAATAATTTCGAAAGTTGTAACTCCTATTAACCTAAGAGGTTTTCAGTTTGTGAACAGATTTGTAACCGAAGTTATTAGAAATTTAGTTGCTGCAACAGAATATAGGAGAAATTGGCTTGCAGGTCAATGTGTTTCATAAATTCGGTTGTTGCAACCGAATTAGTTCCGAATTATGTTGCTGGAATAGAAACATCGAAAATTTTTGTTGGTTCCACATACATAATGGGGAATTCGGTTATTATTAAACAATTTTGAAATAAGTTTGTTGCTAAACAAATTTCAGTTGTAGCATCTCAATTTCAGTGTGGCGGCCTCAATTTCTTGGTGGTAGACACATTTCGATTGGGACAACTGAATTTATGGTTGCTACAACTCCTTCCCAAACAAATTGTTTCAGTAGGTGCAGTGTGTTCATATAATCAAATGAATAACACTAAACCAATTCACGATTTTCTATACAAACTATGATTCATTTCAAATCGACTTGATTTCCATGCAATACTTTGTGGCTCCCTATCATGCGATTATATTAAAAAGGTATGCAACATGACTCGCAATATTATTGGAATCAACTGTCATGCAACAAACGTATCAGTTCGGGTATTGTTTAACAATTCTGTACGTGCCTTAATAGCATTTTCGGTCATAATGCAGACACATTCATACTCGTACATGGATGGATATTTGTTTAAATATTTAGCTTAATAATAACTTTTCAAAATAACTAAATGAATGGAGGGAGAGGCATGACTGAATGCTTGATTTGTTTGCGTCTCTTCTTTGCCCAACACGGCGCACTCACTTTGTGTTAAGTTGTCGTGGTTGCATGACTGAAGGAAATATTTAGAATCTTCAGTTCGTTACGTTTGCTCAGTTGGTTCAGGCAGATTTGTTGCATATAATTTATTATATACAAAGAATAAAAAGATACAAACAAACAAACAGACGGACACAGGGACACACACAGTGTCTGGCGTAATAGACGGACGTTGTGAGAATCAGAGTCTCAGAGTCATAGTCAGAGTCCATGCCCACTGTCGCATACTAAACAGAGCTTAAATGCCATAATTCATTACATTATAGTTGCTTGCGATGACGTCTTCGTTGCTGGAGTTGTTGGCTGTCTTTTTGTTTTTGTTTTGTATGTGCAACAAAATTGAAATTATTATTGTTATTCATTTCGTTTTGTTTTGCCGCCGCTTTAGAATTGGGATTTCCTTTAACATCATGGTCATAAAGTTATTCATGGTGCTTCGCTTGGCCGGCCAATCTTCCTTCTGGCAATTGTCAGTAAAATTAGTTTTTATTTCGAAAGATTATAATACCCTAATTATGCTAACAACAAAAACAACAACAACAACAAAAACACAATAACGAAGACGCCAAAAAATAAATACATTTTCATCATTCATTGCCCATCTTCAAGTTAATTTCCTATTATGATGAAGTTAATTCAAGATTATCATTATGTAGTCACAGAAGGTCCTTTTAGGTTAAATTGAGAGGAATGAATAAGAATAATAGTTGGAAATTGAAGATTTTGCATAAAAGAGAAATATGAATATGAAAATTTGTGAAACATTTGAATAAATAAATGGCATCGTAAACGAGAAGAACATTTCAAGAACATGAAGAAACACATAAAGGAATAGTTGATAATCCGGGTGAAAGCATTTGAACTAGATATACTGAAAGGAAATACTACGACACAGGAACGGAAATGTTTGACATTGCCACATCCTTTGCCATCGAAAATAAGCACTACAAAAATGTGCTCATTAACTGAAATGTTTCGTCAATGTGGTGAAAGTTGTGGTTGTTGCTATAATGCTTTCTATTCATTGCTGCAATGCTTCTGATTCATTTCTGCAATGCCTTTGATTCATTGCTGCAATCAGTTTATTGTTTGTAGTTTGTATTTGTAGTTTGAATTTTGAATTCTTTAATACACTGTTCATATAGTTTTCCACCATATTGAAAAAATCGTAAAGTAAAGACTCCCAGAGTAACAACTACTCTCAGTAAATTTACGAGATTAGACATACAAGCTGAAAACTTTTTCTTTTTTGCTTGTTTGGATGAAAATATATAGCGTTTTTGAATTTTGTCGCAAATATAGTATACTTGTGTACAAACACATTGTGTTTGCTATTCAATATAACGAGTATGGGACACAATAATAAATAGGTTATAATATATGTATTTTTGACGCAAATGTGGATTTTTGTGTTGGAAACTACTGATAACACTGCTGGCTGTCCCAATAAAGTAACAAAAAGCAGATGATGCTCAATTCACGGAAACAATGCTTGCAAACATGAACATTGTATCTGCAATATATTGCAGCGTGTATAAAGACCTTGCATGTTGGAAAGTATTGATTTGATAATACCAGATAGGGGCATTGCTTCAAAACAACCAACAAGGAAACAACAACAACGGCATTTCGGTTTGTGTGTTTAAATTATTGTGATAAATACAACACAAATGTATACACGCTGGAAAAACGCCTCTGTAACATATTCTCCCAAACACATTCTGCATGAACCATGTATATATTTGGAACACACTTCAAACATTTATATGTGTACAAATCCCAAACTCAAATGTATTTAAATGCAAACATTAGCATGTTTCCTGACAAATATGTACGCGTTTACGTGGAAACATATGCGTGCTTCATCCCAAACATCCATATACTTACGTGGAAGCATTCGCGTGTTTCCCACAAACCTCCATGTACTTACGTGGAAACATATTCGTATTTTCTCCCAAACATAATAATATTTAGAGACGAATTATTCTTTCTTTTTTTATTATAATTGAAATAAATAATTAATATAAAAATCTAAAATATATAAAATTACCGTCTTTACATTTATTTGCGGAATGCATTACATTTTTTATGAAATTAGAATCTGCTGCTCTGTTGTTTCTCCTTTCTTTGTTGTCTCTCACATTTTTGTTTTCAGAAGGTTTCAACTATGCTTTGGTTATCACTATGCGTTGGTACACAAACAATATTCTTATATACAACTCTAGTTCATGCCAGACAAGCGTGTATTAATTTCTTGTGTTTTTTTTATTATATTTAACAAATGGTCTGCCCATAACGATTTTTTCAGTAGAGGCTTCGACAGAAAAAGGGATTCACGTTGTTGCCCTTTTCAGTTTCTTTCCTCAAAATCATTTCTTACTTTGGTAGCACACATAAATATATGCGAAACACACCCACAAAAACCAGAGCAGCGTCACAAACCATTTAACCGTCCGTTCTTTTTTCACTGATCAAACGTTTTTGATATCCTCTGTCCGATGAACCATTGATGACTGAATACATGAAACTAAAACGCATTACATCAGCCAAAATATGAAACACTGACTTCATCTGCAATTTGCACGCACATTCAGGAAGATTTATGAATCACTCACTAAGAGCATAATGCGAAAATACAGACACACACTTACAAGGTATACATACACCCGTTGCCCCTTTTTATTCTCTTACTGTCAAGAGAGCATTAACAGTGCAACAAACATGGCTGTATTTATATCAGAAACACAATTATATTTGGGTCGCAAACACATATGTTTTAACATATTAATCATTGTGTCTTAAACATGTAATATTAAATAGCAAACACATTGCGTTTGGCACAAGTATAGTATATTTGCGACAAGCTTCAATCACATGTTATATTTGCATCCAAACAACAAAAAACTACAGGTTTTACAGCGTGTACCAACAATAAAATACAACAAAAATTAACAAAATACCCTTAACCTTTCCCAACCAAGACGACATGAAAAATGTAAGCCAACAATTCTTGTAACTCCACCTAGTTTAAGTTAATTTACGTCGAATATCTATCTATCGCACTGACCTCACTACGAAGAGTGTGAAATGACACGTCAGATAACACAGGTGGTATTCATGGTACAACGCTACAAAATCAGACTTTTTTTATTGTTTGCAAAGCTTGTCGCAAATATATTGTTCTAGTGTACAAACACAGTGTGTTTGCTATTGTACATAACACGTTTGAGACACAATGATTAAGTGTTATAATACATGTGTTTGTGATCCAAATGCAGCTTTGTTTGTTTGTACACTGTCTTCTTCATATTTTTTGCCGGTATGATCTGCCGAGAGCAATATAATAAATCACGGACAAAGAGAGATTGTTCGCAGTCTAAATTAATGTTATTGTAATTATATAAGTATAAGTGTGCTTTGTCATTATGCCTTCAGTCAGTGACTCATAAGTATTCATCTGAGTCTGTGCAAATGAATTGAGTGTTTCTTATTTTAACTTATCTGTTGCGTTTTAAATAAATAAATAAATGGTTTCACATTTAAAATTAAATTATGGAGAGCTTCTCACAACCAATAAATTGTGCGCTTTCTAGTTTTATATTCACTTATTGCGACCTACTGTTTTACACCGGTTCCTATTCCATTTTGAGACAAAGTATTATTTTGACATATCCCATGATTTCTCTTACAGTCTAACACGGTCTTTAGCAATATCTAGTGAGAGCCTTAAATTTATTTTAAAGATAATTTGATCAAACGTTGTAACTAATTCAAGCGTCGTCGTACTTAACGCATTTTTGTGTTCTCAATGCAAATATTTCCATTTTGATTTCAATTTCTATTCATTATTATCTTCACACCTAACCAAACTCTGTTGTGAGCTCTGTTCTAAGACAATTGTTGTGGTTGTATTAATAAGTTTTCATAGTTCCCGTTGTAAATGGCTACTAATCCTTTTGATCTATTAGACTATTAGGGTAGGGCAATCTATCAAAGTGAACACATGCAAACAACACACAGCGTTAGCATCACATACGTCGTTGTTGTACAACAATAGTCTTTGCTTGAAAATAAGTATGATGGTATTGATGTAGCGGCAGCGAGTAAACAACCATGTCGTCGTCGCCAAAGAGTATTGAATAGTATAGAGAACTCATGGAACGAATTGCATGACTAAAAAGCACTGGCAACGTCTGGCGAATGATTCAAAACGTACTACCCTTTTTTTGCCATAACTTGGTCCATTCATAATTTTGATGTGAAACATTGATGTATTTTCAAACATTTATGCTTTTTGTATTGTTTTATGTAATAACATTGTCGAAATGGTGCATTTATATTGACATACTCTATAAAGAGAATGAGGCTCGTTTATGCTCTTTTACTCAGACTCTCTACATGAGTGCAGAAAAGGAGTGCAATAAGTTCTCTATACTATTCAATACTTTTTGTCGTCGCTCTATTTATGACGAAACAAAAACAAATATTTCAGTGAGCTAAATATTGCTCTATTTATTTTAACAATATTACATCTAATGTTAAAGCAGATGTAAGAAAAAAGAAAGTGCAACAGCAAAAGAGTCTTCAGCACAAACACTATCCTTTTTTATTTTCCAATGTAACATTTACTAATGTCTTCATAGAAATCGAACGGGTACCGTGTAACAAAAAGGTGTTAACACATCGCCCGTGAGTTCGAAAACTCATTGATTTTTGACGTATAATACGTCTTACCTTACGGTATAGGGAGTCATGTCAGATTGTTATTGTTGTAATCTCTATTTCATTGATTATGAGGAAACGGCGAGATAACTTTTTCGTTTGATATACATTTCATATTGGTTGATATCTTCCTAATATTTAAATTTCTCAAATAAAAATTGTTTAAACACATACACTCAAACATATGTGTGGTGTTTGGTTGAGTGTTTGAGTTTGTAGCGTGAACACAAACTATGCTGCTGTTTCAGTGTGGACACAAACCTTCGGCTGTTGTTTTGATTGATGAAATATTGAAATTCCGTATATTTACTTATGTATTTAAGTGAAACAAAATGTTAAATGTGAATTTGAATTTGACATGGATATATAATTATAAAAAATATAAATCAAATCGTCTGTTATTTATCATTTATCCTTACTCTTTTAATTTAAAAACGTATTTAACCTATTTTTCCTACCATAAGCTTATGTATATTATCAAAAGTAACTATCAAATAAATAAATTCATTTGCTTATGTTATTTATCATTTATTGTTATATATGTTTTCTGTCTTATCGGATGGCGTATTCTACGTTGAACTTAATGGCCGTGTCTCTGACACAGCCTGCAGGGACAGTCTGCAGACAACTGTCTGCTGTATTTTTTTTTAAATAAAAACATATCTCTAATATGTAGCGTGTCTCAGTAAGGATGCACTTGAGATAGTTGTTTTTATTGGATTGTAAAGAAGACGTCCCAGCAAAAAATTATGCATACTAAAAAGCAGTAATGCTAGCAGAAATTCTTTAGAAGCACTAGCCAATGCGCCGATAGATGCACATTATTTTCGAACAAAGATCCATCTTAGAAACTCTCGATATTGCGAAATTAAAGCAACATACTCATTGCTTTCAAGAAGGTCTTCTTTGTTTGTAGAAAAAAAACGCTGTTTTTTCATGTGCTTATTTTACGGCTCAGTAAGCAGTTTGAAAGAATGGCTAAAATTATTTTTCGCATTCAGCCCTTCTAATAAGCAAAATTTTTGAATACATGAAGATAAAAATATTTCATTTATTGCTTATAAGAAGCACTAGAATAAGGCAGAGCCACGGTTCGATCAAAACCTGTGTTAAAAATAATTAACCGATTTTTTTCCCGGTGTAATCATCAGATTTTTGTCATCTTTATTACTTCGTTATCATATTAAGAAACTTCGAGTTTTTAATGTCTATGTGTTTCATATTTATTTTGTTTGAAGTGGACGAACATTATTCTAGGTACAGTTTTTACTTAAAACAAAACACGGCGGTGTTGAAAGCTTAAGCATTTGTGTTGGCAACACAGCTTCTTTCCAAGACATTATATAGCAAAATTTAAGCTCCAAATTTTTCAGAATATATTAAGTTAAACGATAGTTAATTACATAGAAAAATTTGTATCTGAACTCTAGTGTGGTAACTGTAAATCGTCAAGCTATATATATGTATATATATACCATATACACTGATATACTATATATATTTTACATACATCTGTAATATTAAATGTCTCCGTACTCTAAATTCCATTAACATTTTTAAATTTAATTAATTAATTAAGTGTCAAGTATTCAAGATTACAACTTTTTAACAATTACAAGAAGCGCTCAAAAATCAATTCGGAGAAGCACTTCAGTGTAACATTCTTATTATATCTGCACTCTGCCTTACTGCACTGCATACAAGAAGCAAGAAGCAGTAAAAAGCTTTTAGACACTCCAACTGCTTCTAATTTCTAATAATTTTTTGCTGGGATGTTCCTATTAAATATGGAAGCAAATATTCGTCAAATGGCTCTCGAAGCACTTCACAGTCACTGCCGTTCACAGTCACTGCAATTTCAGCCTCATCTTCAAAAAAGGAGGGCCCATCACGCCGCCTGATCCCAAAACCCTGCCCGACAGTTACTCGTTGTGGGTGCATTTGTTTCTCATGGAAACAAATTTCACGAAGCCATTATGTGGAAATGCGCTCCATCGGAGAAGATGCTTTTTTTGTGAAAAATTGGCATTGACTTAATGGAGTACCGATTGAGCGAGTTGCCGGCGCTCTCCATAGTCTGCTGGTTTGAGATCCAGAGTGAGGTGAGTTTTATTCACATGAAGGTCAAAATTCGTTGCGTAGTGCTTGTTGAAATTTGAAGTTGTTGAGAACGATGTCGAATTCATGTTTTCGTGGTTTCGCCGACACTCTCGTTTACAGCAGTAATATTAACAACTGGCCGACTGGTACGTTGACGCACAGAAGTTTTACTGTCCATAACCGACCAGGTTTCTTCAAATTTGTTGACAACTCTTCGCATGGTGCAAATTCTTCGAAGTTTACCAGCGGTCTTAGCATAACTTCCCAAATTGTTGTAATAGGTTTTCACAATTATAACGCGTTCTTCTTTTGTAAAGTGCTCCATTTTTAATAGTCGGAATAAACGTATGTGACAGCTGCCAGATTTCAGAGATGCCACTTGCATAAACAACAAATCAATGTGTTCGAACTCACGGGCGATGTGTTAACACGAGCGACGTGCTACACGGTACCTGTTTGATTTTTATGAACACATTAGTAAATGTTACATTGGAAAATAAAACAAAAGAATAGTGTTTGTGCTGAAGACTCTTTTGCTATTGCACTTTCTTTTTTCTTACATCTGCTTTAACATTAGATTTAATATTGTTAAAATGAATAAAACAATATTTCACTGAAATAATTGTTGTTGTCTTGTCATAAACAGAGCGACAGTAGAAAGTATTGAATAGTATAGAGAACTTATGGTGCTCCTTTTCCGCTCTCATGTAGAGAGTCTGAGTAAATGAGCATAAACTAGTCTCATTCTCTTTATATAATATTTCAATATAAATGCGCCATTTCGACATTGTTATTACATAAAACAGTACAAAAAGCATCAATGTTTCAAATGGCATCAATGTTTCACATCAAAATTATGAATGGACCAAGTTGTGATAAAAAAGAGAGTAATACGTTTTGAATCATTCACCAGATTTCGGCAGTGCTTTTGAATCATACAACTCGTTCCAGGAGTTCTCTATACTATTCATTACTCTTTGGCGACGACGACCTTCTTGTTTGTTCTCTACCACTACATCAATACCATCATACTTATTATCAGGCAGAGATTATGGTTGTACAAAACCACGCATATGATGCTAATGCTGCATGTTGTTTGCATGTGTTCACTTTGATAGATTGCTCTACTCGTGACTAAAGATGTTAATACATCGAAAATAATTATACTAAACGTAAAAAGTGTAATCTTACTGAGACACCCTTTTATATGACATAATATTTTAACCAATTATATGTACCACATGTAACAAGCGATAACACTCGTTGCAACTGACTACGGCATCACCATGAGAAGCGTTATTTTACCTCGTTTAATACTGATGGCAACACTGTCCAGTATAAGTAATAATATCAAGTATAACTATTTATAAAAGCGGTAACATTCGTTGCAGCAGACAACGGCATCACCTTGAGAATTTTTAGCCGTAGTTTGGTTAGAAGCACGCGATTATCGCTGCCTAAATTGAAAAGAAAACGGATATATAGCGATAGTAATCAAAAATATGGAAACTCTTAAAAAAAACAGTGCGAACATTGCGGAAATCTCTGTGTCGCAAAGTCCTCGCTAAGTTTGGGTAAGTGATGCATACAAATCAAAACACGCCTATTACTTGATCTCGATTAATGCTGATGGCAACACTGTCCAGTATAAGCGACCATGAAAAATCATTTCAACACTTCCTCTACATCCACCACAGATAAAACGATTGTCGTGTGCAGTCGACATAATGCTTTCTCCCATCCTTTAAAGGAATGCAATAGATCTTGGTTCTTTTTTCAATTTCCTTTTTAAGGAAAAAATCTGTCGAAGTAGCATAAATGTCACCGTATCTCCTCTCTGTGCAGTTTAACATATTCTCTTTCATTCTTTATGACAAGGGAAAGACAGTTTTTGCTTCCACTTGAACTGAGTTTCAAAGGGAAATCCGATAGAAAGACATCAAGTGGAATGTTGAAGAGGGAAATAAGCTTCGGCTGAAGGTGAAAATGGTCGCGTGGAAACTGCAACACTTGTATACATGAAAATTTAAATTCAAAACCAAGAATGTGTGTCAATGCCTGTGAACTGGGACTGAAACCGAAACTGGTAACTGCAGCGGTATAACCCGCAAAATATTTATCACTCCTACACTTGTATATTTTCTCTTCCTCTTGCATCTTTATTAACCACTTTTGCATTGCATGTATGTACGTAATGGGGTGAAAATACAAGAAGAAAAAAACACTGAATTTTTAATTAAAACTTTAAGTTTAAAGGCCCAAAGCAAACGAAAAATACTGGTAGGGAGACAAGAGATGAAGAGGCTATTCCAGATAGAGCGAGAAAAAGAACTCCACCACATCAGACAATAAAACAAGTGATGAAAACGCAAAGAAGCTAAAGAAAATTCAGCTGGAAAAGCGAAAACTATAACCGCATAGATGATGGTGATTGTAAAACGGCGACACGCTTTACATGATGTTGTACACGGTTACTGAATATTGGCACGTGATACGCTGAAAGATGGCTTAAGCCAAACGAAGCAAAGAGAGCACAATTAACGGCAATACGATAAAACTGAATTTATTTCAAACCAAGGTATTGAATTACAGCCATCCGCTTGGGACGCTTAAAGAGTAGACAAACATCTATTGACAACAATGTGGATTAATTTATTGTCTTATTATGACAATTTCGTTTATGACAGCAAATCTTTAACCCTCTAACCGGCAGATCCGCCAAAAGGCGGGGTTAATATAAACCGCCAGAAAACATATTAAAAAAAAAAATTTTCCCCCAATTTTTACATCCCCGTTTCGTTAAATATGTGCATAGTGTGGCAATATTGGTTTTATTGTTGTGGGTGACAGCTGTTAATTGCTGTGCTTATCAGAGTGCAAAGTTTGTTTACAATTTGCAAAAAAAATTATTTGTGCAGAAAGTGAATTTTCGAAAAATAAAAAAATTAGTTTGAAGTGTTCTGATCTTTGACAAAAAATTATCTGTAAGTACATTTATTATTGTAGAATGTGATGAAAAAATACAAATTTGCATTCCGGAAAAGCTAAGGCTTCCAGGACCCAAAAACCCCACTACGTCTAAAGGCGGACTTGCCTGTTGCGGGGTAATTTTTTCCGTTTGCTAATTTTTGTGTTTTTTTACTCTATATCGTTTTTATTGCATGAACTATCATGATTTAACTACAAAGTTATTTATTTCATATCAGGTTTGTCTATTAGAAGTGAAGAAAATGTATTCGCGTAATCATAAACGCAGCAGTTTGTCGCGGATGACCGAAGAAGAGATCGTTAGGTTTATGGAATCTGTGGAAGATGAAGAAAATGATTCTGAATATGAGTTGAACGAAGGAGAAAGTGATGATGACGAGTTTTTGATATGCGATGATGACCTTGCACATATGAGTAACTATATTGAGCAATTGGAAAATGCATCCAGCAGTGACTTCTTCTCGACAATTAGCAGTTTAGATGCCAACCATGAAGATACTATAACGACAAGTGAGCATAAATACCTTTTATGATACCTTTTAAATAATTATAATTTCTTTCCTTTTGGCAGCGGCGCCAGCTTGCTCCCATACCTCCCACCCACCATCCGCCATCACATACCTCTCATCATCTGAACCACCACCACCCCAACCAACCTCCCAACCCATTCACATACCGTCCATACCACCACCAACTGCCCATTATCACCTCCAGGAAACTTGGACGGAGCGCAGGTGTCACCACGAGCCGACCCACCGTCCCGTGTTTCCAAGGTCACTATCTCCACGGTTGGTTCCTCCTCGGTACCCCCTCTCACTCCCACCCATACATACCGACCACCACCCTCCTAACCTACCCACCACCCACACATACCTCTACCCACCCCTTACTTCCCATCCATACGACCCACCCACCCACACACTTATATACCTTCCATCCGCACACTCATAACTCCTAAAGACCCACACATGCCTCCCAATTGCCACCTCCAAATACCTTCCACTCTTACTTCCCATCCACACACACAAACACACCACAAATATCCCTACCACTCGCTCACCCACCCCCAAACACACACAGATAATTCCCACATACCCACACATGCCTTCCAATCACCCACATCTCCCACAAATACCTACCACTCGCTCACCCACCCATATATACCTCCCACCCCCACACACATATATACCTCCCACCCACACGTACATAGCTCCCACTCACCCACCCATACATAACTTCCACTCACCCACACATACATCCCACCCACACATGCCTCCCACACCCACCCACATATACATCCCACCCTCCCAACTACCCACCCACACATATCCCCCACCCACCCATACATCCCACCCACTCCCATACCTGCCACCCACTCCCATACCTCCCACCCACCATCCGCCATCACATACCTCTCATCATCTGCAGAAGTAGCTGACGTTCTGTGCAACATTCAAAAAAGCAGCAAAAACCCAGTTGGACGACCCTCTACCGCTTGCTCAAATTACTCGGAGCCAAAAATGAGAAAAACTTACGCACCTCCAGCTGACATAAGGTACGATGGCATTGGTCATATTCCCGATCATTTAGATCGAACCGGAAAGCGGATGTGTAAAATGCCTGGTTGTAAAGCAGAAACGCAAATGTTTTGCACCAAATGCAACCTCAATTTATGTTTGTCGGCAAATAAAAAATGTTTTCAGCTTTTTCATACTCAATAATCTTGATTAGTTTTCTTATTTGCAACAACTGTAATAATTTTGTGCCTTTTTTTCAATAATAAAAATATATATAAAGAAAATTCGTGCACTATTTTAAATACGACATACCAGGCAAGTCCGCCTAAAGGCTGGGTACATAAATTTACTTCTAGGGGGGAAACCCTTTGATTTTTTGAATTTTTGACTTCAAATTCGTTTTTTTCAACCTCAAATTAGCCTATATGAATTTTTTCATTGAAAACAAAAATTCGCCGGTTAGAGGGTTAATTTGTTTGCCCTAAAAATTAATTTTTGTGTTGCTTTCTGAACTTGTTGCCACAAACAGCAGCAAAGTTTGGAACCCTTCACGCTTGTAGGCGTGTACAGAGACTGGGCAGATGTTTGTACTAATGTTTGTAAAATTTTACAAAACTACAGATAGACAGAAAGTCACATGACTTGTCAGGGGCCACTCGGTTGGAACGAAGTTCTTTCGATATATATATTATGAACTACTTAGTTCCAACACGCCTAAGGCGCCCGTTGAAAAATACGATAATTTAAATGGGTCTTTAAGAATATATACTTTTTTAAAATTATATACTTTTTTAAGAAATTTTTTTGTTATAGAATGTATTTTTTTTAAAGTATATTCTTAGGTACTTTTGTAAGAATATGTATTATCTTTTCCCAAAAAGGTTATTTTTTAAAGACAATTACTTCTTTTATTAAATGCGAATGTTTTTTTTTTAACAAAATTTACTATCTTTAGGAAAAAGTACTTTCTTACTTAAAACCGATGATGGTATGATTTTTTTTTACAAAGAATTGCTTTTTTTAAGAACAGGTACTTTCTAAAGAAGTAGTACTCTTTTTGGGAAAAGGTTATTTTTTTAAGAAAATTTACTTGTTTTTTTTTTGTTTTTAAGAAAAGGAATTTTTATAAGAAAGGTATATTTTTAAGAGAATATTTCTTTCAAGAAAATGTTTTTTTTTAATAAATGGGATTTGTTTTTAGAATTGGCGCTTTTTTAAAGAATAGGTAAATTTTTAAGTCTTGGTACCTACTTATCTCAAGAAATTTATTTTGTTTCACAAAAAGGTAATCTTTAAAGAAAATACAGTTTTTTAAGAAAAGGCATTTTGTTGTAAGATAATTCACTTTTTAAGAAAAGGCCCTTATTTAAAAAAATAATATTTTTTTTAAGAAAATGTACTTTTTGTAAGAAAATTTACTTTTTTAAGCAAATGTACTTCTTTAAGATAAAGTTTTTTTTAAAGAAAAGTTACTATGTTTAAAAATATGAATAGGTCTTATTTTTTAAGATTTTTTAAGTATTTTCCTTTTTTTAAGAAAATTCACTTATTTAAGAAAATGTTAAATTTTTAAACTTCTTTCACTTTGGATTTTCAAAATTTACTTTTTTTTACTAGAAAACTTCAAGAAAACTTCTCATTAAATAAGAAATTTCCCAAGGTGTGTGAGACATCTAGTTTATTTTATTCTCTATGATCCAAGCCGTTAGTCAAGACACAAACCAAAGCAAAAGTAACTAATAGTGGTCTTCATGAAAGCTCGAAAGAACCTCGTAAACTCGAAAACACCGTAAACTTGCACAGCAAACGTCAAAACAAACAAATTTCCCATACAAAGCGACTTGCTCAAAAATGGAAAGTTTTCGAGGCAAATTTGCTGCGCAAACGTGGGATGGAGAAACGTGTAAACTTTTGACATTTCGTTGTCATCTGACTAGGATGGATAAATAAGGTGATAGCACTAGAACAGTAGAAAAAGTACAGATACATAATACATGCAATTGCTACTGCTACCACCTTATGTATCCATCTTGGTCAGCTGATATGGTTTTGAGCACAACTACGCTGAGCAACTTTACCTGGTGCCTCATGCAACGGTGCGAGGGAAACTTGCGCTGAGCAAAAGTTCTCGGCTTTCACGTTGGCATGAATGCCACTAATATAGCTGATAATAGTTTGTTGTAGCATAATAGGGTTAAAACAAAAGATGTTTAATTTTTTTTTTTTGATTTAGCCTCCATCCCGCAACGTGCGTTAAGAAACTTCGTTCCAAACAAAATCCTCAGAAATGTTGACTACATATTTCCGCAGGTGTAATACAAAGTTGCTCGCACGAAAGAGCAGCAACATGTTGCGGACACCATTCTAATATATATAGAAAATTGTAGCCACCAATAATATTGTATGGAGCAGTGATGGCATTCAATTTCTCAAAACAAAAATTGATTATTAGTCCAAAAAAAAAAAAAAAAATATAAATAAACACAAAGAAAAATATACTCGTCAACTCTGACATAGAGCTGGTTTCCCGTTACATACTATGAAGGAATTTGGGAGAGCTTCTCACAACCAGTGAGCTGTGCGCGTTATTGTTTTGCACTCATTACCACACATTACTGGCCAATTTCACCGCAAAACCAGTTGATATTGTTCCATGTTTTCATACAAACGACGTTAGTAGCAACCTTATTCTGATGACCAATTTTGTAGCGACACCAGTCGATATTTCTTAAGGTCGTGTTAGACTATTGGTGGAACGATTTTCAGACTGAGAAATGGAATGAAACTCTCTACCATTTGACAGAAATCGTTCTGTCATTTTGCTGGCGATTTACACTGTCAGCTTCGGAGAATGCAAAATCATCTGTCTGCAAAGTGATAAATAAAATACAATACATATAAAATACAAATAGAATACAGATAACAGCGAATTCTGAACAAAGACCAAACATAGGCTAAAAATGGCGAAATGTAAGCTTTTATTACCGATTACTTTGTATTTGGTCGTTTCATTCAAAATGCAACCCTGATGGTATAATTTTTGGAGCAAAATCAAAAAATGAGAAAAATCCGACCGATCTGTCAAAATTTTGTCTGCAAATTACCTACGTAGCCATGAAAAAGTTTCTCAAAATACCGTTCGGAACCGGTGTAAAACTGTAGATCCCAATCAGTGAGTGAAAAATTATAAAGCACACATCTCACTGGTTTGGAGAAGATCTTCCCAATCCCTAAATGGGACGTAATAGGAAACGGTATTTTTATGAGAAATTCATACTACAATCTTACAAGGCAGGAATAGTTCTTACGCTGCGATATTTGTCAGCAACATATCAGTGTTAAACATTACGCTATTCTTTGTTTTAGAGTTTTTACATACTTACGAAATTGTTGATTATAACACTTGAATGAGAGAAGACAAGATTGATCATTTCTCCCAAAGACTGGGATAACCTACTGTTTCTTGTGCGAATGAAGTAAGTACCAGTCTTATTTTGATGACCAATCTACCACCGAGTCAAATTTATATTGCTTAAAGGTTTTCGTGCATCAGCCTTAGTCTCTAAAGTATTTGGTAATAACTAAATGAAAAAAAAATTAAACAACTTTTGTTTTAACACTATTATGCTACAACCCACTATTATCAACCATATTGGGTACTTTTGCTTTGGTTTGAGTCTAGACTAACATATGTTGGAAAATTTCTTGTTTAATGGGAAGTTTTCTAGGTGGAGCCTATAACCAATATTTCATATATATTCGAACCCAATACAAAGTAAATTGAGAAAAGCCAAAGTAAAAGAAAATTAAAAAAAACATTTTCTTAACTAAGTGCATTTTCTTAAAAAAGGTAAATTTTCTCAAAAAAATAAAAATTCATATTTGTAAACAAATTACATTTTCTTAAAAAACCCTTATTTTAAAGAGTACCTTTGCTTAAAAAATGTAAAATTTCTTACAAAGAGTACCTTTTCTTAAAAAAAGGATTTAAAAAAAAAAAATTACTGCAAAAAAATACCTTGTCTTAAAAAAACTACCTTTTCATACAAAAATGACTTTTCTTAATAGTAAATTTTCTTAAAAATAAAATAAACCTGTTATTTTCTTTTCTTGAGATAAGTAGTATTTCTGAAAATAAATACATTTTCTTAAAAAAATAACCTTTTCCTAAAAAGAGTACTACTTTTTAAAAAAGTACATATTCTTAATAAAAGGACTTCTTGTAAAAAAATTTCATACCCTTATCGATTTTTCTTACAAAAAGTACTTCTTCTTAAAAAAAACTTTAACAAAACTCATTTAAAAAAGGACATTCACAGGAAAATATAATACATATTCTTACGAAAAGAACCTAAAATTATAATTTAAAAAAAATAAAAAATACATTGTATAAAAAAATATTTATTAAAAAAAGATTATCATTTTACAAAAAGTATATTTTCTTAAAGATCCACTTAAATTATCGTATTTTTCATTGGGCGCCTTAGAAAGGTTGGAACTAACTATTAGTAGATAATATATTATAGCGAAAGGAGCTTCGTTCCAACCGGGTGTCCCCTGACACCTCATGAGATTTTTCTTGCATTTTATATATCTGCCTCAATTTTTTAGTTGAGAAAAAAAATCAATGAGTGTCCGAACTCACGGGCGATGTGTTAAAACCATTTTGTTACACGGTACCTAAACGATTTCTATAAACACATTAGTAAATGTTAAACTGGAAAATAAAAACAAGAATAGTTTTTGTGCTGGAGTGTCTTTGGCTATTGCACTTTCTTTTTTCTTACATCTGCTTTGACAGAAGATGTAATATTGTTAAAATAAACAAAGCAATATTTAGCTCACATAAATAATTGTTTTGTTTTGTCATAAACAGAGCGACGACAAAAAGTATAGAATAGTATGACGGTACAAACAAATGATAGAAGCACTAGCCCAGTTGATTTGAACTTATTCCGGAGAGAGTTGTTCTCTAAGGTGAAAGTTTGTTTGCTTTTATTCATGTACAACCACCGCTCTCCGAGTGTTGCTGTTTTTGAAATGTTTTCTCTGTAAAAATCACATAGAAAGGTTTTAATTTTCATATTTAAACATTTTCAAAATACCAAATAAAACACACGCATTTTGTAAATGACACTTTTTCCAATTTTGTATACATTTTCATTATTTTTCTATCACCTGAGTTGACACAATACAGGCACTGAGCAGAAACAAAATGCCTGTTGTTTTTGGCTGGTTGTATTTCTTGTCTACCATTATATTTCTACCATGAATAGTATAGATAACTTATTGCACTCTTTTTCGACCCTCATGAAGAGAGTCTTAGTAAAAGAGCATAAACGAGTCTTATTCTCTTTATAGATTATTTCAATATAAATTCACCATTTCGACAATGTTATTACACAAAAATATCCAAAAAACAAAAATGTTTCAAAAGGCATCAATGTTTCACATCAAAATTATAAATGTACCCAGTTATGACAAAAAAAGTGTAATACAGTTTGAATCATTCGCCAGATGTCGCTAGTGCTTTTGAGTCATACAATTCGTTCCATGAGCTCTCTATACTATTCAATACTCTTTGGCGACGACGACCTGCTTGTTTGTTCGCTGGCGCTACATCAATACCCTCACATTTACGATATTTTCACACCGGGACTATTGTTGTACAACAACCACGTATGTGATGCTGACGTTGTGTGTTGGTTGCATGTGTTTACTTTGATAGTTTTCCCTACCCATGCCTATAGATTTTAACACATCAAAAATTTCTGATTTAACTTTAAAATAAAGTTTTTAACAGAGTTAATTGCATAACAGAGCTCTGCTAAGTAAATTGGTTTGTATCTTTGCTATTTTAAATACTAACTAATCTTCCCGACCATTAGTTTCTGTTCAAATCATGCAGTCGTTATGACATCTGTCACACTTTCAACAATTCGTCCATTAAAATTCAATTAAGTATTTATCATAACGCTTAGATAAATAGTTAAATATAAAACAAATATGATTGTTTTTCTATTCAATTGGGACAAACACAATAGAAGTTAAAATACAATTAACCTTAAAATGAAAAGAAGCGACAAATGAACGATATATAAGTACGATATAATAAGATACTCACAAAGTGGATTCATACATATGTATGTCTGTATCTTTCGAATGCACATTAAAAAGGGTTATTAGCCCGACACAATACATGAGACATTAACAGCTAGAGATAGATATGGTGATATATCTATAGATGGTTGATATGTGTACGCGCTTCCAATGTGCCATCTTCCTCGTGCATGAAAGAAGTCATTAAAATCCGATTTGCTGTAGTGACTTCAAGCGCGAAGAGCAAAGCGTCACTGGGGTTTGAAAGAAAAGAAGAGAACAATATAGTCATAAAATGTAATTAGTAAAAACTCCGTTTTGGGTCCTCAGCCAGCCAGCCAGCCAAGTGAGTCAATCATTCACTCATCCATCTCACCCTTTCGCCATTCATAGGAGGCCAATAGCACAAGAAACAAACGAACCGAAAATTTGAAACAAATAACTGTCAAACTGTCACGGCTGGTGGAAGTGCTGGATATACCCCTACATTCATTTATAGCAATGAGACGACATTCGTACCTCTCTATCTGGTATATGCGTTCCCTTTACCGGTAATGTATCGAGTGAATGAAAATCACCACTTGCGCTGCCACTGCCGCTGTCTCGTCATTTATGATGAGATAACAATAAGTCAAAAATCAATTAGGACGGATTAAATTGTCCATGCGAATGAGTTCTTCTCTTCTCTCGCAAGAAGCAACACAAAGCCAACACAAACCAAAGCGATAGATAGAGATTGGACGACCTCCGCAAAGTGGAAGGATTGTGTGTGTGTGTGTTGGCAACAAAAGCTGGCCAAATTGGGCGTAAGAAGATTTAAAAGATTAAAGATCACTTAACGTCATGGAATCGATGGTGTTTCAATAGAAGTATCTAATGGTTTTGCCCACTGTTAAGGGTGTACCAAAAGATGTAACGAGATATTTTGAGATTTTCAAATGTTTGAGTTTAAAATACTTAAGTAATCGAAAGGTTGCTCCAACATGAAGAGGTCAATTGGAGATATACGAGTTGTGCTCTGGGTGAAATATTAATTAGGTTTTACGAAACAGTTATCTTAGAGCTTTAAAAACCACATGAGGTGTCAGGGGACACCCGGTTGCAATGAAGATCCTTTCGCTATACAGGGTGATTCAGGAAGTTCCGTACAAATTTCTCCAGCGTATTCCTTGGCTCATTTCATGAAGAAAGGTCCACTGGGACCATGTCCGAAAATGCAAGGGTGCAAAATGGCAGCGGGTTCAACATTTTCGGATTGGCGGTCGGAGGGTAGTAGGGTAAAGTTGCTAACTTCTGAGCCAGTGGTCGGATTTTTTTGAATCAATCAAAAAAAAAGTAGAAAAAAGTCAAATCGCCGAGATACAGAGCTTTCGGAAAAAATAACCTCAATTTGCAGCCAGATGGCAGGTAACTTATATTTTTTGTTTTTTGTTGAAAGATAGCCATACCTCTTACCTTTCCAAAATGACCAAAACGAAGCCCAGAAGTCTTACCGTTTCAAAGTTATAACCATTTTACTGAAAAAAGAACGAAGCCCAGAGGTCTTACCGTTGATTCTGACCTCTTAAAGACCTTTCCAACAAGCCCAAAAACAAAAAATCCGACCACTGGCTCAGAAGTTAGCAACTTTACCCTACTACTCTCGGACCGCCAATCCGAAAATTTTGAACCCGCTGCCATTTCGCACCCCTTTCATTTTCGGACATGGTCTTAGTGGACTTTTCTTCATGAAATGAGCCAAGGAATACTCTGGAGAAATTTGTCCGGAACTTTCTGAATCACCCTGTATATTATGTACTAGTTAGTTCCAACACGCCCAAGGCGCCCGTTGAAAAATACGACAATTTAAATGGATCTTTCAGAAAATATACTTTTTGTGAAATGATAAACTTTTTTTTAACAATTTATTTGTATGTATTTTTTAAAGTATATTTTTAGGTCGTTTTTGTAAGATTATGTATTATATTTTCCCGAAAAGGTCCTTTTTAAAGAGAGGTAGTTCTTTTATTACAAGCAAATGTGTTTTTTTAAGAAAATGTAATATTTTTAACAAGAAGTACTTTCTATAAGAAAAAGCCGTAAAAGCATGATTTTTTTTAAGAACAGGCACTTTTTAAAGAAGTGGTACTCTTTTGAGGAAAAGGTTATTTTTTAAGAAAATGTACATATTTTCAGAAAGGATATTTTATTTCAAAAAAAGAAAAGAAAAGAAACGAAAAGAAAAAGAAAAAGAAAAGGTTCTTTTAAGAAAGGGAATTTTTGTTCGAAAATGTATTTAAAATATCGGTTCCAGGTAAATATTTAATGAGATGGTGAAGAAATCATTTTGGCCTGAAGGTGTGTTGGTTCGGAAGTTTTTCATAGAGATCGGAATCGTTCCGATGGGGATACTAGATTTCCACCCGCGGTCAGTGTCTCAAAAAACTAGGTGCTTCAATTATATTCCTATATCAAAATGTAAGACGTCTTAATTCTAAACTGAAAAATATTTATTTGAATAGTATTGACTGTGGTTATGGTGTTATACAGTAGTGTGCGATGAAATAGAGTCAACCTAATCAACATTTTCAAAACAAAATCAAATGTAGAAAAATTTAATTTTGTTTATAACTTTTATTTTTAATTGTTCAATTAAGAACTAGATATAACATTTTAGAACATTAATGTCGTAATTTAAAATTAAATCATTAGGTATAAATCAAAATATGTCAAAATGCCCCGTGATGATGTTTTGTTTAATACAGTGGTATAATATGGAGTGTCCATTGTCTGTTCAATTTGGAATAAAGGTTCTGTCCCAATGTAAGAGTAACAACCCCGTACCATTATGTTTCCGCTACCACGTTTAACTGTTTGAAGAAGATTACTCTTATCATAATTACCCAATCTGACTTTAGTTTCAGCTGTCCTTTTCACATATTCCTTGGCAAAATGCAACATTTTTTTTAACGTTCCGTTTGAATAGAAGTGGAACTTTTCGGACATTTTTGCCTTTAAATTGTTTTTAGTTAGCATTTTTCTTAATGTAGAGGTGTCAACATCCCGATCGTATTGCTTTGTAAGGGCGGAAGAGGTAACAAAAGTCGAATTCTACGTGGCGCAATATTTTTGGTTCCAAATGTTCTGAAATTTTCATGGATTGGGGTTATATTTTATTCCGGTCTCCAACATATTCTTTGAGCATCCAATTATATCAGTAATTTGTATGTAGCTTCTGAATTCTTTTATCGTCTCTTTTATTCTTTCTTGGCGCTCATGATTGCAATATTTACATCGGCCCATTTTGGATCGTCAATAATGACAATTTATTAATGCTACTAATAAACATTAATCATATTTAGAAGCTAATCTTTGTTTTCAAATTGAAATCCAAACTACCATTAACCATTTAAAAAAAAAAAATATTTTTTTGTAATTGACTCTATTTTATAGCACACGTCATTACATAGCCTTTGAAATACTGACACTGACCTGGAGAACAGTAGTGTACAAAATTTTTTAAAAATGACGGCATTATATTCAGCAGAGGACCGGTCAATCAGGTTCAGAATTTCTTGACATGAAACATCTTGGACCACTGATTTGCAGAGAATAAAAGTTTTGACGAGTGTGTGACTCTATTTCATCGCACACCACTGTATGTTAAAGGCTGTGTTTATTGTAAAACTCATTAGGGGTTTTATAGATTCAAATTTTCTCGTGAGTCAAATAAATTTTAATGTTCCCTGTAGACAAACCCGATATTTCTATCCTATAAAAATACCGATTGTCCGTTATAATTACGATTACTACAATCCTTTTCGCCGCGTTTGCCTCATTTGCAATGAGATCTAAAATTCCATCTCAAGTAGAGATATTGTGTTTCAGAAAAAGGTACTCTTTAAAGAAAAGTAATTTTTTGAAAAAAAATAATTTTTTTGTACGAAAATTTATTTTTTTTTTAAAAAATTTACTTTTTTAAAATAAAAATTAATTTTTTTAAGAAAAGGTAGTTTTTGTAGGACAATTTACTTTTTTTAATCAAGGGTACATCTTTAATAAAAGGTATTTTTTTTTAAGAAAAGGTACTTTGTTTAAGAATATGAATAGGTATTTTTTTTAGAAAATTTACTTTTTACGTACACTCCGGTTCACTTATTTAAAGGCACTAAAAATTCCATATTAAACTTAATTCCATTAAAATTAGTTAAAGTGCATTTATACACATGAGCCAAAAAAATAGCAGATTTTTTGGACTTTTTGTTATAAATTGCTCAAAAATTTTAATTTTTTTATATCTCCAGATGTCTAGCTTCCATCTCCATTTTGAAATTCTGCAATCGGTTACAAATTGCAAAAGACACAGGCTGCTGAATATGGAATTTTTAGTGCCTTTAAATAAGTGAACCGGAATGTAAGTAAGAAAATGTTCTTTTTCTAAACTTCTTTCACTTTGGCTTTTCTAAATTTACTTTTTATTGGGTTTAAAACTACAATATATACTAAATATTGGTTCCAGGGTCCACCTCGAAAGCTTCCCATTAAACGATATTTTTAATTTTCCAACATATTGGAGACATCTAGTTAGTCTAGACACGAACCAAAGCAAAAGTAAACAATATTGTTGATAATACTGGGTGGTAGCATAATAGTGTTAAAACAAAAGTTGTTTAATGTATTTTCATTTAGCCCCCATCCTGCAACGTGCGAGAAGGAACTTCGTTCCAAATATAAATACGGAATTTGACACAAACCGCTTTCATTTGCAGAGCTGTGGTAGCGACTTATCATAAATCTGTTGTTGCGTTAAAGAGGGCCAGATATAAATAAACACCATTTTTGGCAAAGCGGACGATCGTAAATTAACGCAGTTTATGGAATAGACAGACGACATCGTAAAATTACAGGATTTTTTGGGTTAGACTATACTGGAACATAATGTACTTAATTTTGACAACTTTAATATGCATAGATCTTGGTAACATATGCATTGATTCTCACGAAACTAAAAAATATTTCATATTGAGAAATCGTATAGTGGGAAAGCCCCTACCACACGCTGAAATAAAACTTGGCCTACGTAACATATTCTATCGAACACATTTTGCAGGAACTATGTATATATTTGGGGCAGACCCCAAATATTCATATCTTTGCCAGTTCTAAACTCACTTCTATTTAAATGCAATCATTAGCATGTGTAATCATTATAAATCATTAGCATGTGCAAAGATTTATAATTTTACGTGGAGCCATATGCGTATTCCAGCCCAAACATCCCTATGTTTACTTACCTCGAAGCATTCGTGTGTGTTTCTTCCAAATGAAAGAATGACAATTGAATGCATGAAGCTAAAAGGACCCAGATCAGTCAACATAAGAAACACTTAGGTCATTCACTAACTAAAAGAATAATGTATATAAGTAAATACATTTATACCCTTGCAATGACATTAACTTAGGCTGCGAAAAACTGTCTTTGTTCCTATTTTATAATTTTGATCTCGGCATACGAGTAGCATACACGCTGAAAAATATTAGCCTCAGCAACATATTACAGGGAGCATATCTATGTTTGCAAGCGTTGTTTTAATGAATTCAAAATCTGCTGTTTTTTGTGTCCTTGTTGTCTCTCACGTTTTTGTTTTCAGCAGTTTTCAATAAACAAAACCACATTTGCGCCACAAATTCTTATATTATAACTTATTAATCATTGTGCCTCAAACATGTAATATTTAATAGCAAACACAATGTCTTTGAACACAAGAATACTATATTTGCTGCAAGCTGCAAACAGGTAATATTTGCATACAAGTAACAAAAAATTAAAAATTGTTCAGCGTGTACAAGGTGGACATCAATATGCTTGGTCATCTCATGTATAGTTGATCGACAGTAATGGGTAATTGCTGTAGTCTCGAATACAGCTTGCATATAGTTTCTATGGCAATGACGTTTCGTCTAATCCACAGTGCAATTTCCTCGTTTGGCATGTATTTTGTGTATAAGCCAGTGCAATGGCCTAGTAGCTCTTATGCGTATACCCACCTCTTTTGAATAGCCTCCAAAGCCTACTTTGCCATCTAGTTTTGAGTCACCACTGAAGAAGCCTAAATCCTTTATATTACCTGGTTTGCTACTCTTCCAGTCATATCTAACTTTCTTAATATTGAATAAGTTTCTCTCAAATGTAGACGTGATAAAATAGTAAGTTTGTTTATTAGTAATGAGTATTTGGGTAAAGTGTATTATTTCCTTTTAAATTTTTTTCCGATTTCTAATTCCATAACGGCAAAATGTTTTTCTATGTACACAAATCGTGTTCGGTTATGAAGTTAATAATTTTGCAACCCAATTCATTATGTTTTATTTTGCCACAGTTTCGCAACTTTTTCCATGTCATATGTGAAGCCATTAACGTCATTAACCCTGACCCTGACAGAGTAACTTGCTACAGTGTGGCACTGTACTACTCGTATATGATATGTATGTAAACAAATATTAGGGTGTGCTGAGAAATGTTTTTTTTTTGCAATTTTCAATTGGCTGATTACGCAAATACTTTCGTACTTACATAGAAGGCCTCAAACAACCTAGAGGCTTCAAGTGCTGTACAAAGTGAGGATAATGTGTTTCTTCAATCGGCTCTATCTCTAGCTTTTCTCCCCCAGTTGGTAGCGCCAAACTTTCGCAGACAATCTTCCACCTGGTCTTTCCAGCGAAGTCCCGGTCGTCCTATTTTTCGATGTCCTTCGAGTACGTCTTCGAATACATTTCTCACTGGGTCATTCTGATTTATTATACTGGCGGGGCCTAGCCAGTGTAAACGCGCTATTTTGATTCGCATAACTACGTCGATGACGGGCTACTGATTACGGGAATGTCAATCCTTGTTATGCAGAAGTTCATTTGACATCCAAACAAAGGTTACCTTTTCCATTTATAGAGTATTTAGTTGATCGACGAGGCGTCCCACTTTCATCCATATTTAATAGCAGTGTGGAATTGTGCAAAATGTTGTGGAATACCAAATTTAATTGAGATTTGTTGTACATTTTGGGATTTTCCGTGTATACTGGACAATTGTAGGCAAAATAATTGTATGACGGTTTCCAAAGTGGGCGCGACAACGTTCTTTATATTTAACTACAAAGTCGAATACCCAGTACCGAATTTCATTACGATCGATTACGTTTCAAGGAGGCTATGGTGTAGGTTAAGCAGACATGTTTGCAACAGAGGTACCAGAAAGGGACCTGTAAATTCTGTCATTTTAAATATCGAGTTGCAATAGACGAAATATCGCTGAAGACCAGATTTCATATTGATCGTGGATGATTACTGGCGTTATTGTGACGACTAACAGGCGGTCAGACAAGTTTTGTATAATTATCAAAATGGGCGTGGAATATTGCTTAATACCAAACTGCCTTGATGTCCGTACTGTCATAAGAAAATTGTGCTAAGTAAGTTTTTAAGTAAGTTTTGTATGGGAGGTACCAAAGTGGGCGTGATTATTATGTCAATTTGCCTAGCTAAGCTAGTATTTTGCAGAAAATAGATCAAACACTTGCGTTAAAGTTAATCACTTATATCAGGGGAAGTTTCACGAAAAATTTGTCGATTTTTCTCCAGAAGGGGCGTGGTCATAACGCCCACTTTCAATCCACAAATACTGTTTCATATCTAATCCACAATCAGCCAGCCAGACGCACGAACTTGGTTCAATTGACTTCAAAATACCGAAATTGAATTTGGTTCAAAGATACCTGAGTCTAATATGACTCCGTAACGCAATGTGAGTAGCTTTCCCCAGGTCCTTGTTGGGACGTAATGGGAACCTATTTATTTACGTATTTAATCTTACTCCGTAAATATGTAATACATTTTTATATCAAATGATATATACCCCCAAGTGGTTGAGGATATAAAAGAGCGTGACCAGATTTGCTGGAAAAACAATATTCTGGAAAAAATCTTAAAACAGTTTTGCTCACATGCATAATGTAATTCATAACTAATGTAATTCATAGCGCAGCCATTTTATTACCCGCTAAGTAGTTCGGGTTGACATTCGGATTGTCTGCAATAATATCACGACTAGTGTAATAGAATCGGCGCTATCGACCCTTGGAGCCAACGTATACCTTATACAGATAGTGTATGAAATGAGACGAGTCACCGCCAATCGGTTACCTTAAGCCTCTACAAGTTATTTTTACAGAAGCACACCTCTAGGAGATGAAGACGCAATCGAATAATCAGCCATGAGAAGCATTTTTAGCAATCACTCGGAACCGGCGTAAGACTGTAGATCCCAATCAGTCAGTGTAGAACTACAGCACGTATATGTAGTTCTGACCACCTTACATTTCCTTCGACGGGACTTGCCGCCGACGCTTTAGAGTATGCGGAAGTCTTTCTAAGGAAACTGTTCGGAACTAGCATAATATCCAAAGATGTCAGAATAATAAATCATTTAAAAAAAATTGACTTTACTTCTTGAGAAATATGCTGTGATAGGGCAGAAAAATTACGTGCAAGATTTCAACACTCGACAAAATGAATTGAAGGCAATATTTGTATAAAGTAGTACCTCGTTTTGCTATTCTAGAGCCCATTTTGAAAAGGTAAAGAACATCTTTCCATTATTTTTTTTATGAGTTTTAAAAAAATATTGAACTTGGGTTATTAGTTTGCTAGCTTATGCAAAATGGCACGGACAAAGCATTTAATCAAAAAACAAAATGGGGCGTACCATTTCCACAACCTCTTGGAACGCCGAAGTGACGGTTTGTGGTGATAGGGGCACTTATTACGAAAAAGGTCCGAGGAGTCAGAAGCTAGAATTTTCAAGTGCTTTTTGTCGGCGATGTTTCAGAAAGTATGCCGAAATGATAGTTTTTCATTCGGTTCCAAACGATGTACGCTTAGGAATAGACCGATTATGTTAGTTTTTGGTTTGCATTTCCTTTTGGAACGAAGTACTTTATCGCACGTTTCGGGATCGGGGTTAATTAAAAAAAATTAATCACCGTTTTTTAACACTATTATGTTACAGCCCAGTAGTATCAACTATATTGGGTACTTTTGCTTTGGTTTGTGTCTAGACTAATATGTGTTGGAATTTCTTGTTTCATGTGAAGATTTGTAGGTGGAGCCTGTAACCAAAATGTATACGTAGTATATATCGTAGTTTTGAACCCAATAAAAAGTACATTTAGAAAAGCCAAAGTGAAAGAAGTTAAAAAAAAGAAAATTTCCTTAAAAAATTGCTTTTCTTAAAAAACGAAAATTTTCTGAAAAAAATACCTATTCATATTCTTAAACAAAGTACCTTTTCGTAAACAAATATCTTGCCTTAAAGATGTACCTTTGCTTGGAAAAAGTACAGTTTCTTACAAAAAGTACCTTTCCTTAAAAAAAGTATTTTGTTTTTAAATAAATACCTTTTCTTATAAAAGTAAATGTTCGTACAACAAATAGCCTTTTCTTAAATAACTACATTTTCTTTAAAGAGTACATTTTTTGTGAAAGAAAATAGCTGATTTTCAAATTTAGTTGTCTTTTAAGATCCTCGTAATTTTTTTTTTTTTTGTTTCGTCCAGCGAATGTGAGTTCGAACCCCACCCGCGGAATTTAAATTTTTTACACTAACCGGAGAAAACATGATCTTTTAGCCTAAAGGCAATTACAACTTTAAGAAAAATAGCCTTTCTTTAGATACCTACTCTTAAAAATTTACATATTCTTGAAAAAAGGACAAAATATAACAAATTTTTCTCATTTCTTAAAAAAAAACTTTTCTTTAAAATAAATCTTCTCTTAAAAAGAACATTTTATTCAAAATAAACCTTCTCTTAAAAAAACCTTCTGTTACAAAAATTCCTTTTCTTAAAAGTACATTTTCTTAAAAATAGAATAATACCTTATCTTTTCTTGAGGAAGAATTTCTGAAAATAAATAAATTTTCTTAAAAAAATAACCTTTTGGTTCTTCTTTAAAAATTACCTGTTTTTAAAAAAGGTACTTCTTTGTATAAAAATTCAGACCCTTGGGCCTTTTCTTCCAGAAAGAACTTTTTCTTAAAAATAGTAAGTTTTCTTAAAAAAATCAATGAGTGTTCGAACTCACGAGCAAGGTGTTGACACCTTTTTGTTACACGGTACTTAGTCAACTTCTATAAATACATTAGTAAATGTAACATTGGAAAAAAAATAATTTCTTACATCTGCTTTAACATTAGATGTAATATTGTTAAAATAAATATAGCAATATTTAGCCCACTGAAATAATTATATTTGTGTTGGCATAAACAGAGCGACGACAAAAAGTATTGAATAGTATAAAGAACATATTGCACTCTCTTTCCGCTCTCATGTAGAGAGTGAGTAAAAGAACATAAACCAGTCTTATTCTCTTTGTAGTATATTTCAATATAAATGCTCCATTTCGACGATGTTATTGCATAAAATAATACAAAAAACATAAATGTTTCAAAAGACATCAATGTTTCACTTCAAAATTATGAATGGACCAAGTTATGATAAAAAGAGAGTAATACGTTTCGAATCATTTGCCAGATGTCGCCAGTGATTTTGAGTCACTCAATTCATTCCATGAGTTCTCTATATTATTCAATACTCTTTGGCGACGACGACATGGTTGTGTGTTCGCTGCCGCTACATCAATACCATCATACTTATTTTCAAACAAAGACTGTTGTTATACAACAACCACGTATATGATGCTAACGCGGTGCGTTGTTTGCATGTGTTTACTTTGGTAGATTTTCCTACCCTTGCGGATAGATGTTAACCCCTAAGTTTCCAGGAAATAAAATAATTATAAAGAAATTTATTTTTAAAAACTTGAAAAAGTTTCAAAAAACTTTAGGGCTCGGAAGGATATCTACATTATAAATAAAGTTAATTTAAAAACTTAAAGCGAAAGTTGTTTAAAAAAGGGGCCATGCTCAGGTTTTTTCTATTCTGAAACTCTGTGCATCGTATGGCAATATTAGTGTAGTGTAAAAGTTTTCCCTCCATGGGTTGTAATGGGAAATTGTTTATTTCTTTTTTCTGGTTTATGAACATCGTGGATCATAGTAACTGGCTCTCAGGTGGGGTTTAAACTCCATAAACTTGGGCTTAAACTCGTTAGACCGTGGTATCACATTTGACTCAAAAGTTATTTTGACGATTACCATCTACACCTAAACCACCTAACCATGATCATAATAACTCATTGTAAGAACCAAATATTGGCTACATACACTGAAAGAAAATTTTAAAATCAAATCAATGATAACTGTTCATCAATTGTTCTTCATTGAATTGATGGCAAATGTCATCAATCCGATGAAAATGTTCTTCAATTTGAAGATTGTGCGTTTGTTCACCTTTTTCAACTACATTGAATTGATTATATTTTTTACATCAATCTATCATTTTAGTTTGGAATAAATATGAACGTAGTATTGAAAAAATAAATGAAAAAGAAAACAAGTAGTAGAAAATTGAAAATAAAGACACAATAGAAAAGAGTGCAATGCATATAGGAATAGAGCAATAGCGCAAAAATATCCACGCTATGAACATTTTGTATGTTGTCTTATACGACACTTTGTTCTTGTGGATTTTTCACGAAGAAAAATAGGCCAAATATTTTGGCACCTCATTAACAAATAGCGCAAAAATATCCACGCTATGAACATTTTTATGTGGTCTTATACGACACCCTGTTCTTGTGGATCATTTACGCAGAAAAATGGGCCATCGAGTTTGGCTACTCACTAACAAGCAACTTACATTAAATTTATCACTAATTTACAACAAATTGATGACAAACTTGCATCAAATGGACGACATCCTTAGGTCTAATTGAGGACAAATGTCCAGCAAATTGATGAACATTGTACATCAAAATAATGGAAAATTTGCTTCAACTTGATGACGACCTTACATCAAATTGAGGAAAAATTTACATCAGTGTGATGTAACATTGGCGTTGAATCAAAGTTAACTATGGATAACAGATGATGAAATGTTCCTCAGCAATGCAATAAAATGTGTTGTAAGTTTGAAAATGAGGAAAAGTTTCATCAAATTAATGATGGCATTCATAAATTGGATGAAGCTTTTGCTTTCAGTGTAGGAGACAAATTTGCTTCCCCTAAATTCTCTACTAATAGAAATCAGTGCCCAAAAACCCCTAGCAAACAAATTACATGCCCGTAATCTGACCTTCCATGCGAAAAGTTAGTGACCTCCACCTCAAAGAGTGTGTTTCAATACACCCTAACGTATATGTTGGTTTATGGTGGTATCAACAACGAGTTCATACGTATTTAGTGTCTACTACTCGCATATGTGGCACAAACATTCCATTACATTTGCAACAAAAGAGGTACGACAATAGTAAATAGTTGATGTTTGTTCAAAATTTTTCATTGTTTAGACAAACAGGTGGCAGTGACATAGACAGCGAGAGAGAGAGAGAGAGAGCTAAAAGACAGATAAGTCGTTGTCGTCGTGGCATTGGTTGTGGTTGCCAGGCAATGTGGTGGATGGTGGTGGTGGCTGTTTTGTGAACAACAATACCTTAGAGGTATCTCTGCGAGAAAATCCACTTCGCTTACTCGCATTCATTCATAACTGAATGAGTATAATGGAATGATATTGAATGAATAGGATGAATGCTAGAGTTTCGGTTTAGGTATCTGTGTTACCCTGGTAATATGACAGCTGACGAGGAGGGTGGTGGTTGTACCAACATTAACAAACAACAGTAATGTTAACCTTAACAGCAACAACAACACTCGCTAACAATATTGCTGTAACAAAAGGAAAAACTCACCACCACTCATCACTGACTTTTGCAATTGACAATAAACAAATGCAAATGGAAAAACTTTTTAACACAATTGTAATGTAAAACTAATTTTCATCAAAAGAAAATGACTACAAAAAACACTCCCAAAAAAAAACATTAATACAGAGAAAATGATTCAATTTCAAATTTGCTGTTCTGTTTGGATTAAAGTGTCCAAAAACCCGTAATTTTTAAAAAACCGATTGTCGGATTGTTCGAAAAATAAATTTTTCAAGAAACCGGTTTCGGTTTAGAAATAAGTTTTTCAAGAAATCGGGTTTCGGTTTTTAATTTTGGCAAAAACCAGAAGAGCCGGTTTTTTTTGCTTTAAATCAAATTATACATTTTCAAGAAATCGGGTTTCGGGTTTTAATTTTGGCAAAACAAGAAGAACCGGGTTTTTCGGTTTATTGCTTTAAATTAAATTAAATATCTAACATTTACAATACATTTGATTAGCGATATTTTCATATACTAATTCGTATTTAAAACTCAAAATTTAGTAACTCTATTTAAATATGACAGTTACGTTTTAATTTTGAATAAAAAATTTATATCATATTTCAATTTGAAATGCGTCTTAATATAAAATTTAAAAGTTGTATTAAAGTTCACATTAAACTGATTTCTATTCCCAACTAATATTCAAATTTGAAACAGAATTTCATCTATCAACATTTTATAAGGTTTATCTATAAAATAATTCTAATTTTGAAATTTAAAAACAATTTTTTGACGTAGAATACGTCTTACCTTACGGTATGAGGAGTCATGTCAGGTTTTTATTCATTGAATTTGAGGAAACGGCTAGATGAATTTTTTTAAAATTTTTTTTGTAGGTAAATGTAGATGTTATCTTTCGTCTGATATACATTTCATGGCCGTCGGTGGTGCAATGGTTAGTGTGCGCGGCTCTTGTACATGAGATCCTGGGTTCGAACCCGGCTCTGACCACCTTCAAATTTTCTTTCGGCGGCGGTCACCTCGCATAGTGACGGCGACACTATCGAGTATCTAGCCATGAAAAAGTTTCTCAAAATACCGTTCGGAATCGGTGTAAAACTGTAGGTCCCAATCAGTGAGTGAAAACTGGAAAGCGCACAGCTCAGTGATTGTGAGAAGTTCTCCCCAGTCCCTTTATGGGATGTAATGGGAAACTATTTATTTATTTATACATTTCATATTGGTTGATATATTTCTAGTATTTTAATTTCTCAAATGAAAATTGTTTAAACACATACACCCAAACATATGTGTGGTGTTTGGTTGAGTGTTTTTGGTTGCTCAACGAACAGCAAGCTAATGTTGCTTGGCAACATGTATCTAGTAAAAAGTGAAACAAACAGTAAGCTAACGTAATAAAGCTTTTTTGCGAAAGCTTCAATAAAGCTGTTGTAACATTAATTTTGAATTGTAAAGCATAAAGCTTTCACACAACGCTCGAATGCTAATGCGAAGACTCGATAAGGTAAACCTTTTTTAATATTAGGGCGGCCCTCTCAACATTCGCAGAACTTATTTCAATAAAAATATTAATTAAAATACATAAATTAAATTAAGTTTAAAAAAATTGAACATAATATTTTTTTTTTAAACGGACTTGAATCAAATGCCGTTGGTAAATATAAAAATTACAGCAGACAGTTGTCCGAGGCCTTCGGCCTCGGACTATCCCCGCAGGCTGTGTCAGAGACACGGCCATTAAGTTTAACGTAGAATACGCCATCCGATAAGACAGAAAACATATATAACACTAAATGATAAATAATATAAGCAAATGAATTTAGTGTTATATATGTTTTCTGTCTTATCGGATGGCGTATTCTACGTTAAACTTAATGGCCGTGTCTCTGACACACCCTGCAGGGACAGTCCGTGGCCGAAGGCCTCGGACAACTGTCTGCTGTAATTTTTTTTAAATCTTTTTAATTAATTCCTATTCAAGTTGTAAAACCGTTTAAAATTTGAACACAAAAATTGTTTGGAAATGTCATTTAGAACTTATTGAAGCACACACTCATATTGCAAAATAAAGGGTGTCTCAGTACAATTATAGTTTTTAAATTTAGTATAATTATTTTCGATATGTTAACATCTATACGCACAAGTTAGGCAATCTATCAAAGTGAACTCATGCAAACAGCACACATCGTTACCATAACATACGTGGTTGTTGTAAAACAATAGTCTCTGCCTGAAAATAAGTATGATGGCATTGATATAACGGCAGCGAACAAACACGCAGGTCGTTGTCGCCAAGGAATATTGAATAGTATAGAGAAATCAAATCAAGAATATTAAATAGTATAGAGAAATCAAAGGTATGACTCAAAAGCACTGGCGACGTCTGGCGAATGATTCAAAATGTATTACTCTCATTTTATCATAACTTGGTTCATTTATAATTTTGATGTGAAACATTGAAAACATTGATGCCTTTTGAAACATTGATACCTTTGCTATTTGTATTGTTTTATGTAGCAATATTGCTAAAATGCTGCATTTATTTTGAAATATTCAATAAAGAGAATAAGACTCGTTTATGCTCTTTTACTCAGATTCTTTACATGGGAGTGGAAAACGAGTGCAATAAGACCTCTATACTATTCAATACTTTTTATCGTCGCTATGTTTATGACAAAATAAAAACAATTATTTCAGTGGGTTAAATATTGCTTTATTTATTTTAACAATTTTACATCTAATGTTAAAGCAGATGTAAGAAGAAAGAAACTGCAATAGCAAAAAGAGCCTTCAGTACAAAAACTATTCTTTTTTTATTTTCCAATGTAACAATTACTAATGCGTTCATAGAAATCAGGAACAGGTATCGCGTAACATAAAGGTGTTAACACATCGCCCTTGAGTTCAAACACTCTTTGATTTTTGTGCAAATGTCAACTCTGAAATTTGCAATCTGTCACATATGCTTATTCTGATTAATAAAATTGGAGCGTTTTATGAAAGAACAATGGGTTATAATTGTGAAAACTTGTTACAAACTGCTGCGACCATTTGCAAACTTCGAAGAATTATCAGTCGAGAAAGTGCACCTAATGTGTCAACCACTGGAAGAGTGGTCAAAAAAATTTAAGAAACTGGGTCTCTTACAGACAGTAAGACTACTGTACCGATCGGTCTCTTGACAAAGTTGCTGCTGTAAATGAGTTTCACCGAAAACTAGAGAACATCTATTCGGCATCGTTCTGAATAACTTCAAATTTCACGTAGCACTACGCAGCGAATTTTGACAAAACACCTCCACCTTCATGCGTACAAAATTCAGTTTACTCAGGAGCTCAAACCAGCACAACATGGAAAACGCCTGCAATTTGTTCAATGGGTAATGGAGCAAAGTGAAGTCAATGCAAATTTTTCACCGAAAAACCGTCATCTCCTACGATGAAGCGCATTTCGATCTGAATGGCTTCGTAATTACCCAAGATTGTCGAGTTTGGGGTCAGAAAATCTCTAGCAATCCATGAAAAATAAATGCACCCACAACGAGGAGCTGGCGGAAACAGGCGGCGTGCCTTAAGATGTTTTTCGAAGATGAGGCCGAAATTGCAGTGACTGTGAATGATACCGAAGTTCTTCCGGCCTCAACTGAACGGCATGTGTCTGGACGACATGTGGTTTCAGCTAGACGGTGCCACCTGCCACACCGCCTTTGAAACATTTGATTTATTGCAGAAACGATTTCCAGAACAAATTATCTCAAGAAATTCTGATGTCAACTGGCCACCAAGATCAAGCAATTTTATGCCATGCGATTTCTTTCTTTGGGGTTGTGTGAAATTTCGAATTTTTGCGAAAAAACCAGAAACAATTCCTGAGCGCAAATTCGAGATCCAACTCGTCATCGGTGAGATACAGCAACAACTCTGTGAAAAAGCCATGGAAAATTTTATGAAAGGAGCCTTGGAGGCCATTTGAGGGATATTTTATTCCATACTTATTCGGAACATGTCTTCTTTACAATCCAATAAAAAAATCATAACCATCTCAAAAAATAGGTGTTTTTATTTTCAAATTAAAAAGTGCATTCTTACTGAGGCACCCGTTATAAATCACGTTACTTAATTCCAAAATTAAATTAAAATTCGAAAATCACATTAATTGTTATTTTTTCAAGGATATTAGCAGAAATTTAGTAAAAACCAGTTAACCGACATCAAATGACCGGTTTCCGGTTTGTTTGATAATTTTTTATTTTAAAAAACCGACACACGGTTAATAGCAAAAAACCCGGTTTCACCGGTTTCGGGTTTGGACACTCTAGCTTGGAAGATAAAAGCCATTTTCTTGTAGATATGACAAATACAAAGCTACACTCACAAAATAATGTTTGTTGTTAACAATCAACAATATTTGTTGGTTGGAAGCAAGAAATTTGTCTGTTATTGCGGTGAATATACTGCATAACAACAAACTGTTTGCAGTTATTGATAAACAACGCAACAAAATGAATGCAAATCAACACACACACATACATATGCTGAAATACCAAACATATTTGCTTCTCCATTTCCAACAATTTTTTCTGCTGACACCACTAACACATTTTTTTGGGTGTCACCCCTTGCCCCTGATATTACAATGTCATCATTCATAGCCAATGATTTATGTAGTCCTCTTTGGGGTAAAAAGTTAACGTTTTACCAAAAGTTTTTTCCAAAACACGATTTAGTTGCAAAAACATATTAATCATATAATTTTGAGGAAGTTTTTCCACTTAATCATGAGGAAAATTCATAAGGATTTTGTTGGATCTTTGCACGATTTATTTAAGGACAATGAAACCTAAAAATTAGTAAATATATTTCAGTTTCTGCTGTAGCAATAGTGTTCAGTTCTTTAATTCACACAAAAAGTTGTTTTAATTTCCCTTGGATTTGAATTTTTATAACTTAATCTAAATACAAGTGACTAGAGATTGTAAAATGGATAAATCAGGGACTTGCAGTTAGTGCTGTTACACTCAAAAAATAATTTTCCTCAATACAGCAATGAAGACTTCTGGCAATTGCAACACGAGCTGCGTCTGAGCGGTATAGGGAGACAAGAAAGGAGGTAAACCGTCTCTGTAGGCGTAAGAAGCTGCAGTGGAGAAAGAGAAAGAATGAGAACATTGCGGCATACAGAAGGAAGAACGAAGCCCGAAAATTCTACCAAAAAAATCGAACTAATGGACATGGTTCCGGGCACCACTTCTGTAAAGAGAAGGACTAAAATCCCTTCGTAGATATGCGGAGCATGTTGGGAATATGGAGAGAACCGCAACTGTTACCTGAAATATCCAATGGCGATTAGATAATCGATCAGAATTTGGATGACTACGTCGATTGCCACCTCCTAATCAAGACGAGCTCAGAACAGCTATCGCCCGGCTTAAGAACAACAAAGCCACAGGAGGCGATGGATTACCGGCGGAGCTATTTCAGGCTGTCGGCGATGAACTGATAAGGCGAATGCATCAGCCCATTAGCAAAATTTTACTAGATGAATGCATGTCCAGCGATTGGGATCTCAGTGTGCTATGCCCCATATTTAACGAAGGTGATCCGAGGTTCTGTCAAGTATAATGTACGAAAGAGTAAAACCAATTATAGCTGACCCCATTGGACCAGACTAGTGTGGCTTTATGACTGGGAAATCGACAACTCAGAAGATTTACACGCTACGCTAAGTCCTGGTGAACACACACGAATACAAATCGACACCTATCGTGTAATTGTCGATTATAAGGCGTCCTTCGATAGCCCGATCCGGGAGAAACTCTACGAAGCAATGTCTCAGCTTGGTATTCCTGCAAAACTCATACGCCTCCGCAGAATGAACTTGACGAACACCAAATCCGCAATGTGAAAAGTTTGCAAGGATCATACCGAACCTTTTGAAACTGAGCGAGACATCAGGCAAGCCGACACCCTATCATGCAACCTCTTTAACATCTTAATAGAGATAATTATGAGAAAAGCTGTGGTAAACATAAATAAAACCATCAGCAGCAAAAATCACATACTACTCGCGTATGTTGATGTTATCGATATCATTGGGCGCACAGTGAGAGAAGTTGCTAAGGTGTTTTCGAAAATTGAGAAAGAGTCAGCAAAAGTGTGTCTGCCAGTAAATTAGGACAAGACAAAATTAATGGTTTCAACGAGTAGGGCCTCCACGCGATTATACCAAAGCGTGAACGTTGATAACTTATAATTTCAAGGTGGTGGACGAATATATATACCTCGGATCTGCCGTGGACGAGCACAACAACGTCAGGTTTGGGATCAAGCTTTGAATTGTGCTTGCGAATAGTTGTTATTTTGGGTTAAGCAAACACTTTAGAGATAAAGTCCTCTCTCGAGCAACAAAAGTCCAGCTATAGCAGACTCTTACACAACCTGTCTTGCTTTATGGCGCTGGGTCATATCGCCAGCAGACGACACATCTGTAGGAGTCTTCGAGAGAAAAATAAAATGAAATAGAAATAGAAAAAATACTCCGAATAGCTGTATGTATGAGCTATGTCCTGACCATGTCAGAAGAATGGATGAATACGAACCAGCATGAAGGACTTTTGAAACCGGACTCAAATGAAGACAAAAAAAATAGGATTCCCATTCCTGTCCTTGGAGAGCATCCCATATTTCGCGATTTATTTATCCTGCACATTTCGATCTTTTAACTCTCTCTCTGCTCCCACCGACAATGTTTTCGCCTAAATAGTTGGTTTTCCTCCCTACTCAGCCTCTTGTATCACTCATTCTTAGTCACGGGTTGTAACTGACTGTTTCTTTGTCATAATTGCAGCGCCTGTTCATCAGTTACAATGCCACATGGTTTATCGTACCATGGTTTATCCCTCTGCGGTTTTTGATAGCCAAGTTCAGTCCTTGCCGCGCTTTCCAAAGAATGGGAAACGTGCTTCCAATTCGCTTCAAGGTATTCGAGAGGGGGAGTATTCTGCTCTAGCAGGAGAATTATATTGTGGTGATATTACTTTGATATCTCCGGTATTTGAAGCTTGTCAACAGCAAGCGTGACCGTGTTCGGATTCATAAGTTTTTCGCCCTGCTGAGTGTTGTGCGAAATTTCGCAGCCACCAGGTAATGGTCCGACTCGATATTGGCACCTCGAATCACACGTACATCCATTATACTAGAAGAGTGCGTAACATCTATTTCGAAGTGATCAACCTTGTCCTTCGTTCTCTGATCAGGAGATAACCAGATCGACTTATGTATGTCCTTATGTAGGCACCGTGTGCTACAAAGATGAAGCGGCGAAATCTATCAGTTTTATTCCATTATCGGAAGTTGTATCATGTAGACTGTGATAAAAATGGTTGATCGAAAGACATTTTCCTTTCCCAATTTGGCACTAACATCGCCTATAATAATCTTAATGTGGTGATCAGGACAGCGTTCGTATACTTCCTTCAGATGCTCATAAAATGATTTTTTGACATCATCGTCTTTATCTTCTGTTGGTGCAATTTCCCGCCTGAATATGAGATTGAGATATCGCCAATTCTCCTAACACCTTCCAGTCGTATTTCTCGATGCGACCGACTGAAACATTGCGAAACGTACAGCGTTCTTTTATTCAGCTGCCATTCAACACTCTTCATTGTAGCAAATTCTTGTGCAAACCTTTCGTGGAATCTGACAACCTCAAAAGGAAACTACGTCCATTGCACTGGAAGAGTGTGTTTTACTAATTACTTAGTGATCAATCTGTTTGTTTGTATTCTGGCTTGTGTGGAGGCGGGTTTTCATCCTATAGTAGATTGTATAGAGTCAGAATTGTGTTTCCTCTGCGCTTTTAAATATCCGAAAGAGGTACGTTCTTCGCAAGTAATTGAGTGGGTTCAGTTGCTGCGACTGTGGCAACCCCTGGTGATTGTAGCTTTCCGATGTCCAGCTATCTCTGTATCTGTTTCGTACGATTTTTTTCGACGAAAATTCTTGTGCAAACCTTTCCTGCAACCAGTTAACGATCCGAATGGATTGTAGAATTGCAAAAGGTAAGTACGTCCATTGCGCTGGAAAAGTGTGTTAAATTAATTACTAAGAAATCCATCGGGTAGTTTGGTTGCTGGTTGGGTCATACGCAACTAGATTTACGGATGTCTATGTAGTGGAATCTCGAACCATTGACAACCATGATTTTGCTGCGGCGATATCCATTTGTCTCATTGCCTTTATCCATAAACATTCATTCTCTTTTTAATGGCAGCTGCAATAGATATCACAGGTCTTCCTTCTTGTATAGCCGTGTGGTTTCCATTGCATTTCCTGAATAGCAGTAATGTCAGTCTTGTAACTCTCGAGGACTTTCGGACAGTATTCTTACATTCCAGGTGGATATACGTTAATCGTGGTCCTTATAACGTTTGCGCACGACGCCAATATATAGGGTGTTGTATGTTTTCGTTTTAGTTCCCTTATAGTCATTGTCGTTAAGAACGATGGCGGTTGGCAAGACCATCCCATGGATCTAAGTCATAACTAATTTATAAAAAATACGGTTTCGTTGAAGAAAGATGTGCGATGTTCTCACAGTTCATAGTTTCTTTGACTAGGGACGTTGGCGTATCTGTCAGCCAACGGTCCGTCCATCGTTTGTCTGTGCGATCACAGAATAGGCGTGGCAATGACGGTCATTTTTCAATATAATGTTTACGCTTGCAGTACAAGTTTTCAGCAGTTAGCATGTTGACCAGCAAACTGAAGGACATGTTTTGTAAATCCCGAAAACGAATATATTCTCAAGATACCTCTTTCTATACGTCACACTTTCCTTCGTTTCATTCTAATGTTATATATTGTAATGTTATATATACGTGGGGGTCCAGGAATTCTCAACTTTTTCTGAAATTGCGTAGAAAAGTTCTGGAAAATGTTTGAGGTCGAAAATGTCCTGCTCCATTAATATTCAACCTTAATAAATAAATGGTTCCCCATTACATCCCATGAAGGGACATGGGAGAGCTCCTCACAATCACTGAGCTGTGCGGTTTCCAGTTTTCATTCACTGATTGGGACCCACAGTTTTACGCCGATTCCGAACGGTATTTTGAGAAGCTTTTTCATGGCTAAATACTCGATAGTGTTGCCGTCACTATGCGAATTCAACATTAATATGACTTATTTTCATACCAACTCATGACTCAAATCCAACAACTATAAATTATCAGAAATTTGTTGTTTCGATGTCCTTGTGCCTTCTTTAGTGTTTCAAATGGATTTGAAGATTTACCCGTAATTTAAAATCAATATTTCATCATTTCATATCCCTGTTATTATCCTTATTAACTTGGCTTAATATTTTAAAGAGTAAACATCTAGTGGTGGGTCCGGGTGATTCGTAATGCAGCACCGCACTCAGGTAATATAATGTGATATATAAATATTGCCGCATAATTAACCACATTTTGATTAGACATAACATTTGCCTCATTGAGTGTTGATGCCATAGAAGCAAACATAATAACACACATTTGTTGAAATTACCAATACCAACATCAACCACCGACTCCCCCCACCACCAACTCCATTACTACCATCATCAGCACTTCAACCTATTTCCACTACTTAGCTACATCCTTGTAATCCTGTTGCTCTTAATGCACTTGTTTAAACAAATGCATCACTTGCGAATGCACTCAAACTCCTGCATAGGTAGCAAGATCTAAAATGTTGAATGCCTTAATGCGCGTCCTGTGGCAACAACAACACACACAGCAGCGGCCTTAATGTGCGTATTATCGCAACAACAACCCATGAAGTAGCTAATAATCTCAACAACAAATAAATGGCTGCTCTAAAAGCGACCATTTGTGGAAATATTATCATAATCGTCCAACTAATGTGTTGCATTTCAATGTAGTCTTCAAATTGAGCAACATTTACTTAAAAGGACATTACAAAGGATATGCGGGAATAAATAACCACAGGAATGTTGAGTGGATAATGTGTGCATGTGAGCCTTCATAGTGGAGTACAAAGAACAAGGTTTGTGTATTTCAGCGAATTAATGCAATTGTTAGAATATAAAAGTGCGTCCTTTCTCTTACAGAGTGTAATAAGGTAAAAATGTTTAAAGGACACTTGAGCGGTAGGTGAATTGAGTGCAGACGGATGGCATTTTAGAGCCAATAAACTGTATTGTTTAGTGGCGCACACTCTTTTCCTTTTGAGTTATCAACTTGTAATTGATCGTAATCGCTGAAAAACAGTAGGTGCTTATAGAACAGGCACGAGGCACTCTCCTCGATCCTATTACTTACGTAACGGGTTCTTCAACAGAGACGCTACAAGAGTAAATCGATAGGGACAGCAAACGACGCCATATTTTTTCCCGCTCTTTTGACATTTCTCTTCAGTAAGGTTTGCCATTTCATCATGGAAAGATATACGAGCCAACAACGAGTCGAAATTATTAAAATTTACTACCGAAATTTGGAGTCAGTGGCCTCAACTTTAAGAGCGGAATTCATCGGAAACTCATATTCAGCGATGAGGCTCATTTCTGGCTGAATGGCTTCGTCAATAAGAAAAATATGCGTTATTGGTCAGACAGCAATCCACACGTAATCCATGAGACATCATTGCATCACGAAAAATTACGGTTTGGTGCAGTTTATGGGCCGGCGGCGTCATTGGGCCGGACTTCTTCCGTGATGATCAAGACCGGCACATTACTGTGCATACGAATCGCTACCGTTGAATGATAACCGAATATTTTTGGCCCCAATTGGATAATATGGACTTGGAAGACATGTGGTTCTAACAGGATGGCGCCACAAGCTACACAGCGAATGCCACAATCAATTTATTGGAAACCAAGTTTGCTGAACGTGTTATCTCACGAAATCGCCCAGTCAATTGGCCGCCTCGGTCGTGCGATTTAACGCCGTTAGATTATTTCCTGTGGGGCTACGTCAAGTCTATGGTCTATGCCAATAAGCCAGCGACGATTGATGAACTTCGTACGAATATCGAACGTGAAATTTCAGCAGTATCGGCCGATTTATGCTTGAAAACCGTCGAAAATTGGGTTCAGCGTCTGCACTTCTGCAAGCGTGCCCGTGGTGGCCATGCAAAAGAAATCGAGTTCCATAAATAATGGCATCGAACGTACTTTTACAGGAATAAAGAATTTCATAGGTATCTAAAACCGGTTTTGTTTTATTTAAAAAAACTTTTGTAGCGCTCTTATTGAAAAACCCTGTACTTATGCGGTCTCGAACAATCCTGGGGTTCAGGGAGCCTATAAAACGAAGATGACAGTTCGATCTTTTTTCTTATCTCTTCATTTGCTAATTCCAAGTGTATCCAGGGATTCGTCAATCTGATGCCTCCAAGGGGGTTTTTGTCTTCACATTTTTCATCTTCCCTCGAGTTCGGTTTTAAAAGCCGTTGGTGTTGGTTCGTCTTCCTTCATTTTATTGACAGCACAATCGCGTTATTTTGATCAGCTTAACTATGTCAATGTCGGGATACAGCTCATAGAGGTCACGGTTCATGCGTGGCCGAAACTCACCGTCGTGCACTATAGGGCCATACATTTTTCAGAGAATTTTTCTCTCCAAGACTCCTAGAGATGTTTCGTCTGCTGGCAATAAGACCCAGGATTCTGCGCCATAAAGCAAGACAGGTTGTATGACAGTCTGGTACAGCTGGACTTTCGCTATTCGGGTGCGGGTTTTATTTCTAAAATTCTTCCTTAGCCCAAAACTACATCTATCCTCAAGCACATTTCTCCGCTTGATCTCAAGGCTAACGTTGTTGTTTTTATTTACAACAGATCCGAGGTATATAAATTCGTTCACCACTGCGAAATTATAAGGGATATCAACGTTCACGCTTTGGCCTAATCGCGTGGAGGACCTGCACGTTGAAACTATGAATTTTTGTCTTGCCCTCATTTACTGTCAGACCTACTTTTACTGACTCCATCTCAATTCTCGAAGACACCGCAGCAACTTCTCTCATTGTGTGCCCAATGATATCTACAGCGTACACGAGCACCGTGTTGTTTTCACAGCTGAGTATTCTATTCACTTTAGCTGCAGCTTTGCTCAAGTACGTCGTTGAAGAGATCGCACGATATGGTGTGGTCCTGCGGATACATCGCCTCGTATTAAGTAAATAAAATGAATGGTTTCCCATTACATCCCATGAAGGGACTGGGGAGAGCTTCTCACAATCACTGAGCTGTGCGCTTTCCAGTTTTCACTCACTGATTGGGACCTACAGTTTTACACCGATTCCGAACGGTATTTTTTAGAAGCTTTTTCATGGCTATATACTCGATAGTGTCGCCGTCACTATGCGAGGTGACCGCCGCCGAAAGAAAATTTGAAGGTGGTCGGAGCAGGGATCGAACGCAGGATCTCATGTACAAGAGGCACGCACACTAACCATTGCACCATAGTTGTATAAAATCTTTGTATAAAATCTTTGCTTGAGGATAGATTTGGTCTCGGTTAGTGTCACTCTACAAAGGCGTGCCAACTTTTCAGGAATACCAAGTTCAATCATAGCTTCGAAAAGTTTTCCCCATATCGACCTGACGAGGCAGCCTTAAAATCAGCAAAGAGGAGATTGGTGTCCGTTTGTTTCTGATGTGATTTCTCCGGGATTTAGTGCAATGTGAATATCTGGTGGTTGTGGATTTTCTGGGCCTTGAGACACATTGATAAGGGTTGTTTTGCTCTGCAAGATATAGCTTTAGACTTTCTAATAATAAAAACCATAAATGTTTGTTTATTACAGTCCCTAAGAAGAATATTCGCCATGTATACGAGAACTTGTCGCCCGAAGTTCTGGCACGAGTGATGGAAAATCCCACAAAAGGAGCCCGTATGGGCCAACTTGGCGGCGGCCACTTGGGCAATATCATTTTCTCAACTTGATAGAATAAATTCTAACGGATTAAATAAACAAATTTCACAAGCAGAACCATAGTTTTCCATTAACAATTGCAGCAAAACAACATTGAGCAGGGCCGCGGGCAAGAATATATTTTGCATTGCAAGTAAAAACATATTTTCGGGGGGTTTAGCCACTAAATCCCCCCCCCCCCCCTTGCGCACAGGCCTGATATTGGGTGATAACTTTTGCCTCACCTTGTACAAACTGATATATGCAATTTGCATATGCGAATTAGTATCGATCAAAAATACCTAAGTACCAGCAAACACTGAAAACTCGATAATTCCAACACAAGAACAGAAAGCTTTTTCTTCCATATTCTTCTATTCCGCTTACAAACTCACAGTAGTGCAGTCCACTTAGGTGAGTATTTGCTCTATTCACAGAGTTGTATTTCTCTTTTTGTATAGCTTTTCTGATGACCGGACTATTATCAGTTATTCAAGTTTGTTGGTTCGTCTTTATGTTGGAATTTCGTAGTACTATAGATAAATAGACTATTGCCGCTATCGTTCTTTTCACGTTCTCTTGATAACGACGAGGTAGTATATCATTTCATCGAGTTCGAGTTGCTCTTGTAATTTTCTGTTCGGTTGCAAATAATACCGACAGAAATAAAATATTATCTAGCTGTCATTATTATCAATCAAATACTATTTAAAATTTTGTTTGCTGCATGGTCTATAAACTGTATGTCTCATTTGGTCTCTCAATATACATCATTTTCCTAGTACCTTTTCGATCAGCTGTGTCATAGAAATCCCCTGGTAGTACTGACAACCATATTTTATTTATCATTCCCTGGTATTTGTCCGTTTCTTGTGTCCGCATTGAGCGGTTGGTATCTAGAGTCTACAATGCTTGTTATTCTTCGTTGTCTTTGTTTATAACTTCTATAAAAACGTTACAATGAGACAACAGAAAAAATTCTCACCTAAATTTAGAACTTGTGACGCTCGTCGCTCAAAGTCATCGCCGCCGCCACTCACTCTCTCAGTCACAATTTCGTTTTGTCGCTGGCGACATCTAGTTTTGTCATCGCTAGCGATGTTTCTAATAATTATACACTAAACGAAAATCACTTACTTTATGTTCAACCTCGTAGGCAATGCTTGCCACATATTTACATATTTGATCAAACATGTCTCACATGATCTTTTTCTCCAAACATGCCTGTTGCTTCTATAAAACACTTATCGTGTTTTTAGTATCAAACCTTCCCAGTCGCTTCTTTTTCGTTCTCTTTAGCATTGTCCACTCTTAAACACTCTTACCAAAGAAAACCCCCTGTTGGGCCTATACCAACCATTTCGTGTGGCATGACACCGCATTGTTTAGTGACCATCACAAAAATAATTCAATCAAACTGGTCGCACGTGCCACTTGACCCAGCAATGTCTCGCATCAAGTATTTGTATACTCTAGGGATTATGTGGTGGTTCAAATGTTTCGTGTTGCTTTCGTGTGTCATTTGAAGTGGCATTAATGTCGTAGCATTGTCTCAAGTGCAATTCAAGACGATGGTGTTAAGTATGGTGGTCAATCATGGTATAGTAAAGAAGCTAACTGAGGGGAATAATGATAAGACGTTCCAATTCAAGAACAAGAGCTGTAACATTTTGGCATCTCTCCGACCAAGGAAGTGCTTTTAATATACATAATTCGATTCGATAGGATAGTAAATTTCATTGATTTTGTGGGAATTTGTCATTCGTTCGTTAGAGGCAGGTTTAAAACTGCAAGTGTATATGTCCACAGCTGTAAAGAATTTATCCTTGACTTTACATTTATTGACTCTTTTACAACCTCATGAGGTCAGACCTCTTAAAAAAATGATTTCCCATTACATCCCATGAAGGAATCGGCGAGAGCTTCTCACAACCAGTGAGCCGTGCGCTTTCTAGTTTTATACTTACTGCTTGGGACCTACAGATTTACACCGGTTCCGAACGGTATTTTTGAGAAGCATTTTCATGGCGACCGCCATCGAAAGAAATTTTAAGGTGGTCAGAGCAGGGATGGAACCCAGGATCTCAAGTACAGGAGGCGCGCATACTACCCATTGCACCACCAACCGCCACAGGTCAGGTCGGTCAGGTCAGACGTCTTACACATTTTAATTAAACAAACAAATTTTATCATATTCTTCCAACTGGCTCTATCCTTCGCCTCTTCTCGCCATTTGGTAACACCAAGGATACGGAGGGATTCTTCGGCCTGGTCTCTCCAGCTGAGTCTTGGTCGTCCTCTTTTCGTGCTTCCATCGGGTACGTTATCGAAAACCTTTCGCGCTGGCTCATCTTCATCCATTCTGATAACATGGCCTAGCCAACGCAATTGGCATATTTTGATTCGCCTAGCTATGTCCAAGCCAGAATATAGATTATATAGCTCTTGGTTCCAGCGACGTCGGTACTCGCCGTTTTCTCTACCAGGACCATATATTTTACGGAGAATTTTTCTCTTGTATACTCCCAGGTGTTTTCCATCCGCTTGCGATATGACCCAAGTTTTGGAGCCATATGTCAAGACACGTAAAATGAGAGTCTGATATAGCTGTACTTTTGTCCGTCGAGAGAGGCCTTTATTCCTAAACTGCTTGCTGAGCCCACAATAGCATCTATTTGAAAGCACAATTCTTCTATTTATCTCCAGGCTGATGTTGTTGTCCTTGTTCACGGCAGATCCAAGGTAGACAAATTCATCTAAAACTTCAAAATTAAATCGGTTGTCAACGTTCAAGTGCGGACCAAGTCGAGAGGTTTTTCTAGTCGACGACACCATCAATTTTGTCTTGCCCTTATTAACAGCAAGAGCCACCTTTGCTGTTTCCTTATCGATTCTTGAAAATACTGCAGTAACTTATCCCAAATTTCGCCCAATAATGTCATACGCCAGCAATATATGGCTTTTACTGTTAATGGTCTTGTTCGTATTTACCGCAGCTTTTCTCATTATTATCTCCATTAAGATGTTGAAGAGATTGCACGAAAGTGTGTCACCTTGTCTCAGTCCTCGCTTGGTGTAGAATGGTTCAGTGAGGTCTTACCCCACTTTCAATGCTGATTTGGTGTTGGTTGGTGTTGTTATTTCGAATGCTGCCGACCAACTTCTAGCTACCAGCATGTTGGTAGCAAATTCATCAACAGACTGGCACTGAGAAATACATTTTCCAATACGGTATTGAATTAAGATGTGCTGAGGTTTTGCTCCAAACTTTTAAACAAACTCATTGAAACTAACCCACCAATAATCCAATAATTTCTATCTTTACGTTCCTTGCCAACAGAAGCTTTCATAAATTTCGTAAAATTTCATTTGCAAATGCTTCTAGGTAGCGGGTGATTCGTTTACATGTACTTTTTTCAAAAACAAAATAAATATAAACCTTAAATTTTATGCGATAATTTTTATTATCATACAAAACAGCAAGGATTTATTTCAAAAGAACACTGAAAACATTTTATATGTTTGTAATTTGGATGCAAATATAACGAGTTTGTAGCTTGTCGCAAATACAGTAATAATTGCGTCCAAACACATTGTGGTTTCTATTCAATATAACATGTTTAAAACACAATGATTAATAGGTTATGGGGTTTTTTTTGTTGAAAACTGCTGTAAACAGTAAACGACAATAAGTAGCAAAAGGCAGCAGATCTGCAATTCAGGGAAACAATGCTTGCAATCATGTACATGGTTCCGGCAATATCTGGCTGGGGCAATTATTTTTCAGCGTGTGTTGGCAGTAGCTACGGCTAACGTGGTCCATCTTCGCTACTAGTTTCTGATAAAGTGTGCGAGAATTTCGAGTAGTATTTGGTGAATGACGGGAACGACAGTGATATCCTATTCCTCAATGTTAGGTGGTTCATCCGCGTAGACTTTGGGCTGCTGGCAGGTCCAAAGAGAAAAGTTTAGAAGTGAGATATCACATGCTCTAGACGGCCAAGTGCATGGCCCCATGCTTGAAATTTTTTCTCGCAATAATGCAATGGTTTGACGGGCTATGTTACACGTAGCGTCATCTCGTCAGCACCAACTTTCTTCGATATCACTGGCTTGAACTTACGGTAGAAAATAGTCCCCTTGTGTGACGGGTAAACGAGCGCTATATACAGTTACGTTTCAATCGACCGTGTTTTTAGCTTGTCGCATATATAGTAATAATTGTGTCCAAACACATTGTGTTTGCTGTGCAATATAAAATATTTGGGACACAATTATTAGTAGGTTATAATATATTTATTGTGGGTTGTTTGTTAAAAACTTCTGTAAACAGAAAACGACAATAAGAAACAAAAGGCAGCAGATCAACAATTCATGAAAACAATGACAGCAATCATGTACACGGTTCCTGCAATATGTTGCTGGGGCCGTATATGTTCAGAGTGTATTGATCATAGCTACGGCCAACATGGTCCATCTTTGCTTCTAGTTTCTGATAACGTGTCCGAGAATTTCGAGTAGTATTTGGGGAATGACGGGAGCAATAATGATATCCAATTCCTCAACCGTAGGTAGTTTTTTTTTATCCACATAGACTTTGCGTTGTTTCTAGGTCCAAAGGAGAAGTAAAAAATGTAATATCACATGCTCTAGGCGGCCAATTGACCGCTCCGATGCGTAAAATTTATTCTCGAAATAATCAATGGTTTGTAGGGCTACGAAGCGTCATTTTGTCAGGTCCGCTGTTGTGGCGTGATACCGGACGCCATACGTATCAGTCGACCGTGTTTGTAGGTTGTCGCAAATATGGTAATAATTGTGTCCAAACACATTGTGGTTGCTGTTCAATATAAAATGTTTGGGACACAATATTTAAAAAAAAATAATAAAATGGTTTCCTGTTACATCTTACGAGGGGATTAGGGAGAGCTTCTCACAACCAGCGAGCTGTGCGCGTTCTAGTTTTACACTCACTGCTTGGGACCTACAATTTTACTCCGGTTCCGAACGGTATTTTGAGAAGTTTTTTTCATGGCTAAATACTCGAAAGTATCCCCGTCACTAAGCGAGGTGACCGCCGTCGAAAGAAATTTAAGGTGGTCAGAGTAGGGATTGAACCCACGTCCTCATGCACAAGAGCCGCGCACACTACCATTGCACCACCGACGGCCATAAGGAACACAATAATTCGTAGGGTAAAATATATGTATTTGTAATCCAAGTCTGGGGTTGTTTCTTGAAAACTGCTGAAAACAAAAACGTGACAGAAAATAAAAACAAACAGCAGATCTTCAATTCACGAAAACAATGCTGGCAAACATGTACATGGTTCCTGCATTATATTGCTGGGGCCGCTATTTTTCAGCCTGTGTTGGCCTTAGATACGGCTAACATGGTTCACCGTTGATTCCAGTTTTGATGACGTGTTCCAGAATTTGGAGTAGTATTTTTGAAAACGGGAATTTTTGAAGAAATATGAAGCGTTGAGTTCACCAGCCCATAATTCACACCAAACTGTTGGTCTGTTCGGAAGTAACGGTTGCTCTTGACCTTCTATGGGTGGTTTTTCAAACCAAATATGGCAATTGTGCTTAGTTATCTAGTATTTAAGCTAGAAATTGGTCTCATTGCTGAACAAAATTTTCGCCGAAAACAGTGGACAATCTTTATAATACCCTGCAGACGCTGTGCCAGACTAAGTCCTTCCATTACGAAATACCAAACAAAAATAATTGTATCTGTCACAGAATGGTCACTGCAAAAAGCACCTCTAAACGAATCACCCTTTATATGCAGATTCCATTACAATTTCAAGTGGTTGCCCTGCTATCGTACTCTAGTTTACTGCCTAGAAATTATGTTTATCCATTGATTTTTCGATGCCATTAAGGCTCCCTTAAAACTAAGGGACAAAGGTAGCGAAAATGTGTCAGTGTGTTGTTGGTAACATAAAACTAATACCAATATACTCCTTCATATTAGGAAGGCTGCACAAACGGCCACCACACCAGAAACTGTGTCAGCAGGAGCTGGACTACTTTAATAGCATGTGTGTGTGAATGTGTGCATGCCAAAAAGGACGTGTGTCAATGCACCATGCTGTTGTTGATGACACACTCACTATGTTGTTGGGGCAATGCTGTTGTTATTGGTGCTGTTGATGATGATGACAACAATAATGATTATGATGATGATACCCCTCGATGTTTGTGTAAGACAAAGTTATTATTTTCCCTGCTTCATTCATTCATTTGAACAAAAATCCGATGTTTCTGTGGCATTGGTTGCTCAGTTTCCCTTATACACTTCTTCTACCTACAAGCCATGATGGTTGTTAGTTTTGTTACCGTTCAGCCTATGGTGAAATGCTAGTTCATGCCACACCACGGCCTCACCACATGCTACATCATATCCCACATCTCGCCAGCAGCATCGGCATCATCATTAGTAGCAGCACGTGCTGCTTTCATGTTGTTACTCTAGTGTGGTGCTGTGATTTTGTTGCACGAATAGGAATTTTCAATATTTTATGAATATTCAATGACAATTCAACAACCAAACTGTGGCTTTAACAGTGAAACCTGAAATGAAAACGCGCTGTCCCCTTTGCCAGTGTCGAGTCCATTTTGAGTACATTGACGATCCAACGACCAGTTAGTATCCCCAACGTTGTGCCATCATCATTTCCGGTTCGAATAACAATTTTGCTTTGGCTCTCAGAAATGTTCTAATTTGTTTATGCAACCACCCTCCATCCACCATTTATAACTAGGATGTGGACGATGCCAGAGTGTGTCTGTGTGTATAGACCGCATGTGTATTGTATGGTACGAGGGTTACCACTTAAGTTCTGAGATAAGTATATGCCAATGTAAATGCCTCAAACTGGTAATAGCATGGATAAGAGCGGAACCACTCTTCGATCAAAAATACCATACTCTAAAGGGGTTCATGGAACAAAGGAGTTGGTATGTGGATTTCTATATGAATGGTTCAAACATAAACGATTAGGTAGGGTACGTGGCTTTCAATAGGGATGTAGGGCTGTCTCTTTTCTCGTAGGCTACCTTATCTTTGCCTTATCTTAAGGCGGAAATTTTGGTGATTTGGGATGCTACTAGCTGGCTGAGTGATAGTAGTCCATTAGTCAAAGGAGTCAATGTATTCTCGAAGATTTAGGAAGTTGTCAAGTCAGTATATCTTAAATCAATATCTGTCCAGGATGGCCGCAGTTCTCTTAACGCGATGGCGCAGCAGTACGATGTTCACCTCATACTGTTGGCAGGACACAGGGATCCGGCTGAGCTGCCCAGACAAGAGACTACTTTACAGATTTCACATGGGCTTGAAACGTGATACCACTCTCCTAGTGACCTGTAAGAATATCCTTCAATAACGATCTTATATGAAAATTCAGGAGAGGTGGACGTGAGCCCCAGATTGTGTACGCCCAAGAAAAATACGGTGATGTTAGGTAGCATCTAGCCAAGTTCAATATATCAATGCTTGTTTCAGTTTGCAGGAACCATGTACATGTTTGCAAGCATTGGTTTCGTAAATAGAAGTGCTGTTGCTTTTTGTTTCTTTGGGGTGACAGACAACAGTGTTTTCAGCAGTTTTCAACAAACAACACCACATTTGGGACACAAATACATATATTATAACCAATTAATCATTGTGCCCCAAACACATTATATTGGATAGCAAACACAATGTGTTTGGACACAAGTATAATATATGTCCAACAAGCTACAAACATGTTATATTTACAACAAACAAGACAAATTTTTCAGCGTGTAGACATTTGGCGAGATTAAAGGTCAGTGCAAATGACTTCTGTAGCAGCTGTAACAATGAGGAAGAGGAAAATCCATTGAACATCTCCTCTGCATGCGTCCAGAACTATTTGATAGGTGGGAGTCTATAATGGGATCAAACGTATTCAGGGGCGTGGGAGAATTATCGCAGATTCGCGTAGACAGGATCTTGAGCTCCTTGGAGTAAACTGAATGGTTCTCCGGAAACAGAAACGGTACAGGTGACGACGAACAGAACCAAAAGTCGACGCGATTCACTTAAGCACATTTCTCTCTCGCGTCATAACTTGATTATTTCATACTTTTTACATACTTTATATAATTCTATATAAACATAGTTGGAATTTCTATAGTTAGATACTGTAACATCATCAGAAAACTGCTCGTCTATTGAAATAACTAACGAAGAGAGTAAGAGAGAGAGCAAATAAATGAGGCGCTTCACTTGATTGTTTGTTCTCTTCTACGTTGCCACATTGCGGTGGTTTGCCTTTGAGATCTTCATGACAAGGGTTGCCACATTGCGGTGGTTTGCCTTTGAGATCTTCATGACAATGTTGCAACTCCGGTTTGTCAATTAAGAGTGGATTTGACAGCGCGGCAAGGAATTATAACTGATTGTATTCTAGCGATAAGTCGTCAACCGCGGCGGATATTCTTAAAGCGAACCACAGACATTGTAAAAATTAATGTAATGCAAACAATTTCGATTACATTCTGATTTGGCATCAAGAGGCGCGGTAAACCGACAATCAACATCTGCGATAGCTGATGTTCCTGCTCATGAATGACAAGTCCTAAAATGTGTATCTGTACACGTTTATCTCAAAACATAAACGGCAACCCTCGTATTCCTGTGTATTCGTGTTATAGGTCCAAGGATATTCCGTGTGGTTTTATTGGAATTGATTTCCGGTAAAGTGTGTTCGATAAATCTCTTTGGTTTACTTTTTATTTATTGATAATTTGATATGATGGGGGAAAGACGGCTTAGGAAATTTTTGAAAATCTAGTTAATTTTTAGCAATAATTGGTTAAAAGGATGATGTCAGATGTAAAGTATAATCAGTAGGATGTTACAGAAACAGGAGAGCGGGAAATATTTGTGAAACGACTCGTACTCAATATTTAAAATTAGCATAAAACTGAACCATGAGCAACGAATTTGGCGTTCGCTTCTATTTAAATACAGGGAATCGTTTCGAGAAAAATCTAGCTTAACTTCCTTAGCTCAAAGACATGTTGAAAAAATTTAATCAACGTCCACCACATTAAAAAGAGGACATTTCATCAATCTCAGTATCGTGCTTAGATATGACCATCAACAGTTTTAGAGCGACTCCTAATGAATTTTCTACAAGAACTTGAAAATAAAAATCACATGCGGTGTAAGGGCACACCCGGTTGGAACGAAGTTCATTTCGCTATAGATTATGTACTAGTTAGTTTCAACACGCCTAAGCCGCCAGTTGAAAAATTCGATAATTTAAATGGATTTTTAAGAAAAGATAATTTTTGCCAAATGTTACGCATTTTTAAGAAATTTTTTTATTAATTGACTGTATTTTTTTTTTAAAAAATATATATTTGGGTCCTTTTTGTAAGAATATGTATTATATTTTCCCAAAAAGGTCCTTTCTTTAATGAGAGGTATTTCTTTTATTAAAAGCTAGTGTTTTTTTTACAGAAAAGGTACAATTTTTAATAAGAAGTACTTTCTGTAAGAAAAAGCCATAAGAGTATGCATTGTCTTACAAAGAAGTACTTTTCTAAGAAAAGGTACTTTTTGTAGGAGTGGTAGTCTTTTTAGGTAAAGGTTATTTTTTTAAAGAAATTTACTTATTTTCAGAGAGGCTACTTATATCAAGAGAAGAAAAGGTATTATTTTATTTTTAAGAAAAGGTAGTTTTAAGGAAAGGAATTTTTGTAAGTAAAGGCACTTTGTTTAAGAGAAGGTATTTTTTTTTTTGAAGAAAAGGGTGTTTTTGCGAAATGCTAATTTTTTTAGAATTGGTCCTTTTTTCAAGAACAGGTACAATTTTAAGGGTAGGTACAAGAAAATTTTTTTATTTTACATAAAAGGTAGTCTTTAAAGAAAAGTTAGTATTTTAAGAAAATACAATTTGTTGTAAGATAATGTACTTTTTTAAGATTTTACTTTACTTTTTTAAAAAAAGGTACGTTTTGTAAGAACATTTACTGTTTTAAGCAAATGTACTTCTTTAAGATGAGGTATTTTTTTAAGAAACCGTACTCTGTTTAGGAATATGAATAAGTATTTTTTTTGAGAGAATTTACTTTTCTTAAGAAAACGCACTTATTTAAGAAAATGTTATTTTTGTTAAACTTGTTTCACTTTGGCTTTTCCAAATTTACGTTTCATTCGGTTCAAAACTCCAATATGTAAGCAACCTAGAAAACTTCTCATTAATCAAGAACTTCCTCCCCATATGTTAGTCTAGACTTAAACCAAACCAAAAGTACGACTGCAGAGTAAGTGTGCTGCCGAATGTAATCCCATGCTCAAGGTTGTATTTCATGGATTTGCCAGTCTTGCACTTTGGCTTTTCTAAATTTACTTTTTATTGGGTTCAAAACTATAATATGTAATAAACAGGCTCCACCTAGAAACCTTCCCAATAAACCAAACCAAACCAAAAGTACCCAATATATTTAGTTGATAGTAATGGGTTTTAATAAAGTAGCTAAAAAAATTTGTTTAAAATTTTTTCATTTTGTCAATGGTATACAGTTACACTACTGACACTTCAAGCCTAAATTTGTGATATCTCACATTATTTCCAGTTGTCAGTTTGTATTTAAACGGTGTTATGAATATGGACGATCAAAATGTACACGCTGAAAAATAAAGCCCTCTCTAACATATTCTCCCAAATATATATTCTGCAGGAACCATGCACATTTTTGGAACACACTTCAAACGTTCATATGTTTGCAAGTCCCAAGCCCACTTGTATTTAAATGCACACAGTATTATGTTTACTGGCAAACATGTATAATTTTACGTGGAAACATATGCGTTCTTCAAAACGTCCATATATTTACGTGGAAGCATTCGGCTGGTTCCCCCAAACCTACATATACTTACGTGGAAACATATACATATTTAAACATAATAATATTTAGGAACGAATTATTCTTTTATTTCAATATATGTGTGTTATTTATTATATTTTAGAACGAAGTTGCTTACCGCACGTTGCGGGATGGGGGCTAAATGAAAATATTTTAAGCAACTTTTATATTAACCGTATTATGCTATAACCCAGTATACAACCCAGTATTATTCTGCATACTTTTAGGATTTGGTAATTATTACTAGATTTGTACAGTTAGGGACGTATATGGGGGTTGTGATCTTTCATGTTGGCTTTGTGATACTCATGCCATTGCGAAGTGTGCTGGCTTCAATGGAAGGCAGTATGACATAATTACGGCTAAGGAAATCGGGCGTCGCTGAACATGTTGGAAGTGTATGTAATTCGATGTTTACTTTTTTTAGGTTATTGGCTTTTGCGTTTGCGTACAGTATTATCCCGTTCTGAGTGCTTGCACTTCAAGTCTCCCGCTAGGACATAGTAATTATTTGAATTTAGAAGATTCATAGAATCAAATAGTTTTTGCAAGTCTGCTCGTATTGAATTTAAATTGCTGGCCAGGTACTACGCATATGTAATAACTAAAAAGTTGTCGCAGTCAACGGACATCTTTATGGCGCATGTCTCTAAAGCATCTAGCGAATATCTACTTTTGCTATCGTGACTGTAGTATAGTATGTTATTCTTGATTACTATAGCAGTTCCCCCACCCCTTGTAGCATCAATTGGATATTTGCTTATGATTTTATAGTTTTTAAATATTACATTGTGTGTATGGTTTAATTTTATCTAATTTAATAGGACAATATCTACTATCTACCTACTCTTAAAAATGTACCTATTCTTGAAAATAGGACCAAATCTTAAAAAAAATCTTAAAAAAAAAATTACAGGCCTTCGGCCACGGACTGTCCCTGCAGGCTGTGTCAGAGACACGGCCATTAAGTTTAACGTAGAATACGCCATCCGATAAGACAGAAAACATATATAACAATAAATTCATTTGCTTATATTATTTATCATTTATTGTTATATATGTTTTCTGTCTTATCGGATGGCGTATTATACGTTAAACTTAATGGCCGTGTCTTTGACACAGCCTGCAGGGACAGTCCGTGGCCGAAGGCCTCGGACAACTGTCTGCTGTAATTTTTATATTTACCAACGGCATTTGATTCAAGTCTGTTTAACCCTGCTGTTAGATTAGAAAAAACTTACGAATCTTAGATTGAGGGACCATTTGGTCCATACTGCAATTTTCATCCAAAATAATAATTTTATCTTATTCTTTGTAACTATTTTGGTTCAAAAATTTCTAAAGCAAGTATTTGACATATCAAAAACATCCGCTAACATATCAAAAACATCTTCTAAATATTTGACATGAATTTACATTCGCTTGGTAATGAAAAAACTTACGAATCTTAGATTGAGGGACCATTTGGTCCATACTGGAATTTTCATCCAAAATAATAATTTTATCTTATCCTTTGTAACTATTTTGGTTCAATAATTTCTAAAGCAAGTATTTGACATATCAAAAACATCTTCTAAATATTTGACATGAATTTACATTCGCTTGGTAATGAAAAAATGTACTATTGACCAAATGGTCCTCTAACCTAAGATTCGTCATTTTGTATTTTTCTCAGTCCTGAATAAAGTTAGAAAATTTAATTTTCGCACATAACATTGTTTTATTAAAAGACCCCATTAGCAGAAAAATTTAGTCAGTATATATCACCGTTCCAAAGTTACAAGGGAAAACAGAAAAAATTTGGACCAAATGGTCCTAATCTAACAGCAGGGTTAAAAAAAAAATATTATGTTAAATTTTTTTAAACTTAATTTAATTTATGTATTTTAATTAATATTTTTATTGAAATAAGTTCTGCGAATGTTGAGAGGGCCGCCCTAATATTAAAAAAGGTTTACCTTATCGAGTCTTCGCATTAGCATTCGAGCGTTGTGTGAAAGCTTTACGCTTTACAATTCAAAATTAATGTTACAACAGCTTTATTGAAGCTTTCGCAAAAAAGCTTTATTACGTTAGCTTACTGTTTGTTTCACTTTTTACTAGATACATGTTGCCAAGCAACATTAGCTTGCAAAATAAATTCTTTGTAAAAAAAGTCATACTCTTATGGCTTTTTCTTACAGAAAGTACTTCTACTTAAAAATAGTAGCTTTTCTTAAAAAAAACATTATCTTTTAATAAAAGAAGTATCTCTCTTTAAAAAAGGACCTATATAATACATATTCCGGAAAATATAATTCATATTCTTTCAAAAAGGACCTAAAAATATATATTTTTTTTAAAAAATACATTGCAGAAAAAAAATTACAAAAAGTATCTTTTCTTAAAGATCCATATACATTATCGTACTTTTCAACGGGCGCTTTATACGTGCTGGAACTAACTAGTAAATAATATATAGCGAAAAAAACTTCGTTCCAACTCCCTTTTTTACGTTTACTTGCATTGAATGCATAATTTGATTTTTTATAAAATTGGAATCTGCTATTCTTTTGCTTCTCCTTTCTTTGTTGTCTCTCACGTTTTTGTTTTCAGAAGGTTTCAGCTATGCGTTGGTTATCACTATACGTTGGTACACAAACAATATACAAATCAAGTTCATGCAAGCCAAGCCTGGATTAATTACTTGTGTTGTTTTTTATTGCACTTATGTCATTAATGGTCCGCCGTGCTATTCTTTTGCTTCTCCTTTCTTTGTTGTCTCTCACGTTTTTGTTTTCAGAAGGTTTCAGCTATGCGTTGGTTATCACTATACGTTGGTACACAAACAATATACAAATCAAGTTCATGCAAGCCAAGCCTGGATTAATTACTTGTGTTGTTTTTTATTGCACTTATGTCATTAACGGTCCGCCGTTCCGATTTTCTCAGAAAAGGCTCGGACAGACAAAGAGCTTCAAGTTGTTGCCCTCTCCTCAAAATCTTTTCTCACTTTGGTAGCACACATATATATATACGAAACACATATACAGAAATCAAAAACGTTCATTCTTTTTCACTGATCAAGCGCTTTTGATATCCTCTGTCCGTCGGTGGTGCAATTGGTAGTATGCGCGCCTCTTGTACTTGAGATGATGGGTTCGATCCCTGCTCTGGCCACCTTAAAAAAATTTCTTCCGACGGCGGTCACCTCGCATAGTGACGGCGACACTATTAAGCATTTAGCCATGAAAATGCTTCTCAAAAATACCGTTCGGAATCGGTGTAAAACTGTAGGTCCCAATCAGTGAGTAAAAAAACTAGAAAGCGCACAGCTCACTGGTTGTGAGAAGCTCTCCCCGATTCCTTGAAGGGATGTAATGGGAAACCGTTTATTTTTACCTTTTGACCGATGAACCATTGATAACTGAATACATGAAACTAAAACGCAATATATCTGCCAAAATAAAACTGCAACTGACTTTGTCTGCAATTCAGGAATTTTTACGAATCACTGACTGTGAGAATAATGCAAACACACAGATACACATGTATAAGATAGACTCTCTTATTGTCTCTTTTTTATTTTCTTGCTCTCGAGAGAGCATAAATAGTGCAACAAACCCAGCTGTATTTGTATCGCAAACACAGCCACATTTGAGTCGTAAACACATATATTATAACATATTAATCATTGTGTCTCAAACATGTAATGTTGAAAAGCAAACACAATGTGTTTGGACACAAGTATAGTATATTTGCGACAAGCTCTAAACGCACTTTATACCTGCATCCAAACAACAAAAAAACCAACCTGTAAAAAACATAGTTTTTGACTATAAATTCTTTTTATATATGATCACGCCCTGTTGTCTAATCCCGCCCATATTTAGTTCATTTTTGTCATCACCATTAGTTTACCTGCGAAGTTTTAGCTCGATTGGCTCACGGGAAAAGTGTTAAAAATCAATCCAGAATTTTTTCGGTGAGCGTGCATACAGGCACGTGAAGCTCATATAAAGAATTTTAAAAATTCAGATTATTTAGCGTGTATATTGTTTGCAGTCTGCTCCAAATTTTACATATTACATACTATTTCCAACATATTTATTATCCGACATATTTATTATTAGTGAGAACAACTTTTGCACCAAACGAGCTCGAAACATTCTGTTCTTATTGTTTGTATTTTGCCAATATGAGTAAAGTTAAGACACACCTTTCCCATATATTTACAATGGACCTGATTAGTCTCAGTATAATGGTTAGATAGCTCCAATGTAACCGACCATCCTAGGAATAGACACGTTCAGCCTACTAAGAATGATTTTTTGTTTTCTAATTCTTGCATAGTTCGCAAAGCATATCAAGCAATTTTCATTAACTTGATTCAAACCATATATATTTTCATCAATCCAAACAAACAATATTTTCATCTTTCTTTAAACTTTTTTTTTTATTTACAGGTAAGAGTGAGGTTATGCTAAGTGATGACATGTAAACACCAAAATTAAATTTACGGCGGTAAGAAGACCTTTTCCAAATATATACATATATATTTGCTGGTATCACATAAATTTTGGATAAATTTTACAACAATATTACAATTGTAAAATAAGTACAATATGAACATCCTTGTAGTTAAATGGGAACATAGTTCGGTATTTGTTTATTCCTGAAACGGAATTTTAGTATGGCAAGTGTTGAAAAAAATTTCGTCAGTATTTTTAATTTCAATCAATCAATCAATTTATTATTTCATTAATATACAATATTACAAAACAAATTTTATACCACTTGGAGTTTAAGAGTTGTCTCTTCTTCTTCCTTATAATTAATTACAAATTTATGAAAATTAATAACTTAAATCTAATATACTGTACATGGAGGCAAAAATTAAAAAAAAAAACCTGTATGAATCAGTTAAAACTTAAATACTACTTAATCTAACTATGAATACAGTTCATTGATATGATGGTAATTAGATGATATGCACCTCACATTAAAATTATGGGTTAGTTTATCTATCCTATCATGAATTAGTTCCATATTTGCGAGTTCGTGAAGTCGTTTCGTAGAAAAGAAAAACGGGAGATTATAGGTTAATTTAAGCAACTTATTTTGGGCAACTTGCAGCTTATTCAAGTGGCATTTGGCACTGTTGGCCCATAACGGGGCTCCATAATATAGAGTAGGGTGAAATATGGTTTTCAAAATTAACATTTTATTACTTAAACTTAGGCAGGATTTCCGATTTATAAATGGGTAGAGTGATTTGATGAGAATATTTATTTTCTGAATGACATAGGGAATGTGATCTTTGAATTTCATTTTGGGGTCCAGGATAATGCCCCAGTATTTGACTTTCTGCTCCCAATGGACTGCTGTGTTATGTATGACAATGTTACTTTGAGGAATAAAGCATTCCTTGCGCTTCCTAGTGAAATATATTGCCTGGCATTTATCACCGTTCACTAATATTTTGCACTTGCGGAAATATGCCAGAAGCTCGGTCATTCCTCTTTGTAAGTTTGAAATGACATCCGAAGCCAAAATATCTGAGCTGAGCACTGCAGTGTCATCTGCAAAAATGGACGTCACACAGTTGTCCAGTTCTGGGAAATCTGAAGTGTAGATATTATATAATACAGGGGACAAACAGGATCCCTGAGGACAACCAGCAGCAATTGGAATAGCTGTAGAACAAACAGAGTTAATGAACAGACTTAACCCTCTGCGTCTGACGTGACTTAATTTTCACTATTATACTGATGTGGTAGTACACCAGACACCATTTCTAAGGCTTATATTTTTCAAGATTAATTTTTTATTCCTACTGAAATGATTTTTATTTTTAGTTTAAGAGTGTAAGTTGCTATGAATGATAATATATTTTTAAATTCAAAAACACATTTCATGTTTAAGTGTATTTATTGGCATGGCACAAACAGGCCCTCCAAAATTTGTATCTATACAAAAACTCAAAAAAATATTCAATGTTGTAATTTTTTGAACAAACATTTTATATTCTTAAAGTTCACACTTAAGTTAATCAGACTTAAAAAAAATCCAATGAGTGTTCGAACTCACGGGCGATGTGTTAACACCTTTTTGCTACACGGTACCTGTTCGATTTCTATGAACACATTAGTAAATGTTACATTGGAAAATAAAAACCAGCGTTCAATCATATGATGACGTTACAGTTAAATAATATTAATACTTAAAATTATTTAAAGACCCAGTGCAAGCACATGTGTCATTATTTTCTTGCTCTATACTTTTTGTTTTTTTCCCACAAAAGTCAAAGAATGCAAAGCAACAGACACTTGTGTATACATATGTACATACATAGTGTTATTCGTACATATGCTACACAAGTTCACAAAATTGTCGTTGCTCTCTTGCTATCTCATTTTTATATACGTATAATACGTCATTACTCTCTTTGCTCTGAGAGTGCTCCGCACCCACATTTTATAGGACTTACCTTTCACTATAATAAAAAAACAACAACACCAACATCAACAACAACAACAACTACTACTACTGATATGTGGGTGGTGGGTGTAGGGGAGGGTACCTAAAAGAAAAACTGTTAAGGGAATGCAAAGAGTGGAGTGTGTGAGTGTAAATTGTCATGGGGGAGGGTATATAAGCTTCGGCCCGGCCGAACTTAACACCGTCTCTACTTGTTTTTGTATACACCGGCCAATGCTGAACATCAAATGACTCGCTTTGTTTGGCAATAGCAACAACAACGAAACAACCAAACCATAGATTAGTACTTATAGTAGATCTACTAGTTCTCCCACCAAATTTATGACATTTGGTCTGGTGTGATATTTACGTTTGATGTTGAGAAGAATTGCTTTAATAATACCAGATAGAGGCAATGATTCAAAACAACGAACAAAATAACAACAACGGCATTTCGTTTTGTGTGTTAAAATTATTGTGTTAAATACAACACAAATGTATGCTAACAATAACAGTCAATAAAAAAGTTTAAAACACATTTAAATTTCACAGTTTTTCACCAAAATGGCATGAAAAATTAAAGCAAGAAATTATTGTAATTCCACCTGGTGTATATCACTTTTCGTCAAACATCGCTCTTATCACACCGACCGCATCACGAAGAGTGTGAAAGGAAACGTCAGATGAGCCAAATATTCTCTCTAGTCTGAGATTACTCTATGAACCAAACACACAACATCACACATAGTTTGTCCGAAGTAGCTGACGTATACGTGTGTCACATAACCACATGTTTGCCATATCAACAGCAGCGAAACAGCCAAACACACAACATCACACATACTTTCTACGAAGTAGCTGACGTATTAGCGTGTCACCATCACGTCGACTGCGCAAGCTTGCAAATGAAATTTTGCGTGGCTATGCTTTATATCTCCGTTCAACAACAGCAACAGACACATGTACATACACACATTATTATGTTAATACATACGCTATAGACACAATTTCGTTTGCCTCACCCCTGCCACACCACTCTTTCATTGCTCTCTTGCTCACTCATATTTGTTTAACACGTCATTATTCTCTTTCGCAGTCGCAGAAAATCTGGCTTTAGCAGCAGCACAAAAACTGGTTTTTGACTTTGATAGATTTAGTCCCTATACGCCGCTATAGATGTTAACACATCCAAAAAGAGACACATTCAATGGTTTAATAAAAAGTTACACCTAGTTTTGACAGGTGCCACAAAATGGTTTTAACGTGACTTAATTTTCACTATTCTACTGACGTGGTAGTACACCAGACACCATTGGCCAGTAACCGATGGCTTGTACTTTCCAAGTTTCCTTTTGTATACCTACTGAAACTCAAAACATCTCATAATTGTTCAAATTCGTATTTAAACTTTAATTTTGTATGAAAAATATTCGACGTTTCCTAATTATACGGATTTTACAAGGTCTACCACAGTTTTAAGAGTTTGAATGAAAACTCGTTATATTTTTTAAATTCAAAAACGCATTTATTTATTGACATGGCACAATCTGGCCCTCCAAAACTTATATCTATCTATAAAGACTCAAAATATTATTTTTCACATTTAAGCTAATCAGTCTTGATAAAAGAGATCCATTCTGTGATAATAATAAAAAACTTATAATTCCTTTTGGACGCTTTCACAAAGTGATTTAGAGCACTGGAGGCAAATTGGCTTGAGGCAATTGCAGCAAATATTTATGGTTTTATTTGTGTGGGGCAAATAGAGCAAAGTTTTTCTCCGCTTGATGGAATAGATCGAATAGTTGGTTGCGGATGAGGTAGGTCTTTACCCATAACTACGGTGATCATTATTCTCACTTCCCTTGGTCGTTGTATACCCGGGCGACCATGTGATCTAGTACCAATTCTCTTGCCATATTGAGTATATAAGTTCTTCTCCTCATTTTATCATCAATGTCAGCACACATTTGATACAATACAAGGCTATTAATTCATATCGTTCATTCAGGGAACACTCCACTTCTCGATGTTTGCTCGGAAAGTAACAGTACAATATCTCAGCTTTATTCCCTTTTAGTGTACCTAAGTAGGTAAGCCCCTTCTTCAGTAACATTTCCATAAGTGGGGTAGAGCTTAACCAATTGTGATCCGTGATGTTTCGATTCCAGTTTTCCACTATTTTCACAAGTATCAAAACACACTGAGTTGGTACTGCCACTTTTCTTTCTTGTTCAGTCATGCCTATGTTGCCAGAATTTTATCCATAATAGATGTAGGCGTTGTAAATATTGTATGTGCGAGCATCGGCTAACCACATTATTTTAATACCATATTTGGCTGGTTTCTGAGGCACGTAAATCATAAACCTGCAAGCGACCTTTAAACCGGCAGTAACATTCCATCGATAGAGAGGTGTGGTCCGGGGGTATATTGAGATAGGCTTTTGAGATGAACTAGTTGAACACATCTGATATTGGAGCAAGTGGAACTTATGTCAGATGTTCCTGTCTTGTAGTCGAATCATCAAATCTGAGGCAATTATTTATACAAGAAACCCGAAATTTGGGCATCACGCGGAGGAATAGTTCATGACCAGTACCTTCAGTGGCAAATATTATTCAAAGATCTGTGTCATTGCACTTGAATACTGAAGTGCAATACATATCCATAAGTTCTACCTTTGCACTACTTTTGAACTGTGCTCTATATGTGCTGAGTTTTTGGTTTGTGAATCGCACCAAACATTCCAACATAGATATGTATTTAAGTCAAAAAGCTTGGACCAAAGCGCCAAATATCCTTCAAAATGAGGAGTATGTAGACGACCAGGCAATCCTATTATGTTGTGGATGGCGGTTATTCATGTTATTTTCTAAATCAATTTTTGTGATATTCAGGTGATTCGCTTGACGTTTCTTGGCGCACTTCTTCGGTGGTGGGTTTATCTCCGCGACGGATTCATGACTTGTGACACATAGTTCTTGATCCGCTTCGCCGTTTTATAATTCGACATCTTCTAAGAGTTAATTTTCTGGCATAAAATTTGTGTCGTTGCCTACATCAAGATCGCTGAACTCGTACTCGCTTTCTTCTTGCATCCACTTTTGTATCTATCTGCTCTTCGCGGCTTTTAAAAGTTTCAGATGACCTTCTCTTAGAACCGCTAGACCCTTGATTTATATTTAAGTGATCCATCTAAAAAAACAAACAAGAAATAGAACAAAACGAAACAATTTCACTGACAAGCGACACTACGAAAGTATAACAAATATACTGAGGTGGTTGATCCTCAGACACCTACCTTAACACTGATGTGGTTGACTTGTAGCCACTCTTCCTTACGCAGCGACGTATGCGATCGCCGCGATCCCTTCGAACACACTAATGAGCGCCTGAGTACTTAATAGGAAGGTACTAAGAACGCGAGAGTCGGTGCTTGTAAAATAACGGTACAAAACGTGTTTTTCTATTTCTTGGTGTCTGTCACACTACCACGTCAGTCGCAGAGGGTTAAAAACTTATTGGAAATTATTCCCATACATTTCAGTTGAATCAATGAGTGCTTGATTATTTCAAACAAAGTCTAACAAGTAAAGATAATGACACCAACATAAGCAATGACTACTTGATCGAATTAAAAAAAATCATGGAAGAATAAACAAATAAGGTAGAAATCTCAACAACATCCATAGTAATTTTGAAGCTGTTTATGTGTTTACGGGTTGAATTTTATGTTTCGGGACTTAGCAACCCTAGCGTTGCAATCTGGCAATTGACAACTCTATCGTAAAGTTGGACATTTTTGAGGTTATGCGTACTCAGAACGTTTTGACATACGAGCGCTATTTGTGTTGTTTACAGTAACTTAAAAGATTCATCTCGGCCCAAAAATGGAATTAAATCGTGAACATTTTCGTGCGATTATTTTTTACAACTTTCGACGTGGATTAACTGAGCAACAGTGCATGGATGAACTTAATTCAATTTTTGGCGATGAAGGTCCATCAAGGGCCAGTATTTATCGATGGTATGGTGAATTCAATCGTGGTCGTAGTTCACTCCAAGACGAAGTTCGTGAAGGTCGTAGAAAATCAGCTGTTGTTCCTAAAACCCATGATGCTGTGCGCAAACTGATTTTGCTTGATCGTCATGTGACCTTTCGTGAGATTGAGACAACCTTAGGCATTAGTGGGACCCGCATACATTCAATATTGTATAAACATTTGACAGTCAAAAAAATTTCTTCGCGTTGGATCCCACACAATTTGTCAATCGCTCAAAAAAAGGCTCGTGTCGATTGGTCGAAAGAAATGCTCCAAAAATACGACTGCGGTGCTTCGAAACACGTCTATGACATCGCGACAGGTGATGAATCCTGGATTTACGCGTATGAGCCCGAAAGTAAACAGCAGTCAACTCTGTGGATGTTTCAAGATGAGCCAAATCCAACAAAAGTTGTTCGCGCCCGAAGCACTTCCAAGCAAATGGTCGCCTGTTGCTTCGGAAAAGCCGGACATGTCGCAACCGTACCTCTAGAACAACGCAGAACAGTGAATTCTAAGTGGTACACAACCATTTTGAGCACCCAAAACATCGATTTGGTGATCATCGCTATATAGTCCTGACTTGCCACCGAATGACTTCTTTTTATTTCCGTACGTAAAAGACAAACTGAGAGGTCAACGTTTTTCGACACCTCAAGAAGCGGTTGCTGCATTCAGAATGCATGTTTTGGAGATACCTTAATCAGAGTGGCAAAAATGTTTTGACAATTGGTTCAAACGCATGCAAAAGTGTATAAATCTTCATGGGGAATATTTTGGAAAACAGTAAAGTCATTTTCAATGATTAGTATTTGTTTTTGTTCTCTAATCCCGAAATATAAAATTCAACCTCGTACCAGAAACTACATTATAAGAGATTCCAAGAACGTAATTAGCTTATGCCAAACATATTGTGTTTGAGCCGAATTCAAATATATCTACCGTCAAACAAGTTATATTTGCTTTCAAAAATATTGTCTGTTTTAATCATATTTTTTTTAACATGAAATATAAGATATTTTTTTAACAGACAGTGTTTTAATAATTGCTAAAATTATAAATTTAATTTATTTGAATTTGAATTTCGTTGCCGATTTTGTTAGTTTCCAGGTCATGTACATTTTTCGAATTGAAAAATTTGGAATATAAAATAATGTTGGAAAATAATAGACAATTCAGTCCAACACACACACTCGCTGGCACGACTAGTTTCGAACTCCGTGACAAGTTCATCATCAGATGCCTAACTACTCTGCCTGAATTGATACCATCGGTTGATCATCAATCGTATATAAACAAACTCAATTCTTCAATTCACTTGTTCGAATTAGTATCGATCGAAGATCCCTAAGTATCAACATCACTGAAAGGCCTATAATTCCAACAACAACAACAGACAGAATTTTTCCACCATGTTCTTCTTTTCCTCAAGCACTCTCGCATTGTTGCAATGCCTTGAGGTGAGTTTTAATCAATATTACAGAGCTGTATTTTTCCGTGGTATAGCATTTTTTGAAGACCATGCTAGTGTCAGTTACATTTATTTGAATTTGAATTTTGTTGACCGACTTCGTTAGTTTTTGGTTAATGTATGAGAAATTCATACTACAAGCTTACAAGTCATGTACATTTTTCGAATTGAAAAATGGTTGGTTTTTGTTAGAAATAATAGACAATTCAGTTTCCTATAAATGCAGTGCATTGTGTTGGCGAAGGAAAATTGTGGTAGTAGAGGATGGAAAGAGGGAGTAGTGTCTGTTGACATTTGCCTTGAATGTTTGTATGTCACAATTGGTGGGAAATACACTAGCCGGAAGTTTATTCCACATACGGACTGTACGGCTGAAGAACGAATTTTCTCTATAGTGTGTAGTGCGGTCAATCGGCCACTCGATAAAAAACGGATGAGAGTTCCTGGAAAGCCGCGGACTTCGGCTAAATATCCTCACATCCGGCATAAGTTGACGGATGTCCGAGGAACACATTCCGTGGAAATATCGATAGAACAGTGACACGCAACCCACATTTCGACGATGCTCAAGGAAGGCAATAGAGTTGCATACCCTACTGTCCCCTATTAACACCGTCGCTCTCCTCTGGACACGATCGAGAAGCTCCAAAGAATTCCTGGGAGCACCTGCCCATATATGGGAGTTATATGCCATCTTTGACCTGATGTAGGTGGTGTAGATATTGAGAAGATCAGATGGAGTGAAGTATTTCTTGCACCGCTTTAAAAAGCCTAGACACTTGAGTACATCTTTCGACACTTAAAATACATGTTTTGCCCAACGGACATCACATTGTATTTTCATGCCCAGAACATCAAGAGCGTCTGATTCATTAATATCCACACCGTCCATAGACAATGACGACACACCTGGGTCAGCAATACGTTTATGCGACAACAAACAACACTGGGTCTTACTCGCATTAAAACTACTCTATTCTTTCGACCCCATTCAACAATGGACACCAGGTCGCGGTCGAGTTTTTCGTTCATCGTCCGGCGTTTGACTTCACTCTCTTGAAGACTTAGCCTACGATCGAATGAATAAGAATGGCAGAGATTACTGTCGTCGGCAAAAGAGTAGATTGGATTCACAGTCTGACTCAGGAGATCGTCAATGGAAATATGAAAAAGAGAAGGAGAAAGAGAAAGAACAGAGCCCTGTGGTACACCTGCAGTCAATTTATGCTCGTCGGATGAAACCCAATCTAGAAAAACTCGTATAGTGCGATCTCTGAGAAAACTCGATATAAATCGAGTGAAGTTATCACCGACACCAAAAGCAGCGAGCTTTGACAAGAGTGCATCGTGCCATACTCTGTCAAAGGCCTTGGAAATATCAAGGGCCACTACCTTACTCTCACCAAGCCGGTGGATGGATCGACTCCACTGTTCCGAAAGGAACGCCATCAGGTCTCCAGTAGATCTCATTCTACGGAAGCCATACTGCCGATCGTTAAGAAGGTCATTGGACTCAAGATATTTCACTAGATGGTGGTTAACCATGCTCTCCATAACCTTCGAGAGCGCAGAACAAATTGCAATTGGGCGGTAATTTTCAGGGTTACTTGCATCACCTTTGTTAGGGATTGGCTGGACATTAGCAACCTTCCAACGCGCCGGGAAGAGTCCGGCACGGTATGCAAGGTTGAAAAGATTGCGCAGTGGACACGCCAGTGTCGAAGAGCACCTACTCAAGACCAGTGCAGATATGCCATCCGGGCCCGGGGATTTACCTACGACAAGATTCGCAAGAACGTTTTTAACTCCTCGCGTTCGAAAAAATATCTTGGGCATGGAACAAGATACGTAATTGATCACGGGGAGTGGTTGATTGCTATCCGGCAAGGGAGAGTTCCTTGCAAACATTTCAGCCAAGAGGTTAGCTTTATCAACATTGAGTATGTAGTGATCTAAATAAATTAAAAAATAATATACTAAGACTAATTTTTGGAAATTGATTATTTTGTTGGATGGTTGGGAATATTTCTATTTCAATGCTCACCAAGGCACATCATCAGCTCTCTTCTCTACGAGTATTTAGGTATATCATCACACATTAAAGGGTTAAACAAAACTCAACTTAGCGAGAATTGTCTCAACACTCCTACTTGTGGGAAAACATCCACAATAAATACTTTGCAATTCCCATCAATGTTCCCAACATTTCTTTCCTATGCATGCTTTCATCGAAAGCCATTGCATAGATGTTGATGTTTCGAAAAAGAAACAACGATTGCCATGAGATTGGCGTTAGAGTGTACCACCGCCTTCAAATTGTTCAGTCACGACTGGTTCAGTGGATTTTTAGTACCCTTAAATAAATGAGCCGGAGTGTAGTAGTAATACTTGTTTTTATTTCCTTATTAATTAGCTAAAATTGTGCACATAGATCCAAACAAATTACCATTAAAATATATTTCCTGTGCTTGTAGATATTCATATTTATTGGCTTAAAATCATATGTACATGCGGTTATTGTAAATGTTTCAAATTTTCTACATCCAACGTTACCAGGTTTCTACTTTCCTTTAACAGACTTCAATGATTTTTAAACATCCTTTTCATTATATCCCCATGCTTTGTCTGCTGTAAGGACATAACCAATATCTATTGATAAACTGTAATACAATTTATTCACACTTTGTATTTCAATATAAATTGACTTTTAGTTAATTTCAATAAAAACACTTTCACATAAAAATTACAATACAATAAAGGAATTTGCCTACATTGGCATAAATGTAATCATCATTGTTGGACAAAATTGTCAATGCCCCTACAACGGAGTAAATATACGGAAGCAATTGGAAGGCCTTCTTTTTAGAGGTTTCTCAGTAATATGTATTGGAGTTTCATATTCATTTCGAAGAGCTGTTATACTCTGTATAAATCTAAATGTCATGTTCCGAAACATTTTTAGGTACAGGGTGTTTCAATAAAGCCACAGTTTTTCTTTTATAACTAAATCGCTCCAAAATACGAAGAAATGTTTTTTTTCATTTCATCATGTTTCTTGGTCCTTGCCAGTTTTGTGTAAAATATAATATTCGTCAAATGCCAACCCTACAACTCCTCTGACAACACATGATATAATATTTATAAATGGTTTCCCATTACATCCCATGAAGGAATTGGGGAGAGCTTCTCACAACCACTGAGCTGTGCGATTTTTAATTTTATACTGAATGATTGGAACCTACAGTTTTACACCGATTCCAAATGGTATTTTGAGAAGCTTTTTCGAGGCTTAATATTCGATAGTGTCGCCGCCACTATGAGGGGTGACCGGTGACGAAAGAAATTTAAGGTGGTCAGAGCAGGGATCGAATCCAGGATCTCAGGTAATAGGAGTATTGATTTTATTGAAATTTAAACAAAAATTTGGTTTAGTTCAAACGCTTTAAATTGGGTTGAATCCGGGCACCATCACCAAGTACCGAGGCCGTCCATGTATCCACTGCGCCCTACCTCACGCTGCACGAAGGCCAACAACACATTGACATTAGGATTTGCTTGTGGGGTTTTTTCGAAAGAAGACAGAATTAGTTCCCGATACAGTGTATCTATGTGATTGTATAAACATGTTCTCTGTTAAAGAAGAGAGATGTAATTCATAAGATTGACCACCTATGAGTGTATGCATGCATGTATGTATAGAGATTTTCATGTATATTAAATTGGTTTTTTAATTTTCCGCACGTGTAAAGTATGCAAATGTTGTGGTAAAAAAAAACTTCGTTTGCATCAAAAGAAGCGACTATACCGATACAAGTTTTTTTAATTGCGGAAAATAACAAATTTTTCCCCCACACATGACACTAAGTCGCAAAAATTAAATGTTTAGGGGCAAAAAATATTTATTTTCACCAAACAAACGAATTTCAAAAATTGTTTTCTTTTGTTTGCATGTAAAAGGTGGGCAATGTAAAATTTTAAATTTCATTTCGCTTTCAAAAAAATACTAACACACAGTTTTTCAAAATTATGATTTTATTGGCAAGGCCCATCATTGAAATTTTTCTAATAAACGTAACATCCCTCAAACGGCTTTCACGACTTGCTTTACAGTACCTTATTCGTTCTACCCAGTTTTTCAAGACATTTTCGATTTTTTAGGCTTCAATGTGGTGAACGACTACGGCGATTACGTGTTGTAAGGCCTCAATGGCTTGCACGCTGAAAAAAATTGCCTCTGTAAGATATTCTCCCAAAAATATTCTGCAGGAACCATGTAAGTATATGTTTGGAATATACGTCAAACATTTATATGTTTGCAAGTCCCAAACTCAGGTGTATCTAAATGCAAACACTAGCATGTTTACTGCCAAATATGTATGCTTTTACGTGGAAACACATGGGTACTTCATCCCAAACATCCTTATACTTACGTGGAAGCATGGGCGTGTTTCCCCCAAACCTCCATATATTTACGTGGAAACATATGCGAATTTCCTCCCAAATATAATAATATTTAGAAACGAATTGTTCTTCGATTTCAATATAGTAATGTAATATTTATTATAATTAATTTTAACAATATAAAGCCACATTTATAAATAATTAATACAAAATATTAATAGATTTATGTTTTCGTTCATGAAATGAGAATCTGCCGCTCTTTTGGTTCTCCTTTCTGTGTTGTCTCTCACGCTTTTTTTCAGAACGATTCAACTATGTGTTGGTTATCACTCTGCGTTGGTTCACGAACAATATATTTATACACAAATCTAGTTCATGCGAGACAAGCGTGTATTAATTACTTGTGTTTTTTTTATTATATTTCCCAAATGGTCCGCCATTCCGATTTTTTCAGTAGAGGCTCGGGAAGAAAAAGGGATTCACGTTGTTGCGATCTCCAGTTTCTTTCCCCAAAATCGTTTCTCGGTTTGGTAGAACACATAAATATTTGCAAAACACATACACAAACACCAAGGAAACATCACAAACCGCTTAACCGTCTGACCGTTTGTTTATTCTTCGTTCACTGATCAAGCGGTTTTGATATCCTCTGTCCGATGAATCATTGACGACTGGATACATGAAATTAAAACGCAATACATCACGGACTATTTGTGAGTCACTATGGAATATTTATGAGTCACTCACTGAGAGATACACACTTATAAGATATACACACGCGCTGCCCCAGCTTTATTCTCTTGCTCTCGAGAGAGCATAAATAGTGCAACAAACAATAAATAGTGCAACGCACTATTAATCATTGTGTCTCAAACATGTAATATTGAATAACAAACACAATGTGTTTGGGCACAAGTATATTATATTTGCAACAAGCTCCAAACACATGTTATATTTGCATCCAAACACCAAAAAACGCCAAATTTTTCAGCGTGTGAGGATTATTTGCGTATCACTTATTTTCCACGGCGTCCGAGAATATTACTCTAACCGGGTCAAATCGCAGCTGCGACGCGGCCGATGGTCTTCCCAGCTTCGGCTGATTATGCGTCTTTCGAAAACAGTGTGCAAAAGATTGTAACGGTGTTTGTGCGTCCACGCGACACAACCATGAAACCATATAGAAATGCGCCTATGATGCCGCCACGCCAACGCAGAAAACAGTCGCTCGTTGTGTAAGCAGTGGCTTCTCTTCCACGACATGTGGATATTCCGAAACACAAATGTGACAATTTTGTTTGTTAACGTAGCGCCCAAGGTGAAAATGAGCTTCATCGGAAAATATCAAATGCTCATTTTCAGCCAAGGGATCTTCTGGCCATTCACTGAAGCAAAAACGAATCGGATGGTCACGAGGTTTCAGTTCTTCGACCAATTGGACTTTATAATCTCTCATACCAAGGGTCTTTATGCAAAATTCTGGGCAAAGATGTGCGAGAAATGTTTAATTGCTGCGAACGATGGTGGGTTGATGTTACTGACTTTTCGATCACACTTTCAGCTATAGTGGCAACATTTTCCACTGAACACACTGGATGAGCACGTACACCAGTTTCTTGATGTTGTAACATCTATAGGCACGGGAAGGGCCATCTATCAAAGTGAACACATGCAAACAACACACAGTGTGAGCATACGGAGCGGGTGTTGTACAACAATAGTCTCTGCCTGAAAATAAGTATCATGGTATTGATGTAGCAGCAGCGAACAAACAAGCAGGTCGTCGTCGCCAAAGAGTATTGAAGTATAGAGAACCCATGGAACGAATTGTATGTCTCAAAAGCACTGGCGACATCTGGCGAATGATGCGAAACATATTACTCTTTTTGGTCATAACTTGGTCCATTCATAATTTTGATGTGAAACATTGATGCGTTTTGAAACATTTATGCTTTTTGTATTGTTTCGTGTAATAACATTGACGAAATGGTGCATTTATATTGAAATAGAATATAAAGAGAATAAGACTCGTGTATACTCTTTTACTTACACTCTCTACATGAGAGCGGGAAAAGAGTGCAACAAGTTATCTATACTATTCAATACTTTTTGCCGTCACTCTGTTTATGGAAAACAAAAACAATTATTTCAGTGAGCTAGATACTGCTTTATTTATTTTAACAATATTACATGTAATGTTAAGGCAGATGTAAGAAAAAAGAAAGTGCAATAGAAAAAGAGCTTTCAGCACAAAACCTCTTCTATTTTTTATTTTCCAATGTAACATTTACAAATGTGTTCATAGAAATCACATCGCCCGTGAGTTCGAACACTCATTAATGTTTTATAGAAGGTTTTTTTTTTAAAGTATATTTTTAGGTCCTTTTTGTAAGAATATGTATTACATTTCCCCAAAAAGGTCCCCTTTTAAAGAGGAAGAAAAGGTAATATTTTTGAGAGCCTTCAGCACAAAAACTATTCATTTTTTATTTTCCAATATAACATTTACTAATGAGTACATAGAAATCGAACAGGTACCGTGTAACACAATGATGTTAACACATCGCCCGTGAGTTCGACCACTCATTGATTTTTTTGTCCAATAAGAACACGCATTGGCGAACTCGCTTTGCAAATGAATGCACTCCATTTCTATCGAATTTATTTCGTAGATTTCTTACTCTTTGAGTTGAAGACTCAGAATTTTTGAAGTTTTTAATATTTCCCAAGCATAAAGGGACCCATGTCGTAAATTGTTAAACTCTAACTAATAACACTGTCCAAGTCGAAAAAAAAACAGAAGTGGGCTCAACGGATCTACACTAATTCGGGTCCTAAGAATCGGACTGCATTATTAGTTTTTTGCCTAAAATTAAGGTTTTATAAACAAAATTTTCATATACAATTTTAATTTTTTAAGCAAAAAACTATTAGGTTTTGTTCATAAATTTATTTATAACTACGAAACTGTTTCTTGTCTTGGGAAACAGTGAAGGTAAAAATTAAAGGTATGGTAATTGCTAATTTTTATAAATTTGTTTAAACCAAATCGTCTGATGCATTCTCGAGTAGTGGTGACATATGTATAAATTTGTCTCCAAAACTGGGCTCTAAATCGCTGCCTCTGAGTAGGAGTTAAAAATAAAAATTACATGAGATGTCAGGGGACACCCGGTTGGAGCGAAGTTCCTTTCCCTATATATTATGAACTAGTTAGTTCCAACACGCCTAAGACGCCTGTTGAAAAATACTGTAATTTAAATGGATCTTTAAGAAAAGATAAACGCCTACAAGCTACAGGTGAATGGATCAACAGGGATCTCACGTCAAAACACCAACGGATAACTGGGGCCTTAGTCGGGTACACTCAAGATACGTGTGAATCTGACCGAATACCCGAGATAAGGGTTAAGGCGAACTGCTTGACCCTAACGCCAACTAGAGACGCCTGGCAGAATGGGACCCTGACACCAATGCCAAATGGGACTTACTGCTACACGGATGGCTCAAAGCTAGGAGAAAAAACGGGTCTAGGATTCTTTATTGAAAATGCAGCAACCGAATCCCACCTACGCCTCCCGGATCATAATACGAACTTTCAGGCGGAAGTTCGGGCGATTACGGAGTGTATCAAATGGCTCGGCGATAATACAATCCCAGCCGAGGCAAATATATTCACGGATAGCCAAATGGCAATAAAGGCAATATCATCAGAAACGGTAAAATCTAGAACGGTCCTTGACTGTAAGAAGGTGATAAACGACTACTCTATGCACGGCAGACTCAACATCATCTGGGTGCCGGGGCACAGCGGGGTATTCGGCAACGAGAAAGCGAACCTCCTGGCAAAGAAAGCCAGGGAACTCCAAACGGTAAGCCTAGATGGAGCGAAACCCTTTGGGGTGACGAAGGCTGAGTTAAATAAATGGGCGGAGTCGGCACATATAGCCCAGTGGAACCGGGAATCAGTAGGCAGGATGACAAAGATCCTATGGGGAGACCCAGATGGATCGAGAACAAAAGGTTTGCTGAAACTGGGAAAAGCCGAAATGGGCAAAATGATGGGAGTCTTAACGGGGCATTCGGGATTACGAGCCCACCTGTACCGTATTGGACTAGTGGCGAACAGTGAGTGCAGGGCATGCATGGAGGACGATGAGACGTTGGAGCACTTCTTATGCCACTGCCCGGCCTTCACACAAGCTAGATCCAGATATCTTTCGGATAGTACGATACCGGCCATGACCAAACTTGTGGGTATGGACTGGAATAAACTAAGGAATTTCGTGAATAGCACCGAATTCCTATAAGGGACATAGTGAAGTAGTAGGATAATCTTAGAGCGCACAACAGGTCGAACTTAGCGGCTTAAGTGTATGTCTTTACTGACATGGGAAGGTTTAGAGTGCTCCTTCTGAACACTCAACACCGCGCCCCTCTTTTCGAACTAACTAACTAACTAACTAAGAAAAGATAAATGATAAACTTTTTTCAAGAAATTTTTGTAAGAAAATGTATTTTTTTAAGAGAAGGTATTTTTTTTTTGAATAAAAGCTTTTTTTACGAAGGAACATGTACAATTTAAGAGTAGGTAATTATCTCCAGAAAAGTTATATTGTTTTACAAAAAAGGTACTCTTTAAAGGAAAGGTAGTTTTTTAAGAAAAGCAATTTGTTGTAAGATAATGTACTTTTTTAAGAAAAGGTACTTATTTAAAAAAAAAACTTTTTATAAGAAAATGTACTTTTTGTAAGAAAATTTACATTTTTAAGCAAAGGTACGTCGTTAAGATAAGGTATTTTGTTAAGTAAAGGTACTCTGTTTAAGAATATGAATAGGTATTTTTTTTTGAGAAAATTTACTTTTTTTAAGAAAATGCACTTAAGAAATTGTTATTTTTTTAAACTTCTTTCACTTTATCTTTTCTAAATTTACTTTTTATTTGGTTTAAAACTACAATATGTAATATACAGGCTCCACCTAGAAAATTTCCCATTAAACAAGAAATTGCTCCCCATATGTTAGTCTAGACACAAACCAAACCAAAACTACGAGTGTAAAAGGAAGTATGCTGCCAAATGTAAATCCATGCTCAGGGTTGTATTTTATCGATTTGCCAGTCTTGCACTTTGGCTTGTCTAAGTTTACTTTTTTTGGTTTCAAAACTAGAAAATGTAATAAACAGGCTCCACCTAGGAAACTTCCCTTTAAACCAAACCCAACTAAACCAAAAGTACCCAATATAGTTCATAATAATGGGTTGTAATAAAAAATAAATAAATGGTTTCCCATTACATCAGAACTTCTCACAATCACTTTCCAGTTTTCACTTTCCAGTTTTCACTCACTGATTGGGACCTACAGTTTTACACCGATTCCGAACGGTAATTTTTTGAGAAGCCTTTTTTAGTTCGATTCGTAGGACCCAAATTAGTGTAAATCCGTTGAGTCCGCAATCTAATGATGCAGTTCGATTTATATGTTTTCCAACATTTTTTTAAAAAAACTTGCACAGTGTAATCTGTTGCACCATCAATGTCAAATTGCCCATCTGCTTCGCAATAGCAAAGTGTTTGTATTCCAAATTTTACATGATTCACCCTTTAGAAGCTACAACTGGCAGTAGCTTTATCCAATGTGACTGCATGTTAATTACAAATTTAAATAAAACTTGGTACTTCTTGCCCTCCTACTTCCTAAGAAGGCCTTCTTATAGTCACCCTTGCGCCTCTGTGTAAATACCCTTATAGCACATAAAATGCTACTTCAATTTATCGCCAATATATCGTATAATATGTCAGTATTTTTATACGTATGAGTGTATGCAAGTATGCCGGAATACTTATTCGTATTCCTATTATTATCTACTGTCTCCCAATAGATATTGTCAATAAATAATTAAATCCAATGGGAAATAAATTTCCCACATAACGAACAATAGCAACAGCGACAACAACGATGTTGCCAGCAGCAAGGCACCAACATTGGCAGCAATATAACACATGCATCATTGTCACACACTAGAACAGTGACAGCAGCCACACCAACAACATGGATAATACTCGTAGTAGCACAACACCAACAATATTCCCAGTAACAAAATCAATAGCTTTGTATATTGAATACAATACAAACAAATTATTGAAGTTACAAAAACAAAAACCATCAGCATTAATTGTTGGGATTGGTTTATTCCATTATTAGGACTTGGTAGGTCCAACGATAATGGATATTACTTTTTGGGGTTTTTTGGCATGGAAGTGACATGACAACATTTTTACAGATCGGTATTTAAATTGGATTGTTAAAGGATGACAAGGAGGACATGCAACGAACAAGGTTTTCTGTCGAATAGTGCGATCACTTCAAGGTATTACTGGAGAAAATAATTTGAACGACTGCATTAGTTCGTGTAAAAAATCAGCATTCAAATTTATGTATCGCTTAAGACAAAATTAAGGAGATGGAGGAACTGTTTAATCCTTAATCGACCAACCTTTTCTGGTCTATATAGACCTTGCTCTCTATAATTCTTTTTCGTATGATCTACTGATGTTCCGTACATTATGGTTTATCTGCTTCTAACACAACAAAGCCGACTGCCTTGGAGAATTTTTCCTCACATTCCGATACGTAAATTGTCGCACGTTGCAGGATAGGGGAAAATGAAAAAAAAAATTAAACAACTTCTGTTTTAACACTATCATACTACAAGCCTGTATTATCAACAAAGTTGTTTTCTTTTGCTTTGGTTTGTGTCTAGACTTACTAGATGCCTCATATATGCTGAGAAATTTCTTGTTTAATGGGAAGATTTCCAGGTGGAGCCTGTGACCAATATTTAATAAATATTGTAGTTTTAAACCCAATAAAAAGTAAATTTAGAAAAGCCCGAATGATAGAAATTTAAAATAAGAAAATTTTCTTATCTAAGTGCCTTTTCTTAAAACAAGTAAATTTTGTCAAAAAATCTACTTATTCATACTCTTAAACAAAGTATTTTTTCTTAACAAAATATCTTTTCTTGAAGGCGTACCTTTGCTTAAAAAAGTACATATTTTTACAAAAAGTACCTTTGTTTAAAAAAGTACATACTTTTACAAAAAGTACCTTTTCTTAAAAAATTATTTTTCTAAATAAGTACCTTTTCTTAGTATGGTACATTTCCTTACAAAAAATTGCCTGTGCTAAAAAAAAACTACCTTTGCTTTAAAGAGTAAATTTTTTTTTCAGAAATCTACCTATTCATATTCTTAACCAAAGTACCTTTTCTTTAAAAAAAAACCTTATCTTAAAGAAGTACCGTTGCTTAAAAGAAGTAAATTTTCTTACAAAAAGTACCTTTTCTTAAAAGAGTATTTTTTTAAATAAGTACCTTTTTCTTCATAAAGTACATTTCCTTAACACAAAATGCCTTTTCCAAAAAGCTACCTTTTCTTTAAAGAGTACCTTTTGTGAAACAAATGTACCTTTTGTGAAACTCTTAAAAATGTACCTTTACTTGAAAAAATTAACCAACAATTTTAAAAAACCCTTTTTTTTTCCTTCAAAAAATACGTTCTCTTAAAAGAATAACTTTTCTTACAAAAATGCCTTTTCTCAAAAGTACTTTTACTTCAAAAAAAATAATACATTTTCTATTCTTGAGATTAGTAGCCTTTCGGAAAATAAATTAACTTTCTTAAAAAATAACCTTTTCCTAAAAAGAGTACCACTTTTTAAAAAGTACCTGTTCTTAAATAAAGTAAAAAAAATGCATACTCTTATGGCTATTTCTTACAGAAAGTACTTCTTCTTAAAAATATTACATTTTCTTAAGAAATAAACATCAGTTTTTAATCGAAGAAGTACCTCTCGTTAAAAAGGGAATTTTTCCGGAAAATTTAATACATAGTCTTTCAAGAAAAAAAAAAATAAATGGTTTCCCATTACATCCCATGAAGGAATAGGGGAGAGCTTCTCACAAACAGTGAGCTGTGCGCTTTATAGTTTTTTATACTCACTGATTGGGACCTACAGTTTTACACCGGTTCCGAACGGTATTTTGAGAAGCTTTTTCGTGGCTAAGTACTCGATGGTGTCGCCGTCACTAAGCGAGGTGACCGTCGTCGAAAGAAATTTTTAAGGTGATCGGAGCAGGAATCGAACCCAAGATCTCCGGTAGAAGAGGCGCGCACACTAACCATTGCACCACCGACGGCCACATTCTTTCAAGAAGTGCCTAAAAATATACTTAAAACAAATACATTCTATAAAAAATCAATGAGTGTTCGAACTCACGGGCGATGTGTTAATACCTTTATGTTACCGGTAACTGTTCGATTTCTATGAACTCATTAGTAAATGTTATATATAATATTATAATTTGTCTGCGAAGCTTCAGCTGGATTGGATCACGGGGAAAGGGTTGAAAATCAATCCAAAGTTTTTTCGGCATGCATGCATACATACAGACAGGTGAAGTTAATATAAGCAATTTAAAAAAAGAATAATGTTTGTGCTGAAAGCTCTTTTTCTATTGCACTTCATTTTTTCTTACATCTGCTTTAATATTAGATGTACAATTGTTAAAATAAATAAAGCAATATTTAGCTCACTGAAATAATTGTTTTTGTTTTGTCAAAAACAGAGCGACAGCAATAAGTATTGAATAGTATAGAGAACGTATTGCACTCTTTTTCCGCTCTCATGTAGAGAGTCTGAGTAAAAGAGCATAAACGGGTCTTATTCTCTTTATAGAAAATTTCAATATAAATGCGCAATTACGACAATGTTATTACATAAAACAATACAAAAGGCATAAATATTTCACATCAAAATTATGAATGGACCAAGTTATGACAAAAAGAGAGTAATATCTTTTGAATCATTCGCTAGAAGTCGCCAGTGCTTTTGGGTCAGTGAAAAAATCTAAAAGTGCAGCACTATAGACTTTTTACAAATCATTTTGATAAACATGTCTTTATCGTTTGTTTAGTATATTTATCGTTTCTGTCCGTTAAGAAACGGTTTAGAAAATACTACTTTTGAATTGACTGATTACACACGTGAAAAATTTTGGTAATACTACCTATAAATTTTGTATAATATCACCTATTTGCAGAGTCAACACGACAATTTATATGTTTAATTGGCAATAATACTAAGAACTACGGATAATTTCTATATTCGGATTATTACCTCAGAATTTTGGTATACCAGCTGTTATGTATTGGAACTTTGCCCATTTTTAGGCATACATTTTTGTATAATTTTGAAGTACGTTTACCAATGATTGTTCACCAAATTTGCCAATTTCTACAGTTGAAGATTTAAATTCATCTAAAGGTTGTATATTTTCTTTTTTACAAAAGGAAAACACTGTTTTTTTATTAAACAATTTTACCGACCATGCAAATAAATTGAGAGTAGGGTAACTTAGGTTCAAAATTATTGCGAAATGGACATTAAGATTCACTTGAAAATTTTCAGCAAATTTACTCATTTCATTTTCCACCCAAGGCTGTCCAGCACAAATACTCTTTCTAGGTAAAGGTTATTTTTTAAGAAAATTTACTTATTTTCAAAAATGCTACTTATCTCAAGAAAAGAAAAGGTATTATTTTATACTTTTAAGAAATGGAATTTTTGTAAGAGAAGGTATTTTTATTAAGACAAGGTTTTTTTTGAAGAAAAGTTTTTTTTTTAACAAATTTGAATTTTTTTAGAATTGATCCCTATTTCAAGAATACTAGATCAATTTCTAAGAGTAAGTACTTATCTCAAGAAATTTTATTTTGTTTCATAAAAAAGGTACTCTTTAAATAAAAGAACAAACACAGTGGGCGAAAATGTTAATACATGGCCCAATATAAAATTTGAAATGAGTTTGTTCTTGAGTTCTCTACGGTCATACTTAATACCAATTTGGAAAGCACTAGTGATGTGCTAACGCCTGGCATAAATTTAAATCGCGAGGTTTTCTTAATTTGGACACAGTGGTCGAAAATGTTAATACATGGCCCAATACAAAATTTCAAATAAGTTTGTTCTCGAGTTCGCTACGATCATAGTTAATATCAATTTGGAAAGCACTAGCGATGTTCTAAAGCCTGGTATAAATTTAAATCGCGAGGTTTTCTTAATTTGAACACAGTGGGCGAAAATGTTAATACATGGGACAATACTAAATTCCATACATCGCTGTTCTGAAATTCCTCTGAAATATAAAGGTGGTAAATTTGGAAAGCTCTAACAAGTGGCTTTAATCCGGTGTGAATCTTGTCTGCCAGGAGTTCTTGGTTTGGACACAGTGAAGTGTTCAAAAGTAGAGTAAAGTGCTTATAAGAAAACACCCAAAATTATTGTATTCTGAAATTCGTCTGAAACATCGGAGTAATATAACCCAAAAGAACATGCTCCTACCTATTGCTAGATATTCATTTAGTTGGCGAAGAATCCTTGATTTGGACTCAATGTCCTTTCTAAAAACATTGAACCTGAATGTACTGTCTGCTGGTAAGCTGTTCAAGATTTGTCCCACTAATACTGAAAGCTCGTAATGTTTTTTATACGATTTGTCAGTTTTATATTTTTTTATTAATTTAATTCGCACAAAACCTTGTTTATTTCAATATAATTCCCTTTCTAGTACTTTAATAGATATCTGTTAACGTAATAACAGCGCTCTGCTAAGGAAAGTGGTTTGTGTCTTTGCTAGTTAAATTCGAATTTATCTTTACGCACATAGATACTTTTGTAAGACTATGTATTTTTTTAAGCGAACTACTTCTTTAAGATTAGGTGTTTTTTTTTTAAGAAAAGGTACTTTGTTTAAGAATCTGAATAGGTATTTTTTCAGGAAATTTTATTTTTTAAAAAAAGCACTTATTTAAGAAAATTTTGTTTGTTTAAACTTCTTTCACTAATTTACTTTTTCTTGGGTTCAAAACTACAATATGTATATACTAAATATTGGTTACAGCCTCCAACTAGAAAACTTCCCATTAAACAAGAAATTTCCCAACATATGTGAGTCAGCTAGTTAGTCCAGACACTAACCAAAGCAAAAGTGCCCAATATTGTTGATAATATTGGGTTTTAGCACAATACTGTTAAAAAAAAGTTGTTTCATTTTGAACAAGTTATGATTTATTCGACCTTTCGTATTATATTCAAAAATTAAAATGTTCGAGCGTCTGGATAATTGTATTTATCTTCCTGACGGTGCTACCCAAAGGGCAGCGAAATATTTTTCATTTAGTTTAGTTTTTTTTTCATTTAGCCCCCATCCCGCAACGTGCAATAAGGAACTTCGTTCCAAAAGAATTTTAAATTTACAGCATTTTAAACTACAGCAGTCGAATTTCAAACTCGTAAAGAATTGATATATATACGCAACATAATTTTGGAATTAATGTATGCATTTGGAATTAATGTACAACATTTGTCTTGCAATTCACAGAGATTATGAAAATGAAACTGTTCCGTCTAACGACAACTACTTCTATACCTTCCCTCGTATATTTAGAAAAAAATACAATTTATAAAACGACTCTAGGGTAAAGGCAACATAGAAATGAGTATTAGTTAACACAAGATAACATTTGTATTTAATTTATGCACAAATACAAATCAACATACGATCCCATATGTACAAATACATACACATACTTATATATCGTAGAAATGGGTGCAACAAGAAAGGCTTTTATTATTATTTGCTTCTGTTTAACAATTATCACATTTTCTCCCGGCCAACAAGCAGGCAATGAAACTACAATGAGTGATAAACAATGTAAATTTTAACCAATAAACAAACACATTTACAATTGTCCAACACTATCTCAGTAACATTAAGCCAGGGAGAGAGAGACAGAGAGAGTTTCACAAACAAACACTTTAATGACCGGATGACAATATATGGTAGCTCGACAAATTTACTCACACCACCAACATGTATACACACACTTACCCACATTCACGCGTCCACTCGTGTTACTGACTATTCACACTAAAGGATCTTTGTGTGGCGCTGGATAAAAAAAATGTGTCCCGAGTGCAAAGTTCGCTTGCGTATTCTACAAAAGAAAATGCAAAATAAAAACGCGTGAAAATCGCTCAACGAACAACACAAACCGAATAACGACTTGTACAAATACAAACTGGCAATTTCGTATTGAACATCATGGTCATTGACGGCAGGACGCGGGTTAAAATACAAAACAAATTTGTACACTGGACAATTATACATATAGGAGGTACTCGAATGCTACGCAGACAATTGGCTGTATAAACTGTATTCATATTATCGCCATTTCACTTTATTATGTATGACCTAGCCCCCTCTTGATGACCGTTTATTTTATCTTGCTTTTTTGTTTGTTGTATGAAAAAGAAGTGTTATTACTTTTCCAAACCTTTGATGTTTGGGTTTATGCTTTTCGCGGTTCAATGATTTAACACGCGAAAGCTAAATGTACAGTGGGCCGAAGAAGTTGGAATGTTTAAGAGGAAATCAATTAAAACAATTTCAAAAATTAACTCTAAGGACATACAAAATATATCGAAGATATTATTTAATGTTCACCAATATTTTCCAAATGCTCCGAAAGGCGTAAAAGAGCTGTGGAATAGACTAAAAGAAACTCGTGATGCAATTCCAGCTGAAATGACGGCAAAATGTTGCAACAATGTTCCTCGCCATATGAAAGCTCCTAAAAAAGCCAAAGGATACTGGACAAACTATTGAGTACGAAAACCAAAAAAATGTACAGAGTGCAAAATTGTAACATTTGTATAACTTTACAATATTTTCTGCTCACATTGTGTACAACAACATATAATTACAATTGGTTTTGTTTTTATTCATGAGAGAACAATAAATTTAGTTAATTATTTATTTTTTTGATTTTAATCAAATATTTAAATATAAAAATTTATTGCCAAACTGTGACAACCCAGTTACAATTTTGCTCGTCACTGGATATGATATTATCTGAAATTATTTGTTAGAAGAATTTTTTAATTTCCTTTGAGCTAACAGAGCTGGGCAGCAATTAGAAATAAAATAAACAGTCAGAACTAGGATGTGGTCAAGTTGGCGGCCGATCAATTGTGACCTTTCGCATCAGCGCCTTAACGTTAGAGGTCAGCGATCGTCTTGTTTACATTGACACTAATTTTTGGTTATGTTGCGCATATGAGACGGGAATGTGCATACATGAATAACTTTCTTCGAATTGAACTTTTACACGTTTGGATTGCAGTACAAATATTATTATATTATATTATTATTATATTTTTGATGTGTTAACATCCATAGGCAAGTGCAGCGCAATCTATCAAAGTGAATACATGCAAACAACACACAGAGTAAGCACCACATAAGTGGCTGTAGTACAACAATAGTCTCTGCCTGAAAATATGTATGATGGTATTGATGTAGCGGCAGTGAACAAATACGAAGGTCATCGTCGCCAAAGATTATTGAATAGTATAGAGAATTCATCGAACGAATTGTATGACTCAAAAGCACTGGCGACATCTGGCGAATAATGCTAAACGTATTACTCTCTTTTTATCATAACTTGGCCCATTCATAATTTGGGTGTGAAATTATTGTATTGTATTTTTATTCTGTTGTTCGACCAAATCTGACCTCAGGCTCGAAGAATATTGATTATTTACTTTTTGTATTGTTTTATGTAATAACATTGTCGAAATGGTGCATTTATATTGAAATATTCTATAAAGAGAATAAGACTCGTCTATGGTCTTTTACTCAGACTCCCTAGATGAGAGTGGAAAAAGAGTGCAATAAGTTCTCTATACTATTCAGTACTTTTTGTCGTCGCTCTGTTTATGACAAAACAAAAACAATTATTTCAGTGAGCTAAATATTGCTTTATTTATTTGAACAATATTACATCTAATGTTAAAGCAGATGTAAGAAAAACGAAAGTGCAATAGCCAAAGAGCCTTCAGCACAAAAACTATTGTTTTTTTTTATTTTAGAATGTAATATTTACTACTGTGTTCATAGAAATCGAACAGGTACCATGTAAAAAAAGGTGTTGACACATCCCCAGTGAGTTCGAACACTCATTGTTTTTTTTTCAAACAAATTTGGCTGCATCCGATTTAAAGTCATCATGGTGAGAATAGGTTCATCGTCTGATAGACAATAAAATGGATGCAGTGTTATCCAGATAAATATGCAGAACTTGTTGTTGAAACGTCAGTCTACTCTCGATGAATTGGCAAACCTAACAAAACGTAACTCATGTGACATCTTTTAAAATGGTAAAACCTGAGAACCGTATTGCCAACCTAAATTTTGAAGCCTGTAAAGACAATTTAGTTAGGATGCAATATTTACTTGTTTTTTAAATTTCATGAATATTTTTTGACTTACTTTCTAATGTATTTTATTTTCTTAACCCTTTGGCGTTCACAGGCAAAAATGTTTGCCCGCGGTTTTTGACACCTATAATTGTTTAGTTGGGAGTTACACAAAATGTATCCATGGACGATATACAGAGGACGGTAGGTCCAACAATAGTTCAGTAGGCGGTGAATATCTAACTGACATTCGTTTTTATAAGGGTGTCTCAGTAAGAATGCACTTTTCCATTTGCAAATAATAACAACTATTTTTATAAATACTTGGGATATTTTTATTGGTTTATAATGAAAACATGTTCCAATTAAGTATAGAATAAAATATCCGTCAAATGGCCCCCACGGCTCTAATGACAGGCCATTAATCTTTTCATGAAATTTTCAATTATTTTTTCACAGAAATCTGGCTGTATCTCACCGATGACGCGTTGGATCTCGTATTTGAACTCAGGAATACTTTCTGGTTTACTTGGATAAACCTCAAAGAAACTACGGGGTTAAGTCACATGATCTTGGTGGCCAGTTGCCGTTAGAATTTCCTAAGATAATTTATTCTGACAATCGTTGCTGCAATAAATCGATTTTTTATGCGCGGTGTGGCAGGTGGCGCCGTCTTGCTGAAACCACATGCCGTACAGATCCATGCCATCCAGTTGAGGTCACAAGAACTCCATTATCCTGTTCCTGTAACGATTTCCGTTCACAGTGACTGCAATTTCGGCCTCATCTTCAAAAAAGTAAGGCACAATCAAGCCGCCTGAATAAAGACAGTTGCTCGTTGTGGGTGCATTTGTTCTCCATAGATTGCGTGACGATTTTTGAGCCCCCAATTCCATAAATTTGTGTAGTCACGAAGCCATTCAGATAGCAATGCACTTCATTGGAGAAGATGACTTTTTTGTTTTTAAAATTGGCATTGACTTCACTTTGCACCATTACCCATAGAACGCATTGCCAGCGCTTTCCATGGTCTTCTGGTTTGAGCTCTTGGGTAATGTGAATTTTATACACATTAAGGTGGATCTCTTTCTCCAAAATTCGCTGCGCACTACTTCGTCAAATTTAAAGTTGTTTGTGAACGATGCCGAATTGATGTTTCCGGGTTTTCGCCGACATTCTCGTTTACAGCACTAATGCTTTCAAGTGACCAACCGGTACGTTGACGCAGAGGAGTCTTACTGACAATAATTGATGCTGTTTCTCCAACTTATTTGCCACTCTTCCATTGGTTGACACATGAGGTGCACTTTCTCTAGTGAAAATTCTTCAAAGTTTGCAAGCGGTCTCAGCATATCTTTCCAAATTTTTGTAATAAGTTTTCACAATTATAACGCGTTGTTATTTCGTAAAGCGCTCCATTTTTAATAATCGGAATAAATATATGTGTGTGGCCATCGGTGGTGCAATGGGTAGTTTGCGCGCCTCTTGTACTTGAAATCCTGGGTTCGATCCCTACTCTGGCCACCTTAAAATTTCTTTCGACGGCAGTCACCTCGCATAGTAACGGCGACACTATCGAGTCTTTAGCAATGAAAATGCTTCTCAAAAATACCATTCGGAACCGGTGTAAAACTGTAAGTCCCAATCAGTGAGTATAAAACTAGAAAGCGCACAGCTCACTGGTTGTGAGAAGCTCTCCCCGATTCGTTCATGGGATGTAATGGGAAACCATTTATTTATTTTTAATAAACATATGTGACAGCTACCATAGTTCACAGTTGCCACTTGCACAAAAAAAAATAATTAAACTAAATTTAAAAAGTGTAATCTTACTGAGACACCCTTTATCAAGGGCCGACTTTGCCAATCTGATCTGATTGAAATTGCCAAGATTTATTAATTTCAGGTTATAGCAGGAGGCATTGTTGCAATAGTCGGCAATAGCCACAATAACAAGAAAGAGTTAAATCAGCTTCCACTTGTACTAGATACATCTTGAAAACTGCTATGAACAACATTTGACAAGGTCGGAACATAACGGCAAAAACTAATTTAAATCAGCTGTTCTCACACGGTACCTCCTGTAATAAATACATTTTGATGACAATAATAATAATAAGAATTTGTTCTCCAATTTCCAGAGTTTCAATTTTGCTTGTTTAATTAGCCTACAATTATGAATATGTTTGTGCAGTTTCTACAAACATAAAGGAATTACCAGAGGAACTATGTTTGGGACGGATCTGTTTGTCAGCGTATATAAAAGAGCTGCACTTACAGCAATTGCGTCTCAAATGGTTCCAAAAAGGGCAAGACAAGTTTCTGAAATTTTCGAGGTTATAATAAAATAATATGGAAACTGAAAACCGATACTTACTAGTCATTTAGTTTGATTAGGTTTATTTTTAATTTCCACCACGTTGCTTAGAAATGCTATGACTTGTTATTAAAATAAAAGCTGGGAAGGCTCTTATCTACCGAAAATATTTTCCAATTATAATTGCATTTCATTCCACTGTACCCAACAATAATCATTGTCATTACCAACACTTACAACTTTTGGGTACTATTTTTCATTTCAATTCAATTTCGATTCGATTCGTTATAAGTGGGCATGTCTTTCTTGTTTTTTGTTCCACGGCAATGCCAGCCAACCATCCATTCAGTAGGCTTGTTGGTTGGATGAAGACCCCCTTAACTATTGTATATTGTTGTGCGACACTTTATCATTTTCTACAATGTGAAATTGTTAATTTAGGGCGTATTGTTGAGCAGTTATAAATTAAATCCTCATACGGAATAAGAATTGGCAACATTCACAGCCACACAAGCTGGCGCACATATACTACATACATTTTTGCACCAGAAGTACTATATAATTGAGCTGAAGTGTATTGGCCAAAGGGTCGTGTAGGGGTGAATGGGTGAAAAACAGCCACGCAGGAAACACCAACGCGGCATTTTTTTTTATTTTCTGTGGGTTCCAGAAAATATTTTATGGCAAATTGAATAATGACCATAGAGATACTCAATATGGATAAAGTAGAGCGACAGGGAAGGGTAATAAAACTATAGATTTACAATGTATTGTGTAAAGTGTTTAAGTGTATCCTTCGAAGGTTGTTGTATTCTTATAGGAAACTCTTGAAATATTGGTGGGGAAATGTGCTGTGATCAGAAAAGCAAAAGCAAAAATCGAAGCAAAATTTCAAAAATTCGTTTGAAATTTAAACATGACAAAGTGGAGCCGCAGTGGAGCATTGTTAAAAACACACTTGTCAAATTCTTTGCAAACATTTCCAAAACAAATCTTAATTATCAAAAAAGCGTTCCAAACTGAAACAAGAGTTGCGTTTTTTTGTAATTTATATACGTTTCCCCATACATATGCTATCCTCTACATGCTATCTGGGAAAATTATACCTGTTAAGCTTATCGGGGTTAGGTTGTAAAAAATTGTAGCGACAAGCTAACAAAAGATACAAATGTTACCAAGTTAACACTATATATTGAGAAATGTCTACTAAATAATGTCTAATTGACAAATGCCTACTGACATGACAATAATTAAAAAAATCATAATTAGTGAAATATTAAAATTGGCATAAATTCACTTTAAGACCAATTGTGTGCTCTACACCAAATTTTCAACATCCACAAAGTTTGCTGCGCTGAGTTCAAAAAGTTTATTTTATCCTTTCGCTCGGCTCAACTTCTTGATACGTAGAACTGTACGGCTTGAGCATATAATCGGTCATAACTCAAGAATTTATAACCCGATATGGTTCAAATGGATGCCAGTGCAAAGGTATTTGTATACTCTATAAATCCTTTGAGTAAATATATTGCATTTAATTAACCCATTGGATGTTTATTTAAAAAAAAGTTTTTTAACCAGACTTTTTTGTTAAAACTACTATTTTCAAAAAAAAAAAAAATACTACCGTACCTATATTCTTGCTAGACTTCTTCAAGCCTTTTTTTAAGTTGTAATACTACATCGGTGGTGCAATGGCCGTCGGTGGTGCAATGGTTAGTGTTCGCGACTCTTGTACATGAGATCCTGGGTTCGAACCCTGCTCTGACCACCTTCAAAAAAAATTTCTTTCGGCGGCGGACATCTCACATAGTGACGGCGACACTATCGAGTATATAGCCATACCGTTCGGAATCGGTGTAAAACTGTAGGTCACATTCAGTGAGTGAAAACTGGAAAGCACACAGTTCAGTGATTGTGAGAAGTTCTCCCCGGTCCCTTCATGGGATGTAATGGGAAACCATTTTTTTTTTTTTTTTTTTTAATACTACATATTAACCCCTCAAATACCGGAGATATTTACTTTACAAGTTTTGGAATACATATTTCGATATAAAATAAAATAAAAAGAAATTATTTAAAAAAAATCGCGCGATTACCTTTAAAGCTTTAAAAACAAAAATACTATGCCGAAGCTGCGTAGCTGGTGTTGGACCCACCCCAGAGGAGAAAATTCCTAAGCTCGGCCTAGGCCTGCCACGCAGAAAGCTTTATAACACAAAAATGCTATGAACTTTAATACCTCCGGTCTTTGAAGAGTTATTGGCGAATATTAAAGCTTAAAAAAGAGGTTAAGGTATTGTCTATTATCGAGCAATGTCATATGAAAACGATCAAAATTGGCAAATTTTTGGACGGACCCCTCTCCGATTTTAAAATAAATAGTCTCAATCGATTGCCGACAGCAACATATAATGTACCTACATATTTTCTTTAGTCTTTATAGTGACTGGTTTAGTGGTGGTGTACATGACAAAATTGAAGAATTCTTCAGAAGGGATCTCATTCAAAGTGGAAAACGAATAGATGCGAAAATGGAAAATCTGTTTTTGTTTGAATAAATTGAGAATTTATGTAAAGGTGGTCTCTTAAATGCTTTTTTTTGGAAATCAATGTGTGTTCGAACTCACGGATGATGTGTTAACACCTTTTTGCTACACGGTACCTGTTCGATTTCTATGAACACATTAGTAAATGTTACATTGGAAAATAATAGTTTAATGAATTAAATTACTTGTTTTGTATACACCGGGCAATGCTGAACATTAAATGACTCGCTTTGTTTGGCCATAGCAACAACAACGAAACAACCAAACACACAACATCACACATACTTTGTCCGAAGTAGCTGACGTATACGTGTGTCACATAACCACATGTTTGCCATATCAACAACATCGAAACACCCAAACACACAACATCACACATACTTTGTACGAAATAGCTGACGGATTAGTGTGTCACCATAACATCGACTGCGCAAGCTTACAAATGAAATTTTGCGTGGCTATGCTTTATATCTCCGTTCAACAACAGCAACTGACACATGTACATACATACATTATTATGTTAATACATACGCTGTAGACACAATTTCGTTTGCCTCACCCCTGCCACCCCACTCATTCATTGCTCTCTTGCTCGCTCATTTTTGTTTAACACGTCATTATTCTCTTTCGCAGTCGTAGAAAATCTGGTTTTAGCAGCAGCATAAAATCTGGTTTTAGTAGTAGCATAAAATCTGGTTTTAGTAGCAGCATAAAATCTGACTTAGATGGATTTAGTCCCTATACGTCGCTATGGATGTTAACATATCAAAAAAATAAATTCTTATCAAGAAAGTGGGGTTAAAAAATCGTTTGTTTAATTAGCCCCCAATGGGTTAATATAAATAAATATTTTTATAGGCAGGGTTATATAGTTCAGAAAGGCCTTTGTAATGAGGCCAATTTTAACCAGATTGGTTAATAAATGTCTGACTTATGCTAGATTATAAGTTCAATCATTATTCTAATCACCGTGTAATGCCCATCAGGCAAAAACCCCCCAAAAAAGGCCATTTGCTCCTAAAGTAATTTAGCTCCTTGAACTGTACCAGTGACATTGTGCGTTTATTCGTCTTCGTATTCGGTCTTCGTCAATTAATTCCAACAATTTATCCATCTTATTATCAATGACGGTAACGGCGTTTAACATGAATGGTAAGTAGCCATTCAAAACCAATAAAATTTTCGTAGATCACTGTTATCCAAGATGATTTCGTCCATCATAATGCTCCTATGATTCTATTCTCCTATTCTTAATATATTTGATCCCAAGAAAGTCGCAGAAGAGGAGTATATCGTTGGATGAGGTGGAACAACTGGGCCTGAATACTCTGCAGTGGTACACCCAAATAAGAGTGACGCTCCTTGTTGAACATCCAACTAATTCAGAAGCAACTCTCCAGTCGTACAGGCGCCATACAAAATTGCTCAACTCCAACTGTGGTTTCCTCAACGACTACTGTACTCGATATTTTTCTTAATGGAACCCAGTGTTATTTTATTTTTTTCAAAAAAATCTGTACATTTTAGCAAAAAAATCCTTTTTCTGAAAAACATCTGTTTTTACGCAATATTCAAATATGTTGTATTTATAGTTGACCTTTCCTATAGTTATGATTTTCAATTTTAGTATCGGCTTGAGGTCATCGATATGGATAAAAGAAAACGAAGTTGTATAAATTTCCTTTTATCACAATTTATTTAGTTTCCAATATTTTGATCAACTTCGTTGATCATTTTCAAGGATCTATATAAGAAAAACAAAAAGATTTTTGTAAAACTTTAGTGAAAAGAGTAAACACAAAATTTTTCTTTCAAGTGCAATATTGTCTGTTAGAGATTATTGAGTATGAAATCACAATAATATTTATACATACATATAATTCCATAGTGAGGTAACAAAAAGTATACGACTAGTTTTTGCTGCAAGCTTTTGTCAATTGTATATCTGTAAACTTTTGCACATTGGTCCGTCTTTTCTCAGATGGAACGTCATTAATATATAGTAGAGCCTACGGTTTTTAAAACCGGTCGACCGGTTCTTACGGTCTTTACGGTCTACCCGGTCGACCGGTTTTCATATTTTTTTTAAAAGGGTTGTTTTTGGTACTTTTTTGCAAATACGCAAAAAAAATAAAAATAAATACAAACAATCCAAGTTTTTGAAAAAAGTAATAAATTTTTAGCAAAAAATTAAAAAAAAATAAAAATTTAAATTTTTTTTAAAAATCGATAAATTTTTGAAAAATCAATATTTTGATAAAAATGGGAAAATTTTCATGAAAATCGAAAATTTGTTAAAAAAAAAAACGAAAATTTGAAAATATCGAAAATTTTTGAAAAAAATCCAAAAATTTCAAAAAATTTAAAAGTTTAAAAAAAATAAAATAAAAATATAAATTTTTTTGGTACTTGTGGAAATAAAATCCAAAAAGTACCAAAAAACATACTCTTTTGTTAAAGTACTAAAAACCGGTCTGACCGGGTAGACCGGTATATACGGTCTACCGGTCGACCGGTTAACCGGGTAGACCGGTCGTCCGGTCGACCGTAAAGACTGGTCTAGACCGGGTAGACCGTAAAGACCGGTCGACCGGTTTAGAACCGGTCTAGACCGGGTAGACCGGTCGACCGTAAAACCGGGTAATGGGGGGCTCTAATATATAGCAATTCCTGAAGAAGACGTCGTGAGTAAATCTTTTCGGCAGTTTGAATTTTACCTTCGTCAAAGTTTGGCCTGTATCCAGTTAACGTACAGTGGGCTGCGAGTGCTATTTTTTGTTCTAAAGGCTTATAATGCGCCTTTTCGGTCCGATTTATGTGATGAAATTCTCGTCTTCAGTTTATTCATCATAGTACCAATATATGCCTTCTGGCATAGCCTAAACCTATAAAGGGCTAATAGCTTCTACCAGACTACATGTATGTCAAATATTCATGTATGTCAACTAATGTTTTAAATTTGTATTTATTTCAATTTTGTTTACAATTAATTCTGACAGGAAAATATATAAACAAAAAATTCCTCAGATTAAATTGCTGCCTAGTCATGTATATTTCAGCGGAATGCGTTTCTTTTGTATCCTATATACTTGTCCTATATGTGTTACAAAACAACACAATCAATATGAGTTTTCAATAAATCAAATTTGTTAAAATTTCGACCTTCAAGTCATAGGTTACGTTGAGGAATAGGATTTGCATCACGCCTCGATTGAAGACCAATTTCTGGGGATACACTTAAGCCTTACCGGGAGAAACCTTAAATGTTCCATAGGAAATTCGTGTTCATACAGATTTTAATACTCACTGCAAACTTTAATATAAACTACCCCCCAAATTTTGGGTTAAAGTTTTAAAATACTTTTACCAGCACACTGCCTTTGATTAGGAGAGTCCCCTACATTTTTATTTTAAAATTTGATTCCACTTTGGTTGACAGGTGTTGTTTCTTTTTTGTGTGTTGCTTTTCAGAGGAGATTTAAATTTTGTTCATTGCACTCGTGTGATGCACTTCAGCAATTTGTCACATTGAATGAGTTTTACGGTGTCGATAACGGCGATGGTGTTGATAAAGCTGGTGGTGGTTCTGGTGCTGAAGATCATGTTGACAACGTTGGACGCGACTGTGGTGGTGGTGGTACTAATAGTGATGACGATGATGGTGTTTTTGCCACTGAAGCGTGTATATCCATACTTTAACCTGTACTTTGTATCCTCAGTCTATGTACTTGTGCTTGAGATTTCAATGCAAACTCTTTTGACAGGTGCTAAATTCGTTAGTTCTTGTCTCTTCTGTACTATTAGATTCGGTGCATTTTAGTTTACCCCCGCTTATGTTTTACATTCCTCCATTACTTTTTCCATCCACTTCTCTAGTTCGGCAGCGTGTTCTTTTCCTTCATGTAAATGCATGTATTTGGTGTCTACTTAAATTACAGCCGGACACGAATGTACGAAATGAATGAATGCGGGCAACATTACTGGGTACTCTTTTAATTCACTTGGCCACGGAATTTTTTTCAGTCTTCATCTCCTTTGGCTTTCGTGTTTGCAAATGTAAGTGCATTTGCCTGACATATTGCTCAATATATGAAGGGGTGACTTAGGGGCAGGTGGCTTTGACACAGAATAAATTTTTTAAGGGGCAATATTGGGAAAAGTGAAGGCAACATAATGAAAATTGAAAATGAAGCATGTTACAGAAACTTGTTTCGAGATGTATAAGTACAAGTTGGCATCAAAATCGGGTAGAGTTTTGATTTGAATAGCAGACTCCTAGGTAATATCCGTAATAATGAACATCTTGCGACTGCTATTTGCACACTCAGATTTTGTGGTTTGAACTCTCACGGAGGGCAAAGGAATAACAGAATTTGCGTGTTTGTGGTCCTATCTTCAAGTAAGGTTTCAGGGTACACAGAACAATTATTTGTCGAGTATTGCAAATATACTTATACACACGATCAAAAATCTGTGTGTTTTTGTTTGGATGCAAAAATAGCGTGTGTGTAGCTTGTCGCAAATATAGTATACTTATGTCCAAACACATTGTATTTGATATTTAATATAACATGTTTGGTACACCATGATTAATAGGTTATAACATGTTTTTGTGGCCCAAATGTGGCAGACAACAATGAATGAAAAAACGTAGCAGATCTTCAATTCATGATATCAATGCTGGCAAACATAAACATAAACACTAAAAAAACAGCTTCTGTAACATAACAATGGTGAAACCCGAAAGTTTTTCCAGGGGGTAAGAAGATTGAATAATGGGGCTGAATAATGGGCTGCCCTCCTGCAAGGATAAGAATGAGAATCTGATGACTGAGAAGCAGTATGTGCTCCAAATGTAGAGAGACCACATTTCAGCACTACTCCACTCGGATTCTTCCACTGAAGATCAGGAGGTAATTATAGTGGAAGATAGTGTAGATTGAACCCCCCAACCAAGACGAGATTGGAACGGCGATATCTCGCCTTAAGAATAATAATGCCGCGCTGGTGCGAATGTGCTACCCGCTGAACTTTTTAAGGCAGGTCGCGAAGGACTGCTAGCCCACATGCATCAACTTATATGCGGTGTATGGCTGGGAGAATATATGCCCGACGATTGGAGTCTCAGTGTATTATGTCCTGTATTCAAAAAGTGTGATCCATGTGTCTGTAACAACTATCGCGATATCAGTCTTTTATCTATCGCGTAGCATAACGTCTTGTCAATCGTATTATGCGAATGACTAAAGCCAATTATTGAAAACCTAATTGGACCTTATCAGTGTGGTTTTAGACCAGGCAAGTCCACGATTGACCAAATATTCACGCTGCGCCAAATCCTCGAAAAGACCTGCTTTCGATAGCCCCATACGGGGAGAACTGTACGAAGCTATGTCTGAACTTGGTATGCCGGCAAAACTGATCCGCCTCTGTAGAATGACGCTGACCTACACCAAGTTAGCAGTGAAAGTGGGGAAAGACCTCAATGAACCATTCTGTACCAAGCGAGGACATAGGCAAGGCTACACACTTTCGTGCAATCTCTTCAACATCTTAATGGAAATAATAATGAAAAAGGCTGCAGTAAATACGAACAAGATCATTAAGACGAAAAGCCATATGTTGCTGGCGTATGCTGACGACATTGACATCATTGGGCGAATTTTGCCAGGTAACTGCAGTATTTTCAAGAATCGAAAAGGAATCAACACAGCAAAGGTGGGTCTTGCTGTTAATAAGGGCAAGACAAAATTGATGGTGTCAACGACTAGAAAAACCTCTCGACTTGGTCCGCACTTGAACTTTGACAACCGATTTAATTTTGAAGTGGTAGATGAATTTGTCTACCTTGGATCCGCCGTGAACAAGGACAACAACGTCAGGCCATGTTATCAGAATGAATGAAGATGAGTCAGCCCGAAAGGTTTCCGATAACGTACCCGATGGAAACAGGAAAAGAGGACGACCAAGACGCCGCTGGAAAGACCAGGTAGAAGAATCTCTCCGTATCATTGGTGTTACCAACTGGCGAGAAAAGGCGAAGGATAGAGCCAGTTGGAAGAATATGTTGAAATTTGTTTGTTTAATTAATATATGTAAGGTAAGACGCCTGACCTCATGAGTTTGTAAAATAGTCAATACAAGTAAGTAACATATCCTCTCAAATATATCCAGCTGGAACTATTTACATGTTTGGAACACACTCCAAATATTCGTACATTTGCAAGTCCTAAACTCACTTATATTTAAATGCAAACATTAGCGTGTGTACTTGCAAAGATGTATACTTTTAGGTGTAGCTATATGCGTGGATCATCCCAAACATTAATGTGCTTACGCCGAAGCATTTGTGTGTTTCCTTCCAAACGAACGATTGCACGAATCTAAAACGCAACAGATCAGTGAATATAAGAAACACTCAATTCATTTGCACACGCATTCAGGAATACTTATAAATCACTGACGAAAAGAATAATGCACAAAAACAGTTACATGTGTATGTCCTATCTGTGTTTGTGCACAAAAAAGACAGACTTTTTTGCGTGTAATGTATATTTTTTTCCACAGCATGCATGCATACTTTATCAACCAAGAGCATTTGTAGTCGTCTGTCCGATTGATGACTGAACACATGAAACTAAAATTCAACAGATGTAAGAAATATTCATTTTACTTCAATTTACCCACGGATTCAGGAATTTTTTTGAATCATTGACTGAAAAGTAATGCGAAAATACAGCTACACACACACAACTTTGACTGGGAAAAATCTCTCCTTGTACCTTCGTTATTCTCTTGCTCTCAATGGAGAGAAAATAGTGCAACAAATACAGATGTACTTGTATCCCAAACACTGCTATACTTGGGTCACAACTACACATATTACAATATATTAATCATTGTATCTCAAACATGTAATATTGAATAGCAAACACAATGTGTTGGGGTATTAGTTTATGATATTTGCGGCACGTTACAGTTTGCATCCAAACAATTTGCATCCAACAATATGCCAACAACGGAATTTGGAATTAATTCGCTTCCAAAATCGAAATTGGTACACACTTCTTTTGCAGCAACCAAATGTGGCATGAATTGAGGTGCATCATCAATAGCGGTGCAACTATCGAATGTGGTATCAATTCGATCGCAATAACAGAATTTGGCTTTAAGTCGGTTGCGGCGACTGAATTTTGCGTTAATTTGGTTGCTGTGACCGAATTTCTCATCAATTCTCTTGTGGCAATAAAATTCCTTTTCAATTCGGTTACCGCAACATAATCAAACCTGACGTTTAAAATTCAAAGAGCAAATATTATTTTAAAAAAAGCAAAAAATCTATTACAGGGTGGCGCCGAATGAGCTATATGGTTTAAATTGATTATAACTTTTTTTTTATGCGATTATTATATATATTTTTTTTAAATACAGTGTATTATTAGAGAGATTTTTTGCAATTGGCTTTGAAAAAATATATCCTGTAAGTGATGTCCATTTTCTACTTCGCACATACTTTATCATACTTTCCATAACTTTTCGCAGAATTTCGGGTGTAATGGCCATGATTTAATTTTGAGTGTTGGTTTTTAGTTGGAGAATGGTTCTTGCTTTGTGAACGTACACTCTTTCTTTCAAATATCCACAAAGAAAACTGTCAGGAGCTGTTAAATCTGGTGAACGTGGAGGCCAGTTAAAATCGCTGGTGTGCGGAATAATGCGTTCGCCGAATACACCCCGCGAAATAAATATAAAGGCAACACCATTTTTTGTTTTTTTCCAAATCTTGTGAGGAATTTTCAATTTGTTACTTTATATTGTATTAGTCCTTTCAAAATTAAATACTTTGCAGCAAACCGACGACTACGACTTCTTCAAGATGAATCAACAAAAATTAACTAGTTACTAGTGCGAAATATTAATAAAGGCAAAAGGTTTATTTAAATATTCTAAAAAGTTTCGTAAGACATTTGATCCACATTATCGCTAATAACTTCTACTAAGCATCTTGGCATTGAGTTTATCAAGGATGAATATGCGCAGGATCAGTTATCTTCCATTTTATGGTATTGCTACCCTTCGATCTTTGTTAGTCTTCAACTGGAGTCCTGGGTGGTAGACTTGGATAGGTAAAACAGGCCAGAGGTTCTCGATCGGATAGAGATCAGTACTGAATGCAGGCCAGTCGAGAGTTTGTATTATTTCTGGACTCCATAAACTTTGGAGTTTTCTTAGACCGATGTACTGTTGCGTTGTCCTGCTGGATGATATATTCTGGGACACAAATTTCCTCTCCAGAATTTACTAAGATGACATCCAATAGTCGAATATAATACATTTTTGTGGAAACGAAACATATTGGAGTTGTTCCTCTATAACTCATACCTGCCCAAACTATAAGGGAGCCATCGCCAAAATTTCGCCACTGACGCATAATTTTGGCAAAATCTCTGGAACACCTATATTTGTCCGAGCTATCAGGTCCATCCAAATTTAATTTTTTCCATCGGAAAATATCACCGCTCATCCAAAAATGTGTATATTTCAGCGAATTTAAATCTGGCTAATTCGTGTCTTGGCATGAGACCCAATTTTGCATACTTTTTCCCATATGACAGTTCCAAGTCGCGCTTCATTATTTCTTGAACACGACGCAACCCTGCTCCCAAGCTCAATTCAGCAATAATTTCCTTATCGCCGAAGTTTTCTTTAACTGCTACCCTTTTGATCTCTCTTTTTTTGCACTGCCACTGATCAGTGGTGTCCTTCTTGGTTGACTTGTGTTTCCATATTGGGCACCCTATATTATGGAATTGTCAATGACACAGCTAGATCTGTTCAATCGTCTCGAAATTTCCCGATTGGACAGAACTTTATTATGATAATCTTAAATGTTTCCCTTTTCTTCTTTACTTAGGTACTTTCCTCCCGGTATTCTTTATAAATATTTCTTTTTTTAATTTGACCTTCGTTAATAATAACAATAAAATAACAACCAAATTAAACTCACGTCTGTTTAACCCTTCTGCACTCCTTGGGTCAAAATGACCCAATTTTATATTTCAAATGCAATTTTTTTCTCTAAATTACAATTTATCACGCTGAAACTTTATAATATCCTCAATCGAGTGGTAAACTATGGTCTGGCAAGAAAAAGATGTAGTTAGTAATTTTCGCGGTTTCTCTGTATGCAAATATGTAAAATATATACATCTATTGTCCTGTGGGTCAATTTGATGGTAGGTAATTACGATTAGTTATATTATATTTAAATATTTTTGTTACCAATTTGAATGAGTTTGTGTTCGGGATATATGAAACATGTGAACTCCGTGTGGCTAATTCTATAATTCGGAAACACCCCGCCTAATGTCGTATCAACCATTGTTACAGATTAACTTTACCGTACAGCCACCTTCCTTCCTTCCTTATGGGACCTCAAACAACCCAGAGGCATCAAGGGCCTTACAAAATAAGGATAAAATCTTTCTGCAACCGGCTTGATCTTCAATCACCAGCTTCATTTGGATTTCTTCATAATCAGTATGTTAGATTATTGGTACTTATGGCGGTTCGTGGTGCAATGGTATGTGGGGGACTCTTGTACATGAGCACGTGCGCTCGATCCCTGCGTTGCCCACCTTCCATTTCTTTCGACGATCGTCACCTGGCTTAGTGACCTTGACACTATCGAGTATTTAGCCATGAAAAGGTTTCTCAAAATACTGTGTAATAACTGTAGGTACCAATTAATCAGTGTAAAACTATTAAGCGCATGCTCACTGGTTGTCCCTTCATGGGATGTAATAGGAATATATATACATATTTTCTCGGATACATATATGCTACATTTATTTTGCTATTATTTTTATAATGCTCGACGAGTGTCTAACTAGAGTATTTCTAAGGCTTATAAATAAAAAAAAATAAATGGTTTCCCATTACATCCCATGAAGGAATTGGGGAGAGCTTCTCATAACCAGCGACCTGTGCGCTTTCTAGTTTTATATTCACTGATTGGGACCTACCGATTCCGAACGATATTTTGGGAAGCTTTTTCATTGCTAAATACCCGATAGTCTCGCCGTCACTATGCGAGGTAACCGCCGCCGAAAGATATTTAAGGTGGTCTGACCAAGGATCGAACCCAGGATCTCAGGTACAAGAATCGCGCACCGATTTTTTAGGCTTAGTCATTATTGTCTTTAGTAAAATGACAGCTGGTCATCAAAAGCTAGAATGGATTCATCCACTACATAGCTACTCGATGGACACAGTTTAGTTGAAGTTTTATGTGATGAGAAAGAAATTTTGTTAGCAAATGATGATGATGCAAATGATAAATAGTCATCGTCGAGCGAAAGTATTGAAGGCGTGATTGTGGAAGATCAAATCAATAGAGAACGCTGCAACCCCATTTCATATTTACGAAAACGTCATAGTGCTCGTTGGAAAGAGAAACCACGGCTTCAAGCTGGTAGGCTCAACAAAATCAAATTTTAACAAACAACCCTGGGCCTACCAAAAATATTATATCACGGATATAAAACCAAAATTTATTTTTCTTTCCAAAAAAAAAAAAACTAGTTGTTCAAATAACCACATGGCAAAACATTGATTTGATTGCACGACATATGAATGAAATAAATCCAGCTTGAAATCCTAATATAACTTTCAGGTGCAGGATTTATCTGCTGGAACTGCAGGTAATACCGTAAAACACCAAATTTTGCGTAAATAGATGTTGTGACATTGTTAATCGCCCATTAAAGTTGTAAAACATACTCAAGTTGTAAAACATTTTAAATTCGCTTATTCTAAGAACAGTTCCGACGAGTGTCCTACCAAATAAGAGAGAGTAAAACCGAAACACTCAAAATCTGTATGTCAATTATGTAACTCAGTTTTGTGTTTAAACTGCAACAAAATTAACTAATATATATTTATGTTTCTAATTTTTTCCATGAAACGAAATGATAATTATTAGATTTCTGTCCAGCGATAGATAGTGAATTAGTTATCAAGTGATTTCTTTTATTTATTTTTTTGTTGTAGTAACAAATACAATAATAAATTTCTCCCACAACTGTCAAATTATGATGTTGGGTCAAATTGATCCAAGGATCATAGGTGGGGTGCATATGCAAGGAATGCAGAAGGGTTAAGTTCCTATTTACAACTGTTCGAATTCACCAGAAACCACCAGAATGCACCAGAAACAGAAAAAACAACGTCACTTTTCATTTAAGTTACAAAAGAGATCGAATGGTTACATTCTTTGACATAATATACGTAATGACACATATATGCATTAAAATTCTACACCAAAATCCCAGTGCATTGAGAGACCGGAGAAAAAATATATTGCCTTTAAAATTATTTCGTTGGGTGTATGTCCCTTAACAATGCCATTGAGGCACGTGCAGTATGTGCTGTGGCTCCATCTTGTTGAAACCACAAGTTTGGATGGTTTTCCACAGCTGGCCGAATAAAATTTTCCAATATCGTCCGATATGCAGCACCGTTGACAGAGATTGAGACATATATGGGCCAATTATCCTTTCGGAGGATTCACGGCACCAACCAGTACACTTAAGTGGGTGTAATTCTCGCTGATACACTGCTCTTGAATTTTCCGTAGCCCAAATCCTGCAGTTTTGGTTGTTGACATACCCATTTAACAGGAAATGGGCTTCATCGCTCATTACCAAATTGTGAATAAAGTCTGGATTTTCCTCCGCTTTTCAATTCAATTATTTCGATCGTGTAATAATCCATTATTAACTCCCCAAGTCTTCTTCACAAATATCTGAAAAAAAAAATAAAATTATAATTAAAAAAGTTATAAAGAATTCTCACCATATAGTTCATTCGGCGCCACCCTGTAGTATTGTTTCGGTCGCGGTGATATTAAGATTTTTGTGGTTATTGGGAAAGGAAAAATATTTTAAGGTTATTTATTAGAAGAATGATTTTTCTTTTTCTTATGAGCTCGCAGATCAAAAATTTTTTGTGCAATTAAAAAAAAATGTAACATTCTGCATCAGAATTTGAACTCACGTTGGCAGACGTTCGTTTCGAAGTTTGTGACTCTTCATCGTCGGGGTTTCTGTCTTCCCTTTGTGGTTTCTGGATAAAAACATTCTATTTTGCAGAAAATGTATACGTTTATCAGCGTGCAGTACAAGCAGATGTCAACAATTGCGATTTTTAAGGTTGGTCCCTTGACATGTACTGCCATCTTGGTTTTATAAAAAGGTTTTGTAACTAATCAGTTCATAATTGGTGCAGTGACCCTGATGGCAGGGACTTCAAAAACGGAGTTTCTTACCCCAATGATTACCGTATATGAGTTATTTCCTGGCTTTGCGATTATTTGTAAGAATGCACATAAAATTAAGCATCCCTAAATTAATAGACAACAATTTCTTAATTCTCTTTTGACACCATCTGTCTTCGGTTGCGACAACCTCTAATTTGGTTGTGACAACCTCTAATTCGGTTGTGACGACCTCTAATTCAGTTGTGGCGAACTCTAGTTCGGTTAAGAAGGATTCGGCTGTGATGATGGCTGTGATGATGGTTGTGACAACATCTAAATTAAACTAACTTTATTGATTTAAAAATTTGTGTGTTTAAGTTCGGTGGCGCAATGATCAGTGTGCGTGGCTCTTGTGCATGAGTTCGATCCCTGCTCTGACCATTTTATATTTATTTGACTGCGGTCATCGCGCTTAGTAATGGCGACACTATCGAGCTGACTGGTTGTGAGAAGCTTCCCCAATCCCTTCATGGGATGTAATGGGAAACCATTTTTTTTTAAGTTGAACTTACTAAGGTGGCATCCAACATATCAGATTGATACAATATTAGGATAATATGTGAACATTTGTGGGCGATTGTTTTTCACAAATTTTGACGTGGATTGTCAAGAGAAGAGTGCATAGATATATTTATATATTTATAGTGCATAGAAATATTTTTATGACGATGATGCACCATCGTACAGTACTATCAACAACTGGTATAATGACTTTAATTGGAGCCGACGTTCGCTTCTGGAGGAACTTCGTTCAGGTAGTCTAAGACTGATTGTTGCGTCAGTGTGGCATACCGTTACACAAAGGCAACCTTCGACGGTACTTTCAATCTCACATATTCAATACTGCATGAATATTTGGCCGAAAACTATTTACTCGCAGTCAATACTGAATAATTTGTCAATCGCTCAAAAAACATAGGATCTCGAATGTTGCAAGGAAATCCCGAAAAAATTCAATGGCAGTCGTTCAATAGACGCCTGTGGACAAGATAACGAATCTTGACGACGAATCATGAATATAAAGTATGCTTATGAACCTAAGACTAAGTAACAATCGACTGTTTGCGCACGAATATCTTCAAAGCAAATGGTGGCTTGCTTCTTCATTATAACTGGTCAAGTGGCAGTAGTTTCCACTATAGCACCGTAGGATGGTCAATGCTGAATGGTACATAACCACTACACAACCACAGAAAGTACTTCTTCTTAAAAATACTAAATTTTCTTAAAAGAAACATTAGCTTTTAATAAAGGAACCTCTCTTTAAAAAACGATCCTTTCGAGAAAATATTATATATATTCTTACAAAAATGACCTAAACCTAGACATAAAAAAGAATACATTTTATAAAAAAAAAGTTTATTATTTTACAAAAAGTATCTTTTCTTAAAGATCCGTTTAAATTTTTCAACCGGCGCCTTAGGCGTGTTGGAACTAACTAGTACATAATATATAGCGAAAGGAAATTTTTTCCAACAGGGTGTCCCCTAACACCTCATGTGATTTGTTTTAACATAATATCTGTGGTCACAAGGCATAACAGCATATGTCTATTTTTGCGACTTTTTAGGAGAGCGTTTTACGGGTTCAAATTTCATTTGAAATGTAGTGATTGATCGAGATTTGCTAATAAATCTTTTCCAATATCAAATTTGATTCTTCATATTTGGATTATATAGTATGCAGTACGATATATACAGCTTGATTCTCAAAAAATTTAATTTGGGCATAACTCGAGTTATGCTGTTATGTCTTGTCACCACAGATATGCTTGTTGTCGTTGTGTTCCGGTTAACATCTACATGTTTTGTCATCCCGCCATTGACCCGGCAAGATTGCCATGTTCTACACATTATATATGCCACATGTCTTCATGTATTCTCAAGTATTTGAACATTTTCTAATTAACTTTAAATTAGAGCAACAAATGAAATGCGGCTACCACAACCACAATTTCAAAATGTCCTTGTCTACTACAAATAGAATAAAAATACAAATTTTCAATTCAATTTTCTTAATTGCATATGCCATGTCTAGCGACGGAAAACACCAAATCGGGTATTAGTTCTCAACATACATGTACAAACTAAAAAAGACTGACACATTGAGAAACATGCAAGCTATACTACAGGGCAGTATATCCGGGAGGCAGCAGGCAGGACTAACTTCTCATGCCTGCAATACACACACACACACACACACACAGACGCGCACGCACATACAAACTTTCTGTCACTTTTCTTTTTTGATGCAATCACAACATTTGCACAAAAAATGAACGGCAAAGAAAATTAAATAAATAGAGAGAAGCCCCAAATGGATTTAAATGACAACATTGTGTTCGTCCTTTTTTTGAGAAATATAAATTTTAATAACATTTAGATTCACAAACACTCTCGCATACATTTATACGACTAGAACTTACAATACAAGGAGTGTGTACTTGCCTATGTACGTTGTGTGCTATGTATGCTCTAAGGTATGGCATGGATAAAAGTAAAAGCAACAAAAAATGAGAGTATGTTAAGAACAGCAACTCAGACAGCCGCTCAACTACCAACACGCAGAAAAAATTTTCTTTCGCCCCAACGAAATTGTAGATAAGCGAACTTCGTTTTTGACATACAAATGCGCACAAATGAACATTCGTTGAAGCAAACATATTACTACCTTTGTGCTGAAGTAGATAAGCACAACTGTTTAAGAGCATAGACAACAAAAGGTTCATAACAACTTTGACAGCAAGAAAACATTTAAAGGAAACGAACATTTTTACATTCATTGTCATTTAGTTTCCGCAAACGAAGTGTAGTAACTCCAATCTCAAAAAAGCTTTCGCGATAAACGAAAAATGTTTGCGACACACTACTTCTTCGTTTAAGTCAAACGAGTTTTATTTCACTGAATAGGATTTATTTTTGAAGAATTTTATAAAAGTAATTTATTGAATTTTAAATAGAAATTTCTTTTCAACAAACTTACAGTTTCTACATAATAAGTGATGATGTATCCGATCTTTCGTATTGTATTCAAAAATTAAATTGTTCGCCTGTGTGGTCGTGTTTTTACTTAATTATAGTTTCTAAATAATATTATAGTTGGCTTAGGTGTCTTTTCTAAGAACATGAGGCTATCCGTTGCAAGATAATCACCTAATCAATGTAGGTCCAAAACAGAAAAACTCTGCATCACCATCACTCTCGGAAATCATCTCGGCAATAAAGAGCTTGAGAAACAACAAATTGTCAGGACGCGACTTCTGAACAGGCTGAACTTCTGAAAGCTTGCCCAGAACAAATGCCGAAACTGCTGTGTCCAATAGTTAGTTCCTTATTGAACGAAAAGAAAATCCCCGTGGACTGGTTACAGGGTATTTTGGTTGTTCCCCAAAAAAGCGACCTCACTCAATGTAAAAATTGACGCGGAATTATTATTTTATCTGTTGCGTCCAACGTACTCTCGGGTAAAATTTTAAGGCGCATTAAGACCAAGCAAGCACTTTAGAGATAAAGCCCTCTCTCGAGTAACAAAAGTCCAGCTGTACCAGACTCTCATTCAACCTGTCGTGCTTTATGGCGCAGAATCCTGGGTCCTATCGCAAGCAGACGAAACATCTGTAAGAGTCATCGAGAGAAAAATACTCCGAAAAATTTATGGCCCTATAGTGCACAACGGCGAGTATCGGCAACACATGAATCATGAGCTGTATGAGCTTCCTCCTGACATTGACATACTTAAGCGAATAAAGATAACCCGATTGCTCTGGCTAGGCCATGTCAGTAGAATGAATGAAGATTAACCAGCGCGAAGGGTTTTCGAAACCGAACTCGAAGGAAGATGAAAAATAGGAAGACCAAGACGCCGCTGGAGGGATCAGGTTGACGAATCCCTGCGTACACTTGGTATTGCCAACTGGAGAGATAAAGCAAAAGATCGAACTAGTTGGCGAAATACGTTGTCTTCGTTTTGTAAGGTCCCTGACCCCCCGGGGTTGTCCGAGACCGGATAAGTAAGTAAGTAAGAGTTATGAAAAATATAAACTGAAACAAACGGTTGCGAGAAACGAAAAACGGTTCCGCCAACTGTTGTTTCGGACACAGCAACCGAGTTCTAGTTACTTCAAAATAAAACAACGTTTGCGAGTCCTGAAAAACGTTTGCAGTAAACGAGTTATGAACAATTAGAGCTGAAAAAACGTTTGCGAAAAGCGAAAAACGGTTCCACCAACTGTTCTTTCGGTTACAGCAACCGAGTTGTAGTTACTCTAAACTAAGAAAAAGTTTGCGAGAATTGAAACTCGTTGGCGTAAACGAGTTATGAAAAATTAGAGCCGAAAAACGCTTGTATATTAAAACTTTTATTTATGGGTTCCATAAGCTTTTGTTTTGTGTAAATTTCCAACTTGTACGACTTTGGGTTTACCCATAAAGTTTGTTTTAAAAAAGTTGTCATTCTTGTCTATATTGTACACGTCTGTCTCGCCTTGCATTCAAGTAACAACTAAAAGTGTTGCAAACTACAACCCGTCAATTGTACATCCAAGATATATTGACAATGTAGAAGCCTTAGAATGTGTGTGATCACTTTTGTGTGTATCCCAAACAAGTGGTTAAGACTGTGTATACGTTCGACAGAATGAGAGAAATTTATGTACTTCGTAATCCGTGCTCTCATTCAGTTATCGCAAACGTTTTTTAAATTTGCGGCAAATGTAATTTTGTACGTGTTCGAAGCAAACGAGAATTCGTTTGTCGTTGTCTACTCACGTGACACATATGCGTTCTTCATCACAAACATCCACATTCTTCCGTGGAAGCATTCGTGTGTTTCTTCCAAACCTCCATTTGCTTACGTGGAAACATGTGCCTGTTTCCTCCCAAACATAATAATATTTATTATAATTAATTTTATCAATATAAATTCACATTTATAAACAATTAACACAAAAAGTTGAAAGATTTTAAACGGCCCTTTTAACAGTTACTTGCATTGAATTAATTATTTGTTTTTCATGAAATGATAATCTGCTGCTCTTTTGCTTGTGCATTCTTTGTTGTCTCTGACGTTTTTGTTTTACACATAAACAAACACTAAAGCAATATCACAAATCATTTAACCGTCCTAGCCTTTGTTTACAATTTTTCACTGATTAAGAATATTTGTGAATCACTATCTGAGAGAATAATGCAAAAATAACGATGCAAGATAGACTCTCTCATTGTCCCTCTTCTATTCTCTTGCTGTTGAGAGAGCATAACCCATAGAGTAAATTTGTAGTAGAGCCGCCATTTGTCTCATCTGACGTTTCCTTTCACACTCTTCGTGATGCGGTCGGTGTGATAGAGAGATGTTTGACGAAAAGTGATATACACCAGGTGGAATTACAATAACTTCTTGCTTTAATTTTTCATGCCATTTTGGTGAAAAACTGTGAAATTTAAATGTGTTTTAAACTTTTTTATTGACTGTCATTGTTAGCATACATTTGTGTTGTATTTAACACATTAATTTTAACACACAAAACGAAATGCCGTTGTTGTTATTTTGTTCGTTGTTTTGAACCATTGCCTCTATCTGGTATTAGTAAAGCAATTCTTTTCAACATCAAACGTATACATCACACGAGGACAAATGTCAGAAATTTTGGCATAAACAGTGCACCAATCTCAACTGTGTTTGTATCACACACAGAGATATATTTGGGTCGCAAACACATATATAATAACATATTAATCATTGTGTCTCAAACATGTAATATTAAATGCCAAACACAATGTGTTTGCACACAAGAATATTACATTTACTGCAAGCTCCAAACAAACTTTATATTTGCATGCAAACAACAAAAAACGACGTATTTTTCAGAGTGTAGGAAAGCCATATTCATTCCATTTTACTGATCACAAACTTTTTATCTTCTAAGCGCCGAGTAAGCGCATTTGTTATCCTCATTTGCTATCCACATTCAGAAATATCAATGAAACACTGACTGAAAGAATAATAGCAAACTACAGTTACACACTTAAAAGTAGGACCGCGAATAATCTCTCTTTGTATCCATTTTAGTCGAGAGAGCATCAACAGTGCAAAAACCACAGCGGTGTTTGTATCATAAACATAGATATATTCGGATTACAAACACATATATTATAACATTTTAATCATTTTACCCAAATAACAGCAAAGACAGATTTTTTAGCGCGTAATATACATATTCTCCAAAGAATTATTACTTTATCAAACAAGAGCATTTGCACTCCTCTTCCCGATTGACGACTGAATACATGAAACTAAAACGCAACAGACGTAAGAAATACTCACTTAATCTGCAATTTACACATGTGTTCAGGATTTGTTTTAAATCATTTTCTTGAAATGTGTGCAAATATACAGCTATACACGTACATCCTTGACTGTGAATAATCTCCCTTTTTACCTCTTTTATTCTATTGCTCTCGATAGAGAGTAAATAGTGCGACAAACACAGATGAATTTGTATCCCAAACACAGCTATTCTTGAGTCACAAATACATGTATTATAACATATTAATCGTAGTGCCTCCAATATGTAATATTGAATAGCAAACACGTTGTGTTTCGACACAAGTATACTCGTACTATACTTGCTACAAGCTCCAAAGAGATGTTATATTTGCATTCAAAAAAGAAAAATTCCAAATTACGGATTTTTCAGCGTGCAAGTTGCCAATCTAACTTAATCTACACTTTATCTGATATAAAGTTGGAAATAGAAACCATAGCTGTCAGTACGGGCGTATTTCCAGTGAGCCATCACATACGATGTGATAAAATGAACAAACGCTTAACATTGGGGTGTTCTAATTACTTTTCATTGAAATAACACATAATCCTTTCTGTAGTGTATTTGTGCATTTATGTAATTTAGTTTTCTGCCAAAGAAGAGATTAACAATTCACGAGAGTAATCAACTTTCGTGTGTGTAAACATTTTTTCGTTTATAATAAACGAATTTCAGGGATGATTTTTATATTTTGATTTATTGATTTGGCCTTTTTGTTGGTACTGTTTTATTTTAATATTCAAGCGCAAGATCATTCTATACTTCTGTTAATAAAATATGGGCATTTCTACAGAAAGGTCAACCTTTTGTCACATCAGGTCACTCTCGATAATTACTTATATTTTAGGACCAGTTTGTGTGACTCTCTTATTTTCTTTTAATAAATATGTAGTTACTTACATTCTGTATTAAGGAAAAGAATAGAAAACAATCGAAGCACTTGGTCATAAAATATAACCAATTAACGAGGGTGACGTGATGAGACATAGGGTGGCACTTTCTCTGGAAATGCCCATATAGTTTTCGGATATAGATTTCTATATTTTTCGTAAATCTAAATTATGTAAATTTTGGGTTAAATTCAAGTTCGTTTGTAACAAACTAAGTTACATTTACGAAAATTTTTGTTTCAATTATCGTTCGTGTACAACAACAAAAATAGCTGTTACGACAAAACTTTTTTTTGGCGGCAAAAGTATCAATTGTTGCAGTCTACAATGACACTAAGTACCAAACGAAATATTTTCGATGCACAACGAAAATTATTCCGTCAAACGAAACTCCAAAGATTTTCGTTTCTTTGAGTGTATCCTCTCCTACCTGTATATAAACACAATGCCTGAGAAGTGCTTCAAGGCTGAGTGAGATTAAGTGTGAGTGTGTGTTATTGAGTGCTTTTCTTGTGTGTGTGTGTTTGCATTATGATGTGACAGTATTGAAGTGATATTTTATTATATTTTACACATTCACACATTTACTAAATTAAATGCATTTTAAATAAATGTATATATATTTCACTACAACACAAATACAATTCTCACGTTACGCACTCAAACGTGGACAAATACAATTACTTAGTTGTTTTATGTATTGACATACATACGCATACATATGTACATATACGTAGGCATCCTTAAAACACACACTAAGTTATTACAAACAAACTACATTTGAGATTGTGTAGGATATTTTTCAAATGACATGATGGACTTTGAAGAATGCTTTTAATATGCTCTGAGAGTAGGGACCATCTTTTGGTTGTAGGGAGGATATTAATAAGTGATCATTGGAAAGCAGTATGGAAAGGTGTTCCATATTGGTAGCCGACTTAGTAGGTACCCCTGGACAGGGAATCTGACATAGCTACATTCCTCAGATTCTGATTCTGATAGTCCAAATACGTTTTCTAAAATATTGCTTTTTATATGTTGGTCGTCTCCGCTGGAGCGTTCAGGTTGATGAATCCCTGCGTACACTTGTATTGCCAACTGGAGAGACAAAGCAAAAGATCGAACTGGTTGGCGAAATATGTTATCTTCGATTTGTAAGGTCCCTGACCCCTCGGGTTTGTTCGAGACCGGATAAGTAAGTAAGTAAGTGTTGGTCGCCGGTGGTACAATGGTAGTGTTTGCGGGTCTTGTACATGAGAACGGGAATACGATCCCTGCTCTGACCACCTTACATTTATTTAGACGCCCATCACCTTGCTTAGTGACGGCGACATTATATAGTATTTGGCCTTGAAAAAGCTTGTGAAAATACCGTCTTGTCAAATACCGTCCCGAAAACTATAGGTCCCAGCCAGTGAGTATACAACTAAAAAGCGCACACACTCACTGGTTGTGAGAAGCTCTCCCCAATCTTTTCGTGGGTTGTAATGGGAAACCAATATCTTTATTTATATATGATTTTGACCCCAGCAAGGGGTTGCCATATCTGGCACGTGCGGAAGAGTTGAGTATAGGGGAGGGCCACATAACTTATAGACGGCTTCGTGATTTTAATGACGCACATAATCGTCCATCTGAGTAAGCCATCCGTCGAACTGTGGATAGATTTCATACTTTCTTACCTCTAACTCTTTCTCTAAGATACTCTCTAATGATGGAATAACCCAAACACGTTGAAGGAATGTGCGCACTGAAGACAATATCGCCGCTGTAAACGAAAGTGTGGATGAAGATTCACATTTATCTATTCGTCGTAGGTCACAAGAATTGGGGCCCTGTCCGTCCACTATGTGGAAAATTTTGCGCAAAGATCGTACCACACACCCATATAAGATCCAGGTGGTGCTGGAATTGAAGCCTCGAGACTATCATATGCGTCGTTCCTTCGCCGATTGGCCTCTAGAGCAGTTGGAAACTGACCCGATGTTTTATCGCAAAATCGAGATCAGCGTTGAGGCTCATTTTTGGCTTAACAGGATTATTAAAAACAAAATTGCCGCACACGTACTAAGACCAATCGACAATAGACCCCATAGGCTTCATTATAAAAATAACTAATGGTTTCCGTTACATTCCATGAGGGGATTAGGGAGAGCTTCCCACGGTGAGCTGTGCGCGTTCTAGTTTTACACTCATTACTTCCAGAAACATGCACCGTCTGGTGCCATTTACACGCAGGACCCTATTTCGTCAAAACTGAAGCCAGACCTCGCGTAACGGTCAAAGGAGATCGTTACTGCACCATGATCAGTGATTTTTTGCTTTGTGAATATGGTTGGCATTGTTCCGGGTGAGATATGGTTCCAACAGGATGGCGCTACCTGCCATTCGTCGACCCCAACCATCGATTTATTGAAATCACAATTTGGCAAAAAGTTGATTTCGAGAAACGGAACTGTCAATTGGCCTCCAAGGACGTGCGATTTGACAGCTCTCGATTATTTTCTGTAGGGCTACGTGAGATCAGTGGTTTATGCTAATAAACCGGCAACAATTCATACCTTGTTGGCCACAATTATTCGTGTAATTCGTCACATACAGCCAGCAATGCTCAAAAAAGTGATCCAAAATTGGACACCCAGAATGCGCCTCGTCGTGAACAGCTGCGATTGCCGTTTGCCCGAAATCATTTTCAGTTATTAATGACATGTATTGGTCTGTTGAAAAAAGGATTTTCTTTGATTAAACTTTAATTTTTTGCTAGTTTTTACATCGGTCTTTAACAAAAACACCCTATAGTTCCAAATTATTGTCACAATCTCAAAAATTGTATTCGAAATTCATGCGGCTTTTTAAAACATTTAAATACATACAAAAAAATGGATTACCGTTACATCCCATGAAAGTTTTAGGAAAAGCTTAATCAGTGAGCTGTGCGCGTTGTAGTTTTACACACACTGATTGGAACCTACAGTTTTACACCGGTTCCGACCGGTGTTTTCAGGAGCTTTTTCATGGCTAAATACTCGATAGTGTCGCCGTCAGCGAGCTAACCCCCGTCGAAAGAAATTGATGGTGATCAGAGCAGAGAGTGAACCCACGTTCTCATGGACAAGAGCCGCCCATACTACCATTCCACTACCGACGACCAATATACATATGTATATTAACAGACTGGTATTGGTATATGAACCCATTCTTAAAAATTGCAAGCATCTGCCAAACTCTTAAATGATTCAATTAGATTGGATATCTTTGTCATCTCTTGATTATTTCCTAGTCTTGAATTCTTATTTTTGTACATTAGTACATTTTAACAACCAATTTGGTAGTAAGTGAATTACAGATCGGAAATCTGGCGGAGGTCTTTTCAGCGTAGTAGTGGATATAAAAGTGACACCGCTGCATTCAGTTGCAACGCTAATTAAGATTTTTTGTTTTTTGTTTTTTATTTATTTATTTACTTATTTACTTTCTTTTTTGTATATTATGATAGAATTAAAAAGGAAATACTTCCAAGAATAATGACGGAAAATTATGTTGGGTTCCGGATAAGGCTGCAGTCAGCTCCCACTATATCTCAAATAAGATCTGAAAGAAATATGCAATTTTTTTAATATAGTAAGAGAATTAGACCACAGAATTGTACCTACCCTAGGGTTTAACACGTCCTTCTCCGAAAACCTAGGATTGGAAGGCGACTACAGCCATTAGTTGAATTAGTAGAATTGTATTCTTACGCATTTAGAAGTATTCCGTAGTGCCTGCATAAGGACGAATTTTGCCTACAAAGTGCCATTCAATCAATTTGTTATTGGATGAAATAGGGGCGGGAATTTGGGAAAATCGTATGGAACGGCTTATTACCCTTAGCTCTGGAGTAATATTACGGATTCCAGCATAACGCACCCCATTAAACTATCAATAAAACAGCGACACACAACTCGCATTCCGGCGATGTATAAGAGGGATAATACACAAATACATTGGTAATCGAAACTTCAACGGCAGGTAGGGTACTACAAATACCCTCGCATAAGAAAAAGTTTGACGTTCACGTAATCAACCCCTCAATACTCATCTTTTTATACCCTCCCCTCCTCAAAAAGGATTGTTTTCCAATATAGTCTACTATGCAGTATCTCGAAAAGTGTTTGTTAGAAAATAGGCAGCATTTTTTACGCTCATTTGAGACAACATTCATGGTTTGGCCCCTCTCAGGAATAAAGTTCAGACCAAGGTTTAGTGTCTCATTCGTCGATCGCCCTTTATCAACAACCTCTGCGTGGTCAATGGAAGGAAAAACAAATAAGCAAATCCCAATCTGTAGATTTTGAGCTTGTTCGCACAATGCCTTGTGCAATGGTTTAGTGGACAGATAAACAGACTTGCAGTGGTGGCTCCTGGGTTCAACTCAACTTCTGGGAAAGCTTAAGTGGGTGTCTCAGTAAGATTGCACTATTAGAATTTAGTGTAATTTTTTGTTTGTGCAAATGGCAACTCTGAAATTTGACAACTGTCATATATTTTTATACCAATTATTAAAAATGGAGCGCACTACGAAAGCGCATCGCGTTATAATTGTGAAAACTTATTACAATAATTTGGAAAGTTATGCTGAGACCGCTCGCAAACTTCGAAGAATTTTCAGTCAAGAAAGTGCAACTAATGTGTCAACCATTTGAAGAGTGGTAAAAAAAATTGAAGAAACTTGGTTGGTTATGGACAGGAAGCCTCGTGTGCGTCAACTTACCGGGGGGTCTCTTGAAAACATTGCTGTTGTAAACGAGAGTGTCGCCGAAAACACGAAAACATCAATTTGGAATTGTTCTCGACCTCCATCTTCATGTGTACAAAATGTAGTTTACTTAGGAGCTCAACCCAGCGGACACTAAAAAACGACGGCAATTCGTTCAATGGGTAATTCAGCAAAGTGAAGTCAATAACAATTTCAAAAAAAAAATCGTCTCCGATGAAGCGCATTTCCATCTGCATAGCTTCATGAATAGACAAAATTGTCGAATTTGGGGCTCAGAAAATCCTCATGGAATGCATAAGAAACAATGCACCTACAATGGGTAGCTGTGGTGTGCGGCGGCTTTTGGTTATAGGGCATGAGTTTTTTGAAGATGAGGCTGAAAATGCAGTGACAGTGTACGGCATTCATTACAGGAACATGATAACGGAGTTCTTGTGGCCTCACCTGGACGGTATGGATCTGGACGAACACGGCGCCGCCTGCCACAAACAATCGATTTATTGCAGCAACGATTTTCACAGCAAATTAAAAAGTAAATGGTTTGCCATTACATCCCATGAACGAAATGGCGAGAGGTTCTCACAACCAATGAGCTGTGCGCTTTCTAGTTTTCTACTCACTGATTGGGACCTTTTTCATGGCTAACTACACGATAGTGTCGCCGTCACTATGCGAGGTGAGGGCCGCCGAAAAAAATTTAAGGTGGCCAGAGCCGGGATGGAATCCAGGAACTCATGCTCAAGAGGAGCGCACATTTACCATTACACCACCGACGGCCAGAACAAATTATCTCAAGAAATTGTGATGTCAACTGGCCACCAAAATCATGCGATTTCTTTCTTTGGAGTTTTGCGAAATCTTGGATTTATGCGAATAAACCATAAACAATTCTTAAGATCCAACGAGTCATCGGTGGTGACATAGAGCCACGTCTATGTCAAAATTTCATCGAACACTTCATGAAAAAAGTAATGGCATATATTCAGAGCCGTGGGGGCCGTTTGACGAATATTTTATTCCATACTTATTCGGAACATGTATTCTTTACAGTCCAATAAAAAAAATAATGAACTCTCTCACCGGCCATGTGTTAACACCATTTTGTTACACGGTACTTGTTCGATTTCTATGAACACATTAGTAAATGTTACATCGGAAAATAAAAAATAGAACAGATTTTGTGCAGACGGCACTTTTGGTATTGCACTTATAAAATAGATAAATAATTGAAATAACTGTTTTTGTTTCGTCATAAACAGAGCGACGAAAAAAAGTATTGAATAGTATAGAGAACTAATTGCACTCTTTTTCCGCTCTCATCTAAAGAGTCTGAGTAGAATATTGTAGAATATTTTAAAATGAATGCACCGTTTCGACAATGTTATTACATAAAAGAATACAAAAAGCATAAATGTTTCAAAAGGCATCAATGTTTCACACCAAAATTATGAATGGACCAAGTTATGACAAAAAGAGGGTAATACGTTATGAATCATTCGCCAGATGTCGCAAGTGCTTTTGAGTCATATAATTCGTTCCATGTGTTCTCTATACTATTCAATACTCACGGGCGATGTGTTAACACCGTTTTGTTACACGGTACTTGTTCGATTTCTATGAACACATTAGTAAATGTTTCATTGGAAAATAAAAAACGAATAGTTTTTGTACTGAAGACTCTTTTGCTACTGCACTTTCTTTTTTCTTACATCTCTTTTAACATTAGATGTAATATTGTTTAAATAAATAAAGCAATATTTAGCTCACTGAAATAATTGTTGTTGTTTTGTCATAAGCAGAGCGACGACGACCTGCTTGTTTCAATGCTGGAATACAACTGAATAAAAAACAATATTTAGCTCACTGAAATATTTGTTTTGTTTTATCATAAACAGCGCGACGACAAAAAGTATTGAATAGTATAGAGAACATATTACACTCTTTTTCCGCTCTCATGTAGAGAGTCTGAGTAAAAGAGCATAAACGAGTCTTATTCTCTTTATAGAATATTTCAATACAAATGCACCATTTCGCCAATGTTATTAAATAAAACAATACAAAGAGCATAAATTTCTCAAATTTATGAATGGACCAAGTTATGACAAAAAGAGAGTAATAGGTTTTGAATAATTTGCCAGATATCGCCTGTGCTTTTGAGTCATACAATTCGTTCAATGAGTTCTCTATACTATTCAATACTCTTTAGCGACGACGACCTGCTTGTTTGTTCGTTGACGCTACATAAATCCAATCATACTTATTTTCAGGCAGAGACTATTTTTGGGCAACAACCACGTATTTGATGCTAACGCTGTGTTTTTTGCATGTGTTCACTTTGCTAGATTTTCCAACCCGTGCCTATAGATGTTAACACATCAATTTGAGTTTAGAGTTATCATATATCTTTTGCTGCAAAAGTTTTTCGGTTCTCGTAAACAATTTTATTCATTTCTGAGTATTCGTCTGGGTATAACTTTTGTGTGTATATTTCGTGGATATTTTTATATCAACTAGTTAGGTGGATCAAAAAGAAAAGATTAAATACGAGTGTTTAAATACTAGTTAGCAAAAGAAGTAGTCGACTAGAACATTCAACAATGTACTAGCTGGATAAGGTAGGTGATTCTCCAAGAATGGTGGCGCTTTGTTTTTTCACTGCGAGACTATGAATCCGTATGAAACAGTTTGTTTAAAAAGTAAACGTGAGCTATCCCTCTTATCTCTCACTTCCAGTGACGCAATGGGAATTCACGCTTTTGTTTAAAGGATTACATTTTAAAAATTGCTATCACTCCCTCAAACCTGTCCCTTTTTAATCAATATTAGTATTTCTCTATGTGTGGGTTAGCGTTGTTTGTTGTTTGTTTTGTTCACCAATGGAAATACTTTTCACTTAATGAATTTTAATATTTATGATTCCAAAAGTACATTTAAGCCAAAACCAAGTCAAACATACAACCGATCGACCGACACTCACATGCGGACACTGAAAAAAATACAAGTGCTCGCTCGTACTAGAACAAATGCATTTGTCCTATTTGACAGTAACGAGGGAACAACTACGCTGCGTTATCGCAGAGGGATGTCAGGGGGACTATTGTTTTAATGTTCTTTTTGTACGTGCAAGGTAAGACTGCAAGGACTTAATATATATCAGCAAACATGTAATAGGATTTTGAAAAGATTTCAAGAAACTTGCCATATGTAGCGACTACAAAGAACTACAGATATGAGGTCGATTGTGATAAAATGATATATAGGAAGTCAGAATATAGTAGGAAAAAGAATTTGGGATGTGATACAAAAATGTTTGGTAAGTAGAATTAGCGTTGCATTTTCATTCTAAAATAAAAATCTACCTTTGTAATAAATTTGTAGCATAAACGTATATTCAAGCAGCTAAAAGATTTCGCAAACTTGTTTGATACAGGCTAGACGCTGTGAATGGACGTCTTAATGGTAAACCACATCCACATATTCTGAATTCATACAGATCGAGGATAATCCCAGGCACCTTAGCTCAGTGGCCACTCTGCATACAAAGCCCTCATGACACTCTTCATATTTTCAAACGTCTTGATAGGCCTACTGACTTACGACCAGTTGACCTATGACACAGATCCGTGGAGGTGGCTCAATTTACGCAGCACTCCACCGCCACCTCCAGCGACACATTGAGGAATTACTCATCATCTTTTATATATCTGTCAGGGACGAGCGAATGGAAACAGACATTAACAACAAAATTTTGGGAAGCAGAGTTACAAAAAAGAGTTGTAAGATAATTTCGGTCGAGTAACTTTTTGGTTCTATAACTGCTGGAAACACTATACCGGGATCTGGGCAAAAGGGCTTCGCAGCAGCGATGCAAAGTACCAAATTCCCATCCACCGATTTTTCCATGCAAAGTACCAAATGATGCAATAGTTAGTGTTCGAGCCTCTTCTACTCGATCCTGTGTCCTGGGTTCGATCCCAGTTCTGGCCACCTAAAAATTTCTTTCTAGGGCGGTTACATCGCATAGTGACGGCGACACTGACATATACCCATTAACATGCTTATCAAAATACCGTTCGGAACCTTTGTAAAATTGTAGGTCCCAATCAATGAATATAAAACTACACGCTAAAAAACCCTCTTGTATAATATATGCTCCCAAACATATTCTGCAGGAACCCTGTATATCTTTGGCACACACTTCAAACATTTATATGTTTGCAAGTCCCAAACTCAGGTGTATTTAAATGCAGACATTAGCATGTGTACTGACAAATATGTATGCTTTTACGTGGAAACATATGCGTGCTTCATCGCAAACATGCATATACTTACGTGGAAGCATTCGCGTGTTTCCCCCAAACCTCCATATACTTACGTGGCAATATATGCGTATTTCCTCCCAAACATACTAGTATTTAGAAACGAATTATTCTTTCTTTCTTTATTTATTATAATTAAAATAAATAATTAATACAAAAAAATTTTTTGCTGAATGGATTAAATTTTTTATGAAATGAGAATCTGCTGCCCTTTTGGTTCTCCTTTCTTTGTTGTCTCTCACTTTTTTGTTTTCAGAAGGTTTCAACTATGCTTTGGTTATCACTATGCGTTGGTACACAAACAATATTCTTATATACAACTCTAGGACATGCAAGGCAAGCGTGTATTAATTACTTGTGTTTTTTTATAATATTTCACAAACGGTCCGCCATTCCGATTTTTTCAGTAGAGGCTCCAGTTTCTTTCCTCAACATCGTTCTCACTTTGGGAGCACATACAACTATATCCGAAACATATACACAAAAGCCAAAGCAACATCACAAACCATTTAACCGTCCGAGCGTTTGTTTATTCTCTTTTTACTATATGATATCCTCTGTACGATGAATCATAGACTACTGAATACACGAAATTAAAACGCCGATAAATAAGAAACACTGAATCATTCACTGAGAGAATAATGCCAAAAAACAGATTCACACTTACAAGATAGACCCTCGCGTTGTCCCTCTTTTATTCTCTTGCTCGCGAAAGAGCATAAACAGTGTAACAAACATGGCTGTATTTATATCAGAAACACAAATATATTTGGGTCGCAAACACATATGTTATAACATATTAGTCATTGTGTCTCCAACATGTAATATTGAATAGCAAATACAATGCGTTTAGGCACAAGTATATTATGTTTCGGACAAGCTCCAAATACATGTTATATTTGCATCCAAACAACAAAAAACTACAGATTTTTCAGCGTGTACATAGCGCCCACCTCACTGGTTGTGAGAAGCTCTCTCCAATTCCTTCACGGGATATAATGGGAAAGCATTTATTTGTGTTTATTACTACCAAATTGCTTGATTACTTTGCAGAATAGTATCTGCCAAGAGAGTTTAAATGCTAGAAAATATATGATCAAATATGTTACCTTTTAGATTTTTGCATAAAAATAACTGGAACTACACGCTACGGAACCAACACCACTGCGAGTTGTATCATCTAAACTGAGAGAACGAATTGTTTTAAACGATGTTGTAGCAGCAGTAAATTCGCATGCTGTAACCAAGGTATGGTTGCCACAACGGAATTAAGGTCGTCACGACTGAAGTGAGTCCCCAAAACTGAAATTAGGTTGAACAACCTCAGTCCAGAAATGATTCGGTTGCGAGAACTGCATATTTAATTATATTCGTTTTGTCAACTGAATTTGTGTATAATTTCGGTTGCAACAACTGAAGTAGGAACTAATTTCAATAGAACAACCGAAATTGGTACCAAATGCAGTTGCAACAACGGAAAGTAGATGTAATTCAGTCGATATAACCGACTTTGACATCAATTTGGTTGCAAGTATCGTATTTAATGTCAATTCGGTCGCAGTAACCGAATATCGCCTTAACTCGGTTGCAAGCTGATCTTAAAAGCTTGCTGTAACCGAGTATCCCAAGAACGCTTTGGTACAACTGAATGCTTTTTAAATTTTTGATATATAAGGGGTGTATCGGTATGAATGGTGTCTCATTTTAAAATAAAACACGTATTTTTGGATATAGTTATGATTTTAGACGTGTTAACATTTATAGGCACGGATAGGGCAAGCTATTAAAGTGAACACATGCAAACAAACAAACAGCTTTAGCATCACATACGTGATTGTTGTACAACAATAATCTCTGCCTAAAAATAGGTATGATGGTATTGATGTAGCGGCAGCGAACAAGCAAGCAGGTCGTCGTCGCCAATGAGCATTGAATAGTATAGAGAACACATGGAACGAATTATATGACTCAAAAGCACTGGCGACATCTGGCGAATGATTCAAAACGTATTACCCTCTTTTTGTCATAACTTGGTCCACTCATAATTTTGATGTGAAACATTGATGCCTTTTGAAACATTTAGGCTTTTTGTATTCTTTTATGTAATAACATTGTCGAAATGGTGCATTCATTTTGAAATATTCTACAATATTCTACTCAGACTCTTTACATGAGAGCGGAAAACGAGTGCAATTAGTTCTCAATACTATTTAGTACTTTTTGTCGTCGCTCTGTTTATGACAAAACAAAAACAATTATTTCAATTATTTATCTATTTTATAAGTGCAATACCAAAAGTGCCGTCTGCACAAAATCTGTTCTATTTTTTATTTTCCGATGTAACATTTACTAATGTGTTCATAGAAATCGAACAAGTACCGTGTAACAAAATGGTGTTATCACATGGCCGGTGAGAGAGTTCATTATTTTTTTTATTGGACTGTAAAGAATACATGTTCCGAATAAGTATGGAATAAAATATTCGTCAAACGGCCCCACGGCTCTGAATATATGCCATTACTTTTTCCATGAAGTGTTCGATGACATTTTGACATAGACGTGGCTGTATCTCACCACCGATGACTCGTTGGATCTTAAGAATTGTTTATGGTTTATTCGCATAAATCCAAGATTTCGCAAAACTCCAAAGAAAGAAATCGCATGATTTTGGTGGCCAGTTGACATCACAATTTCTTGAGATAATTTGTTCTGGCCGTCGGTGGTGTAATGGTAAATGTGCGCTCCTCTTGAGCATGAGTTCCTGGATTCCATCCCGGCTCTGGCCACCTTAAATTTTTTTCGGCGGCGCTCACCTCGCATAGTGACGGCGACACTATCGTGTAGTTAGCCATGAAAAAGGTCCCAATCAGTGAGTAGAAAACTAGAAAGCTCACAGCTCATTGGTTGTGAGAACCTCTCGCCATTTCGTTCATGGGATGTAATGGCAAACCATTTACTTTTTAATTTGCTGTGAAAATCGTTGCTGCAATAAATCGATTGTTTGTGGCAGGCGGCGCCGTGTAGCAGAAACCACACATCGTCCAGATCCATACTGTCCAGGTGAGGCCACAAGAACTCCGTTATCATGTTCCTGTAATGAATTCCGTACACTGTCACTGCATTTTCAGCCTCATCTTCAAAAAACAAATGCCCTATAACCAAAATCCGCCGCACACAGCTACCCATTGTGGGTGCATTGTTTCTTGTGAATTCCATGAGGATTTTCTGAGCCCCAATTCGACAATTTTGTCTATTCATGAAGCTATGCAGATGGAAATGCGCTTCATCGGAGACGATTTTTTTTTTAAATTGTTATTGACTTCACTTTGCAGCATTTTAGTGTCCGCTGGGTTGAGCTCCTAAGTAAACTACATTTTGTACACATGAATATGCAGGTCGAGAACAATTCCAAATTGATGTTTTCGTGTTTTCGGCGACACTCTCGTTTACAACAGCAATCTTTTCAAGAGACCCCCCGGTAAGTTGACGCACACGAGGCTTTATATCCATAGCCAACCAAGTTTCTGCAAATTTTTTTTACCACTCTTCGAATGGTTGACACATTAGGTGCACTTTCTCGACTGAAAATTCTTCTAAGTTCGCGAGCAGTCTCAGCATAACTTTCAAAATTATTGTTATAAGTTTTCACAATTATAACGCGTTATTCTTTCGTAAAGCACTCCATTTACAATAATCGGAATTCACACCTATGACAGCTGCCAAATGTTAGAGTTGGCAGTTGAACAACAAAAATTACACTAATTTTAAAAAGTGCAGAATGCAAATAATTTTTACATTTTTACAGAATTTTTTTTTAATTTGTTTAGACTTTTCAATTAATTATTATTATAAAATCGTCGGATGTATGAAATTATATTTAGATTCAATTAATATTTACGTTGGAGCGCTGAGTTTTGTTCGTAGCTAACGTCAGATGAAGGTCCGTAGTAGTCGAATAGAAAAGCTCTCGTCAAATCGTTTTATGGGTTGTATTGGGAAATATATTTTAGAAGTTAAACATGTTTGGGGTCCGTTGGGCAACACATACACAATAGTACAAAAAGTACAAAAGTTTACACACAATTACAAACAGTATTCACAAAAGTACAGAAAGTCTACACAAAAGCACAGAATAAAAGTAAAAAGTGTACACAAAGAAACAAGAATAGCAGCACAATATTACCCTAAAGAACAAAAAAGTGTAGACAAATCTAGACAGGATGTAAATGAAAGTAGAAAAGGTATATAAAAGAGTAGAAAGGGACTACATAAATGTACAACAATTGTACACAAAACTGCCGAAAATGTACACCAAAGTACTACAAATTTATACAAAATTGAGTAAGTGTACACAAAAGTACAAAAACAGTACACAAAAATGCAAAAAAAAGGTTTAAATGAAATTAGAAAAAGTGTATAAAACCGTGCAAAAAATTTACACAAAATTAAAATTATTGTACTTAAATATCCAGAAAGTGTGCACAAGAGTACAAAATCTGTACGCACGAGTACACAAGAGTAAACAGATGTGAAAAAAAGCAATGAGTGTTCGAAGTCACGGGCCATGTGTTAATAGCTTTTTGTTACACGGTACTTGTTCGATTTCTATGAACACATTAGTAAATGTTACAGTGGAAAATAAAAAAGGATGGTTTTTGTGGTAAGGGCTCTTTTGCTATTGCACTTTCTTTTTTTTACATCTGCTCTAACATTAGATGTAATATTGTTAAAATAAATAAAGCAATATTTTGCTCACTGAAATAATTATTTTTGTTTTGTCATAAACAGAGCGACGACAAAAAGTATTGAATAGTATAGAGAACTTATTGCACTCTTTTTCCGCTGTCATGTAGAGAGTGTGAGTAAAAGAGCGTAAACGAGTCTTATTCTCTTAATAGAATATTTCAATATAAATGCACTATTTCGGCAATGTTATTACATAAAATATTTTTGTCTTATAATGTTTCAAAAGGCATCAATGTTTAACATCAAAATTATGAATGGACCAAGTTATGATAAAAAGAGAGTAATACATTTTGAATCATTCGCCAAATGTCGCCAGTGCTTTTGAGTCATACAATTCGTTCCATGTGTTCTCTATACTATTCAATACTCTTTGGCGACGACGACCTGCTTGTTTGTTCAGGCAGAGACTGTTGTTGTACAACAAACACGTTTGTGGTGCTAACTCTGTGTGTTCTTTGCATGTGTTCACTTTGATAGATTGCCCTACCCGTGCCTATAGCTGTTAACTCATCAAAAATATAAAAATGTGTTTAAAAAAGCACAAATTTACATGAGAGGTGTACAAGAGTGTACAGAAAGTGTACACAAGGTATAAAAAGTGTATATAACAATGTAAAATTGTACACAAAGTCACTTAAACAGCAAAAAAGAGCACACTAAAGTACAAAATGTAATGAAACTAAATTTCGGGGTGACAACTTTCATTTTTATGATGAATGGACAATAGAATCTTGACAAATTTTAACCATCACCTTCTAAGTTGAATATCCACCAAAGACAATGGCCATTTTCTTTTCGGTTTATCCAACTGATGTGATACTTTAAAGAAATAAATTGAAACCATTCTTTGTACTTTTACAAGTATAAATGGTCTATCAAATCATTTCACGCAATAAATTCATTTGACTTTAGTCTCGTTCTCGTATCCTTATGAATATCCTTACTAATCGTGCCGCTAATAAATATATTCCTTTTTATAAATCATCTTTTATTTCCACCTTGGCTTTGCCCGCTATCCTAATAACTCAAAGATAATGTCCAGTCAAAATAATCTTATGGACAATCGTTAGATGTGCCAGTAAGAAGGACTCAAAAAAGGGCCAGGAAATATCATAAAAATCCTCTTCAATCTTTTGTTGTTGTTCGGCGCATTAAGTCGTTATGAATATCTGACGACCGTAATAAAGCACGTGTGCTTGATAGCTACCCTAAGTACATATCTGCAAGGGTATTGATATTGATATTGGTGTTTATGTGAATGTTTCTAAATGTGCTTGGGTATCCTGGCATCCATATAGTGTGTGTTAAAAGGGTCCTTGCTAATGCCAGTTGGTATAAGGTAATAAAAAATTGTATGCACCACCTTCTCTTTCCCTTTTTTTTTTATAACATTCCATTTTGTTTTCGGTGATTTAGGTTCAGTTTGGCTTCCGTGATTTTACTTCTATTTCATACAAACAATATTAAACACTTAATGAACCTGAAAATTACGCAAATCAAAATAAATGCCACGTACCAGGTGATTCGCCTATGAGGGTCTATATTGTGCTTCTGGCGTTTGCTATAAATATCCCAAAAAAAATAAACAAATAGCTACATACGATACATACTCGTAGGAGGAGCAAACTTTGTAAGCCTATAAACAAACACACACGTAACCTTTATTCATGTAGGTGGATTGTTTTGTTAACCTTTAGATGTTATGGCAAAAGGACCTGCTTGTTGTAATGGGTAGAGCAATGGGGAACAAGGAAACTCAAATATTTACAGTGATTTGTTAAATGAAGAAAACTGAAGGTGGGACGAGCATGGACTCGTTTGTTAATATATCAGAAGAATAATGAAAGGGGCCCGTTAAAGAAGTGTCAAGAGAAGGATATTACTGGAAAAGTAATTGCAGTGAATACAAAGGGAAGTAAAGACAAATATGTATGTGATCGTTGGTTACTGTGCGCGACACTTGTACACAATAACATGGGTTCAGTCCTCACTCTGACCACCTTCAATTTCTTACAGCGAGGGTCAGCTGTCTCAGTGGCAGAGATACAATTGATTAGTCGCCAATTAAAAGCAATTTAAACTTTATTTGGAATTAGTGCAAAACTGTATAGAAAGCGCACAGAGTGCTCGTTGATTGTGAAAAGCTCGCCCTAATCTCGTTATTATAAGGTACTAGCTGGACCCGGCAAACTACGTTTCGCTTTCAAAGATTTTGTAACAAAATTTGTGAACAATATTTGTTGTTCCATTACGTTTCAAACTATAGTTATTGCTATTATATCGGTTTCTTTCAAAGGGGGTGTGGTGCGGCCTTCTTCCACACTGGCTGTAATTTATACTGTTCCAACAACATATATACCAAATCTCATCTGCATATCTCTGACAGTTCATGAGATATAGCCATTTTAAATTTCAAGTTGTATGGGCGGTGCCACACCCCTTTATCCAATCACAACCAAGTATAGCCAAGGAGTATCAGCAGGCCGTCAGTACCACATTGTGAAATTTACATAACAATCGGTCTATTTGAAAAGCTGTCAGAGCGATTTTTGAAAAGGGGGCATGGCACCGCCCATTTTCACCCTGGCTGTATAGCCTGTGTCACCCGCTAGATGATTCTGAATAATGTCGGAAAATTTCATCAAAAGCGGTCCAGCCGATTCCGAGTCCATTCGTAACATACACACATACATACATACATAAATCCATTTTTATATATGTATATATGTAGATTGAGAAATAAATTGTAGATGCATAGTCCTAATCGGAAAGCTTTTCTGTGTCGGAAACAGGGTGTGGAAACGCAAAAGTACAAGAAAGTGTACACAAAAGTACAAAAATTTTACACAACACTAAAGTACACAATATTGTACACAAAATTATTAAAAAGTGTACAATACAGTACAACAATTGTGCAAAAAATTATAAAAAGTGTTCGCAAAAATTCAGACAGTTTTCAAGAAAATTCTGAAAGGATACTAAAGCTAAAAAAAAGAGTACCGAAAAGTGAAAAGAGTGCAAACAGAAGTACACAAAATCCAATGAGTGTTCGAACTCACAAGCGATGTGTTAACACCTTTTTGTTACACGGTACCTCTTCGATTTCTATGAACACATTAGTAGATGTTACATTGGAAAATAAAAAACAGCGTTCAATCATATCAGTCATTATTTTCTTGCTTAATACTTTTTTTTCCCCCACAAAAAACAAAGAGAATGCAAAGCAACAGCCACATGAACATACATACATTATTATTATGTTCGTACATCGCTACACAAGTTAACACAATTTTCGATGCTCTCTTGCTATCTCCTTTTAATATAGTATAATACGTTATTATTCTCCTTGCTCTGAGAGTGCCCCTCACCCACATTTTATCTGACTTTAAAAAAAAATGGTTTCCTATTACATCCCATGAAGGGACAGGGGAGAACTTCTGAGAATCACTGAGCTGTGCGCTTTCCAGTTTTCACTCACTGATTGGGGCCGTCGGTGGTGCAATGGGTAGTATGCGCGCCTCTTGTACTAGAGATCCTGGGATCGATCCCTGCTCTGGCCACTTTCAAAAAATTTCTTCCGACGGCGGTCACCTCGCATAGTGACGGTGACACTATCAAGTATTTAGCCCTGAAAATGCTTCTCAAAAATACCGTTCGGAACCGGTGTAAAACTGTAGGTCCCAATCAGTGAGTATAAAACTAGAAAGCGCACAGCTCACTGGTTGTGAGAAGCTCTCCCCGATTCCTTCTAGGGATGTAATGGGAAACCAATTATTATTATTTATTATTGGGACCTACAGTTTTACACTGATTTCGAACGGTATTTTGAGAAGCTTTTTCATGGCTATATACTCGATAGTGTCGCCGGCACTATGCAAGGTGACCGCCGCCGAAAGGAATTTTAAGGTGGTCAGAGCAGGGTTCGAACCCAGAATCTCATGTGCAAGAGCCGCGCACACTAAACATTGCACGACCAACGGTCACAAGACGAAAGTATATAAGTAGAAGTAAAGTAAAAGCCGTAGTCATGAAAAGCGTCAGTCAAAACTATACATACATTCACGTAATACTCATACACGCAAAGAAAAAAAGGTTTATTGCTCGGTTGCCGCAATTTACAATAAATAGATGTATGAAAGTAATGTCGGTTAAGGAACGACTTTTTGATTGCGAAATATGACACTTTATCAGCGAATAACTTTTCCGAGTGAAGACATCTTGATAGTTAATTCTGTGAGGTTTAAAGCACATAAGTAGATAATAATGGCGAGAGTTTGTTCTTCGAAGATGAGAACTTAATGTGGTAAAATTGTTCTAGATACTTTTATACATATTACTGTGTAGCCGCGAACGAAGTTGCGGGTATTTGCTAGTTTCTAATAAAGCCATGATATACCAAAAGAAAATATGTTATATTATTTAATTTTTAAAAAAATTCTTGTATTTGGGCCACCCTATACTGTTACCCCAACAAAACTAGACAAGTTATACAGTTATTAAATTTTCGAATATAAGATGTTGCAGCAACCGGCGGCACCGCGAAGCTGAGTCCCAGCGAAATAGGGAAAATCAGTTGAACATATTAGTCATTTAATACAAATATTGGTATCCCAACGAAAGTACATATGTCCTTAAATTAACAACCCTACAAATGTAAGGTATAATTTCTTGAACCTAATGGTATGAGTTTTTCGAACCGTACTATATAAGGTGCGGAATAAAAATCACTCCAAAGATGGTTAACTTCCAGTCTGTGACAGTACGATCTCTGAAAAAAGGCTTTAGAAAAACAAATTGTCAAAGAAACCATCGTTTAATTTGGAACAGGCCAACTCGTTTAGTCGAATATTAGCAAAAAATTTTGCAAGAAAATTTAGTTCAATTTGAAACAGGCAAATAGATACTGGCCTCGGCTAATCGGAAACCACATAAATATCTAGTTACTTATATGATTCGCCCATTTTGATGGGGAAGATATTAAACAGCCGTGGGGTATCGTGGGCTATATGGTTATTAGAAACGAATTTATTTTGGAACAGCACCTTTAAACGGATTTGAATTAATATCTCGTAGTATAATTTTATTTGAATTTCTTAACTGTAAGATGAACGTTCTGGTGCCAAGTTTCAGATCATTATCATATTGAAATTGAAATGCATGAATCGGTTTCTTTCCCACACTCTTAGAATGTGGCAGGACAAAAAATTACATGAGGCGTCAGGGGACACCCGGCGGGAACGAAGTTCACTTCGCTATATATTATGTATTAGTTACTTCCTACACGACTAAGGCGCCCGTTGAAAAATACGATAATTCCAATGGATCTTTAAGAAACTATACATCTAAAAAACAACATCTATAGGCGCGGGTAGGGACTAAACTCACAAAGTGAATATATCCAAACACAGTTTGTCCGACTGCGATCACACATTGTTTGGTGTTAAACTCCTCCGAAACGGCTGAACCGATTTATATGAAATTTTGTGTGCATATCGGGTAGGTCTCAGAGTCGGACAACATCTATTTGTCATACCCCTAAATGATAAGGGTGACCCAACCCTATATAGAACACAGATTTCTCCGACTGCGAAACACAGATTGTCAGACTGCGAAAAAAACACACATTGATGTAGCGGCAGCGAATGGTTGTATTGTGTGGGTACGGAGCACTCTCAGACCAAAGAGAATAATGACGAGGTAATACGTGTATAAAAATGAGATAGCAGAGAGCAACGAAAATTTTGCGAACTTGTGTAGCGTATGTACGAACATAACAATGTATATATGGACATGTGTCTGTTGATTTGCATTTTCTTTGTTTTTTTGTGGGAATAACACATGTGCTTGCACTTCCTTTATTAAAAGCTAATATTTTTTTAAAGAAAATTCACTATTAAAAGTCATAACAATATGATTTTTTTACAAAGAAGTACTTTTTTTAAGAATAGGTACTTTTGTACTTATTTTGAGAAAGGGTACTTATCCCAAGAAAAGAGAAGAAATGGTATTATTTTATCTTTAAGAAATGATACTTTTTTTAAGTAAAGGAATTTTTGTAAAACAAGGAATTTTTTTTAAGAGAAGGTATTTCTTTGGAGTAATGTTTTTTTTTAAGAAATTTGAATTTTTTTTAGAATTGGTCCTTATATTCAAGAATAGGTAAATTTTTAAGAGTAGGTATTTATATATTTCGTTTCACAAAAAGGCAATCTTTAAAGACAAGGTAGATTTTAAGAAAAGGCAATTTGTTGTAAGAAAATTTACTTTCTTCAGAAAAGTTACTTATTAAAAAAAAATTGTATTTTAAGAAAAGGTGTTTATTTTAAACAAAATTACTTTCTTTAAGAAAAGGTATTTTTTGTAAGAGAATGTACTTTGTTTAAGCTAAAGTTCTTCTTTAAGATAAGACATTCTTTTAGGAAAGTGTACTTTGTTTAAGAATATGAATAGGTATTTTTATTCAGAAAATTTCTTTTGAAGAAAAGGCTCTTATTTAAGAAAATTTTATTTTTAAACTTCTTTCACTTTGGCTTTTCTAAATTTACTTTTTATTGGGGTTAAAACTGCAATATATTGGTTAAATATGGATTACAGGCTCCACCTAGAGAACGTCCCATTAAACATGAAATTTCCCAACATATGTGAGACATCTAGTTAGTCTAGACGCAAACCAAAGCAAAAGTAGACAATATAGTTGATAATAGTGGGTTAGAACATAATAGTGTTAAAACAAAAGTTGTTTAATTTTTTTCCTCTTAGCCGCCCATTCCGTAACGTGCGATAAGGAAATCCTTTCCAAAAAATTCATTTTATAAAAATAATCTTCATGAGGTGTCAGGGAACACCCGGTTGGAACGAAGTTCGTTTCGCTATATATTATGTACTAGTTAGTTCCAACACGCCTAAAGCGCCCGTTGAACAACACGATAATTTAAATAGGTCTTTAAGAAAATATACTCTTTGTCAAATGATAAACTTTTTTTAAAATATTTTTTGGATGTATTATTTTAAAAAATTTAACTTTTAGGTACTTTTTGTAAGAATATGTATTACATTTTTCCGAAAAGGCCCTTACTTTAATGAGAGGTACTTCTTTTATTAAAAGCTAATGTTTTTTTGTATAAAAAAAGCTTCAGAGTATGATTTATTTGTACAAAGAAGTACTTTTTTTTAAGAACAGGTACTTTTTAAGAAGTGGTACTCTTTTTAGGAAAAGGCTATTTTTTTTTGGAAATTTACTTATTTTCAGGAAGGCTACTTATCTCAAGAAAAGAAAACGTATTATTTTATGTTTAAGAACGGGTTCCCTTAAGAAAAGGAATTTTTGTAAGAACAGGTATTTCTTTTATGAGAAGGTATTTTTTTTTTTTTGAAGGAAATCTTTTTTATGCAACGGAACAGGTACAATTTTAAGAGTAGGTACTGATCTCAAGAAAAGTTATTTGGTTTTTCAAAAAAGGTACTCTTTAAAGACGAGGTTTTTTTTTTAAGAAACGGAAATTTGTTTAAGTAAATGTAATTTTTTAAGAAAAGGTACTTACATATTTAAATATTAATGGAGCACAGAATTATAGACATTTATTTTAGTAAAATGTAGAACATTTCACCGAAAATTGTGTGATGTAGCATTGAATTTGTCACTAGGTAACATTTTTAATATATCCTGATGTAACTTGTTGAATTTACCATTATGTACATATTTTTATCAACCAAATTATTTTTCTGGCTGTAAATTAGTTAGAGAAACTATTTCTACACAAAAATTTTTCTGGCTGTAACTTAGAACATTTTTCATATGACAAGAAAATTTCTTCAATTGTTTAATTTTTAAATTTTTTGTTATTGTTGTTTTTTCAAATGACATGAAAGAAACATTTTTGTTTATCAATTGTTTTCATTTCTTATTAATAATTGTGTTTATCTTCATGACAATGGTATCCAGAGGGTAGCGAAATATCGGAGGAAAAAACAAATTGAAAATACGACGAAACGCTCGAACAATTTAATATTTAAATACAATACGAAAGGTCGGATAAATCATCACTTATTCGAAAAGGTACTTATTTAAAAAATTACTTTTCTTAAGAAAACGTACTTTTTGATCGAAACCTTACTTTTTTAAGCAAAGGTACGTCTTTAAGAAAAGGTACCCTGTTTAAGAATATGAATATGTATTTTTTTTTTTGAGAAAATTTACGTTTTTTTAAAAAACGCACTTATTTAAGAAAATGTTATTTTTTTAAACTTCTTTGACTTTGGCTTTTCCAAATTTACTTTTTATTCGGTTCAAAACTACAATATGTAAGAAACAGGCGCCACCTAGCAAAATTCCCAATAAACAAGAAATTTCCCTCTATATGTTAGTCTAGACACAAACCAAAGCAAAAGTACGAGAGTAAGTGTGCTGCCAAATGTAATTCCATGCTCATGGTTGTATTTCATGAACTTGCTAGTCTTGCAATTTGGCTTTTCTAAATTTACTTTTTATTGGGCTCAAAACTACAATATATAATAAAAAGGCTCCACCTAGAAAACTTCCCTTTCAACCAAATCAAACCAAAAGTACCCAATATAGTTTACAACAATGGGTTGTAATAAAGTAGTTAAAAAAAGTTGTTTAAAATTTGCTCATTTAGCCCCTATCCCGCAACGTGCGATAAGGAACTTAGTTACAAAAAATCTTAAAAAAATGTACCATTTTACAAAAAGTATGTTTTGTAAAAGATCTTCTTAAATTATCGTATTTTTCAACTGCAGCCTTAGGCATGGTGGACCTAACTAGTACATAATATACAGCGAAAAGAACGTCATTCCAACCGGGTCCAACCTGACACGTCATGTAATTTTTTTTATTTCAATTTCTTAATTGTAAGATGAACATAGTGGTGCTAAGCTTCAAATCATTATCATATTGAAATTGAAATGCATGTATCATTTTCACTCTCAGAATATCGCAGGACAAAAAAAAACTAGTCCTGATAGTCTCTACGGGAAATATCCAAATTACACTGACAACTTAAACCAACCCTAATATCCATAGTTTATTGTTCACACTAATTGCGTTTCTTTATTGAAACTAGTTATATTATTAGACCACTTTAGGCTTACATAGATACCCTGTTTATTTATGTGACCTCCTTATCTTATTTATAGTCCTTTCCCGCCCTTGAATTTGGGTGCACAAATAGGCTTTATTGTTAGTCTTATAGGTTTTGTGTTACGCTTTACCTTTTTGCCCGTTATCAGCATCATGACAACCCGGAAACAAATTACCACACATTCCAGTATATGAACTAAAAGACACGCATCCCTGAAACTTCTTCTTCCACATATATATCACTACAATAACGTCGCAGTCAACAACAAAAAAAAAACCTTTTATCTGAAAATAATTTATTCACAACAAAGAACAACACCCGAAAATTATGTCAAACAACCGAAACATTTTCGCACACCTGAATGGTTATTTGTGTTTGTGCGAGATGCCAGGAAATGGGGCAACATACAGCGAGATACAGCGGAAATGGGGCGAAATGACCTTGTTGTAAGTGCTCACATAAAAATGTCACCCTTTGTCAGCCATCAACATTACGGCTGCTCCACCCTAGAGAAAAATTATCGTTATGCGAGACTTCAATAAAATCAGGTTACCACCGAATTGATAATACCAAAAATTTGATACTCGTACTACCTACTGAACATTTCACTTCAGAACATTCCCCCTCCAGCGGATGCTAGTGTGCTACATGGAGGGGGAGACGATGAGAGTGAATCCTCTTATTCTGGAAAGTGCAAAAAGGTATTAAATTAACGCACAAATTGGTTGTAAATGCAAATATCTGTAAATTTTTGTATGCGCCATATAGAACATGAAACAGCCATTCATTATGGATGTTTGCACACGAGTTCCATTTCATTTGGGATCCTTCAAACACAATATTCATATGATAATGAAACACGAAAGGGAACGAGGGGAAGATACAAAGTTGAAACATAAATGCGACATTGATTTCAAGTTGGAAAGGTGTGGGTTTGTATTAAAAAAAACCTAGGAAATAACTTGGTAAATTCTTCACAAGTTTCTATCAAACTTTAAATTAGAAGAAAAGTATCCACTCATTTTTAAGACTATCACCCAGCATGCCCAGTAAAACTATGAAGTATTTTTTACTGCTGTAGAAGTCGCGTTCATAACAGATAAAAATACCGACTAAAACAAAAATGATAACACCGCGTAAGAAAAATCAATTTTTCCCCGCTCCAAAGAAAGAAACTCTATATTGAGTGGTCCAAATAATATTAACGATTTAAAAATTAAATAAAATTAACTCAACTTAGTTTCTTTTCGTATATTATGGCTTTATTAGAAATGACAAATATTCCCATTACACTGTGGAACAAAATGAAACTTTTACGAAAATAAGAAGGTTCTGACAACGGGTTTTGTGACAAACACAGCGACGTCAAAAAATATTGAATAGTATAGAGAACTTATTGCACTCTTCTTCCTCTCTCATGTAGAGAGTCTGAGTAAAAGGGCATACAAGAGTCTTGTTCTCTTTACGGAATATTTCAATATAAAAGCACCATTTCGACAATGTTATTACATAAAACAATACAAAAAGCATAAATGTTTCAAAAGCCATCAATGTTTCGCATCAAAATTATGAATGGACCAAGTTGTGACAAAGAGAGGGTAATACGCTTTGAATCATTCGCCGGATGTCGCCAGTACTTTTAAATCATACAGTTCGTTCCATGAGTTATCTATACTACTCAATACTCTTTGGCGATGACGACCTGCTTGTTTATTGGCTCCCGCTACATCAATGCCATCATACTTATTTTCAGGCAGAGACTATTGTTGTACAACAACTACATATGTGATGCTAACGCTGTGTATTGTTTGCATGTGTTCACATTGATATATACATTTTAACCATACATGGGATTTTTTTAATTTGCATTCGATTTTAATTTGCATTACTTTATCTAATGCAAATGCAAAAGAATTACCATTGTTCGTAATGATAATTATACAATCGGATGCCAATTGTAATGAAATATGGGAATGATTTTAATTGTATTGAATTTGTTTGGCTGCTGGCAATTCTGTTTGTAAAGTATTTTATATGTAGAGGTTTGTGGCTTTCATAGGTATTACCTCATAGTACTTTCAAATTCATAAACTTGTATTGTATAAAACATTTGAAAACCAATATTGCCAGATTTGAAGGAAATGCTTTGCAAATACTCGTAAGTGCAATTCCCTATGGTATTGAATTTTTTTTGAATTTGCATTTCGAAAGGTAATTCAAATTAAAGTTCAAATTATCATTGTCATATAATTAATTTGCACCTTGTATGATTTTAACACATTAATAATATTATTGAAAATATTTTAAAATACTATTCTCAAAGTATGCTACACATATTTATGGAGCGCTTAGAAACAATATCACGTGATTCTAAAGTGGTAGATACTAAAATTATGTCTTGCCACACTTTTCAAAAATTTTGAAGAGCAGCATGCATTGCTTCGTGGCCGGTAAAGCACAAATCCACCTTGAATGCGAGGGGCGAGAGTCCAGAAATATCGGAATTTGTACCAACACCCAGTGAACTTGGGACTGAAGTGCCGCATTTAGTAACGCAAACCGACTTCAAGGACCTTGTACGAGAAATCTTTGCATCGCGCTTTAAGCAGTGGAATATAGTGGCGGCTGATTTTAAAATAACAGCCGCTCGTAATCGAGGTAGCACTATTCCATATGACGCATTTTTTAAATTACACGAAGATCGAGGAAAATAACTTGGCTTGGCTATTGTTATGATATTGATTCGATGTTTGCAAAAATCCGTCACCCTCATATTTCAGAGGAGTGGCGACTTTTCATCGATGCATCGGTCAACAGCCATAAAGTCGTGCTGCCTCAAATCGGTAACAAACATCCGTCTGTCCTACCACAAACCGCAAAGAAACATACGACGACATGAAATTAATATTAGAGCTGATAAAGTACCAAGAGCACAATTGGAAAATATGCTGCGACCTGAAAATGACCACCATTTTGCTCGATAAGAATGTTGTCCATAACACCACGTAATGTTTCTGGTTGCAGGCTCAGTATTTCGTCTCGAATATTCTGCTTTAGCTATCTAATTGTCTCTGACTTATTGACATACACATTGTCTTTTAAATATCCCCATAAAAAAAGTCGGGCGCAGTTAAATCTGGCGAACGAGGTGGCCAAGGGAAATCAGAATTTTTTGAAATCGAACTTCCGTCAACAATTGCTCACAATAAATCCATACTTTGCCTTGCGCAGCCGCTGTATCCATTTGGAACCACAAATTAGGATGGTCCACCATTGGCCGCAAAAAATTTGTCTGTCATAGTTCAGCAAGAAGCCCCAGAAATCGTTTCTGGCGTTTCATCCTCATGCTCGAGAAAATATGGATCGATTTCTTTATCGGCCATAACAACAACACCAAACAATCCATCTGGATAGACGTAACTGATGCTGGTGTGTTGCCGTTGGATTTTCAGAGCCAGACAATCAACATGTTTCCTTATTGACATAACGGTTTAAATGGAAGCAGAGCTTGCTTAATTTGATTTTTGTATGGATGCATCTTATGATTTAGCATTAAAATTCTCCGCAATATTGTTCGGGAAATGCCCAACTGGCTGGAACGGCGACGAGTTGCGACTTTGTCGCACAGTTTAGACATTGTCTTCAGTTCCATGGCAACCTCTTCCAGGACAGTCGGCCAGTGAACCTCGTTCCTCAAAACGGCTGATCAAATTCCTTATCATGAATGCTGTGTGACCTAATCTTGAATTAAAATGTTGACTATATTTTCGCTGCGTCATAACTATTGATCTTTGACAAGAATAAAAAAATCGATAATTAGCAAACAAAAAAGTTATTCGGGTTTAACATTGGTAGATCTTATTTGGCCCACCCTGTACATGGGAAGGTCGCAAAAGCGTTCAGCATTACATTGAATTTAAGTGGAAGCCGCGCACATGCTACAAAGTAGACGTAGAAAGTATAGAGCATCTACCATTTGTGCAGCCATCTCAAATGATTTTGTCACCACTACACATTAACCTCGGTATCGTATCAAATTTTGTTAAAACACTGGATCGTGAGGGCGAGGTGATTGCGAGTTTGCGCAAAATTTTTCCGAAATTGAGCGGTGCAAAGATGCATTCAGGTATTTTTTTAAGAAGTCATTCAGTAACTTTATTTCTTTTGAATGATGTGTATGGTTTCAGGAGTTTTCAATGATCCGCAGGTAAAAAAATAGTTGCAAGTTATGAATTTTCCTCAAAATTTAATGCTATCGAATAACGTGCATGGAAAGGCACAGCCGCCGTTATTGAGCAGTTTCTTGGTAACAAACAAGCTGCCAATTATAAAAATATTGTCGCAGAAATTATTTCGGCATATGGTGAAATGGGCATTTTAAGGTCGCTAAAGTTCCACTTTCCTTCACAATCATTTACATTTTCACCCCTGATGATTTAGGAGCTTGTAGCGATGAGCATGGCGAAACGTTCCATCAGATCATTGGGGCTATTGAAAAGAGCTTTAAAGAACAAGACATAACGCATATGTTGGTTCGTTTGTCGCGTTACTGAGGCAAATGCTCACAAACGCCAAAATAAAAGCCCTAAGTTTCTTTAAACGCATTGAAATTTTTAACGTTCGCTTATTCTCAGATAATACAATTTATAAGGGCCCATCCTCGTAGTTTTTATTTTTATTAATGTGAAAAAAATTAATTAAAAAAAATAAAGGCCGTAACCGGTACAAAAAAAATGCATTTCTGAAATCACTGCATTAAGTATTTAGGTATTAAAAAAATTAATTTAAAAAAATGGTGTTTTTAACGAACTGAAACCGATACAAAAAAAAACCGATACCCATTTTGAAACCGGCTTATAATTATACTTTTAGAAATTAAATTTCATCATATTCCAACCACTCCTTTTTTCCTCACAAATATATGGAGCCATTTCACTGTGTGGCACCTCTCCGAAAAAGTATACCTGGTTCATAGGACAGAATGCGTGTAACGTAGTGTAATAAATTTTTGACGTCCATAGATGGGTTTATTCAGTAGATGTTTGTAATTGGCACAATATATTTTTACCCAGAACGACGGGGACTTACCCATCACGATTTCCCCTCATACACAGGGTATGGCTAAGCCCGATGGGTAATATGTTACCCAGGGTAACCCATGCCCACTAGACCGCCTCACATTTAATGGTGGACAAAAATTTATTTTTTTTTTAAGTTTTTCAAGGAAATTTGTACTTTAGCTAAAGACAGTATATACAATATATAGTATCATAGGAAACGTCCATAAGCCCAACGGTTTAAAAATCATTTCATAACATGTCCTGCGACATCCTTTTTTCAGGCATGTTCTGCAAAAAAAACTAATTTTAAAGTTTTTATTATGGAGGTTTTCCTGATTTATATACCAGATTGGAGTACTTCTAAAAATGACCGTCGGGGGTGCAATGTTAGTATGGGCGGGTCTTGTGCATGAGGACGTGGGATCGATCGCGACTCTGACCACAATAAATTTCTTTCGACGGCGGTCGCCTCGCTTAGTGACGGCCACACTATCGATTATTTAGCCATGAAAAAGCTTCTCAAAATACCTTTCGGAATCGGTGTAAAACTCTAGGTCCCAATCAGTGAGTGTAAAACTAGAACGCGCACAGCTCACTGATTGTGAGAAGACCTAATCCCTACGTTGGATGTAACGGGAAACCATTTTTTTAATTCTAAGCATTTAGTTCAGATGACCTCGGAAAATGTATTGGGTAATTGCAAAAAAAAATCAACACAAAAATCAGTATTTTCGAACCCGACCACTTTTGATTGGTATAAAATTTGGACAGTAGTTTCTCCTCGTCCATACGAATTATATGACATCAGAATTGAGTCAATATTTAAGTAGTTTTTGTTTTATGAATCGTTAAAGTAGGTATTGTATGGCACTTTCTGACAAAAGGACCTGACTTAAAAATGGTATAACTTCGGAATGCGTTAATGGATGTCAAAATATTGGATATCATTATATAGCTTATAATAACAGCTTTGTTGACTATTACAATAGTCATATCGTTGTGGTTCAATGATATTGAAAACTACAAAGAATCCTTTATCCTTGAATATCCTGGCACAACGTATCTCTAATTTTTGATTTCCCCCACAAAAAAGAAATTCCATCTTTTTCTCTACATGATAGCCAAATTTCATAATGGGATCTCCATGGAATCAATAGATACATAATACATAAGACTGCTCAAGTTTTTGCTGTTTTAGTTTCGATTTTTCAAGTAGTGACTACGTATAACACAGTGATACAAAAACGACTAAAGTAGAAATAACTGGGAAGTGGTAGTATTTTTCTTGTAGGTATTGTCGAGTGAAATAAGAATCTGCTTGTGAAATTTCCCAAAAAAACCCAGAAAATATTGAAAACCGGTTAAAAACCCGGGTTTGCGTACGTTTGCGCACTTATAAGCCTGTAATTTAGTTGATTACACTGTGATAGTCGAAAAAATGAACTTCGATGAATCCTTTTCGAACTATTAGGGGGGAGTCACCTGAGTGCGAAAGTACATTTGGAAGTGTCAGATTGGCTCCAGTTTTTGAGAAATCGGTATATATGGATATAGCTAAGTCTGCGCTATTTAAACAAATTTTACCGGCCATAGGCCAATTTTTTCTTTTGGCCTAAAAGGGCTTAAAAACCTTATTAAAATAGAATAGGTTTACTAGGGCTGTTTTTTGAGAAAATCAGATTTTTAGCAAAAAAGTGAGGTTAAAAAATCGTATTTTTTAAATTTGTCCCCAATGGGTTAATAAAATGTAATATATTTATATGCAGATTTAAAGAATTTTTAATGGTCTTTGTAATAATATTCACCGGAACCAGATCGGACCATAAATATGTGAGATATGGCCAATTATATACTCAAGCTTTAAAGGCCCATATCTCAAGAAGTTGGACCGAGCGCGAAGATTTGTTTTTTCTATTTCAATAAGCTTTTTGAGCCCTTTTAGGGCAAAAAAAAAATTGGCCTATGGCCGGTAAAATTTGTTTAAATAGCGCAGACTTAGCTATATACATATATACCGATTTCTCAAAAACTGGAGCCAATCTGACACTTCCAAATGTACTTTCGCACTCAGGGGACTCCCCCCTAATAGTTCGAAAAGGATTCATCAAAGTTCATTTTTTTTCGGGTCAAAAACTATCACAGTGTTATCAACCAATTTTCACTTTCTCACCGGATTTAAAAAGAAGAAACTTAGGCGTATCAAATGATGTATACGTTATTTAAGACAATATGAGAAGTCTGTGTGTACTTGTCCAGCAAACAGGTATTTTTCAATTTTTTTTCGCCATTTTTCAACTTTGGGGATGATTTCACATATTATTTTATGAAGAAACCTTAATATTTTTGAATTTATTCGAAAAGAACATTTCCTAGTAAGTAAAACGCAAATTTGTTTTTAAAAAAATACGGTATTAATTGACTCAGTTATTGAGTATTAAAACAAACAAAAAATCGCCAGAGTAAGGAAATCGCTGAAATAAAAAATATAGTTATAAGTAGAAAACATTTTTTGTATCTCCATAGGAAACTTTGCCCAAAGGTTGTCGGTAAATGGCATCATATTTTTTTTAAATCGCTAAAAACTTTCTAAAACAAAAAATCTCTAAAACGACAAGTCAATTAATTTTTGGTGGTCTGAAAGAGTTTTTCATATAGTATTCTAATTCATATAAGAGATTTTTTTTAAGTCACCAAATAAAGAAAATTGCTAACATACATATGGGCATTTCCACAGAAAGTTCCACCCGGACCGAAAAATTAAAAGTTATCCACCAGTTTTTTTTTACATGTATTATTAAAGAGAAGTATTCAAAATTAATTAAATAGAAGAGTTCCTAGCTTTCCTTAGTTGCGATGGTGTGTTATTGGGCTACAAAGTACAGGTTCATGTTTTACAATTTACATTTCTAAGAGTAAAAAATTTTAAAAATATAACTTTTTTATATTTTTTTTAAAATAACGTCAAAATGGAAATGCCCATATGTGGCTACAACTCGGAAACGGTGCGTCCAATTGCAAAAATAATAAAATGTTCTCCACCGTAGGAGGCTTTATCCAATACATGCCTTTAATGTGCCATCATTTTGGCACCGTTTTAAATCGGTAAAAAAAATTCCTACTTATTTGTATCTCGGAAACGGAGCGTCATATCGGCATTTTAGAGATTTTGAGAAAATGTGTAGCAATTTATAAAAAATTATACCATATTACAAATATACACTGGTTAAAGCCTCTGCCGAAGGGAAGAGTGTACAAATCTTCTCGAACAGCCAAGCGACCATACGAGCTCTATCCTTTGTCGAGAATATATTAATAATGGTTCGAAAATGCAAGAAATTTCTACACAAGATCCGCTCCATAACAAGACTTTCCACAGTGTGACTTCCAGGTCATTTGAAAGTAGTCTGAGGCCAAGTCGATGGTGAACGTGGCAAGGGTTTGAAATTAATTGAATTAAAGATGACATTATCAATAGGCCGCCATCTACTCAAGCCAGAACAACAATCTCCCGGATAAAAACAACACCGATATAAAACTAACGAAGCATGCGTCCGATTTTGGAAAGGCTACAGTTAGGCGAAAGCATGCCTGACGATGGACCCCCAGCATTATGTATTCAGCTTTTAAGAAAGTATGAAATTTGTGACATTTTTGTTAAAGCATCTATGAAGATGTTTCGTACAGAGAATGAAAATTTATCATTCAATCAATGATGAATATTTCACGAAGATTTTCTGTAAAGCCCTTTTGTAAAATCAAAACCAATTTAAAAGATATAGGGGAAGTGAAATATGGCTGTAAACACAGATTGTCTGTGCGCAAGATAGATCAGGGCGACATGGGATTGAAGGCAATTTATGTCACTTCTCTTATTGCCGGGGTTCAAGATCTCAATGCTTTTGTCTGTTTCGAAAACACTCCGTCTGTTTGGTAGATATGTGGTGAGATAGTTAGGCAGAACAACTGACGTTGGTAGAAGACGTAGAAATGAGATGGAGAAAGAATACTCTAAGCGAGTCTTCTGCAGATGTGATTCTACAGCCAGCTGAAACGTGTAAATATACTATATCATCTCGCAATTTTAGGCATTCGGACCGTTTTCAATATCTGGTGCAGGGACAATGGTCTTCTGGTCGTGCTAGCGAAAATATAGCTAGGCATGACATCAATTGGCATCAGCATTTACCCTAAAGCATCCTTAAAGTAAATATTTTTCTAAGTACAGCAGGAAAGACTGCTGACAATAGGACAGAGACAATTTTTCAGCAAACATATGTTTGTTGTTTTTTACACAAGCATGGGATTGTTGTTTCTATAATCATATGTTTATTGTTTTAGCAAACAGCTATTTGTTGTTTTAGTAAAAATTTTATTCGGTAATTTATCCATACTGCTAATAGTTTGCTCTTGTGGCAGACTAGTTAGTCTATTAGCACATAAGTTGCCTGCTAATATCGAGCAAACTTTGTTGGCCGTTAATAGCAAACTGCATTTGTTGGATATTTGGCTTTTAGATATGCCAGACCATTCACGTTTATTTTTATTGGCTATTTATTCACAACCTATTTTGATCCCGAACCTTACACATCAGTGCTAGCATTGTTTCCAACCGGTTGGAGGTCTCGAATTGATTCCCCAGTTGATCACACCAAACTTGTTTATTTATTTATTTCATTCTATGGATACACTATCCTTACAGACATCTAATATCTATAGATACACAAACGTAACCCTCTGATCCTACTATTATCTTTGTCGTTATATTCTTCCGCCTCTTTCGAGTACGTCTACGAATTCCCTTGCTCTATTTAAGCTTTATCCACTTTACAGACTTAACCTAGCTAGAGTGATTGAGTTGTGATTGGCTTAACTCCACCCGTCGAAAAATAACCGAAGTAGCAGCAAACGAACTTGTACGTTGTCACAACCACACACTATCTGAATAAGAGGTTGTCACAACGGAATTAAAGGTTGCCACAACCTATTAGAGGTTGCTAAAACCGAATTTCAGTTGTGAACGTCGAAAAAATAACCGAATTGGCCGCAGACGAACTTGTACGTTGTCACAACCACACACTATCTGAATAAGACGTTGTCACAACCGAATTAATGGTTGCCACAACCCATTAGAGGTCGCGACAACCTCAGTTCGGTTTTGGCAACTGCAAAACGGTGGCAACAGACGAATTTACGGTTGCTGTAACCTCTTTTCAAACAATTAGTTCCATGAGTATGCTTCCATGTCGACAAATAAGTAGTACAATCGATACTCACCGGTATCGATAAAAAGTTCAATAATTTTTTGTTTGCGGAATTTGCATCCATAGTCACCCAGTGTTGTTTCATGTACTAGCGCAATAACTCCGGATTTTGCCATATGCACCAAGGCACAAAATATTTGTCCTTCCATAAGAACCTGCTACGGTTGGCTTTTGCTAACCCCCACGCTAGGCAAGAGCCGCAATTTGGAATGTATGTGTGCCGCTCGTAAATATGTACAAAACTGTCACATACTTTTAGGCTCCGTTACAAAAATATATCTCCCTTTCACACAATAGTCACTCTTATTCACAGTGAATGACTAGCACTATGTCAGTCAGTGTGTTACTGCATGAAAGTGGGCCCATTATTGTACACTTGTAATACGAAACTTTGATGGTTTTCAATGTTATTTGGCTTTTCTTTTCAGTTTTTTTTTTGCTGTGTATACAAACTGACATTTTACCTGCCTCTCTCTTTGTTAGGGCTCTTCTTCATCTTGTCTTGTGTATATGTCTCATTTTAAATCTCATGTTCGAAATGTTTACCTTGGGGATTTAACAACATGCTTTATGTTATACGTAGGCAGTCTGTCGTTGGGAAATAGCGTATATACTCCAGGTTGAGCAGTTATCGGAACATGATGTCGTCGAGGCAGTAGGTAAAAGGTTGACAACTTTATGTACAGTATGTAATTCTAGTCCTATCTTTAGGTGTATTTACTCTGGGGAGTATGGATATACATGTAAAAAGGGAGAAGAGATGCACACTTAAGGTGCTAAAATGTATTCGAGCGTAAATGATTGATAGAATTTAACTTGGCCCAAGTGCAGGAAAGCGAAACAAATGTTTAAAGCGGTAAAGGATATTAAAGAGGTTTGAAACTGGTAACCAAATATAAAATTAAATTTTCTACACTCTGAAAAATAATGGCCCCAGCAACATATGGCAGTAAACATGTACATCTTTGCAAGTATTTTTTGCATGAATTGAAGATGTGCAAAATTTTTGCTTGTTCGTTGTCTGTCTCGTTTTGTTTTTAGTGGGTTTCAACAAACAAAGCTACATTTGGGTCTCAAAAAGATATATACTTTATATTTGCATCCAAATAACAACAAAATACAAAATTTTCATCGTGTGTATATAGTCTAAGGTAGATGAAATGATTTTTGTTATTAAGCTCAGTTATTTTAAAATTATCGGCTAAGAGAGTTCTTGACTCAAAACCTGTGACGATAAACAAGAAAGATAATAAATGAGTGATCAGTGAACCCTATACAGCTTTGAAATTTGAAACTGCATTGCGAGCTTCAATTTAATTTCAATATTCCCACTTCCACGTCATAAATTGAAATTCTTTAGAATAGGAAATTCTCCACTACACCAGAAGGAAAAGCCACACGCTGCTGCCTAACTGAGTACATTGTAAAAGGATTTGAATAATATAATTTTCTCAATAATGACTTCATTGATCTTGGCCAGAAATCTTTATCAGATGGGAAAAATATTTCAATCGATCTGCGTATACGGTTGCCATCAAAAGCCCTGTCAGTAAAATATTTTACCTAGACATCATGGGCGATTTTGCCAAAGTCTTAATTGAAAATTTGCCGCTATATTCATAAAATATTGTGAGAGATTTGACAGGTCTTTTTTGTATAAAACTTTGTGTGATCTCGTTAACAACTTAATAAAGAAAATTTTAGTCAGACACTATTTGTACAAGCAGTCCTTGAGATTCTAACCTTGGATAATTTTATCTGACACGAGATTCTATTACTGCCTTTGGGGTTATCTGTATGCCCATCCTCTATTGGATATCATCCATCCTCTATTGGATGTCATCTATTTCCATTTCCTATCTGACTATTCCCTTATAGGGTACAGTCGCAATCAACCCACTGATCTCCAACTGTAGTGATACGAATGATGTCATTGACTGCTGATGATAAGACGGCAGATGAGTTTATTTGTTTCTTTAGAAAAATACATTCCTAAGGACAACGTTTTGGCAGACTTCTCGTGGTACCTGCTACAGTTCTCAATTCGTGTGGAGAACAGGCAAAATGTAATAGCAAAATATTTGGTTCCTGTGAAATATAGACCTGTAGATATAGGATCTTTCTATACTTATGACCACGATAAACTACTAAAACCCAATCTAACCACCTCTATGAAATGCTAATGGATATCTAAGTGTGAACCTACTAGAAGACACAAAGCTGAGCTTATAAACGGCATTAAGACAACTTTATTCCTAATGATGCCTAACTGGTAGAATGCTACCAATACCTGCAATATTGCGTAATTCAATTCCAAAAGCCAATCGTGTCATCTCTTCAACGTCATTATAGGGAAAGTAATATCAGGCCTGTGTTGTAGCAAAAAACTAATTTGCTGACGTCAAAAATTTTGCGAAATGTAATCTTCCGAAACCTGTACCCACCGTTAAATCCAAAAACTAAACTTACGATCCCTTTATCAGCTTAATAGAGTAAATTTTCTCAAGCTGCTGTTAAAGTGATATGCGTTCTTATAAAGGGTATTTAGCCAAATATATATTCAATAGAATTGTCGATCGAAAATATCCTTCTATTACATGTTTGACTAAGACATTCTTATGGCCTTCATGAAGTCCAACAACAATTACCGTGATCTTTTGGGCATCTAAATTTAGAAACTAGTCAATCCGCTGATTGAAAATTGAATTAAAAGTTATAGTTATAGTTATAGTTATAGTTATAGTTATAGTTATAGTTATAGTTATAGTTATAGTTATAGTTATAGTTATAGTTATAGTTATAGTTATAGTTATAGTTATAGTTATAGTTATAGTTATAGTTATAGTTATAGTTATAGTTATAGTTATAGTTATAGTTATAGTTATAATTATAGTTATAGTTATAGTTATAGTTATAGTTATAGTTATAGTTATAGTTATAGTTATAGTTATAGTTATAGTTATAGTTATAGTTATAGTTATAGTTATAGTTATAGTTATAGTTATAGTTATAGTTATAGTTATAGTTATAGTTATAGTTATAGTTATAGTTATAGTTATAGTTATAGTTATAGTTATAGTTATAGTTATAGTTATAGTTATAGTTATAGTTATAGTTATAGTTATAGTTATAGTTATAGTTATAGTTATAGTTATAGTTATAGTTATAGTTATAGTTATAGTTATAGTTATAGTTATAGTTATAGTTATAGTTATAGTTATAGTTATAGTTATAGTTATAGTTATAGTTATAGTTATAGTTATAGTTATAGTTATAGTTATAGTTATAGTTATAGTTATAGTTATAGTTATAGTTATAGTTATAGTTATAGTTATAGTTATAGTTATAGTTATAGTTATAGTTATAGTTATAGTTATAGTTATAGTTATAGTTATAGTTATAGTTATAGTTATAGTTATAGTTATAGTTATAGTTATAGTTATAGTTATAGTTATAGTTATAGTTATAGTTATAGTTATAGTTATAGTTATAGTTATAGTTATAGTTATAGTTATAGTTATAGTTATAGTTATAGTTATAGTTATAGTTATAGTTATAGTTATAGTTATAGTTATAGTTATAGTTATAGTTATAGTTATAGTTATAGTTATAGTTATAGTTATAGTTATAGTTATAGTTATAGTTATAGTTATAGTTATAGTTATAGTTATAGTTATAGTTATAGTTATAGTTATAGTTATAGTTATAGTTATAGTTATAGTTATAGTTATAGTTATAGTTATAGTTATAGTTATAGTTATAGTTATAGTTATAGTTATAGTTATAGTTATAGTTATAGTTATAGTTATAGTTATAGTTATAGTTATAGTTATAGTTATAGTTATAGTTATAGTTATAGTTATAGTTATAGTTATAGTTATAGTTATAGTAGCTCGATTCTGTAGTTCTCGAATCGGAAAAGTTTTCATGAAACAAAAAATTCCATCATATCTCGATTTGTCAGTAAAAAGTGTTTCTGTATATCAATGTGAAAAGAGGCAACACTAGTGACGTTTTTATTGGCATATTCCAAAAAAACTCTCAAGTAAAAAAACTATTAATAATAAAAGTAAGCTTTGGCGAAAAATAGAAAAATACGAGAAGTCTTGAGGGATTCAAACTGCTCTTTAAAATTTGATTTGGAATTTAGCCCTCCAAATTGTCCTTTTGCAAAATAATTGACATATTTTATATGTTATATTCAACTTGGTGGTGGTGCAATGGTTAGTGTGCGCGGCTCTTGTACATGAGATCCTGGGTTCGAACCCGGCTCAGACCACCTTCAAATTTTCTTTCGGCGGCGGTCACCTCGCATAGTGACGGCGACACTATCGAGTATATTGCCATGAAAAAGCTTCTCAAAATACCGTTCGGAATCGGTGTAAAACTGTAGGTGCCAATCAGTGAGTGAAAACAGGAAAGCGCACAGTTCAGTGATTGTAACAAGTTCTCCCCGGTCCCTTCATGGGATGTAATGGGAATCCATTTATTTTTATTAATTTATTCAACTAATTTTTAATTTTGGTTTTTTGCTATTTTTTGGAGTTTTCTGGAATATTTAATAAAAATTTATTGAAATAAATAACGAAGTTAAATAATTCTTACCTTCTCCATTTCACCTATACTTATATATTGTGTATTTCCTAAAAATCCTATCCGTAGCCACAATATCAAAATGAATATCAAACAGTCACAGGCGAGGTGTGATTTTTTTTACCTATTCGTAGCGTTTTTGTTTCAGCTCACAAGTTTCACGTGAAAACTTTTTCGATTCGAGAACCACAGAAACGAGGTGCTGGTATTTGCATTAAAGTTTTGACACCTTAACTCAATATTTCCCAGCCAGGTTTTTCTTCTGTATTTTGTTGGCACATTCTTGCCCCCAGTTCTTTTCATACCTTAAGTCTTCTCCAAATGTTTAATTAAATTACAATTGTAAAATTAATTAAATTTACTTTAATATATTTTTCAACAATTTTTTTTCTTACAATTTATTCACTTTTCCGTTCCTTCTTTTTTCGTTACAGGTAAGCAAAGCTGTCACATTTCATTTGGAAAATAAAAATCTTTCATCTTTTGTGAAAGCTCTTTTTTCTTGTTTTTGTTACTTTAATCCTTTTGTGCTGTTGGTGGCAAAGGAGATGCAGGTAAAGAAAAAAAAATCCTTCCGTTTTGTTCACTCGACGCTCTTTCTATTTAATTCATATTTTCTATAGAATATTTAATTTGGGTAAAAGAGCACAGGGGGATCCACGAATCAGCGTAGTGAGATGGAGCAGAGAAAGTCATCAACACTTTTTGGCTAAAGGGCAAAATGATGCATCAGGAAATAAGGGAAAGGAGACTAAGAATACAAATTGGAATATGAACAGAAAATTAAAGCCAATGATATATGTGGTTTTGTTTTTCAATTCTGTTAGAGTTGCCATGACGCAACAAACCAGGGCTTACATTAAGAAATATTTAGATGTAGTATCAACATGAGGATATAAATTTGCAGATACGATTTCAACTGATCTGTCACGCTTTGAGATCAGGGTTGCATTTGAATGTTAACGCTCTTTAGTTCTCACTACTTTATATTTATTTTTTCTGATTTCAAGGCTAAAATATTTTCATTGGATTACTCAGTTGCACATAGTTTGATTGTGTAACATTCCTTTTGCAGAACATTTTCTAGAATTTCGAACCCTTTGTATTTCGAAATAATATCTGCCAACAAATTTTAGATGGGAAAAACCACAAACCTTTTACTCCATATATTGATCTCAATTGGGAATACTTCCCCTATGATACTGTAGTGATTTTACAAACCTCTTTTTATGCGAATGGCATTAGAAAAATATGAAAAATGTAAATTTAAAGAGAAGAAACACTAAATATATATCTATAGTGCATCTTTTTTGTAGAGCAACAGAGAATTTTCTATCAAAGATTGAAATTTACATTGTAATCAAAATGTAATTACGGATTGACAGAACCCCAACCAGACACCATGAAATTGCATTTTTAATAATAACCATTTTCTACACCATAACGTTTAGTATATTTCGAATAAATTGCCAATATGTCATCTCTATTTGTGCTACTCAGGTGCCAATTGATCTAACTCGATACTTTAACAAGTTGAGATGCCATTGATATTGCAACTAAAACAATATCCGCTTGATATATTTAAAACTGCCTGTTTATAATCAGCGAACTAAGGGAGTAGGCATGAATTAATTGTGGATCTGCACTAGCTTCATACTACACGGAAGTCCCAAATTCTTTTTCTCAATTTTCTCAATGTTTTGTTTTGTGGACTAAATCAGCTGGATACTGGCTTCGTATACCCGGAAAAGATCTTTGTGAATTTTCCTTACACGAGTGGTTTACATTTACAATTATTTTTCCGTCAGATGAGATTGATTATTAATTGATTATATATGTTTCGTTCAGATGAGATTGATTATCGCCTATAAATATGCAGCAGTTTGGATATAACGTAAAGTGAAAAAGTATGCTATATTTTGTAAACCATAAATAAACTACATGATATATTCATGAAAGTTCCGTTTAAATTAATAAATTAAATATTGAACACCCTACAATCTATTACATTGTAAATATTACAATCTAATATGCCGCCATGAACAAAAAAGGTCAGGAAACGGCGTCCCACTGAAGAAAGCCTTGCTGCCATAAGAAACAGCTTCTAGAAAAGGCGAAAACTGTAGGTACCCCAGCACACAATTCATTATGGGATAGTATCGATACCAAAGTGAGTGGTATATTATCCATTGAGCATCTACTTGGGACAAGCTTTACCACATACCAGTAGGATTGAAACAAGGCCCAGCCAGAATGAGTTTATAAGAATGTGTGGAGGAATGACTGGTCGCTCTATGAAATGACCAGTGAAAGGATATTAGAAGCTATTGCAGAGATAAACTGAGTAGATGACCTCTTTGGTATGAAATAAAAATCTGACAAGATGAATCGTATGCATGCTACTGGTAAGGTTATTTGAAAATCAGCTACTCCTTACCGAAGAAACCTTCCCTCGTGGCTTAAACTTAATGCCGAGGATGTTATGGAGCACTTTAGGCAATTGGGAAAGAAGGTTTTAATTTCTTCCAAATTCAGTATCATTCTTCGCGATTCCCATGAGGTTGCTCAAGTCCGTTTTGTCAACCGCAATAAGATTGTGTGCATCGTGCAAGCTGTAGGTCTTAAACCCGATAACCCTGAAGATTTGTACCACCTGATCCGTTTTGTCCACCGGAATAAGATTGTGGGCATCGTGCAAGCTGTAGGTGTCGAACCCGATATCCCTGAAGATGTGTACCACCTAATCCGTTTCGTCAGCCGCGGTACGATTATGCGCCTCGTGCAAGTTTTAGGTCATTAACCCGATATCCCTAATGATATGTAGCACCTGATCAAGAAAGCCTCTGACATCTACAAGCATTTGGAAAATGACCCCAAAGACCGTGAGGGCAAATTCCATCCTATTTTGGTAGAATCCCGTATTCAGAGATTGGCCCGCTACCACAAGACCAAGAGTGTCCTACCTCTTAACTGGAAGTTAGAGACTGGCCTTGCATCCACTTTGGTTGCTTAAACGTTTGATATGGATTTCTTTACTCTACCTGGCGGATTGCTCTTTCTCAAATACCCCAACATCTGTAACCCAAATTCCATTCTCATCTCTACATACTGTTTCCAATGTAGTTTCTGACCCAGTATTACTCCCAAGCAACACTATGACCTTGTAATATCACTCCAAAGTAAAATATAGTCATTCGTCTACAACAACGCCTAAAAGTATGTACATTTTGTACCTTTCAAGCAAACATATCTCTCAAGCATAAGAATATCTAAAGCCTTTTGGCTTGTTAAGATTTTTTATAGGCATTTTAAAATTCTTTTCCTTAAAGTAAATACAAAATTCTTACAAAACATTTCCAAATTGTTTAAAACAAATTTAAATCCTACTAAGATTCTTCTGCAAAGGTTTACCGCATGAATAAGCCTACCAGTATGCTACAGATTTGTAATACTTTATTCATTGCTGACAGCCTCTCGTTAAACACATAAAACATACTCTTCAATATCCGCATAACATTTTAATTATTGTTCTTTTAATGAGTTTTTACCTAAACATCACACATTTCCTAAAAGTATGCTTTTGTATGTTGGGATAATCAGTAATAGAATAAACAATCTAATTTAATTATACTCAAAGATAATTCCTCATCACAAATTAAACGTAAGAAATATAATAGGAATTGTATGAAGATATGGCATAGAGAGAAAGCTTTATTTCATTTTAAAATATTGTAGAAAAGCCTATAAGTTTGCTTTATATATATCTACAATACAGAAAAATTGTGTGAAACATATGTTTGTAGAAAATTTTAGAGTGGTTTTGGGGTTTTAATGTCTTTATAGCTTTACAAGAAATGTGTAATGTGTTATAACCACCAGCCTAAAATAACCATACATTTGTTGGGTATTTAAATTGACGTACATTTTAATGCAATTTAAATATCTCTTAAATTTCTACAATATTTTATTTGCTCTCACCTCTCGCCTAGGATTAATGTAACATTTTTAATTTCACTACACCCAAGCAAATAAGTCAGATATAAAATAAAATAATTATTTAATTTCCCTTTACATCCTATTAAGGGATTGGTGGCAGCTTCTCGCAAGCAGAGAACTATGCGGTTTAATAGACGTACGACGATTCCGTATGGTATTTGGAGAGACTTTTTCATTGTCGATTATTCGAGAGTGTCGTCGTCACTAAGCAAGGTGACCTTCGCCGAAAATGAATGTAGGTTGGTCAGATCAGGGACCGAACCACAGTACTTGTCCACAAGAGCCGCACACTCACTTACCAAACACTGCTTAGTATTTACCAAAAGGTAATTTCCTGTTATTACATCAAATATCCTGTGAAGACTACAAACTGTCTGCATTTTTGATTCTGCTCGATCTTTTGCTGCCCCAATTTGCAGCACAAACTTTAGGAAGGATTAGTCTAACACATCCTTCAAGCAGAGTCCTGGTTTTCATATTTGTTGTCCTCTTTCAAGTGAGTCTTCGAATATCATCCTTGCTGACTCATACGCTGACTCATACCATTCGCTTAACTACTTTGATGTCGGGATACATTTCATATAAAATAGCTTGTGATTCTTAGGCTGGGTGTCAGTGAGAGTCGATGAACGACTCCATTGTGATATCCCGCGTTACCAATATAGGCATTAGCCCCACCGGAGAATCATTTAGGTTGCTCCAACGAGCTCAAGATCTTGTCTACGTCTATCTGAGATAATTATCCCAAGTTCCTAAGTAAGTGGGATTCCATAGTAGAAATCCTCATGCCACATTGTGCTGGTCACGGGCAAAGAAGATGTTCAGTGGATTTTTCTTCTTCCTCAACGTTAACAGCTTCTACAGATGTCATTTCCCTGCTCTTTAGCCTCGCCGCATGTCTACTAATCAGAGAGTGCCCCATCAAAACTGAAAAAAGCATTGATACTTTGGGCCTGGCAAAAGATAGAAGCTTCAGGGATCTCCTGCTATAAGCTATGGGCCAGATTTGTCTGGAACGTACACAATATGTTCCCCCGGTCATCTCTTCAGCATCACCATGTAGAAGCGTTCTTGCAGGAAGCGCTTACACGTCAGTAGAAACATGCCAACACGCTCCAGTGCCTGTGGAACATGTAAAGTAGTTCCTACTCTTGCCGCTTTATCCGCCCTGCTGTTCACCGGAATGTTCCTGTACCCAGCCACATGAGTTGAATATAGCTCTGCTGGGCCATCTCGTTAAGAGATCTGCGGCAGTCCTGGGCAGATCTTGAATTTACGAGTACTGATACCAGGATGAACGTTGACAACCGATTTAATTTTGAAGTGGTAGATGAATTTGTCTACCTGGGACAACAACGTCAGCCTGGAGATAAATAGGAGAATTGTGCTTGCAAATAGATGTTATTTTGGGCTCAGCAAGCAGTTCAGGAATAAAGCCCTCTCTCGACGGACAAAAGTCCAGCTATATCTGACTCTTTTACCTGTCTTGACATATGGCTCCGAAACTTGGGTCATATCGCAAGCGGATGAAAAACACCTGGGAGTTTTCGAGAGAAAAATTCTCCGTAAAATATATGGTCCTGTTAGGAAAAATGGCGATTACCGACGTCGCTGGAACGCAGAGCTATATAATCTCTATTCTAACGTGGACATAGCTAGACGAATCAAAGTGGGCCAATTGCGTTGGCTAGGCCATGTTAAATTTGTTTAATTTGTTTGTTTAATTAATATGTGTAAGACGTCTGACCTCATGAGGTTGTAATCTAGTCAATAAAAGTAAAAGTAAATACCAGGATGACAGCTTGACTGTCCGTGAAGTAATTGACCCCAATAACTTCTGGACTATTATCCCTCAGCTACTCGATCACTTCTCTGATAGCCAAAATTTCAGGCTGATACACGCTACAATGATCAGTTAATCTATGGAAAAAGTACAACCCTAGTTCCCTATAATAGACCCCGTAGTCTACTGGATATTTCCATGTATAAATTCATATATCTTTCTTTACCAGGAACTCTTTTGTTCCAGGAATCTCTGTTGGTATTTCCGATCGTAGTGGTCCCATTGTCGTATAGTGAGACAAATGCAGGAATGTCGGGAGAACCTTCCAGTACTGTTCCACGACCGAATCCGACCATGCCCCTTTGAGACAGTTGCCTTAGCCTTGTGGCAGACATGGAAGCAATCTGCCTACCTATAATGTCTACCAGCAACAAGTATAGCACTACATTCAGGATGAAGCACATCATCCAAAGCTGATAGAAATACCCTAGACGCTGTATTTGATTATTCGCCAGATGGCTCGGTTACAACGAAAAAGCACTCGAAATCCTTTTTATTTCGAATCGGTTGTTTGAATTTGAAAATAAAATATAGATAACTTTGTGACATAAACGAAAGGAATTTGTTTCGGGCCCCAACCAAACCAAGAAATTGTGAAATCACTTGGGTGTGGTATCACAAACCCCTACTCGGTTTGGCCCCTACACGTAACATTTTTTTTACAGGCCGAAGAAAATTTTGGATGTGGGTCAGGGCTCTATTTCAGATTTTACTTCAATAAATCCTAAACAGCTGGAAATATTGCATCACAATCTTCCTGCACCATTTAGAAAATTTCCCTTGACTTTCCAACCCACCACTTATATTTCAATAACTAGGGATTACTATTACCTTTGCATCGTCAGCATTCTGTGAAACCTAGTTAGTAGAGTACAGCAAGTACACTACTCAAGCCACATCCACCACACGACAACTCCATACAGCATTATAAGTCTCATCAGCAGTGAACCCAAAGTGAACAATCCTCGGATGAAATCCCCATTTACTACCTATAGCCCTCTTGAAGCTGATGATAACCAGTATTAAATTCAGCGCAAGGTTCCATAGAAGCGGACACACCACCTCTCCTTGAGGTGTGCCTCTGTTAACATACCTCGTTTAGATCGACGTGTTCAATTGAGCAGAGAAACGTCTCCTGGTGTGGTTCATATCACGTTCAAACCTACCCTTGTCTTTTATAGCTACGTACATTTTCAGCAGCACTTTACTCTCGAAGACTTCCAATGCTGTACACCTGATTCCGATATATCCAGCCATAAAGCATGACTGATTTTATTAAAGTCTGTTACTGCTAGAAGTTTTCCTCAATGTTTATATCTTACTCCAGAGTGCTATCTAATCCCGAAATATCACCTATTAAAAACAAATAAATAGTTTCCCGTTACATCCCATGAGGGAATTAGGGAGAGGTTCTCACAAAGCTGTGAGTTGTGCGTGTTCTAGTTTTACACTCACTGATTGGGACCTACAGTTTTACAACGGTTCCGAACGGTTTTTTGAGAAGCTTTCAAGGATGAGTACTCGATAGTGTCACCGTCACTAAGCGTGTTGACCGCCGGCGAAAGAAATTTAAGGTGGTCAGAGTAGGGATAACTAATACGAGTAGTAACACCTATTAGCCAATACAATTCTCCTCCCTATCTTAAGGCTGACATGGTTGTCTTTGTTTAAACGAATTCATCCACTGCCTCGAGGTTATAACGGTTACCAATGTCAACGCTCTGCTTCAAAAGAGTAGACGCTCTTCCCGTTGAAACCAATAACATCGCCTTGTTCTTAGTTACTGCCACATCCACTTTTGCCGATACCTTCCCGATTCTCGAATATAACGCAGCAACTTCGACGGTGCAATGGTTAGCGTACACAACTCGTTTACATGAGAACGTGGGTGAAATCCCAGCTCTGATCAGGTTACACTTTTTCTCCGCAACGATCACCTTGCTTAGTGACGGCTACGCAATTACTCTATAAATTATCCTTAAGAAAGGATTCTCAAACATCCGGGAGTAACTGGTGTTAAATGTTAAATTCCAATGAATGAGTTCAGAACTAGAAAGCGCGTGCGGAAAATATTTTTATATTTTTTCTGAAATCCACCATTATGTGGGTTTTGCTGCTAACGGTATTACCCGAGTTAATTGTAGCTTTCCTCGTTCTGATCTCCGTTATGATGTTGAAGAGATCGCATGATAGGGGGTCACGTTGCTTGAGTACACGCCTGATGGTAAATTGTTCGAGAAGATCTTTAGTGAGAAGCGTTTAGTGACGGCGACACAATTAACTACTCGATAAACTATATATATATAATATGTATTCATAAAAACCGGTTCGGAGCCGGTGTAAAACTGTAATTGATTTCAGAACTAGAAAGCGCATAGGGGACCCATTTTAGTAACTATTTAACGTCACGCACAGGCCGCTAAATTATATATTACCAAACTTGGTTTTTGCTGCTACCGGCTTTATTCGTGGTAACCGCAGGTTTCCGTACTATGATCTCTATTAAGATGTTGAAGAGATCACATGATAGGGTGTCACCTTGCTTGAGGCTTCGACTTTTAGCAAATAGTTCGAATAGATCTTTATCTACTTACAATTTTCAAAATTTATTCAAGCTCAAGTCCCTTTTTAAATAATATAAAGCTTATTTATTAGCTTTATATTACTTTCAAAAAACTCGAGCATAAAAATGTTCCAAAGATACCCAGGCTGTGTGTTTAGCTATTTAGGAGCTTGACAAGATCTTCATCAGCTGACGTTTTTGGTATGTTTTCGGTGAATTCTTCAAAAATATATATCCAGAAACACTCATCATATGAATGAGAATTCATAATAAAAAAGCTTTATATTATTTAAAAAGATCTTGAGCTTGAATAAATTTTGAAAACTGTAAGTTTAGAAAACAGACAGATCTATATTTATTTTCACTGAGAACTTGGTGTCTATTAGTCTCATCCTTCAAAGGGGTAGTTTAGCAGTAGCTTCGTAACAGTATCTCCATACCAGGCTGTCGAAGCCAGCCTTGTAATCACCGGAGGGTTTGGCGAAATGTGAATATCTGGTCAGTTATAGATTTTCCAAGTCTAAGGTCACACCGATAAAGTCTGCAAGTATTCGATTTAGTTTTTCGAGTATTATGCTTCAGAGAACCTTTTGTGTAATGCGTAAAAGGCACATATTATCAGGTCACCTTCTCTAAATATGGGGCGTAATACGCTGATACTCCAATCGACGGGCATGTATTCGCCCAACCAAATTTTCCATATAAGTTGGTGTACGCACATAGCATCCACCAGCATTGAACGCCGCCAGCATCCACCAGCATTGAACGCCGCCTACCAGCATCTCGTCAGCAACTGATTTTTTGTGGTTTTGAACCTGATAAATTGCTGCTCTGACGTTGTCTCGATTAGAAGGAGAAGGAAAGATACCCTCGTCTTATATTTGATCGACCCCCCTCATGTACATATAATACTCCTGGGACAACTAAGAAAAAAACGATTCCCATTACAGCCTGTGAAGGGATTGGAAGAGCTTCTCATAACCAGTGAAGTGTGCGCTTTCTAGTTTTACACTCTCTGAAGGGAACCTACAGTTTAACGCCGGTTTCGAAGGATATTTTTGAAAAGCATTTTCATGGCTAAGTGCTCGATAGTATCGCTATCAGTAAGCGAGGTGATCGTCGTCGAAATAAATGTAAGGTCTTCAGAGCAGGCATCGAACCCATGTTCTCATGTACAAGAGCCACGCACTCTAACCATTGCGTAAATGACGGGCATCTAGAGCACAGATATGACGTATCTATATCCCAAACAGGCTCTGCCGCTAGGTTTCCCTCCATTGATCTACAGGACGGGGAAGGCACAGAGCCGTCGTTGTTAGTTCGGCTTTGTACCTTTTGATATAATTTTTGGGCTTCATTCGTCCTTCTGTAATTATAAATTTTATAAATATTTACCGTTTTTTCGCTTAAACAATTAGCCCTGTCTTTGAGGTGATCTGTAACAGCTTGCGTTGCGACTGACTGAAGCATTGCCATACTTGCAGTATTCATTTTATCAGATGCCATGCAACACTGCATCTAAGAATCATCGGGATGTGGCGGGTGCTGGACTGGTAATTATGTGAGTTTATATGAGTAGGCTGTATATCCATCTGGTAGGTGCAGTTTTCCGGTGCTCAGCTCTCACTGTGTCTAACTTCGTACCATTTTCGTTGAATTCTTGAGCGAACCTTTGCTGCAACCAGGTGAGCATCCGTACCGATATTAGCACGTACGTAGCGTGTACATCCATTATATTCCATAATTACCAGGTAGGCAATTTGTGATCAAGTCTTTGGTTTCTAATCAGGAGATAACCAAGACATCCATTTATTTAGAAATACCAAATCCATTTTTCCGTGAAAGTGCTGACATATAGACTGGGTTTACCGACAGTTGGTTGCAAATCACTTTTCCTGGAAATTTTAGGATTCAAATTATCCTGGATACTCTTAATGTCGTGGCAACGGCCACGGCCTTATTCTTGTTCTAGGCACTGATAAAATATGGCCTTGGTCTCATCATCGTTAACTTCTGTCGGGGCAGGTATACAAATTAACCAAAGTGGTATTTCGGTGGTGTGGGAATATAGCTTACGACTAGAGACTATATGTCGTATTAGAAGCTTGGCTTCGAGTCCGCTCGGATATTAAAACAACCATATCAAGAAATCTCTAGAATATAACACATACTTCCAGGCGGTTATATTATCTTTAATATTGTTACGAATTTCCTTATTCGTCCTTTTAGCGCAGTTTTATTCTCAATAATAAAACAAGATTCGTTTTAAGTTACGATAGTTACAGCAATGTACCGTCCGTTTTATTTTACTTATATGGTACAACTGCTTACTTTATTTACACCACTTTACAATAAGTTTTATATTTTACTATCAATTCACGTTGCTAACTTTACGAAGTTTAATCACAAACTGACTCTCTGTTCCAAAGACCTCAGGTATTTATACGAACTCACCATACTCAAATGTTTAGCGAATTCAAGAACCTTCTAGTCGTTGTTACTGGTTATCTTTCTACTAAGTAATGAATCCACCTCTGGAGTAATTTAGAACCACCTCGAATAGTGTAGAATTATCTTAACTGAAGCGAATTCATGCTACTGGTTTAGCGAGGTGGTATGTTCTTCCAATGCGTACTTTCAGGCGCAGCATTAATCGCTCTGTTATTTACATAATATTAGTATGGTCATTAGGAGTAAGTAAAAGCTTTTACTTAATCGTAACAATATGATTACCACTTAATTGTATATACTTATAGATGTCGGTCAATGGAAAGATTATCAGTTTTTTCGTGGCTATATCCCCAAAAGTAAAATTTTTTTCCACAAAAACCAGTGAAAAAATATAACAACAAATTCGAAATATACTTATACAGAAACAACAACAATGACTTTTAAAAAATATTTGTCTCTAGACGAACTCGAACCTAGGACATTTGCTAAATTCACAAACACATGCCTGCCGTTCTAGCAAACATGTTGGTTTCCATTTTTCAGCAGGCAATGTCTTCTGTTTCAGCACACTTCTTTGTTATTCATACCATCATGTTCTTTTGAGTGTAAGAATAACCTAAAAGTATAGTACACTCTTTAAGATTATTTTTCTAATCCTATAAGTAGCCCATGATATACAAAACTAAAGTACTATCGCATGCAAGTGGCGTTGATGTATTGTAGTTATAATGACATTTCCCCCGCTTGAATTTGATAAATTTGCAATTAAGTTTACGCAAGTTTACGTAGCGTAAATAACCCTCCTCCCCTGTACCTAACAAAAAGGGCAAGGATTTACTTTTTGGCGATTTAATAATAAGTGGCGTATAACGAGTCGTCTCAAGGATGCATATCCATCAAATTAATACTTATATATAAGTGCTATACAATTGGTTGTAATGAATATTATGAAGCACTGTTGGATACGATGATGTATTCATGCTTAATGTTAACCATGTTTATCAAGGTGTGTATCGTAACTTGCTGGAAAATAGTATTAAATGGATTTCGAAGGATTAAAATTAAAGCATAGTCATCCAACGTGTAGGCAATTAAGGATTAGTTTGATTTTAACGCCTGAGGATAGGCTTGTGGGTTATAATTATTTTCCATCGCCTAAAAGTGTGCTATGAAAAATTCATTCTGTTGTTGCCCCCAAAGTATAAACAAATTGCTTGTTTATCCCAAAATGAAGTATGTACATATATTTTAATCTATTTTGGCGCTTGGCGATTTTTGCACAAGAGGGGGTTTATTACATGCTTTTACTGGCGTTAGGTAATTAATTTCCAAAATATTTTATGAAGTAATGCTCCTTCAATACTTTGATTTCTTTGGGCTTTGACAACATTTAATTAAAATCATGTTTGGATCCACCGAATTCTCCGAAAACTGCCGTCCAAAATATATGCAACACTAAATTAAATATTTTATTGTTAAATAGAATATGGAGGCAAAGTATAAAGTTTCCCTTTTATAATATAAAATTTTAAAGAGTTTGCCTTAAAGTATGCTTTAAATTACACTACATTTTATAGAACATACTTTGGGTGGTATTATTTGCAGTAAAAGGATTTATGTGCTCTTAATTTATGCTTCTGCCCATGGTCTAGTTAGTCGTTAACTGGTATCGTGTTTTGTTGCTCACAGTTTCGTAAGTATCGTGAATTCATTGGTAAAAAATTTACCTCCACTTAGTTACCCGGGGGACTGTATAAACTTAAATTTAGTATTACCTAAACGGTTAGTTTGTTGACACAGTGTAGCCGTGTATGTTTGTTTTATCATAATATTAAGTCTAAATGCTTTTAATCACAACTATGCTTTGAAGAAAAATGATTAACATAGTAGTGGGATAGGGCTGGAAACGAAATGAAATTCGCCTTAAAGTATTGACAAAAAATGAAATTTTTAAAGAGCCCATGGGTATAATTTATTTTATAATATATTGAAAATGTATTTGTAATTGTACTGGACTTTATGCGTCTCAAAAAGGAGCGGCTGGCATGGAGTGTTAAATTACATGGCAGGTACACTTCACGAAAACGACTTGGCTTTTGAATATCGAGAGCTAATTCGATAAGAAAGATATCGGGTCCTCTATCGAGTTCCGAGTGACCTATATGGTCGGTCAATAAATCAGAAGGTGTCTAGCATAGGAAAGTTTAGAAACCCAAAAGTGGGCGTTAGGAAATATAGTAAAACAGTGGCCATAGGAACTGCAAAAGCTTCTGTCACCTAATTAAATTCATAGGAACCACAAATGTGGTGTATTTGGCAGATTGATGTTAGTTCCAAGTTATAAATACATTTTTCCTTAGGATAATTATCCTAAGGATTATAATATATAAAAATTTAAAAATTTACATTGAATTACAAACAATTTCAACGTTAAAATCATGGTTCCCACTATTCTAAGGAACAGTTTTTTGTTAACCAGAGCCGATGCGGGATCGTGTGTTTTGCACTGATATGAGTGCACGGCTATTGCAAATGTAACGCTAGTTCGACAACGACATCCTGTGGCTTATGATAATCTATGATGCCTCCTTTGCAACTGTGAATGTTTCTCAACGACTCTATAACGATCTCTACCAAGTTCTTCTGGTGGCACAACAATCACACACCTAAAAGCATGCTGTAGTATTTACCAGATTTGTGAAAAAATTAATACTAAAGGGCCACAACAACGACTTTCAGTTAGTACTGCAAACAAGGTCTAAGGCGTACGATATATTTTTCCATTTTGTTATGCAGCTATTAACACAACGCTTCGTCTCTTTGAGAATCACAGCATTTCCATCCAGGTGCTACAAACAACTAGCGCTTAAAAGTATGCCACAGATTTTCTCCACTAGCTTAATACAATTTGAATTAGCTTTATCTTTCATTTCCAGAATTTGTAGTTAACTTTGTGGTAATAAAATATACAACGGCTTATAATGCATTCTTCCTTGCATTGATCTTTATCATACCTTACAAATAATACATTATTGTTCATTACAAAGGAAGACGCCTAATAATATGCTTCATTATTTCATTCTTTTTAAACTATTGAGCTGGCCTAGCCGTTACAACATTCAAAAGGTCTCAACAGCCCCTCAAATGTATGCTGTTTTAATTGCTCTTTAAGTAGTTCAACCAACAAACGCCCTAAAGTATGCCCTAATTATATGATTCCAATAACAGAATGTATCCACTTCACTTGCTGTTATTTCATAATTCTATGCCGTTTTTATTTGGGTCTCCGTTTTCTGTTCTGTTTCCATTTCTTTATATATTTATATTAACGATACTCTTCTCACGATGCCTTTCATCAAACGTTGGTGAAGGCTTTGGTAGAAAACTTCTAAAGATACAATCACGTGGCTGTTGGAGGCTGGAAAATTTAGTTGGCCTACTTCTGTTTGTGTAATTAAAATAACAAATTTCTGCAAAATTAGACCTTTTAATTTGCCACGGAAAAGCATAACAAATTTATAATTTAATACATACAAATATTAGCGGCGGCAACAGCAGCAAGTGGCAACATTAACTGAAAACGGCAACAACATTTCTTCAATAGCGAGCAACAGTCGTTCACAAGCTACTGTTGTAAAGAAAGTAAAACAGAAAACTTGGGCCCAAAGAGCAACTTACTTTTCATGATAGACATAAAAATATAATTCATTAAATCCCTAAAAGTATGCTTTACAAAACGTTAGGATAGAACATGTAGAAAGAGATCGACAGATACAGAGAGATGGTGAGGGAGGGAGAGAGAGAGAGAGTCAGTAAAAAGGGATTCGATGGCATAGATGAGAGCGAAAGGGAAGCAACAATTAAAACTATGGAAATTAAAATGTTTGCATAACAAAGTAAAAGACCAGAAAATAGATAAAGCTACCAGTGTTCAAAAAACCTTCAAACCCCTTCCAGCCTTCAGTTGCCATCACTTCAAACTGACTGTCCCATAAACATTTGTAGTTCTTTGAGGGTTGTTGTTGCTGTTGTTGCAGAAAAAGGGTTATAACAAAACTTTGTTGTTATCACTGTAACTAATATAACTAAAATGAAGCATGACGTTATCCTTTTTGGGTACACACGCTGAAGGCGGAGTAGAAGGACCGAATAGTTGCCAAATGAAATACACATACACATATAACAACAAATGATGGTCTCAAAGGAAGAAAAATTAATATTAAGTGTTCTTAAGAGTCGGCTCATTAGAGACTTGTTGTATATGATGTTGCTATTGCTTAGCCTCCTAGTATTGTTATTTATGATCCTGTTGTTGCCTCTTAACTATCCTCCGAAGAGGACCTTAGCTGCTTTACAGTTTATAATTCATAAACTTGTTTTAACCGTTCCCTGAAAACCAAAGTTAGCTTGAAATTTATACCACCTTAGTGCCTTCGACACATCACTGGAAGCAAAAACGAAGGACACTTAAGGACTTTTAGCAAATTCAAAGTGTTGAAATTTCCTAATTAAATTGAAATTTATTAACAACTGATGTAAAGATACCGCCAACAACAACGCAATTGATAACGTGAAAGTTTAACAAAATTTACAGGAAATTAATTTTTAAGTGGGGTAAACAAAATTGTCGATTTGGGTATAAGGTGATGTGACAGGGAACAATTTATTAGGAGAGGAAAAGTTTTAGCAAACGATTGAGTTTATAAGAAGGCCAGAGGAATAAATGGAGTTCAGATTGAACGAAGTTATTTTTGGTACATAAACAGAGGGCTTGCTAAGATATTTAGCTGTTAACATCTTGAAACTTGTATGCATTTAATTAAATTATAGTCAAATATCCGTAAAGTATGCTACACAAGTTGCGCCCTAAAAAAGGCAACAATATTTAGGTTTGTATATTTAAAAATATTCGAAACGGTTGGAAATACTTTTCCTGATATTGGAAAGATAACTAAAAAATATGAAATGCTTTTGAATACTTTCTGGGGTTTATTACGTTAGTATGTTCTGTACGAAAACAGGAAAATATATATTTTTTATAAAATGTGTTTTGGAATAACACGGAATATGATTCAGTTAAAAAAATGCTGCATACTTTTAGTAATAGTTTGACTTCTCGTGAAACGCTTTTGAAGTTTTATAAGCCTGTCTTTTTATGTAGTAACATTATGAAAGTACAAAAAATTATGAAAGTATATGGAAGTGGTGGCACAAAACTCCGCTCGGTAGTAGTTCAAAATCCTAAGTAGTTTAAAGTTTTGAGTTGCAGCCTTTGATGATATTGTAGCCCTTTCCTCATTTAATTTTTTTGATGTGTTAACATCTATACGCGCGCCTCTAGGGCAGTAACTAATAAATTTGTTCGTTGCTTGGCAGTCGGTATAGAAAGTGATTATTGGGCGATTTTCATATAATTTTCCCACGCGATTTTCTCCGGAAATTCATAGCCGATTTTATTAATTTTTGGATTAAAAAGCTAGTGCGGGTTTCGACGAAGAGTTTAGGGCAAAAATTAAGGCGATCCGATATCGGCGAGCCGAGATTTAAGTGTTTTAATTTGGAGTATTAATTTGGAGTAATATTAAAAAAGTGTTTTGTTGATCTTCGGTTTTGTCTTATCATCGTTTGTTTGTTCGTTGCTTGGCAGTCGGTATTGAAAGTGATTATTGGGCGATTTTCATATAATTTTCCACGCGATTTTCTCCGGAAATTCATAGCCGATTTTATTAATTTTTCGATTAAAAAGCTAGTGCGGGTTTCGGCGAAGAGTTTAGGCCAAAAATTAAGGCGATCCGATATCGGCGAGCCGAGATTGAAGTGTTTTAATTTGGAGTAATATTAAAAAAGTATTTTATGTTGATCTTCGGTTATATCGTACGAATATAACAATGTATGTATGTATGTACAATATCTGTTGCTTTGCATTCTTTGACTTTTGTGGGAATAAATCAAAAAGTATTGAGCAAGAAAATAATGACACATGTGCTTGCACTGGGTCTTTAAATAATTTTAAGTATTAATATTATTTAACTGTAACGTCATCATATGATTGAACGCTGTTTTTTATTTTCCAATGTAACATTTACGAATGTGTTCATAGAAATCGAACAGGTACCGTGTAGCAAAAAGGTGTTAACACATCGCCCGTGAGTTCGAACACTCATTGGATTTTTTTATAATAAAAGATAATTTTTTCGCAATTTGCTTTTTCCGAGTTAAGATTTTGCCATTTCATGCGTGATTCATGACACGTGTCAAAGTCAAAAATGTTTATTTGCCACGCCATTCCATCATGAATAGACATACAAATGGACAATGCTTGCAAATTCTTGAGATTAACTATAAAAATTCGTGCGCTGTGAAAAATGTGATTCGCAACCTACGTCCAATTGGTCAGCGCCCAGGCTCATTTCTGACTCAGTTGCTATGCCAATTTACAGAATTGCCGAATTTGGTCCGAAGATCAGCCAGAGGCTGCCAATACCCCTTGAAAAATGCACTGTGTGGAGTGGTTATTGGCCCCCGGCATCAGTGGTTTAAAGATGATGAGGGTCGCAGTGATACGGTCAATGTAGCAATGAACCGATGGGTGACATAGGACTTATTTTTTCACAAGCCGGAAGAATTGGATTTGTCTGAAATGCGGTTTTATCAGGAAGGTGCCACATGCCACACTGCATGTGATACCATGGACCACTTCCGAGGCGACTTTGGTGGGCGGTTCCCATCCTTGACCGATTTCCACCACGCCCACGCTGACCGTTTTTTTGTGTCAGTTTCTGACCTAGATTAGTGGTAGTGGTTGATGTTTTGTCAAATTCATTATTCAGCCGGTAGGATCTTTTGCCGGTAGTGTTGTATCCTGCACACGGAAACTGAAAGTTCCTGGACTTCATCGGAGTCGAATTTGATTAGCTGCGAAGTCTGACCAGCGGCCTTTTTTATTACCATGTGCTGGTTAGGAATACAGCGCGGAAGGTCTCGAACTCGTGCCGTTTCCGGTTGTGTATTATGGCCCACATGCGATAAGTGGCGCTTATTAGGGTGGAGCTCTGGGTAGTTTTCACTCCTCAATAAGGAGGAGTAGCTCACGTACAGAGAGTTGCTCAATTGGTAGCTCGTAGCCGGAAAAAGAGGTTGCGCTGGCGACTATACGAATACGGGGAGTTTTTCTCCCACGTAGGCGGGTATAATAAAGGTGTCGGTTTCCAATACCTCAGCTCCCGGCTACCATTCAATGCAGAGTAGCACGGAAATCTTTCGAATGGCGCTAAAACTTGCACACCTGTGGTTAAGGACTTCACATCGAGAACCACATCAAATCACGCGGTCACTGCATTAGGTGCGACAATAGTGAATGAATGCACCCTCAAAGCCAAGAGAGGCTAACAAAGTAACCTCCTAAGGAACCTAAATGTATGTATTCCATTAGTACTCTGTATACCTAATCTTGTCATATATATGGTGAGGACCAGACAACAATCACATGAATAGTTGCCTGCAAGTGTCCAGTAGTCAGTCCTATATGTAACGAGCCTTTCTCGTTTTTGGAATACGAGAGTTGCCATTTCTGGCATTGACAGGTTTTAGCGTTGGCAGGCGCAATCTGGCAACACCATTGGAAATTGTCACAGTTTTTAACTTAATGGTACTTGGAACATGTTGACGTGCGAGCACTATTTCCGTTTTTTCAGTGACTCGAAAAATGCTTCTCAGTCAAAAAATAGGAATAACTCGTGAACATTTTCGTGCGATTATTTTTCACAACTTTCGACGTAGATCAGCAAGAATAGAGTGCATTGACGACCTTAAAGTTGTATAGGCACCACCCCACAGTATTGTCAAAATTCAAATGGTGACTTTTTTCAACTTGAGGAAAACTTTGCATAGGATTCGATTTAACATGATAAGTTATGCTAGACGACCCGTTTTTCATAACTAGTTTACTAAAGAGCATTTATTTTAAATGCATACTTTTAGATGTATAATTGTTGAAAAAACTGTTGCGTACTTTAAGGATTCATTAAGTGAAAATATTTTAGTACTTTTCCTTCTTGCTTGTCTTAATACCTTGAGCGCACTTATAAACAATAATTTAGTGGTACTATGATGCACGCAAAATATGTGGCATATGTGAGGGGTTATTGTGTTGGGGGTATGCAAATTAGTTGTTAGTTAGTTGACCAAAAAATAGTTATTAACTAGTCAATTTGTTTCCAAGATTAGGAAACATGTTCTGTCTTTACTCTAAAACTCTTATTACCCATCTTGTGAAAGTTTTTTTGAACACTGCATTACAGCTCAGATTTAAATTAACTGTAATTGTGATGTACTTAACGTTATCCTAAACCACCGCAGTTTTTATTTATCTGCCGTAACTGTAGTCGATATTACCCTGCATCCATGTACATATATGTATGTACTAGTATTTCGAGTCACGCGTATCACATACTTTTAGGAGGAAACTTTATACACAGCGATACATCGACAATCTACTTACTATGTCAATGTACTACAGGCAGTCACCAAATACCACAACTACTGCCATAGATACGTTGAGACATCTATAGCATTTACTGCGTATCTTTTAGCTTTACTAAATTATCATTTGACACGTGTTGTGTTTTAACAGCTGTTGCCATTGCTGCAAACTATCTGCGGCATCTCACTAACAAACTCCTACCACAAACACTGTCACAATAGGAGGTACACTCAGAGCATTTGCCGATAACTTCAAGGAGGCAGAGCAGGCGAATCTCTGTTAAATTTGTAACAAGTAGTCGGAAACTTTTTCAATCTGCCGTTTAACACAGAATGTCATTTTAACATTCATCCATCTATCTACTACTACTACTGCATTCACAGCAGTGTTCGGCTTTTCAATGTATTTGCTATTTTTCTCTTTCCTTTTTGTATCCTCTCTACGGAAGCTAACTAAAGACTTGTCTTGTCTGTCAAAAAGTTCTTGGTTGCAAGTGATTGTATTCCATCTTATTTGATATTAAACTTTTCCACTTGTATCTTTTCGCCTTTAGAGTTTTTCATTTATCGATATACTATACGTTTTCTGCTGCTGCAGAAGAAAATAAGAAGGAATTCTAGACAATGGCAGGAAGCAGAAAATGTCCTTTTTAAACTAAGTTAACTTTTAACATTTTAGTGGCATTTTGTGGTATTTTTTAGAGTATCTATATAGTGTAGAGCAACGAAGGGATGGGTGCAGGAACGGGAGTTTTTGAGAAGTTGCAGCCAAATAGTGACATTGCTTTTTTTTAACTACCGGTAATTTACAATACACCGAAGTTTAATATATTTGGTGGAAGAAAATATATGTTAACTAATAGATGATAGGGAAGTTTGGAAACCAACAGAGTTGAAAAAATTTAACGACTCCTAAAAATATGCATGTTATTAAAGTGATAAATGAAATAAATGTAACACTAAGGAATGTTTCGTAAAGTCTTTTGTAAAGTTCGACAAATATGAATTTGTGAAAAAAAAAATTAAAAAACTATGTTGCCTAAATTAAGGGCTTAACAAATTTAAAAGTTTCGTAGATAAATGTAATATTTTTAAAATAAATTTGTTGTATTAGAAACGAAAGAATTGTGAAGTTCAAAGCGCAAGTGGCTCTTGTGAAGTTCAAAGTGCAAGTGCCTCCTAAAAATATGCAGCGTTAGTAAAGTCATAAATGAAATAAATTTGAAGCTCCCTAGCCAATAATTTTCAAAGCGTTCAAAAATTCTATGTTATAAAAGAGTCACAAACATCAGCAAGTTCATATCGCTTATAATTCAGTGTCATTTAGATCAAATTTTGGAACCATATTTATGGACCTTTGAGATTTTGCGCTTTCAAAATTCACCTTTTTTGGGTCTTATTTAAGCGCTTATAAATGCTCAAAAATTACTCAAAAAATAATTAGAAAAAACGTAATTTACCAAAAATTCAAACCAAGTTCAAAAATTACGCTTTTCTGTAAATGATTTCTGAACGTGCTACAAAACAACTAATCATAATAAATTCTCAGTTGTACATTTATGAGCCATTCTGCATCACAAACAAACGCTGAGAAACACTGTTTCGCAAAAACACTCTTATTGATAACTTTTCAGGAGATTCTGATATCCGTTTCCAACACTTCTCCGATTAGGAATGTTTACTGAATGTTTCGCAAACATTTTTGTAAAGTGTGTGCAAAAATGATCTGGATTTGTAACGTACGTAAAAAATACATTGTCTAATTTAAGGGGCTACAACAAATCTTAAATTTCGATGAATATGCGCAAAGAACATGTTGCATAATTTAAGGGGCTTCAAACAATTTCACAATTTCATGGACACGTAAATATGAGTAATATTGAAAAATCTAAAATTTTCATAGATATATTAAATATCATCATTTGCCTTGCGGGACTTTTTTTTACTCGATCTGTTTCTTAAACTTACAATTTTCTAAATTTATTCAAGCTCAAGACATTTTTGTGCCCGCCTTTTTGGCAAATAATATAAAGCTAATAAATTAGCTTTATATTATT